>CM054954.1:10301024-10351412 GCA_029168755.2 Tillandsia fasciculata
TGGCTACATTAACAGAAAATTTTTCTGTAAAATACTTTTTTTTTATTTTTTTTTTATTTTTATAAATTTATATTTTGCCCTCTCTTAATTACCAAATTATGCACTTATCTTCTACCGTCATCATTCCGCAAGGATTAATACTGTTGATGACTAAGTCTCAGCACTAATAACTACAGCGATAATATTGTAGGATATCAAACGTGGTCATAGAATTATAGGATCATTTGCTGAACGACGGAACGATGACAGTAGCATATAAGTACATAATTTCGTAATTAGAAGAGAATAAAACGTAAATTTTTAAAAATCGTAGAAAAAAAATAAAAAATCAAAAGTTTACAGATTTTTTTTTTTAATTTAGTTTTTTTTTTAATTACTAAAATTAAATTCCTAACTCGCAATCAGAAAAGAAAAAAAATATTTAAAACGCGGTAAGTCAGTACTGGATATATATCTAGCAGTGACAACCGGACATGACAACCAAACATGGCCAACTTCTCGTACATGTTGCAGAACTAGCGGACAATTATATATTACTCTTTAAAAAAGCATTGCCGTTAATTTATTTTTAGTTACTATTTTTCTAATAACGAAATCACAAGTATTAAGTTGGAGTTTTTATTTTAGGTTAATTAAATACGATTCTATGTAAACATATGGAGATATATTTCTATAAGGGATAATTGTCTGTGTATCCCTGTAATATGATGAAATATCTAATTTATCTTTTTTTTTTTTTTTTCTTTCAAATATACTCCTAATATGTTCCACATTTTTTCTGATATACCCCTATTTTAAGGGTATATCAGAAAGAATTTGAGTTTTTAGAAGGGTATATTAGAAAGCAGATTTTTTGAGGGGTAGATATGAAAGTTGAGAACTTAATAGGGTTATATTGGCAATTGCCCCTTTCTATAAAATTTAAATTTTTATATTTATTTTTTTAAAAATCTAACGTTATTCATATATATTCCTACCGTCTATCTAATCTAGTTAACTATAGGTTAAATATTTAATCTTAGTTAATTAGTACGGTAAATTTATTTTTTAATCCTTCCAGATATTTCTGGAGGTATATTTTTGAAAGGGCAAAACTCAAAATTGTCATTTCATATATAATCGGTTAAAAAATAAATAATGAACTAACGATAATAAATCAGAGGAATATATATAAATAACGTTGGACTTTTGAAAGGATAAATATGAAAAGTTGAATTTTGTAGGAATATATTTGCTATTTGATATATTTACAGGAAACCGTATGCAATTAACCCTTTTATTTTTGAGATTTAGAATTTTATTTTTCAAATACTGCCAAAGTTTCAAATTACTTCTCTCTTTTTTTCTTTTTTTCTTTTTTCATTACAAAACACTTAGTTAGACAGATTGCTATTGAAAATTAACAAAAGTAGAAGTTGAAAAATAATTAAATATAATATCTGAAAGTATAAAAAAAAATTATCTTACTAATTAATTAAGGTTCAGTATTTAATTAATTAATAATTAACTATATTTTTTTAATATATATATATATATATATATATATATATATATATGAATAACTTAAAATTTTTGAAATATTAAATATATATATTAAACACTAATTAATTAGAGCCACAGGATGTGGTATGGAGGGAGGAGATCAACCATGCACTGTTGTAATTAATGAGTGTGAGAATGATGAGAATTGGAGTTGAATAATTGATCTTGAGATCAAATCATTTCAAAATTCTGGTCTAATTATTTTTTTTAATTGAATTAAAATTTATATTTTAAAACTGCAAAAATATATCTCAAATTTGGATATATTAAATCAAAAAGTAAAATAATATATATTTTTAGTAGTTTAAGATGTTAGAAAAAAATGGCGAGTCTCGAAAATGCAAACGGGGCAGGTCGAAATCAAGACGAGACGAATTTAAGACGGATTGATTTTGATGATATTTTTTTACTTTCACTTACTCTTCTATTCAGAATGATTCAGAGAGAGAGAGAGAGATTTTTACAAATTTTTGGCGGAAAATACTACTTATACACCCCATTTGGGGGTGTACATCACACACCCCACCCATCCAATGGGTGGGGTGTGGTGAGGGGTCACTTCACAATTTGTGAAGTGACCCCCCACCCTTAGATGGGTGGGTGTAAAATATACACCCCCTTTGGGGGTGTACATGTAGCATTGCTCATTTTTGGCATATCAAAACAGATTTTATTTTCTACTCTATTTTCTAAACGAGTCCAAACGAATTCGACTTTTTTTTTTTTTTTTTTTTTTTTTTTTTTTTTTTTTTTTTTTTTTTTGGGGTAAAAATGTGCAGATTCTATCTAAACTATGGACTACTTTGAAACGACTAACAAATCTTTTAATTATTTAATTTGACACAGCCAATAATACTTTAATTTTAAAATTTAAATTAATTACTAATTTTAATAAAATTATAGTTGCTTGTATAAAATATATTAAATAAATTTATCAAGATAAACGGAGTATTTAAATTTTAAAATTAAAATACTATTAGCTAGCTAACTCAAATCAAACATTAACATATTAAAAAATAAAATCAAAATTTTAAAAGGTCAAATAACCAATTCGAAATGATTTATAATTTAAATAAATTATGTATAATTAATTAATTATTATTATTATTATTATTATTATTATTATTATTATTTTTTTTTGCACTGTTCCATCTGAAACGGTTCGGACGGAAGGGCATCAATCTAGATCCATTTGCATTTTACCCATCAATCTAGATCCATTTGCATGTCTAGTCAAATCGTCTTCGTTGCCGACAATTGAGAACCACAAGATGTGGTTAGAAGGGTTGGAGAGCACCACTAAATGAGTGTGACATCATGGGATTAAAAAACAGTAGTAGAATATGTACTATTTTCTTAAATTAAAATTGGAAAAAAAATTTCTATAAATATTTATTTTTTTTTATTTTAAAATATTATATTTTAATTTTTTAAAATTTTAAAAATATTTTTTATAAAGTGAAGGTATTAATAAAAAGAGCAAAATGATCAAATTATTTTTATTTTATAATTTTTTTAATATATTTTTATTATTTTAAAAATATTTTAAGTATAAATTATAATAATAAGCAGAATAATAAAGAAATTATGATGGAGGGGTAAAATCATTAACTTGAAGTTTTGATAAAATAAAATTTAAATTTTTAAAAGTTAGGAAAAAAAAATTACAAATATTTTTTTATATTTTAGCCATATTTTTAAAAATAATAAAATATAATAATTATTATTATTATTTAAAAAAAATTTATAATACAGGAGAATACACTAGAACACTATTTCTCCCCACCCCACCCCCCAACACACACACACACACCACACACACACACACACACACACAATTGTACTTTGGCTAATAATTGCTAAAATGGACCTATCTCATTTGTGACTACTACAATGCAATTATCATTCATGGGTGGTAGGGTTTGAGTGCTATATGTGTACAAATAGATAACTCCACTACACACATGTAGCATTGCTCATGATCTCTCAACGTGCCACCTAATTGATATATATATATATATATATATATATATATATATATATATATATATATATATATATATATATATATATATATATATAGAGTTGTGCTGGAATGTTATTGATAGCACCAGCCCAACTTTGCCACCCATTTTGTAACCATTGGATTGCATTGAGATTCGTACAAGTCCTTTAATTAAAAAGAAAAACTTTTTACTTTTCACTTTTTCTTTTTACTTTTTATTTTTTCTTTTTTTCATTAAAGAGTCTCCACGGATCTCAATGCGATCCAATGGCCACAAAATGGGTGGCAAAATTGGGCTGGTGCTATCAATAGCATTCCAGCCCAACTCTCTCTCTCTCTCTCTCTCTCTCTCTCTCTCTCTCTATATATATATATATATATATATATATATATAAAGAGATAGAGAGAGAGAGAAGATCGACCATATATATTTTTAAAAGTATAAACTTATTTATATTTATAAATTTTTTACCATAAAATTTATATTGATATTTATATAATTATACTTTTTTTTTCTCTCTTCTTAAATATCTTTATAATAATACGAATTCCAGCATAAATTATATAGTAAAAAATTCACAAATATGAATGAGCTTCTTAAATATTTATACAAACTCATTCATATTTATAAATTTTTTATCATAAAATTTGTATTAAAATTCGTATTATTGTAAAGATATTTAAAGAATGGTGTAGGGAAGTCAAAAATCTTGATTTTAAAGAATTTTAGATAATTCTAACTATGAAACCGAAAATCTTATAGCTTAGGCCTAAGTTTCCTTGGCTCTTTGTTGCGCCAAGAGGCTCAATCCACCTCTTAAAGGTCTTCTCAAAGCTTTTCTCCTCAAGAATCCACTTTTGGGAGAGGCCTTTCTAGAGAGAGAGAGGGAGAGAGGAGTAAGGAGGAGAAGAAAACGAGTTTTCTCTTGTGGTTTAGGTGTACACGGTTTGGGGGGAGAAGTTGAGACTCCCCTTTTAAATGGGCTGTAACAAAATTCCCAAAATTCCCTATTCTTTTCCTTGTACAATAAACACCCCCATTAGCCTGCGCCAAGTTTCAGGCACCCACGCCAAGTTTCAGGCACCCAAGTTTCAGGCGCTCGTAGAGTATTCCGAACATTCGATTCTTCAAGACAATGTGTTGGGGCACTCTCAGGTTGAGCATTCGATTGTACGGCCTCGGGCGCATGCCTGGCGTCCAAATAGGGTTTCGAGTGTCCACAGGGCATGCAGCTTGCATCAGCTCTCGAGTTAACTCTTTGCGCGCACTTCCGGGTACCCACTTTGTATTTCGGGTGTCCAGAAACTCTAAAGTTCAATTTTCTTGAGTTTTCCCACTTCGTTTCGATCTGAATCCATTTCGATTCAATCCAAACTCATTATAAACTCATATAATCACATTTTAATCATGATCAACCCACACTTTATCAATTTAGCCAAAGTCGGTACACTATAGTGAGATCGTTTATTTCAGGTGAGCCGGGGTTTGAATGACAGGTTAGGCCAGAGTCTAAATAACTAGACTAGCGAGACAAGTCTCATATCATTTGGTGCTTGTAAGTATGCTTGAGCTTGGCGAGCACGTCAAGGTTTGAGCCTGAAGAGGGCCTCAAGAATTAAACGAAGGAAGAATGTGATATCCTTAGAATTTGGAATAGTCCTAAATATAATGTATAACAGGATTAAATCTCTTAATCCAACTATAGTATTTTGGATGGTGGATATGCCCAAGAGGTTCAGATGGTTAAGCGTGCTAGAGTTAGAGTAGTTTTAGAATGGGTGACCCTCTGAGAAGCGAGGCTTCATAGTTAGTGTTAGAGCCAATCGCCAACTAGAAGCATACAACGGGTAGAGCATGGCTTTTTGGTTGACGACTGTTGTGGGTGGAGCATGGCTTCCCACAATGTTAACTAAGGCTAACAAGACAAATGAGATGAGTCTCACATCGCCTTTTACTTGTGAGTATGCTTGAGCCTGATGAGAACATCAGGGTTTAAAGGGGGGAGGAATGTGATACCCTTAGAATTTGAAATATGAGATGTAATAGGGCTAAACTTAACTCGACTATAGCATTTTGCCAAGTGGCTAGGCCTAAGAGGTTAAGAGAGTTAATTGTGTTAGGACTAGAGTAGTTATAAGATAGGTGACCCTCTGAGAAATGGGGCATTATATATGTTAAGAGAGTTGGACGAGTTTAGAACTAGAATAGTTTTAGGATCCCCCTTCCCCTCCCCTCCTCCTGAGAAGCGGGACATTGCAGTTGGGTATTAGAGCCAATAACCAGCCAAAAATATGAGATTAGTCTCGTGTGAGCTAGGGTTATACAGCGAGCAGAGCGTGGCTTCCTAGCTGTCAACCCTTATCGGTGGTGCACGGCTCCCTAGAAAGTCAGCTAAGGCTAGCGAGATGAGCCTTCCATTGCCTGATGCTTTCAACTGTGCTTGAACCTAACGAAAACGAAAGGACTAACAAGGAGACGAAATGTGACATCCCTAAGATTTTGAATAGTCCTATATATAAGGTATAATAGGGCTAAATAGCTATTGATCCATTTATAATGTTTTGGGCAGTTGCTAACCCTAAGATATTAAGAGGGTTAAGTGAGTTTAGAGCAAAAGTAGTTCCAGAATTGTTGACCCCCCAGGAAGCCGGGCGTCACACACCCTCTCATGTTTGAGTTAGACTTTTTGTTGAACCAAAATTTGGACTTGAATTAAATGAAAGGAATTGAAAAAAACCTGAAGCTTTATGGAATTCAAATTCAAAACCTCTTCTTTGACATCATATTAAATGATGCGAAATAATTATTTTCTTTTAAACTAAAGCTTTTAGTGAATGATGTTATGAATTTATATATTTAATATTTTTTTTCTTATCTGGGCTCAAAAGATTTTGGTACTAGGAGGCTGGAGAGACTTGTGAAGCTGGAAGCCTGATGGGAAGCTTAATGTCACAGACATAAATTTTTTTCATGATAATTCTGCTAATTTCTCCTTTGCGATCACTCAAACTCCAAATGAGATCCCCCCGTTGGAGGTTTTTCCTAAGTCTTTTAGAAGCATATCTTCGAATCTCGAGACTGCGGTGCGGATGCCGAAAGGTCAAGAGTCTTTTAAAGTTTTTAGAAAAGGCAATAAGTATATATAATTTCTTGAGAGCTTGTAGCCTCCCCTTTTGGCTTGTAACTTTGCGCCACTTGGCGTCTTTTCATTTGCTAGCTGGGTAGCGAGTGGCATATATATAGATGTGGCCTCCACCCTCACTTCTCAGGAAGTTAGTTGTAATCCTTTTATCTTCAAAGATAATAAATTTCTCAAACTCTCTCTCTCTCTCTCTCTCTCTCTCTCTCTCTCTCTCTCTCTTATACTTAGTCTTACGGTGAGTAGGTCATAGCTAGCAAGCAAAAAGGCAGGCTTGCTCACTTTACGAAGGAAGGAGAGCGCCGCACGGGCTTGACATGCGATTTCGCTTAAGTCCATGACAATTGGTATTAGAGCGAGTTCAAGAGCTGGGAGACATGTCATCGTCTGAAGCTGCCGTCATCAACGCCATGTCCGAACCACTTAAGGAGTCCAAACGCGGCAAGGACAAAGAGCTGTAGACTCAAGAAAGGGAGTCCGTTTTGCTCGAGAATCGCGTGGGCTCATTGGAGGATGCTGTTGCGAGAGCGGAGAAGCACTATTCTATTGTATTCCAACATTTGGGGATGATGGAGGACGAGTTGCATGCCATGGAGGACAGCGCCGTAGTTGCCATGGCGACTTTCAGCCAACAGCTCAAGCAGTTTCGCAACGACCTCGCCAGTCGCAAGAACGAGCGAAAGGTGCTGGTGGAGGACCTTGTCACTAGGGTCGATGAGGTCGAGGACTTCAAGATACAGGTGACTATCCTTGAAAAGGTAGTGGCTCGTGGTGTCGAGACACGAAAGGAGCACACGCAAAGGATCCATGTCCCCGAACCCCAATGCTTCAAGGGCATGCAAGATAAGAAAGAGATTGATAATTTTCTGTGGCACATGAAACGCTATCTTAAGGCATTGCGGTTAGAGGGCAAGGAGGATAAGGTCCAAATCGCATTCATGTACCTATCCAACGATGCTATATTGTGGTGGCGTCGGCAAAGGCCGAGAAGGGCCAATGCGAGCTAAAAACATGAGAGGACTTCATGTGCAAGCTCAAGGCAGAGTTCTACCCCGAGCATGTCGAAAATCTTGTGCGGAGGCAACTTCGAAGGCTCAAACACCATAGGACATTGAAGGAGTATGTTCAAAAATATTCTAAACTGATGTTGATAATCTCTAGCATGGCTAATGAGGATCGGTAATTCTTCTTCCTAGATGGACTCCAACCATGGGTAAATAAAAAGCTCGTGGCATGAGGTGTCAGGGACCTAAATTCTACGATTGCTTTGGCGGAGAAGTTTCCCGAAAAGGAGTGGACCGAGGGCGATCGTGGTAAACCATCAAAGGTAGGCAAGGCCAAAGGTGGGGGAGTGCACCACGATACAGGAGACTCGAAGGGGCCAAGTAGAATCCTGCCTTACCGCTTGCGAAGATTATGTGCTACGTGTGCGATAAGAACCATTGGGCGCGAGATTGCCCAAACATGAGCAAACAGAGAGAAAAACAAGTGCAGTGCCTTTGCCACATTTGTAGGTGCTGAGCTTCCTAGCTTTGTCGCTAGGTGGTGACCTTACCACACTTGTGGGTGCTGAGCTTCATGAATGAATCAGGCCCCTGCATGGTTCCAATATGTCGGGCGAAGCCGACGAAGGATCAGACCCTGACGGCCCTGCAGCTTTAGAGGAGGTGAAGTGCAAAGTGGTTGTCTATTATGAGGACCTCGAGAAGGAAGACCTGAGTGAAGGCGAGGTTGCCAAGTCTCAGGATGTGCCAGAGCAACTAGCGTCCAATCAAGGGGTGGGTCACTTTGTCAAATACAAAGTCAAGAAGGAAGCTGTGGGGACTTGTGGGAGCCTCGCAGCTCGGTCACGTGTGCATGCGTGTCGCAGAGGACATGCACACTCAATGGTTCGGGGACATCAACAAAATTCTTTGCGGAATGGACTTGCTGGTGCTTGTACTTAGAGGAGCAAGGCACTAGAGGCGGACTGCGATAGCAAGGCTCGAGGCCACGCGGGTGCAAAGGCACGGTGGACTACAAGTAAGGCTACGCAGATCTAGACTGGCTCATCATGCGATGAGGGCATCTGCACTTTAGGTGGGGTAGGTTATTATTTCCCCTCAGATATTTCTGTTGATTTCTTTTTTAAAACCACTCAAACTCCAAAGGAGATTACCGTTGGAGGTTTTGTTAGAGGTTTTGCCTTAGGTCTTCTAAAAGCATATCTTTGAATCTCGAGATTGCGGGTGCGGGTGCGGATGCTGAAGGTCAAGAGTTTTTTAGAGTTTCTGAGAAAGGTAATAAGTATAGTCTCTTGAGAGTTTGTGGCCTCTCCTTTTGGCTTGTAAGTTTGTGCCACTTGACGTCTTTTCATTTGTTAGCTGGGCGGCGAGTGACCTATATATAGATGTGGCCTTCACCCATACTTCTCAGGAATTCAATTGTAATCTTTTTACCTTTAAATATAATAGCATTCATCAAACTCTCTCTTGTACTTAGTCTCAGGGCGACTAGGTCCTACCTAGTAGGCAGAGAGGCAGGGTTGCCCACTTCACGAAAAAAGACGAGCGTTGCACAGGTTTAACAAGCAATTTCACTTAAGTTCGTGATATTAAGCTATCAGAGAATGTATAACTAAGTTAAAGAATTTGAAACAATAATTATTCTTCAAAAACTTAGTTATCAGAAAATAATATTTTTAATATTTACATGTAATACTTTTTTTTTAATACTTTTGTTTTCAAAATCTACATAATAATTAATGAGTCTGCCAAAAAAATACCTCTTTCACATATAGCTAACTTGGATAGCAAAAATTTTGTGGGCATCATCCCCAAACTAGTAAGTTTGGGGACGATATGGATATGCGTTACATGGCGAAGCAGCGACCATCCATTCGCCCAATTTTACTGAATTTTTTTAAAAGAGAGGTTTAGAGAGAAGGAGAGAGAGAGAGAGCAGTGGGCGGGAGTATGGATGTGCACCATTTCACCACGCGGTGCCCATCCGCATTATCCACAAACTTATTAGCTTGGAGATGATGCCTATAAAATTGTTGTCCTAACTCGTGGACATATAATTTACAGGACTTATATATAAATACATCATCAATTAATAAGAAATTATTTGTAGGGAACACAACGTATTTCCCTGTTGTCTATAAATACATACTAATTAATTGGTGTATTCTTATAAATAGCCCTTCATATTCCAATCTAATCATTAATATTAATTTCATGAATAGAAAATTACCTACATATTTAAAAGTATAGTGATACCAAATTATATACTAGAAATCATTGTTGGTTGATTAATCAATTAATTTAATTCGGTCAAAATTCTCATCATGAACTTAATTAGCAGGGCTATATATATATCAATAATAATTCATACTCTTTTAATATCTAGGGATAATTTCAAACGTGTCTATCAAAACATTAAAAATATCACAAATATTTATTCCAAATAAATTATCAATATTAGCATCCACTATAATAAAATTATGCTATAACGATATTTTTAAGTATTTCTAAAATTTAAAAAAAGTGTCGCTGGCAAAAATACCGACACTTATTATTAGTGTTGCTATATGTGTCGTCTGTCACGGACTTAAGCTTTTCGCCTAGCAAAAGTTCATGCGGCGCCTGCCTTCCTGCTCGAAGAGGGCAAAGCCCTGCTCTCTGTTTGCTAGCCCGGACCTTCGCGCCCTACGACTAAATGCAAAAGTAGAGAAAAGAGAAAGAAGTAGTGGTTTCGCAGAAAAAAGTAAGTACTCTCTTTACTTAGAAAATAACACTACAAGATACAACTCTCTCTTGTTGTCTTTGGTCTTAGCCAGCTCCTCTATTTATAGGCTCATGTACATAACTCACCCACTAAGCCTACATTAAAGACACCCACTAATGTCTACATTAAATACCCACTTAGCACACTAACAACTTTGTGGGTTATGCATGACTCTTGGCATCCCATGGCATTAATGTCATTGATGGAGGAGGTTGCAAGTCTCTTCACCTTCCCCAAATGGTGTTGAGGTTGGGCCTCCTTGACAAGCCCACTTCGGTTTAAGCTAGGAACTTAGAGTGAAATTTTTCAAGTCCCTAACACGTCGCTAGAGTGTATAGCGACATATTTTTATAATGTGTTTCAAAAATATGTCCCTATAATCTAATTTTGGATATACATGGAATATAGATAGACACTTATATAAAAGTGTCACAAATATGTGTCTCTACAATCTAATTTTATTGTAGTGATCATCCCTCAAAATTCATAAATTATATCATAAACACTTCATTAGCCAAAGCGCGTTACAAAACATCTAGTAAACATAGATTAATAAAAAATCTTACTTGAATTAAAATAATGACTTATTTGCTTCTTCTTCTTTTTTAGCTAATTATAATTAATATTTTGATTATTATGAAAGACTAATATATTGTACGCGCATGCACTCGTTAATTAGATTCTCATGCTCATGCTTTCTAAACCCTAAACCCTATAAATTCTAAAAAATTCTATAACCCTAAAAATTGTAAAATATTTAAATCCTAAACTCTAAAAACTCTAAAATCCTAAAACCCTTAACCCTAGAACCTACAATCCTAAATCTAAAATGTTCACACTTAATAATTAATCTTGCTATAATTTATTCTCACTTATTAATTAATGAAATGACAAACAACCAAATTTTAAATGAATTTAATTAATAAGAGTGATTTGAATAGTCTCGTAAAAATAAATAAATAAATAAATAAATAAATAAATAAATAAATAAGGATAGATAGAAGAGTAGTCAGGAAATTAACCCTAACCCTAACATCTATATTCTGCCAACAAATATTTATTAATTTTAAAAAATAGAATAAAAACAAAAATAGTAGTTGTTGCTCAGGGGAATGGAATGTTCATGGACGTTTTCTTTTTTAGAAAACGAGTAGCTTCCACTATGAATACTCAATGGTGCACATCAATTATAAGTTGAAAAACAATATTTATTGGACTAAAAATAAAGCCATACACAATTTCACCTCCACCTACAATGTTGACTCTCTTTTTCATTTTTTTCTCTTTTTTGGTAATTTGCGAGTCTAACTTTAAGCGTAGTTTCAGTTTGATACTCCAACTTTGGATATTATAATTAAATTATTAATCGTTGCATATAAATATTAAAAATATGATTTTTTTTTTTTAATATTTTAAGTTTTTTAAAAAATATTATCTTATATTTTTTAACCTGATATCAATTTGAAAAAAAAAATCAGATATACAAGAAGAAACATTTTTTTATTGGAAACATTCTTCTAATGATTTTAACACTATAGCTATAAATTAAATTAGGTAATAACTAACATGAACATTATATATAATATGTTAGAATAATATTCAAAATTTTTAAAACCCTTAATAATCACTTTTATTATTTTATTGTTAATTTTAATTTTATTGATTCTCATTTATTATCATTTAATTATTATTAAATTTTTAATTAAGTTTTAAACGTTTTTTGCATTCATGGACTCTTAACTATTCTTTATAGGTGATGTGAATGTTGGGAATTCCAACTTTCACCTACACCTTACACCCATAAGTACGTACTGTTGTGTATATGCTAATATATACACACTCATACACATACACAAGCAATTGATTCTTATTTCGATTTTATTTTTTTATATTCTTTTACTATCGGGTGTTGAAAGAAACTTCGTCAACTTCTTCCACGGTCGTGCTCGTAGGAAGGGGGTTCCGGTCGTACCTTGGGGTGGTATCTCCGATTAATCCGCACGAAGGACGGAAATACGCCTTAGGGCAGTGCCTCGCACACTTCCGGATTAATTTATTTCGAATTTTTTTTTACTACAATTTCTGAAATTTTCATAGCGATTAAAGGTAAATTATGTTATTCAAACTTAAACATAAACTAGTTAGAGAATTTAATCACAAACAAATTTAGTGCGATTTATTTTCCTAATATAATATACATCCAATATCCATCCTATTTATTGAGTGGAATGAAATAGAGAACCTTGATATTCAATATCTCTATTTATCCTGTGGAATAAAATGTAAACATAAAAAAAAAAGAGTACATTATTTTGATGATTTGGAGAGCAAGATCAATTGTTAAAACAAGTCTTCTTGACGCATTACAACAAAGTTAGGTTATAGCGACACTTTTAAGTATTTCTAAAATCTAAAAAAAAGTGTCGTTGCCAAAAATACCGACACTTATTGTAAGTGTTGTTACATGTGCCGTTGCTAGGGTGTATAGCGACATATTTTTATAATGTGTTCTAAAAATGTGTTCCTATAACATAATTTTGGATATAGATGAAATATAGATAGGACACTTATACAAAAATGTCACAAATATGTATTTCTATAACCTAATTTTGTTGTAGTGACGACATTTAATTGGATGAAAATTATTAAAAAGATCTGATATAAGTAGTCAGATGAGAATTACATAAGTCAGGTTGAAAGAATATAACGAGTAAGTTGAGAACTAAATGAAACTGGTTAATTGAAACATAATCTAATTATCTAAGTAAAGATACTAGGTCAGGGTGTGACAAAAAATCTTATACCATAGTAATAGGATATTAACTCCACTCAATTTTTTTTTTACTATTGAATAGTTAGAGACACTACATAGCCCTCACATTATACTACAAAAGCTAGAATTTTTCATCAAATTATTTTTTATTTCAAGAGTGCGTAACCGCATGGATAGCGAAACTATTACTATTTTATCTAAGTTAAATAACCAAGAACTTTATTTCACTATATGGATTCTGATTACTAGTGAAGTTTTGATTTGGTTACAATGGAAAGAGAAAAAAGTTAGATTCTAGAAATGAAATGCGTGTGATCAATTAAAAGTGCGTGTGCTTCCCTGGCAAGTTACTAACCCAGCTGGGGCAACATTAATTAGAGTTTGGCCAAAAAGATGGGCAAATAAAACATATCTAGGCCTTTTGGTGTGAGAGGATGTGTAGTGTATATCACCACTTTATTCCATGCATATATTATGATTAATCAAGCACCAACTCCTCCTAGTTGAGTAAGATATTCTCAATATTTCGCAACCATGCATGAAAAGTATATATGTTATCCTTTTAATTGTATTATAATCACACACATCAAATAAGGGTGATGAATCTGTTGTATGTAAATGTTAAATACACTATTTGTCGGCTGTTTGAGTTTTTAAACAACAACGAATATTTCAAATAGTGTCAACATCTATACACGTGTGTGTGTGTGTGTATATATATATATATATATATATATATATATATATATATATATATATATATATATATATATATGTAGAGAGAGAGAGAGAGAGAGAGAGTTTGATTAGGCTACTATATATAGTAGCAAGATTTTATTATTGCTATTATTATTATTATTATTATTATTATTATTTTTATGATGGAGCCTCCGAATCGATGATCGGCACCGTTAAATATGATCTAAACCAGTGCAACTATTTAGAAATCAAATTTTAAATTTTTTCGACATCATTGACCTAATTATCAAATGATTACAAAATTTGTAATTTTAAAGGTAAATATGAGACGTTTACTTATTGAACAGAGCGAAGAAAATCTAAATCAATTGAATTTTGATTAGAATTTTTTTTTAAACTATTTAATACAAGATCTATACTCTCGATCTTAATTATAAGGCTTCTATTATTATTTTTTTGAAGGATATTCATTTTCAACCGTTTATTTTTGTGTCCACTTGATGGACAAAAAAAGAATAGCCAAATTTAAAAGTATGAAATTTGATTTTTAGATAATTTAGATAATCTAAATCATATTTAACGGTGCCGATCATCGTTTTGAAAGTTTTATCATAAAAAATAAATCGGTAGCAAAAATTTTTTTTTGCTACTAATAGTAGCCCAGTCCAACTATATATATATATATATATATATAATTAAGTTACTATACCATTAATAACACCGAGTTATTAGTGGTATTAGATTTTTGATCCTCTGATGAAGAACTAAGTGGATAGGATGGTAGTGGCGCCCTAGGTTTGGTAGGTGGTGACAGAAATAGTATGATCCACTGGGTGGAAATGATCAAAGGGTAGATCTAACGGCGGAAAACTTAATAGCACCAAATACTTAGTGCTATCGATAGATAGTATAGTAGCCCAACTATATATATATATATATATATATATATATATATATATATATATATATATATATATATATATATATATGTGAGAGAGAGAGAGAGAGAGAGAGAGAGAGAGAGAGAGGGAGGTATAGGAGATATGCATCTTAGCCTCCCTCTAATCCAAGTTATCCTGGGTTATATTTTTCACATTAATTCAACATTTTATGGCATAATTTATTGTCATACATGTGATTGTTCAAGTGTCTCTTTCAATCCCTATTCTATACACATGAACAAAAGTGCTAAGAATGAAAATGTTAACGTTGTTCTTTTAAATTAATTAATTTTATGAATGAACAACATAATCCACACCACCATTTCAACTAAATCACAGAGCGATAATTAATTTCCACAATTTATTATTCTCAAATAAATTAAACAAACGTTCCTAATTTAAATAATAAAAAGTTTAATAGGTGATATATGAGATGTCAAGTTCTAGCCTAATAATTTCTCTTTCAAAAAAAAATATATATATATATAGTAGCTCCTTAACTGTATTAATTAATCACGAATTTTAATGCACACATGGGATACACGTCGATGTGCTCCTCTCTCTCTCTCTCTCCTCCATAAAAGAAGGAAAAATTAAGGTGGTGGCATCATCACATGGCGCGCGTTACTCTCTCCCTCTCTCTTTATTTTAAGTAAGCTTTAATATTTGTGCTGGGTGGAAGCGAAAGGTGGCGTAGAATGCATGCATGCATGCATGAATGTGCCGAAGTTGAGGCACGCGGATAAAGCGGGGGATGCAGATAAAGCTAATATTTTTAAATATTTTTAAAATTTAAAATAATATTGCTATTAAAAATATCGATACTTACTATTCGTGTTGCTATATGTGCCGTCCCTAGGGTGTATAGCGACATATTTTGTAATGTGTTTCAAAAATATATTCCTATAACCTAATTTTGAATATAGATGCAATATAAATATGACACTTATACAAAAATGTCACAAATATATGTCCTTATAATTTAATTTTGTTGTATATACATAAATAGAAACTATTCAAAACTTATTTCCTGCATCAGTGTAAAAATGTACTTCTTATTTAACGCATATCTAAAATATCGTTAACTCGATCATTAAATATTATTTTAAAATATTTAAAATGCCTTATATTTAAGATCTGTTTCTCATCAATCAAATTAAGAACGATCCTCTCTCTCTCTCTCTCTCTCTCTCTCTCTCTCTCTCTCTCTCTGCAACTGATTATAAGTTAAAAACCACAAAATTTTGAGTTTTGAGTTATTTATTTATTTATTATTTTTATTTTAGACTTTGATCCTAACCAGATTTAATAGCTAGCTAGTACAAAATTTCTAACATGTCTTAATATAATAATTTTTCCAACATCTTTATTTTTTATACATAGACCCTTAATTTATATTCTACATAGAAGAAATTAATTTATTGACTCGAATTTTTACTATAATAAAATTAGATTACAACAATACATTTTTATGACACTTTTTTGCAAGTATCTTATTTATATTCTATCTATATTCAAAATTAAATAATAGGAATACATTTTTGGAACAGTAATTTTAATAATTATAATTTTTAAATTTTATCAAATAATTCGATAGGTCTCTCTCCTCAAAATGAATGTACTAATTTTGCAGTAGTTTTTATCAGATGTCATATACATAATCTTGTAATACTTCAAAACATTAAAAAAAAAAAAAAATTTACTTTTTTTTGTCTTCCAATTTTAATAATTAAGCATGACAAGTAATAAATATATTGATCCAAACTCCAATTTTTGTCGCTTTTTTTTTTAGAATACAAAAAATAAATTTGTTTGTATTTTAAAGCTTTATAAAACTATATGCAATATCTACGATCAAAATGATTGTATAATTAATAAATTTAATTAATTAATAAGAGAAATCTATTGATGATAAAATTTAGAAAATATAATTATCAAAATTTAAAATTGAAGTGCCTATTTGCAAAAGTGCTAAAGCTCAGGTGGTCTTTATAAATTTTACCCATTATTTTATGTATTTTATTATTCCGTATAATCCGGGGCAGTTATGTTAGTTAGGTTTCGCATTGGTTAATATAATCTAACCATGTGACTTGTTATTTAACCCAAGTTATGGGGTTAGGTTTGACCCAATAACTCTTATTAATTATATGGTTTATATATATATATATATATATATATATATTATATATATATATATATATATATATTTCTACTTAACCTATCTGAGAGTAGGTGACACATGATCATAATTAGTTAATTCGAATTCGACAAAAATTCAGTTCAGGTATAATACAAATAAAATTTGTATTTTAAATTTTAAATTTGTTAAAAAATACAGTTTGAAAAAGCCCGGTGTGAGTGTGGAGTCAATAAGGGGGATTTTTTTTTTTTCTGAAATTCACAAATTATTCGTGAATAATACATTTAATTCAAAATTTTATGTTTTATTTTAATTTTTTTTTTTAAAAAAAAATTGCATATAGAGTGAATGGAGAGAAAAGAAGAGAAAATAAAAGAAAACTAAGGAGATAAAATTTATTATTTTCTCACATTTGAATACTGATACATGAAAAAAAAAAAAAAAAAAAAAAAAAAAAAAAAAAAGAGTTGGGAATAAACAAAACAAAAGAAAAAGATCTTTCATAACGTAAATTTCACACACAAATGAATGTTATACTTTCTCAAGCCTAAATCACGTAAATGGTATTCATGTAATTATAATATATATATATATATATATATATATATATACCATACTTCTATACTTTTTTCTTTTTTTAGTTATCGTTGATCCATATCTGTTCAACGGCTCAAATTTATTTTTTTTAAGTGATGATCTGCAATAACATGTCACTTTGAGGGAGGTACCGGTTACCAGGTACTCCAAAACAAAATTATTTTGGTATTTTGATTCAAGGGTAATTAAGTAATTTTATTTCTATTTTGAGAATTTTTATTTTTGTAAATATTATAAATTTTAAAATTTTGAATTTAGTGAGAATTTTTATTTTTGAAAAGATTATAAATTTTAAATATTTCAATTTAGTTATCATCTTAAATGGATATATTGTAAATAATTTTAATTTTAGAAAATTATTTTTAAAAATTAGAATTTAAGAATCTATTAATTTTTATCTTTTTAAAAAAATAAGGAAAAAATTTAGATTACTTTTTTTATTTAATTTGCTAGTAAGGACATTAAATTTTTTTTTAATTGTAATACAAAATTAATGTTTAAATTAAAGAAACTTTAAATTTTTTAAAACAAATTAAACTCTTTAAATTAATGCCTCAATTGTAATTTTAAAATTTTTTAAATTAATGACTAAATTGTAATTCTAAAACTCATTAAATTAATGCATAAATTATAATTCTAAATTTTTTTAAATTAATGACTAAATTTTAATTCTAAAACTTTTTAAATTAATACCTAAATTGTCATTCTAAAACTCTTTAAATTAAACCTTTTAAATTAATGCCTAAATTGTAATTCTAAAATTCTTTAAATTAATACCTAAATTGTAATTGTAATTTTTTTTAATTTAAACTCTTTAAATTAATACTTAAATTGTAATTCTAAAATTTTTTAAATTAAACTTTTTAAATTAATGCCTAAATTGTAATTCTAATTTTTTTTAAAAATTAAACTCTTTAAATTAATGCCTAAATTGTAATTCTAAAACATTTTAAATTAATGCCTAAATTATAAATTTATTTTTTTTTAATTTAAACTCTTTAAATTAATGCTTAAATTGTAATTCTAAAATTCATTAAATTAAACTTTTTAAATTAATGCCTAAATTGTAATTTTTTTTAAAAAAAAATTAAACTCTTTAAATTAATGCCTAAATTGTAATTCCAAATCTTTTCAAATTAAAATTTTTAAATTAATACCTAAATTGTAATTTTAAAATTTTTTAAATTAATGCCTAAATTGTAATTCTAAATTTTTTTAAATTAATGCCTAAATTGTAATTCTAAAATTTTTTTAATTAAACTTTTTAATTTAGTGCCTAAATTGTTATTCTAAAAACTCTTTAAATTAAACTTTTTAAATTAATGCCTAAATTGTAATTCTATTTTTTTTAATTAAGCTCTTTAAATTAATGCCTAATTTGTCATTCTAAAACTCTTTAAATTAAACTTTTTGAATTAATTCTTAAATTATAATTTTAAAACTTTTTAAATTAATGCCTAAATTCCTAAATTGTAATTCTTAAAGTTTTTAATTTAAACTCTTTAAATTAATGCGTAAATTGTAATTCTATATTTTTTTAAATTGAGCTCTTTAAATTAGGAATTTTAAAATTTTTTAAATTAAACTCTCTAAATTAATGCCTAAATTGTCATTCTAAAACTCTTTAAATTAAACTTTTTAAATTAATGCCTAAATTATAATTCTAAAACTTTTTAAATTAATGCCTAAATTCCTAAATATTATTTCTAAAATTTTTTAATTTAAACTCTTTAAATTAATACGTAAATTATAATTCTAATTTTTTTTGAATTAAGCTCCTTAAATTAGGAATTCTAACATTTTTTAAATTAAACTCTCTAAATTAATGCCTAAATTGTCATTCTAAAACTTTGAAATTAATTTTTTTAATTAATGCCTAAATTGTAATTCTAAAATTTTTTAAATTAATGCCTAATTTGTAATTCTAAAATTTATTAATTTAAACTCTTTAAATTAATGCGTAAATTATAATTTTAAAATTTTTTAAATTAAACTCTTGAAATTAGGAATTCTAAAATTTTTTAAATTAAACTCTTTAAATTAATGTCTAAATTGTCATTCTAAAACTCTTTAAATTAAACTTTTTAAATTAATGGCTAAATTATAATTCTAAAACTTTTTAATTTAAACTTTTCAAATTAATGCATAAATTATAATTCTAAAATTTTTTAAATTAATGCCTAAATTGTAATTTTAAAACTTTTTAAATTAAACTATTTAAATTAATAACTAAATTGTAATTCTAAATCTCTTTAAATTAATACCTAAATTATAATTTTAAATATTTTTAAATTAAACTCTTTAATTTATTGCCTAAATTGTAATTCTATAATTTTTTAAATTAATGACCAAATTAGTATAAGGTATTTAAATTAATATTTTATTATTATTATTTTGTGATGCTTAATTACAAAAATGCCCTTTTATAAAATGACCTGTTATCATTCGTCGATCAATGGGTAAGAATATTTTGTTTATTTAATAAAGAAAGTAACAAAGTATTTCTCTATACATATATCATGGGAATCCTCCCCCCTACTTGATTTTGATTGTGTTGTCTTATTTTTTAAAAAAATACTAACTATATATCCCTTGTGAGATGTACATCCTACACCCCTATTCATTCAATAAGTGGGGTTATTATAAGAGATCACTTAGGTAGTGTTTGGTTGCAGGATAAAATGGAAATAGCCCATTTTATCCTGCAAAATCATCCAAACACTAGGTAAAATGGAAATATTAAATTATTCCCCTCTTAACGGGTTATCCAAGGATAACCCATTAAGAGCTAACCCCGGAAAATCATGGAATTGGTTAATTCCACTGTTTATCCCAGGGGCAATGGGCGGAAATTTCACTGTTGCAGTTTTTTAATGTTGAGTTAGATGGTTGCATATATTCAATTTAATTAATTATGGTATTAATTTTCTATACTTTCAATTTTGCTGCTACAAAATTTTTAATATAAATTATGATCATCAGATTATCACTTAAAATTTCAGTTAAAAAAAAATAAAAATTTCACTTGCTGTTATTAAAACAAAAAAAAATTTGCTGTTATTAAAACAATTGACTTGCTTCAACCTGTTGTTATTAAAAATTTGCACTTGCTGTTACATGGTAATTGTGAGTTGCAATTGCTTCAACCTACTGTTATTAAAAAATTGGTGTTATTAAAAAATTTGCACTTGCTGTTATTAAATAAAATGCTGTTATTAAAAATTACTGTTATTAAAAAAATTGCACTTGCTGTTATTAAAACAAAAACAAAAAATTCACTATTAAATTTCAGTAAATCAAAAAAAAACCCAAAATTTGAGTAAAATAAAAAATTTCAGCAAAATAAAACACTATTATTAAATTAAAATAAAAATTATAACAAAAATTAAATTGTTATTAATGAGTACTAAAATTAACACAAAATTTAAACCGACCCAACATTTTATTCATGAGTTCACTCATGAAAAATGCTAAGGGCAAAATTAGTAATATAAATTTATAACTACCATATATTTTCACTATTCTTGCTTATTCTAAGAAATGAACCAAACACAATTTCAGCTTTTCATAAGAATAACAGCTTTACAAACCAAACACTATTTTCTTTTATCCCTGACTATTCCGGAATAGCAAGCTATCCCAGGTATAAAAAAATTTATCCCCAAGCTTACAATCCCCGAATCAAACATAGACATAAAGTAATTTTTAAAATTATTCCACTTATTGAATAAATAGAATGTATGATGTACACCCAAAAAAATACAATTGAGTTCTCCTGTGGATCCTAAACCCTCCTTAAATGATGCCTCCCCACCACAACCCTCCTGGGACACATCATTCTCCTTGCCTTTGTTGCTTGAGGTGGTGTGACTTTGTGAGCCCCACACCTACCCATTGCCAGCTCAGATACAGGTTGCTCATTGTGGGACCCACATCCTAGCCCAGAGTGTATTTATCTCTTTCTAGGGTTGGAACACTACTCACCACCTCATATATCAAAACAAATTAAACATACTCTCTATTATATCTCTATATATTTTTTTTAACGCTTATGAGATCACCATTAATGATTGTCCATTTATATATCACCGGTCTCATATATATATATATATAATATATATATATATATATATATATATATATATATATATATTTATATATATAGAATTGGGCTGGAATGCTATTGATAGCACCAACCCAACTTTGCCACCCATTTTTTAGCCTGTAGATCGCATTGAGATTTGTGCAGCATCTTTAATGAAAAAAAGAAAAAAAAAAAAAGAAAAAGTAAAAAGTAAATTTTTTTTTTTTTCATTAAAGAGCATGCACAAATCTCAATGCGATCTAAAGGCTAAAAAATGGGTGGCAAAGTGGGTTGGTGCTATCAATAACATTCCAGCCCAACTCTCTCTATATATATATATATATATATATATATATATATATATATATATATATATATATATATATATTATATATATATATATATATATATATATATACAATCTACACTATTCATGGTTCAATTGAAATTAAGCACTATGAGACACTATTAGTTTTTCATAGCGAGTAGCAGTCTTTTTGGTACCGTTTGGTTCGGGATAAGAAAAATTTTGTTATACCGGGATAGTATAGATTATGGTATTAGCAGAATTAGTGTAAATTGCGTTTGGTTCGGTTTATAAGTTATACGGGTTTAAAGGGAATTGTGTTTGGTAAATTATATAGGAATAAGGAGAATAGATGAATAGGAAAAATTTGTTTGGTTGTTATAGAGGAATAAGAAGAATTGAGAAGTGATAAATTTTGTGTATTGACTATTTTGCCCTTTATGATATAATTTATAAATAAATTAATTTATATATATTAATCAATCTAATAATAAGTTTAAAATATTATTTTAAAATTGTAAATATATTTAAAAATAAATATAATAATTAAAGTACTTAAAAATAATAGAAAATTATATATTAAAATATTTAAATTTTTGATTGTTTTGACTATTTTGCCCTTAAATTAAAGTTTAAATAGGAGTAAAAATTTTAATTTTATATTTATATAAATTTTTAAAATACATAATAAAATTAAAGTTTAAGTGGGAGTAAAAATTTTAAATGAGAGTAAACAAAAATTAATTTTTAAATTTTAAGGGAGAGTAAAAATTTTAATTTTTAAATTTATATAAATTTTAAAATTTATAAATTATTGTTAAATTTTAAAAATTTAAAATTAATAATTTTTTTCAAAAAATAAAATAAAATAAAATTTTTAGATTTATTAAAAAATAAGTTAAAAAATTAAAAATTTTTAAAAAAATTTAAAATTTATAAATTTAAATATCTTTTAAAATTTAAAAATTCTAATTTAAAAAAATAAAAAAAACTAATTTTTATTAGTATGCAAAAGAAAGAAAAAAAAAAAGAAAAAAAAAAATAAACTCACTAAGAGAGAGAGAGAGAGAGGAAAGAGAGAGAGAGAGTGCTCTGGTTCTCTCGAACCCCGTGCCACACATGGGTTCCGACCAATTCCAGCTGGGGGTGGGAATTCCAATTCCCACCTCCATACCCCATATTCCAGATTAATTGGAATCCGAATTCCAACTATACTTATCCCCGTTTGGGTATGGAAACGGGGATAAGGGGGTTATTCCCCCCTTATCTCCGTTACCAAACGGGGCCTTTAAGCTTAGAATTTTTTTGCTGCGAAGATTAAAAATAAAGATGAAATAAAATAGAAAGCTGTTCAACATGCAGTCCACAAGTCAATTGATGGATATGGTCCACACAATAATATCTTAGGCCATGTTTGGTTGCAGGATAAAATGGGAATAGCCCATTTTATCCTGCAAAACCACCCAAATAGTGGAGGTAAAGATCAGTTTAAATTATTCTTCTCTTAACGGGTTATTCTAGGATAACCGTTAGAGCAATTCTCCCCAACACAGGAATTGCTTTATCCCATAAGTTAAACCAGGGCATTGGATGGAAAGATGGTTAATGCTATTTTGTCATGCTATGCTGTTTGTTCTTTTTGATGGCGTATGGAACTATGAACTCTATTATTTTTATTTTAATAATTCAAATGTATATGTATCAAATTATATGATTTTCTTTTCTTGAAAATGACCTTTTGCAGGAATTTGAAATGAGTTATTCTGATTGTGTGACAAAGATGAGCTATCGAGAATGAAAATTTGTTATGTGGAATAAATTAGTAACAAATCTTGAAACCCTCCTTGAAACTACCGAATTGCTGTTAAAAAAAAAAATTCACTATTAAATTTCAGTAAATTAAAAAAAAAACTCAAAATTTGGGTAAATTAAAAAATTTCAGCAAAACAAAACATTATTATTACAAAAATTAGTTGTTATTAGTGAGTATTAAATTAACACAAAATTTAAACCAACCCAACATTTTATTCATGAGTTCACTCATGAAAAAATGCTAGGGCAAAATTATCAATATAGAAAAATAACTACCATATACTTTCACTATTCTTGCTTATTCTAAGAAATGAACCAAACAGAATTTCAGCTTTTCATACGAATAACAGCTTTACAAACCAAACACTATTTCCTTTATCCCTGACTATCCTGGAAAGCAAGGCTATCCCAGGTATAAAAAAATTTATCCCCAAGCTTACAATCCCCGAACCAAACATCCTTATGTATGTGTGTGTGTGTGTGTGTGTGGTGTGGTGTGAGAGAGAGAGAGGAGAGAGAGAGAGAGAGAGGGAGGGTGTAGTGATCACTTAACCCTACCAATCAGGGAGGGGGATTAGGGTTTATCCACAAGAAGGTTTTCTCCTTGTTCTATTCTGAGTATATTCGACCTCTAGTTAGTGTGTCACCTCAATCAAGCATCAGCTAGTTGCATTAATTATTTGACTAATGAGCTTACCTAAGAACATTTCGATTTCACAAATGCATGGATAATGACACCCCACTAAACTCCTTGAAAATAACACATGATGCAACTCCTCTCACTGTGTATAATTCTCTACTTGTGTATGTGCTTTTTCTCAAATTGTTGGCCTATTCTCTCTCTTGGGTTTGCCACAAATTTGGTAGTTTCCTGTGGGAATCTTTAATATTGAATGAAATGTTTACAGAGTAAATGGACTGCACTATAGCAAAATTAGATTGTAGAGATATATTTTTATAATATTTTTATATAATTATTCTATTTATATTCTATTTATATTTAAAATTGTTAGGAAAATAATCGCACTAAACATTGATTGTGACTAAATTATCTAACTATTTTTATTATTAAATTTAAATAACAGAACTTACCTTTAATCGCTATGAAAATTTCAGAAATGTAGAAAAAAAAAACCAAAATAAAAGTGATCCGGAAGCGTGCGAGGCACTGCCCTAAGGCGTATTTCCGTCCTTCGTGCGGATTAATCGGAGATACCACCCCAAGGTACGACCGGAACTCCCCTTCCTACGAGCACGACCGCGGAAGAGGTTGACGAAGTTTCTTTCAACACCCGATAAATAAAATTAACTAAATAAAATAAAATAAAATAAAACTTAAACAATTTTTCCTTCTTTTCTTTTTCTTTCTTTCACTATTCTTTTTCTTTCTCACCAGCTATATAAGACTATATGTAGTCTTACTGTGAGGCACCACACCCATATGTATATATATATATATAGGGAGTGGTCAAGTGTACGTTGGGTTCCAACCCAACGTACAAGTTGAATTAATACACATTAAAGGTGAAAAAAATTAACGTTGGGTTCAACGTTAAAAAAAAAATTAATACACCTAATAATGACAATAAAAGAGAGTGAATTAAAATTAATAAAATTGAAATTGATAATAAAGAAAATTATTGAGAATTTTTAGAATTTAAATTTTATTCCAACAATCCCCCCAAAATTTAAAATTCGAAATAATCATTAATTCAACAAATTAAAATTAAAATAAAATTATCGGGTGTTTATACTATGTAATAGGTAAGGTGTCTTTAAGAGAGACTAACCTCACTTAGTGTAAGCAATTTTCATCAGAAGGAATCGGAGTGAACCAGGTCTTGAACTACGTTCCTTTGACCTGACTTCAACTGCCACACACACAGTACAGAATTCTCCGTCGCGAGTCTGTGCATTAAAGGCCATGCACAGTACCTTGATTTTTCATAAGAATTCTAGGACAGCCCAATCTCATAGTCGCGGCCTTATACGAAATATTCTTATATAGTGGTCTCCTCCAGGGATGTGTGTAGAGTCAACATCTCGCGAAAATTATCGCCTTCGGATTCCATTAAGAACTATAAGCTCAACTCAACCACTACACAGAGCACAACTCATCATAGGGATGGACTTGGAACTAAAGTTCCTCTGAATAAACTGTAGAAAATGCTCTTTGGCCAACCTGACAGCTTGTTTTTACCACATTGAACCTCTCAAGGGATCTCCTATCACAAAGGTTGGGTTCCCACTGCAGGAACATGGCCCTTTATGGGCAAAGTCCCATCCCCTCGATGACTCTAGGACCTTAGTCCTATTCAGGCCTTTCGTCAAACAGTCTGCAAGATTCTGTTCAGATCTGATAAAACTCAAAGAAACAATATCATAAGAAGTTAGCCATCTAAAAGATTTTGTTTCAATTTATATGTCGACTAGTATTCGAATTTTTTTTAATTCTTTTTATAAAAAATTAATTACAGTTCGAAAATAATAAGGGATGCAACAAGAACTTCCCAAGGTCAGCCATCTTGGTACTACTCCGCGCCAAGCACACTTAACTGCGGAGTTCTGATGGGATCCGGTGCTTTAGTGCTGATATGATCGCATTCATATTAAAATAGTATACTTTCACTATCAGATAATAATAATTAAAACAGTATTTTTATTTTTCCTTCTCTGTAGCTACAAACAGGAAATAAATGCAATCATATAAATATGTAAGCTGCAGAACATATAAAAAACTAAACTACTTTAACATATATGAATAGACTTTGTGCTTACAGTCATGTTCTTATCTTAAGACTAAGGTTGCAGGTTCAAACACCACCACCTAAATAATTTTAAAACTATTTACTGTATATTAAACTATATATAAATAGACATGTTTTTTTTTCCTCTTTTTCTTTTCGAAGCTATCTTTTTCTTTTTCAAAACTAAACAGAAATAGACTTTTATATATATTAATTGTAGCTATATTTTTTTTTCTTTTTTCAAAACTAAAACAGAAATATACTTTTATATATATTACTGTAGCTATATTTTTTTTGCCGAAACAGTAATTTTTTTTACTATGTAGCAAAAAATTTTTTTTCCCCACGAAACTAAAACAGTAAATAAATTTTTTATTTTTATTAGGTTTTATTTATTTTACTGTAGCTAAAAGTGAAAACAGTAAAAATATATATTATAAATATTTTAAAGAGAGCAATAAATCACAATAATCTATATAAATTAAAATTTTAAAATGCTAATTTCAATATGTTTAAATTTGAATATTAAACATACTAATAGTTGACAAACAAGAATTATATGCAACAAAAATTTCGTTTTAGCCCTCGTTAGATTTAATCACAATCAAATCGATTTACGCCTTAGACTGTTAGGAAAATAATTGCACTAAACTTTGATTGTGACTAAATATCTAACTATTTTATTATTAAATTAAATAACAGAACTTACCTTTAATCGCTATGAAAATTTCAGAAATGTAGAAAAAAAAACCAAATAAAAGTGATCCGGAAGCGTGCGAGGCACTGCCCTAAGGCGTATTTCCGTCCTTCGTGCGGATTAATCGAGATACCACCCCAAGGTACGACCGGAACTCCCCTTCCTACGAGCACGACCGCGGAAGAGGTTGACGAAGTTTCTTTCAACACCCGATAAATAAAATTAACCAAATAAAATAAAATAAAATAAAACTTAAACATTTTTCCTTCTTTTCTTTTTCTTTCTTTCACTATTCTTTTTCTTTCTCACAGCTATATAAGACTATATGTAGTCTTACTGTGAGGCACACACCCTATATGTATATATATATATATAGGGAGTGGTCAAGTGTACGTTGGGTTCCAACCCAACGTACAAGTGTGAATTAATACACATTAAAGGTGAAAAAAATTAACGTTGGGTTCAACGTTAAAAAAAAATTAATACACCTAATAATGACAATAAAAGAGAGTGAATTAAAATTAATAAAATTGAAAATTGATAATAAAGAAAATTATTGAGAATTTTAGAATTTTAAATTTTATTCCAACAAAAATTAGATTATAGGGATATATTTTTAGAACACATTATAGTAATGTGTCGCTATACATCCTATCGACTGCACATATAGCGACACTAATAATAAGTATCGGTATTTTTGTGAGCGACACATTTTTTAGATTTTAGAAACACTTAAAAATATCGCTATAGTATAATTTTGTTGTAGTGATGTGATGAGTAGTTGCAACATTATACACTCACTCTCTCTCTCTCTCTCTCCCTCTCTCTCTCTCTCTCTCTCTCTCTCTATATATATATATATATTAGAGTTTATATACTTTCAAAAGTATAAATACAACTATACTTGTGAATTTTTTATCATTGAATTTACATTGAGATTTGTAATATTCAACTAAACAGAGAGAAAAAAAAATAATACAAATCTCAAAACAAATTTAATAATAAAAAATTTACAAGCATATTTGGACTTATACTTTTGAAAGTATATAAATTCTATTATATATATATATATATATATATATATATATATACTCTTTTTTGGCTAAAATAGTAAGGGTAAATAGAATGCATAAACGGCTATTGTTTGACTTGTGGTTTTTCTTGCCTTGGAAGGAATTACTAGACTTAATGGCTTACTACTTTATATGTTTCGAATATTTGTAGCTTGCTCGAAGAAGCATTCTCTTTTGTTTTAGACCATTATTAATTAGGCCACTATAAAAAAAAAAAAAAAAAAAAAAAAAAAAAAAAAAAAAAAGAAAAAAAAAAAAGTAGGGGCAATTTCAAATTAAATTATTGTACTAAAACTTTAAGATATCATAAATATTCTTCTAATAAAATCTAAAATATCATCAATACCTTTCTAATCATCAAAATTATCACTAACACCTCTCTAAACATATAAAACTATCACCAATATCTCTTTTTTTAAATCAAAATAGTCACACATCAGATGAAAAAGAGATTACGATTTAAAATATAAAAAGTCACACATCTTATTAATAATAATTAGACTTAAATATTTTTGGTCGGTAACTTGGGCCAAACGAATTATCATCGTTAACGGATCGCATCATTACAGTTGGTATGTATTAGAGATGAATACTAAGTTTTAATAAGTTTGGGCCGGTATTCACGCAATCTAATAATAATAATTAGATTTAAACATTTTAGTTTGATATTTTAGATCCAATAATTTATTATTGCTGGTGGATTATATATATATAGTAGATATATATATATATATATATATATATAGAGAGAGAGGAGATGAGAGAGAGAGAGAGAGAGAGAGAGAGGATTCGGCTACTATACTCTTATGAGTAAAATCTTTTTATACTCATAAGTTTTCATCCCTTAAATGAAGAAATGTGCGGTTAGAATTATAGTAGTCCTTAGGATTTATACTATTTCCCCAACAACCTAGTAAACTCTAGGGGGACCACTATCATTCTAACCGCACATTCCTTCATCCAAGGATAAAAAAGTTATGTGTATAAAGGGATTTATACTCAGAAGAGTATAGTAGCCCTACGCTATATAGGATCCGGCTAATATACTCTTATGAGTAAAAATTTTTTGTACTCATAAATTTTAATTTAAAGGGGTATCTATAAAATCACTCCCTTTTAAAAAGGAATAGAAGAAATAAACCGAAAAAACTAAGTGCATTACTTAAAAATACCCCCAAAATGTACTCTATTACATAGGTGAGTTTATTACACCATACTAATTAAGCATTGTTGGAGAGGATGTTAATTTATTATGCATGCGATGAAGTAAAGCTTTCTCCTTTGGAAAATATATAGAAATTGCATATGCAATCACAAGAAACAAGTAGCTAGAGGTATCACTAATAATAGGATAAGTTTATAATTAATTATGCTTCATTATGGGCTGATCTATCAATTAGAAAGTTAGCCCATTACCTGGCTTAATAGAAGAGGATTCAAATATAGTTATTAAATTAAATAAAACAACCGTTACTCTTAACATATTTAAGCTATTAAAAATAATATTTATATTTTTTATATTTAATACTTTTGTAACGATTCGGCTCACTAGCAATAATAACTCGTTGGATCCAAACCACAACCCAAAATGTTTAAGCCAAACCACAACCCAAAATGTTTAAGTTTGACGTCCTCGCCAGCCCAAACACACACACACACAACAGCCCAAGATTACCAGGCGATGCTTGACGTCCTCGCCAGCCCAAACACACACACACACAGCAGCCCAAGATTACCAGGCGATGTGAGACTTGTCTCGCTAACCCTGTCATCTACACCCAGGCTCAACCAAGACTCGTCTCACACTTCCGATTGGTTATTGGCTCTGATACCAAATGTAACGATCCGGCCCACTAGCAATAAAACTCGTTGGACCGAAACCACAGCCCAAAATACTTAAGCCCGATTATTATTACTAGTGTCCATGTCTTATATAAACCCAATCACAATTCCATCCACATCCGATGTGGGACTATTGGGGACGTCACAACTTTATTTTATATCAGAACTTGAAACTTTTTAATAGGTTTACGTCTTGCAAAGCTCGAAGTTAAAATTTTCTACTCTGATAGTATATTAAATTATATAAAATAATCATTATTCTCTAAGGCAATATTTGGTTAGGGGATAAAAGGGGAATAACCCCCTTTATACTCCAATTCCTGCCAAACAGTGTTACAAAATGACATGGGATAAATTTTTTTTTTATTCCTGGCTTAACGGGTTATCCTAGGATAACCCGTTAAGCCTTATTCCTTTCCCCACATGGAATAGGGTTTTATCTCTAGGGGCAGTGAATGGGCAAAGTTATAATTTATTATTTATAATTAAATTATAATATAAAATATAATATAAAATAAAAAATATAAAATAAAAAACATAAATTATAGGGGCAATTTCCTACGTACCCCTAAAAATTTCTCTGTTTTTAGATTTACCCCTCTTAGAAGGCTAATATTAAAACTACCCTTCTTACGTTCCAACTTCTTTCCAAAATACCCCTGAAGTTAAACTCTGTTAGTGTACCGTTTGAAACTGCCGTTATCTGTGTGTAATTACTATTTTGTCCTTTCAAATATACTCTAAACCCTAAACCCTAAAACCCTAAACCCCTAAACCCTAAAACCCTAAACCCTAAACCCTAAAACCCTAAACCCTAAACCCTAAAACCCTAAAAAAATCCTAAACCCTAAACCTAAAACCCTAGAACCCTAAAAAATCCTAAACCCTAAACCCTAAACCCTAAACCCTAAAACCCTAAACCCTAAACCCTAAAACCCTAAAAAACCCTAAACCCTAAACCCTAAACCCTAAACCGGGGCAAAATAGGTATATCTGATAGTTTTCAACTCCGATTATTATTTAACTCTAGTTTAACCCTAGTTAACTTAACAAAGGGAAACGGTAGGGATATTTTTAATAACGGTGGAACGTATGAAGGGTATATTGGAAAGAAAAAAATAAGAGGGGTAAATCAGATATTTCTTCATATTTCAGGGGTACACAGGCAATTATCCCTAAATTATAATATAAATTATAATATAAATTATAATATAAATATAAATTATAATATAAATTATAAATTATAATATAAAATATAAATTATAATATAAATTATAATATAAAATATAAAAAATATAAAAAATATAATATAAAATATAATTTATTATTTGTATTCTTAAAATATAATATAAAATAAAAAATATTATTTTTTTTAACGTAAGATATAATTTATTATTTATAATTAAATTGCTTCAAATTTAATATAATAATTAAATTAATTTTTCTATAAAAAAAGCTAAGGGCAAAGTTGGTATTTTTATAAAAATTCTATCTTCTTTTTCTACTATACTCTACTATTTCATAATTTTAACCAAACACAATTTTAACTATTCCAGAAAATACCAACTTTTCAACCAAACGCAGTTTAACTTTTATACTTCATTATCCCAGAATAGCAAGCTATCCCAGGTATAAAAAAATTTATACCTCTTAAATTTATCCCCGAACCAAACATTGTCTAAGGCTTCGTTTGGTTCGTGTATAAGATAGAATTAGTAGTACCAGGGATAAGTATAAAGTTAGGAATAAGTTAGGTATAATGTGAATTTGTGTTTGGTTGGGTATTAGATTAGTACCAGCTATAAGAAAATTAATGTTTGGTAGTGATTGAAGAATAAGAGGAATAGAGAGTTGACTTTTGTGTTAAATGACGAAAATACCCTTTCCTATTTAGATTTTTTTTTCAAAATTAAAATTTCAAATTTTAATATTTATTAATTTTAATTTTTATAAAAATTTTAAGTGGGAGCAAAAAAAAAGTTAATTTTTAAATTTTAAGTATGAGTAAAAATTTAAATTTTTAAATTTATATAAATTTTAAAAAAATATAAAAAAAATTGTATAAATTTTAAAATTAATATTTTTTTAAAACAAAAAAATAAAATTTTTAGATTTATTAAAATATAAAATTACAAAAATTAAAATTTATAAAATTAAAAATTAAAAATTTAAGTATTTTTTAATATTTAAAATTCTAATTAAAAAAAATAAAAAGAAATCAAAAAGCATAAAGGAAGAAAAAAAAAAAAAAAAAACCCAAATTGCCCCTTCCGCCTTGGGAAGGGGTTATACTCGGCTGTTCCGGGGGGGGAGGGGAGGGGAGGAATGGAATATCCCCTGCTTACCGGGTTGTACCATCCCCTATGTTGTTTGGGTACAAAGGAGGGATATCCCCCCTTTGTACCCAAACCAAACGGTAGCTAAGGGCCCGTTTGGTACCTAGAAGTAGGGGGGGGGGGGGGAGGATAACCCCTAGTTCCAGGTACTTATACCCAAACAAAAATTTAGGGGTTGGGAACAAGCTGGATAACCCGTTTGGGGTGCAGGTGGAACAACTCCACTGGTGGAGTTGCCTGCTGTTTTTTTTTTTTTTTAATTAAAAAATTTTAAATTATAAGATATTTAAATTTATAGAATTTAAAATTTATTTTTTAAATTTTATAAATTTTAAAATTTTTAACTTATTTTTTAATAAATCTAAAAATATAATTTTTTTATATATTTTTTAAAATTTATTAATTTTAAATTTTTTAAATTTATGCAAATTTTTTTATAAATTTTTTTAAATGTATACTAATTTTAAAATTAAAATTTTTGCTTCTACTTTTATAATTTTTTGAGATAATTAAAATTAAAATTTTTAACATTTATAATTTTTAAATTTTAAATTTTACAGCTTTTAAAATTTGTAACTTTAATTTTTAATAAATTTATCAATTTATAAAAATTTAAATTTTATTATTTTTACAATTTATACAAATTATTAAATTTTTAATTCTAATTTTTAATAAATAATTCACCAAATTTTTAAAATTTTTTAATTTATAAATTTATACCTATTTTTATATACAAAATTTTGAATTTTAAAAAAATTATAAATTTTAATTATATCATAAAGGATAAAATATCCCCCGCTTACCGGGTTGTACCATCCCTATGTTGTTTGGGTACAAAGGAGGGATATCCCCCCTTTGTACCCAAACCAAACGGTAGCTATGGGCCCGTTTGGTACCTAGAAGTAGGGGGGGATAACCCCTAGTTCCAGGTACTTATACCCAAACAAAAATTTAGGGGGTGGGAACAAGTTGGATAACCCGTTTGGGGTGGGAACAGCTTGTTCCCACCCCCAGGTGGAACAACTCCACTGGTGGAGTTGCCTGCTGTTTTATTTTATTTTATTTTTTTTTTTAAAATTAAAAAAGTTTAAATTATAAGATATTTAAATTTATAAAATTTAAAATTTATTTTTTAAATTTTATAAATTTTAAAATTTTTAACTTATTTTTTAATAAATCTAAAAATATAATTTTTTTTATATATTTTTAAAAATTTATTAATTTTAAAATTTTTAAATTTATGCAAATTTTTTTATAAATTTTTTTAAATGTATACTAATTTTAAAATTAAAATTTTTGCTTCTACTTTTGTAATTTTTTGAGATAATTAAAATTAAAATTTTTACCATTTATAAATTTTAAATTTTATAGCTTTTAAAATTTGTAACTTTAATTTTTAATAAATTTATCAATTTATAAAAATTTAAATTTTATTATTTTTACAATTTATACAAATTATTAAATTTTTAATTTTAATTTTTAATAAATAATTCACCAAATTTTTAAAATTTTTAAATTTATAAATTTATACCTATTTTTATATACAAAATTTTGAATTTAAAAAAATTATAAATTTTAATTATATCATAAAAAATAAAATAGTCAATAAAAATTTATATCCCCCCTAACCTTCTTATTCCTTTTTAATTTACCAAACATAATTTTTTTTATATCTGGTATAACTCTTATACCTAACCAAATATAAATTAATATTAGTTTCTGTCAATACTGTAATTTATATCTATTCTCGGTATAATCAAATTTTTTTTATACCCGAACCAAACGCAGTCTTGGCATTTACCTTTAATCTCATATGCTTTGGGCACAAAAAGGGATTGATTGGACATGTGGCTTTAATCATAGTTTCCCAACCTGTAAATTCAAAAGCATGAGGAATGGAGCACTCTAGAAAAATCATATGGGAAAAATTATCTGTACAACCCGTTGGGGGTGTCAGGTTACACCCCACTCTATTTTAGAATGGGGTGTATTTTATCTATTACTCGATGTGACGGATAAAATGTATTTTATTTTACGATGAGGTGGAGTGTAACCTGTACACCCCCAAGAAATGTACAGATAGCACCGCTCAAATCATATATACTATGACATCTCCTTTCCTTTCATTTTACTGGAAAATTAAAAAGAAAAAAAAAAAAAAAAGGGTTACAAGTGAAAGTAAGAGATCTGTGTGAACATCATTGTTAATCATATTTAAATGCTAAGGGTACTTTTTTTTCTCATCAATCTCCTATAAACTAATAAAAGGAGACATGCATTATGGTATGCTAAAAAGGTAACTTGGATGACATAGATTAGGGTCTAAAAATGGCCCACATATATGGTACTTAATTGGCCCAATGTGAACTTTTAATTAATTATTTAAAAAAATAAATAAATTGGAGTTGACACATTGAAGGCAATCCATTTAAAGGTATTTTAGAATTCTATTTAAAGTGAAACATAATGATAGGTTGAGAAAGTAGCTTGAAAGCTTGAATATATATATATATATTTATATATATTTATATATAAATTTAAAATAATTTTTTAAATTTATTTTTTTTGTAAGTTCTGCCCAAATAATTTTTTAAATATTTATAAATTTTTTAAACTCTTATTCAATTTTTCTTTTAATTATTTTTTTTTAAAAAAAAGTTTTTAATTTTAAATTTTTCTAACCATAGGTTTTTAGTTGTTAAAGTTTTCGATTTTTAAAGAAAAAAATTTCTAAAGCCTCCAACAAAAAATAAAAAAAAAAACACGAGGCCAGCAAATACTATAAATAAATAATAATAAAATAATTTAACAAACTTTTTAAATCTGGCCCGATTTCGGTTCAATTCTGGTTCAACCTGTGCCGATCCGTGCTGACCTACTGTATTTTTACTTTTGGTTTGAAAAATTTTTATCTTTAAAAGTATAAAAAATTCTAAATTTTTTCTAATTATTAAAAAGTTATTATGGTTAAAAAAAATCAAAATTTTAATCTTTTTAATTATTTATATATAAAAAATTAAAATTTATAATTTATAATTTTATTTTTGATATCAAATTTGAATTAACAATTTTAAAATTTTAATTAAACTTGGATGAAAATTAAATTTTAATTTTTGAATTGAATGTGAATTAAGATTTTGATATATTTCTTTTAAAACGCATACTTAAAATTTGAATTTATTTGAATTCAAAAAATATACTAAAATACTCAACCTGTATCAACAATCAGGTAAATATAAATTAAGATACCTAAAATTTAAAATTTTTAATTTACTATCTATATCTTCATTACTTTCTAATGTCCCCATTAATAAAATTATTAAGGCACAAAGAAATACTATTAAATTTTATCAAAAAGATATTTAGATAGTATGTTTTGGGCCCCAATAGTGAAACTTTTTATTTTGAAAAATTAATAATTTTGAATTTACCTAAAATAAAAACTTCCCCATATTTAATTAAATATATTTCATTTTTAAATTAAATATATAAAATTCATATTTTTTTAAAAAAAATTATTTAATTTTTGAATATTTTAATTCAAATTTGAACAATAAAAAATATATATAGAAAAAAAGAAAGGGCCAAAGCGCATGGCCAGCGCGAGCCAGGCATATCCGGGTCGACAGCGACGAAGTCAGAATTTTAATTTTAGGAGAGCCAAAAATATATTATACAAAATATATTAATTTTTAAAAATTATTAATAAAAAATTATATATAAGTAATTTTTTTGTTCATTAGCTTTCGAGTTTTAATATATATATTTTTTATAAAAAGAATAGAGTATAGTTATCTTTACTATTAAAATAATAATATTTTAGATATCTATAAAAAAAAATATTTTAAAAAATCAAGTATTAAAATTTAGTATAATTTGCAAATCAAGTATTACGATATATTAAAATATTAAGTATTAAGATTTTTCATAATTTTCAAATCAAGTATTACGATACGTTTGAGTCAATTAAATTTATATTTCGTGACTCACAAGATACATTATTTTTTAAAAAAAAATTTATTTTGGCCCCTAAAATATACACTATTTTTATTTTTTTAATAACTTGATAATGGACTAATATGTAATTTTAAAAATATTGGGGAGGTCATGGTCACTGTGGGTCTTCACATAGCTTCGTCCCTGCGGGTCGAGATGGGCTAAGCCGGGCGAGCGTTGCCCATGTAGGCCTTTTTTTTATGCGCAGCTAGACCGGCTTGGCGCGGCTCGGCTCCGCTTGGGGCGGCTCAGTGCTGCTCGACGCGGCTCGGCTCCGCTCCGCTCGGATGGTACGGGCAATGCAGGCTTTTTTTAATTCGCGGCTAGGCTCGGCCCAGCTCCGCCAGCAGATATGACAGGCAAGGCCCGACCCGTCTTTATGGTAGGAACGGCGCGGCGCGGCTCGGCAAATATTTTAAAACTATCCAAATATTTTTATTGTTATTTATTTAAAATTTTAATTTAATTAATTTACTTTCTGTCCAAATAATTAGTAAATATTTATAAATTTCAACAAATTTATTCAAATATTTTTTAAAATTTGAATTTTTTATGAAAACATTCAAATATTTTAATTTCTTTACTATTTTTAACCATAATAGCTTTCTTAATAGTTCAAGTTTTAGATTTTTAACTTTTAAAATTTTGGCTAAATTATATAAAATTTTTCTGTAATATTCTGTTTTTTCATTTTGCCCCCATGTCTTTTAAAAGCCTATATTTTGCCCCTTCGTAATTATCGAAATATGCATTTACCTCCCCGCCGTCACCATTCCGTGAGTGAACCGTCAATTTTTTAAAAAATATTATTAGATATACCCAAAATACCCTTAAAAATGGCGAAAAATAAGCCAAAACCCATTCTCTCTCCAATATAAGGTAAGGGTATTTTCGTCAATTTATCTCATCCGTTAACACCGTTGCTTCCTAAAGACAATTCGGTAATTACGAGGGGGCAAAATATAGGCTTTTAAAAGACAGGGGGGCAAAGTGAAAAAGCGGGATATTACAGGGAGGTTTTCTGTAATTTAGTCTAAAATTTTTAAAACCCAGAAGAAAAAAAACACTAGACCAGAAGGGCCGTTCTTGGATAAGGGTCCAAATTTTCGGCTCCACCTTGGTGTGGCCTGACGAGATCCGGCCCGATTTTTTAATTCGGCCCGATCCGACTCGATCCGCCCGTATTGGGCTGGCCCGGTTATTTATCCCAACCCGGCCCGGCCCTCACTATACAATTAGTTGATTGAGTATGGTCACCCCCAGGTGAGCTCACCTCCCTTCAAAATCTAGCAGGATTCCCACAAAAATATTTATTTTATTAATTATTTGCTAAATAAATATAAGATTATTTGAATAAAAATATTTTATTTTGTACATTTATGCGCATAAAGTTATATTTGTATATTAAAATATTATTGTGCATACATATTTTTGATATATAGAAGGAAGTGTTTATTTTGAATATGACCGATATGATCAAAGTATTATCATTTTTTGATTGAGTGGGATCGAGATTTTGTTGTATAATTTGGTGGGTACCTAATAAAGTTTTCATCGTTTATACAGTATTGAATATATTACTAGACTAAGTGGGAGAATGTTGGATGTGGCCCACGTGATTTATTCAAGACAATCTTTAAAAATACAGTCATTCCAATCAGTTAGCATATATCTGGACACATCCTTGATGGACGGACGTGAATAAAATATTCTTACAATAGTTTATATATATTTATATGACATAACGGGAGTCCATTTCTGTGACGGTTCCATATCCGGGGATAAGAGAATAGATAGGAAATATTCTGCTTTTTGCAGATTGCGCACGATGACGAATCGAAAGAAAGAACCGTCTTCTACAACTAACTTTAAAAAATTAAAAATTATAGTAGAAGATACGATCTAAAATTTTTATTTGATATTATAAATATAACATAATGAAATATTTAACATATGAATGGGCTAAATATGCTAGTGTTTTTTATAATTGAATATAAAATTATATATATATATATATATATATATATATATATATATATATATATATATATATATATATATATATATATATATATATTTGATAGAGAGAGAGAATGTTTTGTTTATTTTAAAATAAACTTAGCTAGAAATGTGAAGAAACTAGACTTCAAATTCGAGACATCGAATATCAACCATCAAATTTTTTTTTGCCACTTACACTAGAAGTACTTAATAGCATTATAAATACAACATATCAATTCAAATCTAGAAAAAGTTACTAATATTTTAAAAAATAATTATTTTATAAAAATTGTCACGAATGTGGTAATCTTATAAAGTAAAATCAAAAGTACAATGAGGCTCTTTGGTCCATGAGATTTCTCAAGATTTTAAATAATGAGGTTATACATGAATCTAATTTATCAAGAATTAAAAACTCCCTAACAATCGCATTCTCTCAAAATGTAGATATCCAAAACCAAGGTCTCCTCATTGTAAGCTTTTATTTTCATGATCATCTAGAGATATTTCTTAAATAAAGATGGCAATAATATTATTACCAATGAGAATTATAAAACAGATTCTTATTAGCACCACTACTATCATTAGTAATGCTTCCACCACTAATGGTATCTGTTACGTCCCGAGTTTCAAAAAAGCAATTTTTTTTTTTTTCAATCAAAGTTTAAAGCACAATTTCAATTCATGAGCAGATCGTCACATATATAGAAAATTTTCTATCCCCTTAAACCGAGCCTCCTCTATACATGTACGGCTAAGCAAGTACAGTTGCAATAAGAGTATTGTCTAAACATACATAACTAAACATAATCCAAAACATATCCATCTGCTCTAAATATACATGCTAGTCTTTAAGTAAATCTTTCATCAGACATATTATAATTTTTCTAAGTCATAAGCAAATACAACCTCAAATAGGTAAACTGGAATCCTCAGTAAATATCAGGGGACAGCTCTATCGTAACAGTCTCACCAACTTGCCCCGACAACCCATCACCCGACGGACCTGAAAATGGTCACCCAGGGATGTGAGATACAACATGAGTGTATCCCAGTGGATACAACTAGTCGAAAAATAGCAAATTGTACCTACTGGCATATAACAATCAGCGGATAGTAAATGATCAGTAGGTAAGGGCATACATAGATAAGCAAATAACTGAATGAATCATAATCACAGTACTGAGCATATAAGGGTACAACAATACAGGTGCTAGAGTATGCTAAAATAGATATATGAATCATGCATAAATGATAGAAACCCAAGTACCCAATCTATGCCACTTTTGGTCACTGAACCTCAGGCTGATGCTACTATCGGGCACCTATCTGATTGACGTAACCCTGTATCCACAAGTGCTATCAGGGGGCTCACGGGTCATCCAGTAGACCACTTTACCGGCAAAAAACGCAAGGTGTGGGATCAATCCCACGACGTACATGAAGTACAGCGGTGCATGGCGATCATAATGCTGATGCTCAAGCTCAAGACCAAAAGACCGGATAATCAGCAACAAGCCAGAAATCCCAACAGGGATGCAAGTATCTGTATACTAATCTTGTGTCATATCATGTAGTACTAAATGCAATGAGTAATGAACTGTCTGAACAAGAGTAATCAAAGTAATGACCAATCACACATGGCATATGTCCAGATATAATCAAAGTATACTGATATCCAGCGAATGACCAATCAAACATGATAAATGTCCAGACATAATCTGATATCTAAATAATAACCAATCAAGCATGATAAATATCCAGATATAATCTAAGTATAATGATGACCAATCAACTATGGTTAAAGTCCAGATATAATCTAAGTATATTGATGACCAATCAAATATGGTAAATGTTCAAATATAATCTAACTATACTGATGACCAATCAAGCATGATAAATGTCCAAGTATAAGCTGATGATAATCAACCAATGGAAAGAAGCTTAAGAATAGAATCAGGGCTATCATGAAGCCCAGGAGTCCGACCAAATACGGTAACCCAAAAATGCCGAAATGATAAAGCCCGAACTGAAGCAAAACCCACCTCAATGTAGGTGGTCCTAAACTCCGCCGGAAGGCTCACGGGCTAGAGTATGACTACTGGGACTTGGATCATATATACTGATCAGAAATAGACTCACACATATCCAACCCACTGACTCACTATGTGCAGAACGCTTAAACATAGACCTTTACTAAATTTTCGGAATCTTCCGGAAATTACAGAAATCCGCCGATCAATCAACTATGATCCAATCCACGCCTACAGGTTTCCGAATCCAATGAAACTTGACGTGCTGCCCAGGAACGCTTCACTGAAGACGTTCGGGCAGAGACATTCCACTGGGTGCAACTCTAAACTCGAAAAGTGTCATAATTACCAAAATTACCTCCGAAAAATTAATTTCGGTTTCGGGAGTCGCCAACACCAAACCAAAGTCACTAGGCCCACCAGGACAGTGCTGGAAACAGCCAGGGACATCTGGGAAAATTCCCTGATTTGCGGGAATAGCGCCGGTCAATCGATAAATCGACAATTTCGTCGATTTTCGAGTCGTTATCTAATTTCCGCTTAACGAAAGCCTACGAATCTCAAACAAATAGTTTATAGATCATGTGCACGCAGCCCAAGACATCTCACAAGGTCACAATTGCATTTAGACCCCTAGGGTTACCATAATTACAAGATTACATATTTTTTAATGACTTTCAAGCTAATTCTTCTTCTCTACATACTTTTGAACTGAGTCAAGGCCACCAGTAGGTGGGCCTCGACGCACTGAATACTGTGCTCACCATTTGGAAGTAGCATAGGACCCAAGGACAACACTGGGTCAACCTAGCATAAACTCGCAAGGCTTAGGTTGCAACCATGGCCAAACCACTCAGCCATTTCTAGATCTAAGGTGAGCATCATGCTCAGGAGATCGAGGAGGTCCAAGGGCTCACCTTGGGTGGCCGAAAAGTGGCCGAAACAGAAGATAGAGCATCCTCACCCAAGACACATGGCCGGAGTTAAGCCATGCGGCAAGTTGGAGCAGCAAGCTTGGGCCAGCCAGTTCCAGTGGCTATCAGGTGCATGCAACAACACCACTAGGTCTATCTTGACCAGAGGAGGCTAGCTGGGTGCATGGCCGGCGGCGGGGAGCGGCGGGGGCGGCGATGGTGGAAGAAACTCGACCAAGTTATCATAACCCGAAGCTAGGGCTTATCACAGCGAACTCCCTACTGAACCAAACTCCACCAAACTTCTTAGGGAGCCTCAGCAGGTCCAGAGAGAGGAACCCAACAACTTGGAACTGGTCCAAAACCGTCGGGTACAAAGCTAGCTCATGGCGGAGCAAATTAGGGTTCCGGCGGGTGCAATGCCCCCGCTGGCAACCCGACGCCTCCTCGGCCACAAGACCAGGCAGGGGAAGTCCCCAGAACATAAGGAAGCTACTGCAAGCATTCCTAGGTAAGACAAACCAGAGGACATGAGGCACTCACCTCGCCGGAGTTGAGGAAGAAGAAGGAAGAAGCTGGTTACTTTTCCGGCGGCGCGCAGCCACGATAGGTTGCAGGGTCACCAGGGCTCGACTTCTGGGAGCATGATGAAGCCTCTGGGTGAGCTGGGAGAGTGCCACAAGGGTTTGCTGTACTCTCCACCAACCCAACCCGAGAGCAAGTATACACTTGCTTGGGAGTTGGTTTTCCGGCGACCCAGGCATTGGTAGAGGGCGGCGACGCTTGGGGAAGAGAGGAGGAAGTTGGAAGGGTCGTGTGAAGCTCTGGTCCAAGTTTAAATGCTCAGGCTCGAGCTCCCAAGGTCAATGTGGTATTAATGGAGCTTTGGAGTAACAAATTGCATTTTACTCCTTGTACAAGCCACCATCAGCCATGAGCTCCCCACTATAGATAAAAATCTCAGAAAGACCCATATATAAGAAGTTTAAATCAATTTAATTCATAAAATACCAACCTTCTTGCGAAAATACCTCTCCCTTTACTGTATTTCACACATTTTGAGATTCTAGGATGGTCAAACTGAAAAATGGACTTTGCCACAACGTCCGGCTCGACGAAACCTATCGAGTAACGATTTTGGTTTGTTGAGTTTAAGCCTTAATAGCTTTTCGTTCCATCTTAAATAGTGTATTTCACTGTTTGGCACACTTTTCGATGACCTAGGCTCATCAAACCTAAAAACGGACTACGCCATTGCGCCCAGATCGACGAGACCGATCAATCGAGTATTTGAATTGTCGTATTCGGATTTCGAACGGTCGAATTAGCCAACGTTGGTCGAAAATCCGGAAAACTATAGGGTTCCTATTCACACTTAAGTCATAGCCACTATTCAACTGTATCCCTATATACAGTATTTCTGGCTCACTGGAATATATCGAACCTGAAATCTTTTATTGAATTTGAATTTAAATTTCTCAAATATTACAGTATCACTATAGTTATCACCAGCACAAAGAACTCCACGTTGCCATGGTTACATCCACTATATTGCCACTACCATGACTGCTGTCATTGTTGCCACCATTTTAACTGCCAAAATTGTTGTCTGTGTCTACTGTCCCCAATTCTTTATCTATCATCGTACTACCATTATCATTATCATCGCCCAATATCGATATGATCAAGTTTGCCTCCAGATCCACTGTGGCAGATGTTTTTGTTGCCAACGACATTATTGCTACTTCCGATGTCACCATTAAAATTGATATCTTTGCTGCTGCCGATAGTCCACCAGCACCACTAGGGCTCTAACACCATTTTTTGCATAAACACTACTTTGACGACCTTTTCGGCTATCTTAACTATTACTATAATAATTTTGTAGCTACCACTCTATTTTCGATTGTTGTCGTTGCTTCCGCCATTCACAATATAACTATTTCTTGAATTTCTTTTGAGTTTTATGATAAAAATATCAACATAATTGAATCATTTTCATTTTAAACTAAAAACAAGGCACTTATAAAAGTATTTTAAGTAACTATAAAATGCAAATCAAATAAAAGTATTCTCATCATATATGAATCTTGGTTCAAAAAAATTCTCACATTGATTTCACTTCAGAATTTAAATATATATTTGCTATATTCTAATTAAGATGTGACAATAAAATCAAAACTTTAGATTTGATTTTTTATATCACAATAATGTTTTATATTCTATAAATTTTGTATGATTTTACATTTAGTTTTATTTCAGCATGGTAATATTTAAATAATGAGACTATCATTTTTTTTTACTCTTACTTTTTTTCTTATTTAATACTTTTTTGTCCATATTTAAATAAGCTAAATTATAAATATATTAAAATACTGAGTATCATTAATTACACTAGTTTTTTTTTTCTTCACTACCCAAATCTCATAGGTTCCTCATTCTGTATACATAATAAATGCCACAGTCCAAAATTATCTCAATAGGTTTTCTTGTCAAAATTTATTTGTTGTTTTTTGTAACCAACTACTAAACACTAGCCCTCACCACCTGGTATAATTGACCTGCAAATCGACAAATTCGATATAAGACACATTAAATATGTAAAAACCAAGCTCTAAAGTCTAACGAGATTTCTTATCTTTTGGATTCTTCTCTTATGGTTTATGTTAGATTTACTTTCTTAAATACTCACTTTACTCAAATGTTTGCTTCATTGACAAGTGCCAAGAGAAACCTGTTGCCATTATTGAAGACTACTATTAATTTTTGGTGTTTGTTATCTACTTGTAAAAATAGAATTTATAATGAAATAATATTGATAAATTATAAAGAAAATATGATTAAAAGTATATAACATACACTGTATTCATATTGGCAATATGTAGTATTATTGTTCTTATCAACTACTTTTGAATTTTATATATTTTATCTAAAGATGGAAACCAAATGGTTTTGTCCTTCTATATATATTCATGGCAAGCTACTTATTTGTATGAAGTTCAAAAAGAACATTGGTTTATAGTTTATTGTTAAAAACATGTAATGTTTATATTACGCCACAAACAAAATTGAACAATTAATTTAGGGTAAAATAGATCGATGTTCATGTTCTATATATATATTCTTTCACTACAATAAAATTAGGTTATAAGGACACATATTTGTGATACTTTTGTATAAGTATTCTATCTATATTCCATCTATATCCAAAATTAGATTATAGGGACACATTACAAAAATATGTCGCTATACACCCTATCGACGGCACATATAGCAACAGTTACAATAAGTGCCGGTATTTTTGTCAGCAACATTTTTTTTAGATTTTAGAAACATCTAAAAATATCGCTATATCCTAATTTTGTTGTAGTGTGGTGTTAAGCTTTTACATATATTAAACTTTCAGTTCTTGACCATTTAAATAAAAAAATATTTTACCATGTTTGAAATAAACTAAATTATGTAAACCATTTAAGATAAATAAAGATTTAAATAGTCATTTTATAAAAAAAAAAAAAATCTTATTTTCTTTTGAGTAAAAGTGTATATTCATGTAATGGAAAAATACAAGAACCAAAACACAATATTCGAATACTATAGGACTAGCTAGCCATATAAATACATTTTACCATAGTTGAAATACTATGATTTTCCTACTTAAAGTTCATTTATTCAAAAATGTGCCCATAAGTTCATTGCCAATACCAATTTTTATAAACTCAAATTATAGTTTATAATCCAATTGAATTCACACATATTCAAACCATATGTGGATATTGATTCACTACAACAAAATTATGTTATAGCGACACTTTAAAGTTTTCTAAAATCTAAAAAAAGTGTCGCTGATAAAAATACCGACACTTATTGTTAGTGTTGCTATATGTGCCGTCGCTAGAGTGTATAGCGACACATTTTTATAATGTGCCCCAAAAATGTGTCCCTGTAATCTAATTTTGAATATAGATGGAATATAGATATACAAAAGTGTCACAAACATGTGTCCCTATAACCTAATTTTGTTGCAGTTATTTAATTAGTGGTCCCTAATATAGTTACTATATCTTCTAACACTACAACAAAATTATGTTATAAGAACATATGTTTATGACACGTTTGTATAAGTGTCTTATCTATATTACATTTATATCCAAAATTAGATTATAGAGATATATTTTTGGAACACGTTACAAAAATATGTCGCTATACACCCTAGCAACGGCACATATAGCGACACTAATAATAAGTGTCGGTATTTTTGCCGGCGATACTTTTTTCAGATTTTAGAAAAACTTAAAAGTATCGCTATGACATAATTTTGTCGTAGGGTAATGGAAGCACTCTCGCAATTAATTTACTCGTAACATCAAAATTTACATTTTTTAAATATTCATTTCTTAAATATTATTTTTATATTAGACAGTATTTTTACATAGCATCTAAGTCCTTTTTTTTAATATTCACTTCTTAAATTTAATTTTTTTTTTTATATTAGGCATTATTTTTATATTGCCAATGGCGGTAATATCTAATCATTTTTTTATATTTTTTTTGGGTCTTAAATTTTCAGCACTATATATATGTTAACTTTTCAAATAAAGAAAATAAATATTTTGTTATTTTTATGAATTAATGTGTTTGCTTTGTTTCTTAGAAAAGAAATGCTATTATAAATTATAAATAACTTAATTAAAATACCATACTCATAATGCAAGTGCACAAAAAAAACATGCCATAAACAACGTAAATTTTTATGTATTAAATTTGACATTAGCAAACACAAATGGCTAATTTATCTCGATAAATTTTAGTAAATTTTTGTCTCTAAATATATAAACTTAAGAAAAATAATATTAACAAGCTCTCGAAGGGTAAAAACCCATATATATATATATATATATATATATATATATATATATATATATATATATATATATATATATATATATGTGTGTGTGTGTGTGTAATGATGTTGTTGTAACAAGTCCAAATTTTTATACTGTCTAACACTACAACAAAATTAGGCTATAGCGACATATTTAAGTGTTTCTAAAATCTAAAAAAAGTGTCGCTGACAAAAATACCGACACTTATTGTAAGTGTTGCTATATGTGCCATCGCTAGGGTGTATAGCGACACATTTTTGTAATGTGTCCTAAAAATATGTCCCTATAATCTAATTTTGGATATAGATGGAACATAGATAGGATACTTATACAAAAGTGTCACAAACATGTGTTTCTATAACCTTATTTTGTTGTAGTGTAAGTTGTTTTCGAAAATTAAATACAAAGGTAAAAAAGAAGCACAATTTTGCCAAATGGCCTCTCTCTCTCTCTCTCTCTCTCTCTCTCTCTCTCTCTCTCTCATATAAAAACTTACACATTATGGCACACTGTTCTTCAACTCCTTGTTTTAGACCTTTTGATTATTTTCCTAGCAGTCACATTTCTATGGGTGATATTATGGAGCACTTTGTTTCTGATGATATAAAGCTTATGATCATTGATAATGATCAAGTATTTCTTAAGGAAGCGAGAATAATGTTCTCCTCATGCAATTATCGAGGTTAATTAGTTCACTGTGTGTGTGTGTGTTTTTTTTTTTTTTTTTTTTTTTTTTAATGTTTTCCACTATTTGATGTGGGAATACATGCATATGTGACATTTTTAAAAGTGAGGCATGCATGGTTGATGCATAAGCTTTCATTCTTACTTTTATCCATCACCCTCCACCAATAAAAAATTCTCTTTCACAATATTTAGTGTGTTTATTACCTTTTAATTAATTATATCTATTTGATAAAAGTCTCTTTCTTAAAAATCTTCAAAAAAAAAAAAAACAAGAAAAAGATTTTCTCACAATATTATCATCATCGGTGAAATGAGCTTGATCATAACATGTACTCTGATCTAATCACTTTGTTATGAAATGTATTAAAGAACAAATGACAAAAAAATTGTTTTTTTTTTTTTTTTTTTTTTTTTTTTTTTACAGTGACCACTTGTGCGAGTCCATTGTGTGCATTGAAACTTCTCCGAGAGCGTGGAGCGGAGTTTGATCTTCTAGCAGTGGAGGTGCACATGCAAGAAATGGGAGGGTTTGAGCTCATTAGAACGATCAGAAAAGAATTTGATCTTCAATTTATTAGTAATGATCACTAATTAATTATATATATATTAATTAATTTCTTATTTAAACTTTTAACTTCCCTAACGTAAAATTGCTGTAAAAAATTCAGTGATATCGGCGGATGCGCGAATGGAGATAATAAAAATGAGTATCGAACTCGGAGCATGCTTTTTTGTGAAGAAACCGCTTGATTTTAACACCGTCGAGAACTTATGGCAACACGTGCTGAGCTTCAAGAAGCATCCTAAGAGTGAAAGCATCAAGTGCATAATTAGAGATAGAGATCATCAATTTCATCATACTAAAGAGAATGAACATGTCGACACTTCGAAGCAAGCGGTGGATAAGGGATGCATGGAGTACTGCAACAAGAGCAAAAGCGGCGGCACCGCGGAGGGAGAAGAAGAAGTAGAGAGCGAAGACGACAGTTCGGACAAACCAAAGAAGAAGGCGATCAATTGGTGTTCATTCCTCCAGCAAAAGTTTCTCGATGCACTTGAAATACTAGGCGACGGTGAGAATTAGGCTAGAATACTATCGATAGCACCAAGCCATTGGTGCTATCAAGTTTTTAGCCGTTGGATGAAAAAATATGCGGTTGGGATTATAGTGGGCCCCTAGGGTTTACTAGGTGGTTGGTTGAATAGTAAAAACCTTAAGGAACCACTATAATCCCAACCGCATATTTTTTCATCCAACGGCTGAAAACTTGATAGCACCAATTATTTGGTGCTATCGATAGTATTCTAGCCGGACTCATATATATACATATATATATATATATATATATAGTTGAATTTTGACTTTGTTTAGAATGATAAATTAAAACATATATGTTATATATTTGCATAAAAGTTATTTGTTTGCTTGAATCAGATGCTGTTCCAAGCAAGATAGTGAGATTCATGAATGTTGAGGGGATAAGCCGACAACAAGTTGCAAGCCATTTACAGGTATTGATTGATTATCTAAACTCTATACAAAGTTTTTCTACACTTAGAATATCTGTAATGTATATGGTTGTCTAGGATAAATATAATATAATTTATACTAATAGTAATTAATTAAGCATCACTACAACAAAACTATACTATAGTGACACTTTTAAGTGTTGCTAAAAACTAAAAAAAATACTGCTGAAAAAAATACCGACACTTGTCATTAGTGTCGCTATATGTGCCGTCGCTAGGGTGTATAACGATACATTATCATAATATGTCTCAAAAATATGCCTCTATAACCTAATTTTGAATATAGATGGACTATAAATGGGACATTAGCAAAAAAGTGTCACGAACATGTGTCCCTATAACCTAATTTTATTGTAGTGCATTAATATATAAGTTTTTAAAGTGCATTTACTAGCTCTTCTGTTAAGTGGATACACTTATAAATATGCTCTTAATTTGTGCTCTTAACTCACTCATTTAGGGCCACTAGAGAGAAGTAACAGCATGCAGTGCATGTTGAGTGCTATATATGAATCCAAAATTTATAATCCACACTAGTAAATCTTTATTTGGATATAGTTCAATATAAGATGAAAAATAAATGGAGTACAAAAAAGGAATGAGAAACTTAGAAAGCAAACCATTAGAGATTGGGTAAAGGCAAAACTGTAAATACTTCAATTTGATGATTTCTAAGTTAGTATTATAGTTGAGACAAAAATCTAAATCCTACTTAGCATCACATTTTCCATGTAAGTGTATAGTTATAGTAGTTTTAATTTTTGAGGCGCGAAGAGAGGAGGAGGTTCAAAAAGAAATTAAACGAAAGTAATCTTTGTAAAGTAGAGATTTGTCATTGCATATCACACGCTTCGCACTTTTGTCGGATGCTGTAATATTTGTCGTTTACGTGTTTTATTCATTTTAGTCTGTCGATCGTTAGTTCGTTACAAAAATGAATTTAGAATTTTATTTTCAAGTTAATAAAAGTTAAGTTTTTGTCATTTTGTGTCGCTGGACGAAACTTTTATCATTTTTAAAATATATTTGCTTTTCAAAATATAATCATTGAGTTAAAATTTATTTTGCACAGACAACTTTACCTTTATATATATATATATTCAGAAAGAGCAATGAAAATAAATTTTCATATCTTTCTCAAGTGTTTTTTTTTTTTTTTTTCCCTGATATATATATCATGCTAACATCTTACCTTTTCATATGCAGAAATATCGAAAAAAGAAGGGATCAAACAATACATTCACTCCAATATATTGTGCACAAAACATTCAAGGAAGCAATTTCACCAATCAAATTCCAAATCAACTGGGACAACATGGAATGCACCAAATTTACTTATCCAACTACAACCAACAATATCTTCAGGGAGTAGTAACCCAAATTACCCCAGTTTATGCGCAAATCCCCTTGAGTTTCAACACTTATCCGTATGCAAATATGTGTTATTTAGAGAATGTACAACTGAATGGATATGCAACTGCAAACCCAACACAAGTACAACAATTTGGGACGATGATGAGCCAACCACCACCAATTCCACTCACAAATAATGTGTCAACAATGGGAGAAACAAGCACTCAACCCGTAGCTTATGAACCTGGTAATTACAGCGGCGCCTTTCAATATGGTGACCAAACTTTGCAAGATCACGCGCCAAAATATGATTTAGTCACAGATGAAGGAGAGTTTAGCACTTATGAACCCTTTGGACAACAATATTTATATGGCAGTAATAATAATAATAATAATAATAATAATAATATGGTGGAGAATTTTGAGAAGACAGTTGATAAAGATGACTTTGGTGATGTAGAGAAGTTTGCTTATGGAGATGA
>CM054954.1:10351512-10519725 GCA_029168755.2 Tillandsia fasciculata
CGAGGTCCGGCCAGAATTTTTAATTCGGCCCGATCCGACTCGATCCACCCCGTCTTGGGCTGGCCCGGTTATTTATCCCAACCCGGCCCGGCCCTCACTATACAATTAGTTGATGGAGTATGGTCACCCCCACGTGCTCACCTCCCTTCAAAATCTAGCAGGATTCCCACAAAAATATTTATTTTATTAATTATTTGCTAAATAAATATAAGATTATTTGAATAAAAATATTTTATTTTGTACATTTATGCGCATAAAGTTATATTTGTATATTAAAATATTATTGTGCATACATATTTTTGATATATAGAAGGAAGTGTTTATTTTGAATATGACCGATATGATCAAACTATTATCATTTTTTGATTGAGTGGGATCGAGATTTTGATTGTATAATTTGGTGGGTATTTATTAAAGTTTTCATCGTTTATACAGTATTGAATATATTACTAGACTAAGTGGGAGAATGTTGGATGTGGCCCACGTGATTTATTCAAGACAATCTTTAAAAATACAGTCATCCAATCAGTTAGCATATATCTGGACACATCCTTGATGGACGGACGTGATTAAAATATTCTTACAATAGTTTATATATATTTATATGACATAATGGGAGTCCATTTCTGTGACGGTTCCATATCCGGGGATAAGAGAATAGAAAGGAAATATTCAGCTTTTTGCAGATTGCGCACGATGACGAATCGAAAGGAAGAACCGTCTTCTACAACTAACTTTAAAAAATTAAAAATTATAGTAGAAGATACGATCTAAAATTTTTATTTGATATTATAAATATATCATAATGAAATATTTAACATATGAATGGGCTAAATATGCTAGTGTTTTTTATAATTGAATATAAAATTTATATATAATATATATATATATATATATATATATATATATATATATATATATATATATTATGATAGAGAGAAGAATGTTTTGTTTTTATTTTTAAATAAACATATAACTTAGCTAGAAATGTGAAATAACTAGACTTCAAATTCGAGACCTCGAATATCAACCACCAAATTTTTTTTTTGCCACTTACACTATAAATACTTGATAGCATTATAAATACAACATATCAATTCAAATCTAGAAAAAGTTACTAATATTTTAAAAAATAATTATTTTATAAAAATGATCACGAATGTCGTAATCTTATAAAGTAAAATCAAAAGTACAATGAGGCTATTTGGTCCAAGAGATTTCTCAAGATTTTAAATAATGAGGTTATACATGAATCTAATTTATCAAGAATTAAAAACTCCCTAACAATCGCATTCTCTCAAAATGTAGATATCCAAAACCAAGGTCTCCTCATTGTAAGCTTTTATTTTCATGATCATCTAGAGATATTTCTTAAATAAAGATGGCAATAATATTATTACCAATGAGAATTATAAAACAGATTCTTATTAGCACCACTACTATCATTATCACTATCATTAGTACTGCTTCCACCACTAATGGTATCTGTCACGTGCCGAGTTTCAAAAAAATAATTTTTTTTTTTTTCAATCAGAGTTTAAAATACAATTTCAAGACATAAGCAGATCGTCACATGTATAGAAATTTTTTTATCCCCTTAAACCGAACCTCCTCTATACATGTACGGCTAAGCAATTACAGTTGCAATAAAAGTATTGTCTAAACATACATAACTAAACATAATCCAAAACATATCCATCTCAGCTCTAAATATACATGCTAGTCTTTAAGTAAATCTTTCATCAGACAGATTATAATTTTTCTAAGTCATAAGCAAATACAACCACAAATAGGTAAGCTGGAATCCTGTCACGCCCCGAGTTCAAATACCAGTGTAAATTTTTTTTTTTTTTTCTAAATCAGAGTTGCAAAACAGCCAGGGCAATGACAGACCGCCACATATATAGAAGAGTCTCAATCCCCCTTTGGGATTGAGCCTTTCCTATATATGCGCGACTAGCTTGGCAATAACATCAGAGTACTAACTACGTACTGACAATAATACAAAATAACTTTTACAATAACTTTACAAATATACAACTGAAATACAATTTCCTTTCTCTCAACATCTATTACATAACTTTTCGGCTGTCCAGGGTCAACCTCTATATCGATACCTTGCCAATTCGTCCCGACATCCCAACACCCGTTCGACCTGAAAAACAGTCACCCGAGGGTGTGAGACACACCGGAGTGTATCCCAGTGGGCACGACGAGCCGAGAAATAGCAGATCGTACCAACTGGTATACAATACTAGAGGATAGTAATAATCAGGGGTTAGAATAACAGGTATGTATTCATGAAGATCAGCAGATATGGATAATCAAGTTGGGATAAGCAATGATCACAGTTAAGATAACAGTTAGGCAGCTTGGAGATCTCAGATATATAATCATGGCGGTTACAGTTAAGAGAAACAAATAGTCAACATGGAGGTCAACAGCTATATGATCACAGTTAGGATAAGCAGCTCTAAATCATGGAACTATAATCAAAGGCAACATATCAAGTCTCAACATGCATAGATGGATGATCAAATCAAGAAATCAATGGAAATATAAAATCTATGCATCAATCACAGAATATCAAGTATCCAATCAATGCCACTATTGGTCTCACAGAACCTCAGGCTCATGCCACGATCTGGCACCTGTCTGGCTGACCTAACCCCGCACCCACAAGTGCTATCAGGGGGCTCACGGGCCTTTACTGGGCCACTTTACCGGTAAAGAACAATATCCACGGGGCGCGACCCCGGCAATGTTCGTGAAGTACAGCGGTGCGTGGCGATCAATCATGCGAATGCTCAAGCTCACGGTCCACAGACCGGGTAATCGACAACAAGCTGGGAAATCCCACTGGGATGCAATAACAAAGTCAACTGAATCTCAACTCTCATGCAGGAATGATCAGCTACTAATCAACTCAATCTCAACTCATATGCAAGATCAAAGGCAAATCTCAACTCAACATAAGATCAATAGCAAGCTCAACTCAATCAAACAGACCAACCAAACATACAAAACTAAACACATATTTTTGAGAAAACTATTTTGAAAAGTCCAAACCTCGAAGAGCGTTGCCCTTGTCCTATCAAACAAGAACAGATTCAGGCGACCCTACGAAGCTCGGTAGGTTTTAGGTCCAAACCTCGCAGAGCGATGCCTTTGTCCTATCAAACAAGAACAGACTCAGGCGACCCTACGATGTTCAGTAAAATATTAGTTGACTAAAATTATGTGTTCAGCAGTGTATATTTGATCAACAGGAAAACAACAACTCATATGTCGGAATAATCATCAACTAATCCAATCAGGAATGCAATATCAGAATCAACTAGATCATGAATCAGGATATAGATACTGATAATCAAGCAATGAAGTGCAAATCAGGTAATGACTAATCAGGCAAAGCAACAAATAGTAATATAACTCAATCAAAGGCAGACAGGCTCAAATAAAATCTAAGTTAACAAAAACAGGGGTCCAACCAATACCGTACACAGAGGGCCGAAATGATAAAGCCCGGACCGAAGATAAACCCACCTGTCAAATTGCAGGCGACTGATCTGTAACTCTGTATGCTCAAAACCAGATGCAAACTGGGTATACCTGAATCAAACATATTGATCAGGGAACAACTTTAATTCTAACTTAATTCAAGTCAACTTAAACCTTTTTATTGTCATTTGAGCACTGTTTTCGTTCGTTCTTTCAACTGGAAACTAATTTTAATATTCCGTTACTTCCAGCAGGTTACTTATATCTTGCTGGACACCGTGCTCACCTATTTGCGGCAGCACGGAACCCGAGGCAACTTCGGGCCATAAAATTCTTTACTAACATAGCCTTAATGCATTTTTGTTTCTCCGGGACTTCAAACACTGTTTTTAACGCGAGCATCGCGTTCAGTGACCCCAAAATAGCCAGGAATGCGCTATCGCGGCTTCGCAAACAGCCCGCAGCATTGTTTTATTTAAACATTACTCTTAAGGTAGATTTATCTACAACTTTTAATTCTGTTTCTCTTCTGATAAAACTTTATATATAAAAGTGTCTCTAAATAGTTCAAGGATCACAGGGCTCACCCTAGTTGCAGCCCAGGTCTGCTGGTTCAACCAGAACCAACTCCTTGCCCACATACAAGTTCACAATGCACCAAACTTTAATCCACACAGAATCACTTTGATCTGAAGTGAGCACCAAGCTCAGGGAATGTATTTGAGCAACTTTTATATTTACATACAAGTCAAATTCCAAATATTTCTTCTTTGAGTCAATTAAGCAAACACTTGGTGTGCACCTTATACACCACACACACAACACCAACATTGAGTTGGTTCTCTGCAACCACAGCACTAGAGGCAACCTAACTTGGATAGAAATGCTCCTTGGAGTCTTCTCTATCTTTCCGGCAACTTGGAGTAAACCAAAACCCATAGTTGCCCGCGAGCTCGAGGAGGAAGATGAAGCTCAAGCTTCGAATTTCGTGACTGCTTAACCAGCACAACTGGGACCCAACTACTTGATTAATTGGATGCTAAATACCTCACTAAATCTTCCTGTACCTGTGCCCGGCAACAGGACACGGCTACGGCGGCGGGGAGCCAAGCTCGGGTTTGAGCTTATCCCGCTCTAATGGCGGATTTTAAAAGAGGCAATATAAAGCTTTCTAACTTGTACAGAAGTGATCTATGGGATTATACAAAACTTCCCGACCATCTAAACCCGGCCGGAAATGGCCGGAGCGCCGGCGGCCAAGCTTGGGTTCCAATTCGGGTTCATCCATGGCCGAGCCACCTCTGGCGTGCATGGGAGCCATGCAACTGCACGGTTGAATTCCAAATGGTCCCATGAAGCTTCCCCATCAAGTGTCCGGCGGCAGAGAGGCTCGCCGGCGCCGGGGTTGGAGATTCGGCCAACATGCAAATAAACCCAAAACTAGGGTTTGAGATTTCGTCTCGCACAGTGAACCAGACTTCCTCAAATTTTGAGGAAGTGATCCACACCTTCTACAGTCCAACTAATCCATTTTACTTTTCATCTTTGTTCACTGGTTGTCGAGAAAAATCAAGACGGAGCTCATCTAGGTTTCCGGCGACCCATTGTGGCCGCCGGCCAACCACTCTGCATGGGGCCTCGGGGTCTTGGAGGGAGCATGCTGAGGACCTAAGGAGTCCACTTCTAGGGGTCTTGGAGGCTAACACTCAAAGGATTAGGTCCCTTACCTTGGCCGAGCTCGGGGAAGAAGGAAGTAGCCGGTTTCTTGGTTTCCCCTTGCTTGCGCGGCTGCGGGCAACCTCCAGCAGGGTCCAGAGGCTCCAAGAAACTGCTCAGGCACCTCCAAGATCAGTCCAGAATGACTTGGCCCCAACCTTCTCTTCTTTTCCTTCTCTCTCACTTTTCCTTGGTTTCTCTCTCCTCGGATTGGTGTGCATGGGTGTCCAAGACTTCGGGGCTAGGTCTTTAAGGAGGGCAGAGGTCCAAGAACTCCTCTGGTACTCTCAGATCCTCCCAGATCAGAGTTGGTCCAACTTCTCCAACTCTCTCTCTCTCTCGGATTATTTCTCTAAGGGTTGTGTGCTAGGGTCTTCAAGGCTTCGGGGCTGCTCTTGGAAACAGCAGAGAACCAGGGTGGTGTCTTGAATTCCCTCAGACTCTTCGAGCTCTGGCCCAAGGAGATCAAGAGACAAGTTCCCATTAAATGCAAGATTCCTATACAAAAGAACCCCAAGCTGCATTCACACTTAACCCTAGCACCCGAGACATCTTCAGTAGGCTACAATTGCACCCAGCACCTCATCATATAAGCCTCTAGCACTTAGGTTCAAGAAACACAAGTTTAGTATAAAAATATAGTTTTTTCGGCGCTTTTTACGCATTTCGAGACAATCCGATCGCCGTTTCGCGAAACGGACTTCGCCACGACGTCCGGCTCGTCGAGACCTGTCAAGTGGCATATTCACTTAGTTTGTTTGACGCCCAGATAAAAAGTCGTTCCATCTTATTCGACAATATACTGTGTGCTGCACGCACTTCGAGGCATCCGGGTCGCCAAACGCGAAAACCGTCAGCGCCATTGTGCTCAAAACGTCGAAATTAGTTAGGATCCATTACTCATACCCCTATATTGGGTTCCCAGACGGCGAAACGGCCGTTAGTGATCAAGAGGGAATTAAAATAAGGGGTTACTATTCACAACTTAAGTTGTGGGACCCGCTTCTTCTTTGCTGATTTCTGGAAGATCCGACCGTCAGATCGTCGACATATGTATATCAATTTTTCATGTTTCGACGAGACGATCGCAATGGTGATCTCGGATTTTCCAGATCAGACCCCGATCACAAGTCGATATTTCTGGGCCACTATTGACCCACTAATTGCCCATTTTTGCTATTTAAATAATTCTGAAAATTATTTTAGACTTAAATTTGGATTAATTTGGATTTTAAAAATTATAGTTACTACAAATCCTCAGTAAATATCAGGGGACAGCTCTATCGTAACAATCTCACCAACTTGCCCCAACAACCCATCACCCGACGGACCTTAAAATGGTCACCCAGGGATGTGAGATACAACATGAGTGTATCCCAGTGGATACGACTAGTCGAAAAATAGCAAATTGTACCTACTGGCATATAATAATCAGCGGATAGTAAATGATCAGTAGGTAAGGACATATATAGATAAGCAAATAACTGAAATGAATCATAATCACAGTACTGAGCATATAAGGGTACAACAATACAGGTGCTAGAGTATGCTAAAATAGATATATGAATCATGCATAAATGATAGAAACCCAAGTACCCAATCTATGCCACTTTTGGTCACTGAACCTCAGGCTGATGCCACTATCGGGCACCTATCTGATTGACGTAACCCTGTACCCACAAGTGCTATCAGGGGGCTCACGGGTCATCCAGTAGACCACTTTACCGGCAAAAAATGCAAGGTGGGGGATCAATCCCACAACGTACATGAAGTACAGCGGTGCATGGCGATCATAATGCTGATGCTCAAGCTCAAGACCAAAAAACCGAATAATCAGCAACAAGCCAGAAATCCCAACATGGATGCAAGTATCTGTATACTAATCTTGTGTCATATCATGTAGTACTAAATGCAATGAGTAATGAACTGTCTGAATAAGAGTAATCAAAGTAATGACCAATCACACATGGCATATGTCCAGATATAATCAAAATATACTGATATCCAGCGAATGACCAATCAAACATGATAAATGTCCAGACATAATCTGATATCTAAATAATAATCAATCAAGCATAATAAATATCCAGATATAATCTAAGTATACTGATGACCAATCAACTATGGTTCAAGTCCAGATATAATCTAAGTATATTGATGACCAATCAAACATGGTAAATGTTCAAATATAATCTAACTATACTTATGACCAATCAAGCATGATAAATGTCCAAGTATAAACTGATGATAATCAACCAATGGAAAGAAGCTTAAGAATAGAATCAGGGCTATCATGAAGCACAGGAGTCCGACCAAATACGGTAACCCAAAAATGCCGAAATGATAAAGCTCGAACCGAAGAAAAATCCACCTCAATGTAGGTGGTCCTAAACTTTGCCGGAAGGCTCACGGGCTAGAGAGTATGACTACTGGGACTTGGATTATATATACTGATCAGAAATAGACTCACACATATCCAACCCACTGACTCACTATGTGCAGAATGCTTAAACATAGACCTTTACTAAATTTCCGGAATCTTTCAGAAATTACAGAAATCCGCCGATCAATCAACCATGATCCAATCCGCGCCTACGGGTTTCCGAATCCAATGAAACTTGACGTGCTGCCCTGGAACGCTTCACTGAAGACGTTCGGGCAGAGACATTCCACTAGGTGAGACTCTAAACTCGAAAAGTGTCATAATTACCAAATTTACCTGCGAAAAATTAATTTCGGTTTCGGGAGTCGCCAACACCAAACCAAAGTCACTAGGCCCACCAGGACAGTGCTGGAAACAGCCAGGGACATCTGGGACACACAACTGGTCCACAAAATTCCCTGATTTGTGCGAATAGCGCCGGTCAATCGATAAATCGACAATTTCGTCGATTTTCGAGTCGTTATCTAATTTCCACTTAATGAAAGCCTACGAATCTCAAACAAATAGTTCAAAGATCATGTGCACGCAGCCCAAGCCATCTCATAAGGTCACAATTGCATTTAGACCTCTAGGGTTACCATAATTACAAGATTACATATTTTTTAATGACTTTCAAGCTAATTCTTCTTCTCTACATACTTTTGAACTGAATCAAGGCCACCAGTAGGTGGGCCTCGACGCACTGAATACTGTGCTCACCATTTGGAAGTAGCATAGGACCCAAGGACAACACTGGGTCAACCTAGCATAAACTCGCAAGGCTTAGGTTGCAACCATGGCCAAACCACTCAGCCATTTCTAGATCTAAGGTGAGCATCATGCTCAGGAGATCGAGGAGGTCCAAGGGCTCACCTTGGGTGGCCGATAAGTGGCCAAAACAGAAGATTGAGCATCCTCGCCCAAGACACCAAGTCCTAGAGCTAGGCTGGGACCAACTCAATAGAACATTGGTTCTGGAGCAATCCTAGGGCAAGCAGCAGCACTAGCAACTTGAAGCCACGCGTACACCCGAGTCCAGCGGCGGCGAGCGGTGACGATGTATGGCCGGAGTTAAGCCTTGCGACAAGTTGGAGCAGCAAGCTTGGGCTAGCTAGTTCCAGTGGTTATCAGGTGCATGCAACAACACCACTAGGTCTGTCTTGACCAGAGGAGGCTAGCTGGGTGCATGGCCGGCGGCGGGGAGCGGCGAGGGCGGCGGTGGTGGAAGAAACTCGACCAAGTTATCATAACCCGAAGCTAGGGCTTATCACAGCGAACTCCCTATTGAACCAAACTCCACCAAACTTCTTAGGGAGCCTCAGCAGGTCCAGAGGGAGGAACCCAACAACTTGGAACCGGTCCAAAACCGTCAGGTACAAAGCTAGCTTATGGCGGAGCAAATTAGGGTTCCGGCGGGTGCAATGCCCTCGCTGGCAACCCGACGCCTCCTCTGCCACAAGACCAGGCAGGGGAAGTCCCCATAACACAAGGAAGCTACTGCAAGCATTCCTAGGTAAGAAAAACCAGAGGACATGAGGCACTCACCTCACCGGAGTTGAGGAAGAAGAAGGAAGAAGCTGGTTACTTTTTCGGCGACGCGCAGGAAGAAGCTGGTTACTTTTCCGGCAACGCGCAGCCACGGCAGGTTGCAGGGTCACCAGGGCTCGACTTCTGGGAGCATGATGAAGCCTCTGGGTGAGCTGGGAGAGTGCCATAAGGGTTTGCTGTACTCTCCACCAACCCAACCCGAGAGCAAGTATACACTTGCTTGGGAGTTGGTTTTCCGGCGACCCAGGCATTGGTAGATGGCGGCGACGCTTGGGAAAGGGAGGAGGAAGTTGGAAGGGTCGTGTGAAGCTCTGGTCCAAGTTTAAATGCTCAGGCTCGAGCTCCCAAGGTCAATGTGGCATTAATAGAGCTTTGGAGTAACAAATTGCATTTTACTCCTTGTACAAGCCACCATCAGCCATGAGCTCCCCACTATAGATGAAAATCTCAGAAAGACCCCTATATAAGAAGTTTAAATCAATTTAATTCACAAAATATCAACTTTCTTGCGAAAAATACCTCTCCCTCTACAGTATTTCACACATTTTGAGATTCTAGGGTGGTCAAATTAAAAAATGGACTTTGCCACAACGTCCGGCTCGACAAAACCTATCAAGTAGCGATTTTGGTTTGTTGGGTTTAAGCCTAAATAGCTTTTCCATCCATCTTAAATAGTGTATTTCACTTTTGGCACACTTTTTGATGACCTAGGCTCATCAAACCTAAAAACGGACTACGCCATTGCGCCCAGATCGACGAGACCGATCAATCGAGTATTTGAATTGTCGTATTCGGATTTCGAACGGTCGAATTAGCCAACGTTGGTCGAAAATCCGGAAAACTATAGGGTTCCTATTCACACTTAAGTCATAGCCACTATTCAACTGTATCCCTATATACAGTATTTCTAGCTCACTGGAATATATCGAACCTGAAATCTTTTATTGAATTTGAATTTAAATTTCTCAAATATTACAGTATCACTATAGTTATCACCAGCACAAAGAACTCCACGTTGCCATGGTTACATCCACTATATTGCCACTACCATGACTGCTGTCATTGTTGCCACCATTTTAACTGCCAAAATTGTTGTCTGTGTCTACTGTCCCCAATTCTTTATCTATCATCGTACTACCATTATCATTATCATCGCCCAATATCGATATGATCAAGTTTGCCTCCAGATCCACTGTGGCAGATGTTTTTGTTGCCAACGACATTATTGCTACTTCCGATGTCACCATTAAAATTGATATCTTTGCTGCTGCCGATAGTCCACCAGCACCACTAGGGCTCTAACACCATTTTTTGCATAAACACTACTTTGACGACCTTTTCGGCTATCTTAACTATTACTATAATAATTTTGTAGCTACCACTCTATTTTCGATTGTTGTCGTTGCTTCCGCCATTCACAATATAACTATTTCTCGAATTTCTTTTGAGTTTTATGATAAAAATATCAACATAATTGAATCATTTTCATTTTAAACTAAAAACAAGGCACTTATAAAAGTATTTTAAGTAACTATAAAATGCAAATCAAATAAAAGTATTCTCATCATATATGAATCTTGGTTCAAAAAAATTCTCACATTGATTTCACTTCAGAATTTAAATATATATTTGCTATATTCTAATTAAGATGTGACAATAAAATCAAAACTTTAGATTTGATTTTTTATATCACATTAATGTTTTATATTCTATAAATTTTGTATGATTTTACATTTAGTTTTATTTCAGCATGGTAATATTTAAATAATGAGACTATCATTTTTTTTACTCTTACCTTTTTTCTTATTTAATACTTTTTTGTGCATATTTAAATAAGCTAAATTATAAATATATTAAAATACTGAGAGCATCATTAATTACACTAGTTTTTTTTTCTTTACTACCCAAATCTCATAGGTGCCTCATTCTGTATTCATAATAAATGCCACAGCCCAAAATTATCCCAATAGGTTTTTTTTGTCAAAATTTATTTGTTGTTTCTTGTAACCAACTACTAAACACTAGCCCTCACCACCTGGTATATAATTGACCTGCAAATCGACAAATTCGATATAAGACACATTAAATATGTAAAAACCAACCTCTAAAGTCTAACAAGATTTCTTATCTTTTGGATTCTTCTCTTATGGTTTATGTTAGATTTACTTTCTTCAATACTCACTTTACTCAAATGTTTGCTTCATTGACAAGTGCCAAGAGAAACCTGTTGCCATTATTGAAGACTACTATTAATTTTTGGTGTTTATTATCTACTTGTAAAAATAGAATTTATAATGAAATAATATTGATAAATTATAAAGAAAATATGATTAAAAGTATGTAACATACACTGTATTCATATTGGCAATATGTAGTATTATTGTTCTTAATTATCAACTACTTTTGAATTTTATATATTTTATCTAAAGATGGAAACCAAATGGTTTTGTCCTTCTATATATATATATTCATGGCAAGCTACTTATTTGTATGAAGTTCAAAAAGAACATTGGTTTATAGTTTATTGTTAAAAACATGTAATGTTTATATTACGCCACAAACAAAATTGAACAATTAATTTAGGGTAAAATAGATCGATGTTCATGTTCTATATATCCTTTTATTGCAACTTGGTCTATATACTCTTAAACACTTTGGTCTTAAGCTTTTATCACTACAATAAAATTAGGTTATAAGGACACATGTTTGTGACACTTTTGTATAAGTGTTCTATCTATATTCCATCTATATCCAAAATTAGGTTATAGGGACACATTTTTGGGACACATTATAAAAATGTGTCGCTATACACCCTAGCGACGGCACATATAGCAACACTTACAATAAGTGTCGGTATTTTTGTCAGCGACACTTTTTTTAGATTTTAGAAACACTTAAAAGTGTCGCTATAGCCTAATTTTGTTGTAGTGTATATATATTAAACTTTCAGTTCTTGACCATTTAAATAAAAAAATATTTTACCATGTTTGAAATAAACTAAATTATGTAAACCATTTAAGATAAATAAAGATTTAAATAGTCATTTTATAAAAAAAAAAATTATATCTTCTTTTCAAGTGTATATTCATGTAATGGAAAAATACAAGAACCAAAACACAATATTAGAATACTATAGGACTAGCCATATAAATACATTTTACCATAGTTGAAATACTATGATTTTCCTACTTAAAGTTCATTTATTCAAAAATGTGCCCATAAGTTCATTGCCAATACCAATTTTTATAAACTCAAATTATAGTTTATAATCCAATTGAATTCACACATATTCAAACCATATGTGGATATTGATTCACTACAACAAAATTATGTTATAGCGACATATTTAAGTATTTCTAAAATTTAAAAAAAGTGTCGCTGACAAAAATACCGACACTTATTGGTAGTGTTGCTATATATGCCGTCGCTAGGGTGTATAGCGACACATTTTTATAATGTGCCCCAAAAATGTATCCCTATAATCTAATTTTGAATATAGATGAAATATAGATAGGACACTTATAAAAAAGTGTCACAAACATGTGTCCCTATAACCTAATTTTGTTGCAGTGATTTAATTAGTGGTCCCTAATGTAGTTACTATATCTTCTAACACTACAACAAAATTAGGTTATAAGAACATATGTTTATGACACTTTTGTATAAGTGTTCTATCTATATTCCATCTATATTCAAAATTAGATTATAGAGATATATTTTTGGAACACGTTACAAAAATGTGTCGCTATACACCCTAGCGACGGCACATATAGCGACACTAATAATAAGTGTCGATATTTTTGTCGGCGATATTTTTTTCAGATTTTAAAAATACTTAAAAGTGTCGCTATGACATAATTTTGTCGTAGTGTAATGGAAGCACTCTCGCAATTAATTTACTCGTAAAATCAAAATTTACATTTTTTAAATATTCATTTCTTAAATATTATTTTTATATTAGACAGTATTTTTACATAGCATCTAAGTCCTTTTTTTAAATATTCACTTCTTAAATTTATTTTTTTTTTATATTAGGCATTATTTTTATATTGCCAATGGCGGTAATATCTAATCATTTTTTTTTGGGTCTTAATTAATTTTCAGCACTATATATATGTTAACTTTTCAAATAAAGAAAATAAATATTTTGTTATTTTTATGAATTAATGTGTTTGCTTTGTTTCTTAGAAAAGAAATGCTATTATAAATTATAAATAACTTAATTAAAATACCATACTCATAATGCAAGTGCACAAAAAAACATGCCATAAACAACGTAAATTTTTATGTATTAGATTTGACATTAGCAAACTCAAATTAATGGCTAATTTATCTCGATAAATTTTAGTAAATTTTTGTCTCTAAATATATAAACTTAAGAAAAATAATATTAACAAGCTCTCGAAGGGTAAAAACCCAAATATATATATATATATATATATATATATATATATATATATATATATATATATATATATATATATAGAATAATGTGTGTGTATTCCTGAAATCTGAAGAAATATCTGATTTACCCCTTTTTTTTTTTTTTTTCAATATACCCTTCATACGTTTTCTGTTATTAAAATACCCCTGACAAAAAAATTTGAGGTGTACATATGAAATTGCCCCCATATATATATATATATATATATATATATGTATATAATATATATATATATATATATATATATATATAATGATGTTGTTGTAACAAGTCCAAATTTCAATACTGTCTAAGTTGTTTTCGAAAATTAAATACAAAGGTAAAAAAGAAGCACAATTTTGCCAAATGGCCTCTCTCTCTCTCTCTCTCTCTCTCTCTCTCTCTCTCTCTCTCTCATATAAAAACTTACACATTATGGCACACTGTTCTTCAACTCCTTGTTTTAGACCTTTTGATTATTTTCCTAGCAGTCACATTTCTATGGGTGATATTATGGAGCACTTTGTTTCTGATGATATAAAGCTTATGATCATTGATAATGATCAAGTATTTCTTAAGGAAGCGAGAATAATGTTCTCCTCATGCAATTATCGAGGTTAATTAGTTCACTGTGTGTGTGTGTGTTTTTTTTTTTTTTTTTTTTTTTTTTTAATGTTTTCCACTTTTTGATGTGGGAATACATGCATATGTGACATTTTTAAAAGTGAGGCATATATGCATGGTTGATGCATAAGTTTTCTTTCTTACTTTTTTTCCATCACCCTCCACCAATAGAAAATTCTCTTTCACAATATTTTAGTGTGTTTGTTACCTTTTAATTAATTATATCTATTTGATAAAAATCTCTTTCTTAAAAATCTTCAAAAAAAAAAACAAGAAAAAGATTTTCTCACAATATTATCATTACCGGTGAAATGAGCTCATAACATGTACTCTGATCTAATCACTTTGTTACGAAATGTATTAAAGAACAAATGACAAAAAAATTGTTTTTTTTTTTTTTTTTTTTTTTTTTTTTTTTTCAGTGACCACTTGTGCAAGTCCATTGTGTGCAATGAAAATTCTCCGAGAGCGTGGAGCGGAGTTTAATCTTCTAGCAGTGGAGGTGCACATGCAAGAAATGGGAGGGTTTGAGCTCATTAGAACGATCAGAAAAGAATTTGATCTTCAATTTATTAGTAATGATCACTAATTATATATTAATTAATTTCTTATTTAAACTTTTAACTTCCCTAACGTAAAATTGCTCTAAAAAATTCAGTGATATCGGCGGATGCGCGAATGGAGATAATAAAAATGAGTATCGAACTCGGAGCATGCTTCTTTGTGAAGAAACCGCTTGATTTTAACACCGTCGAGAACTTATGGCAACACGTGCTGAGCTTCAAGAAGCATCCTAAGAGTGAAAGCATCAAGTGCATAATTAGAGATAGAGATCATCAATTTCATCATACTAAAGAGAATGAACATGTCGACACTTCGAAGCAAGCGGTGAATAAGGGATGCATGGAGTGCAACAAGAGCAAAAGCGGCGGCACCGCGGAGGGAGAAGAAGAAATAGAGAGCGAAGACGACAGTTCGAGCAAGCCAAAGAAGAAGGCCATCAATTGGTGTTCCTTCCTCCAGCAAAAGTTTCTCGATGCACTTGAAATACTAGGCGACGGTGAGATTATATATATAGAATTAGGCTAGAGTACTATCGATAGCACTAAGTCATTGGTGCTATCAAGTTTTTGTTGGATGAAAAAAATATGCGGTTGGAATTATAGTGGGTCCCTAGGATTTACTAGGTGGTTGGTTGAATAGTAAAAATCTTAAGGGACCACTATAATCCTAGCCGCATATTTTTTTATCCAACGGCTGAAAACTTGATAGCACCAATTATTTGGTGCTATCGATAGTATTCTAGCCGGACTCATATATATATATATATATATATATATATATATATATATATATATATTTGAAATTTTGACTTTGTTTAGAATGATAAATTAGAACATATATGTTATTTGCATAAAAGTTATTTGTTTGCTTGAATCAGATGCTGTTCCAAGCAAGATAGTGAGATTCATGAATGTTGAGGGCATAAGCCGACAACAAGTTGCAAGCCATTTACAGGTATTGATTGATTATCTAAATTCTATACAAAGTTTTGCTACACTTAGAATATCTGTAATGTATATGGTTGTCTAGGATAAATATAATATAATTTATACTAATAGTAATTAATTAAGCATCACTACAACAAAACTATACTATAGTGACACTTTTAAGTGTTGCTAAAAATTAAAAAAAATGCTGCTGGAAAAAATACCGGCACTTCTCATTAGTGTCGCTATATGTGTCGTCGCTAGGGTGTATAACGATACATTATCATAATATGTCTCAAAAATATGCCTCTATAACCTAATTTTGAATATAGATGGACTATAAATGGGACATTAGCAAAAAAGTGTCACGAACATGTGTCCCTATAACCTAATTTTATTGTAGTGCATTAATATATAAGTTTTTAAAGTGCATTTACTAGCTCTTCTGTTAAGTGGATACACTTATAAATATGCTCTTAATTTGTGCTCTTAACTCACTCATTTAGGGCCACTAGAGAGAAGTAACAGCATGCAGTGCATGTTGAGTGCTATATATGAATCCAAAATTTATAATCCACACTAGTAAATCTTTATTTGGATATAGTTCAATATAAGATGAAAAATAAATGGAGTACAAAAAAGGAATGAGAAACTTAGAAAGCAAACCATTAGAGATTGGGTAAAGGCAAAACTGTAAATACTTCAATTTGATGATTTCTAAAGTAGTATTATAGTTGAGACAAAAATCTAAATCCTACTTAGCATCACATTTTCCATGTAAGTGTATAGTTATAGTAGTTTTAATTTTTGAGGCGCGAAGAGAGGAGGAGGTTCAAAAAGAAATCGAAAGCAATCTTTGTAAAGTAGAGATTTGTCATTGCATAGCACACGCTTCACACTTTTGTCGGATGCTGTAATATTTGTCGTTTACGTGTTTTATTCATTTTAGTCTGTCGATCGTTAGTTCGTTACAAAAATGGATTTAGAATTTTATTTTCAGATTAATAAAAGTCAAGTTTTTGTCATTTTCTGTCGCTGGACGAAACTTTTATCATTTTTAAAATATATTTGCTTTTCAAAATATAATCATTGAGTTAAAATTTATTTTGCACAGACAACTTTACCTTTATATATATATTCAGAAAGAGCAATGAAAATAAATTTTCATATCTTTCTCAAGTGTTTTTTTTTTTTTTTTTTCCCTGATATATATATCATGCTAACATCTTACCTTTTCATATGCAGAAATATCGAAAAAAGAAGGGATCAAACAATACATTCACTCCAATATATTGTGCACAAAACATTCAAGGAAGCAATTTCACCAATCAAATTCCAAATCAACTGGGACAACATGGAATGCACCAAATTTACTTATCCAACTACAACCAACAATATCTTCAGGGAGTAGTAACCCAAATTACCCCAGTTTATGCGCAAATCCCCTTGAGTTTCAACACTTATCCGTATGCAAATATGTGTTATTTAGAGAATGTACAACTGAATGGATATGCAACTGCAAACCCAACACAAGTACAACAATTTGGGACGATGATGAGCCAACCACCACCAATTCCACTCACAAATAATGTGTCAACAATGGGAGAAACAAGCACTCAACCCGTAGCTTATGAACCTGGTAATTACAGCGGCGCCTTTCAATATGGTGACCAAACTTTGCAAGATCACGCGCCAAAATATGATTTAGTCACAGATGAAGGAGAGTTTAGCACTTATGAACCCTTTGGACAACAATATTTATATGGCAGTAATAATAATAATAATAATAATAATAATAATATGGTGGAGAATTTTGAGAAGACAGTTGATAAAGATGACTTTGGTGATGTAGAGAAGTTTGCTTATGGAGATGATCCCTGGCTTTCAGTTCTTCAAGATGTTATGGAAGGCAGCTTGGACCTGGACATCAGTGATGCTTAGATGGATATATAAAAGTCATGTTAAAAGCAATGCTACCTATATATATATATATACAACTATCATATATGTGTTCTCAGAAATATAGAAGGGTGCTGCTATCTCATCAACTTTTTTTCTTTTTTTTTTCTTTTTTTTTAGGGGCAATTTTCTATATACTCCTAAATTTTTTTCTGTTTTCAGATTTACCCCTCTTAGAAGGCTAATATTAAAATTATCCTTATTATCTGTGTGAAATTATCATTTTGCCCTTTCAAATATACCCTAAACCCTAAGTAAACCCAAAACCCTAACCCTAAACCCTAAACCCGGGCAAAATATATCTGATAGTTTTCAACTCCGATTATTATTTAACTCTAGTTTAACCCTAGTTAACTTAACAAAGGGAAACGGTAGGGGTATTTTTAATAACGGTGGAACGTATGAGGGGTATATTGAAAAGAAAAAAATAAGAGGGATAAATCAGATATTTCTTCAGATTTCAGGGTACACAGGCAATTAATACTAAAAAGCAAAAGGATATTTTTAAATTTTTAAATGGTGGGTGTAAGATGTACGCCCTATTATAATAGATGTACATGTAGCAATTTTTTATATTTTAATTATGTTTAATTTAGAACATATATTATAAAAAATATATATATTTAAGCTAATCTAGACATAAATAAGAGTGTGGCTAAATTTGCAGATATGTTAATAGTATTTTCTTTGTAATGTAAGTATGTGTTAATTGCATTTAACTTGAAACATTATTGTGCCATCAAAAAATATTTATAATAATTAACTTAGTCATGGATCGATAGGGGCATTGGTAAATCATGTATTTTCGAAATTTGGACATGTGTTAATGGTTTTTTGTCTATGAGAAAATTAATAATGTGAAAACTATAGTTTAGTTCGTAAACTATGTTATGATATTCGACAAAAATTATAAAAAATTATTAATGTTGAAATAAGTGACTAGTTTAGGCCTTGTTTCGTATTGCATGCTAAAGTGTTTTATTTATTAATTTTTCTTAAACATAAATTATATAAATTTTATGCATTTATTGAGTTTGTTTAGAAATAATAAAAAATAATAATTGGTGGAAATCTTTTTCTTGAACTCTTTTCAATTTTCTTTTCCATAATATGCCTTTTGGCACCAAATTATAATAAAGGCAACAATACCAAATTTAACAAATCCTATGCAAGATAAATCCCATCACTATACTATTTAATGTTGTTTTAATTATACTTTATAAATTAGTTGTTTTCATATCAATATATTTAATTTTCTTTTGGTGCAATTTCAATTATTTTTTTTTAAAATAAGAGAGTAACTGATGTTCTTTTCTTCATTTTTTTTAGTAGTTTCCCTTTAAGTTTTTTTATATATATATAATATAGAATTAGGCTGGAATACTATCGATAGTATCAAACTATTAGTACTATCATATTTTTAGCCTTTAGATTAAAAAATATGTGGCTAAGATGATGGTGGTCCTCTAAAATTTACTAGGTGGTTGGTTGAATAGTAAAAATTTTAGAGAACTACTTTAATCCCAACCGCATATCTTTTCATCCAACGACTTAAAACTTGATAGCACCAATTACTTGATGCTATCGATAGTATTCTAGCCGGACTATATATATATATATATATATATATATATATATATATATATATATATATATATATATATGGAAAGATGAACTGAAATACTATAAATAACAAACAAGCTTCAATATCATCTTTTATTGACAATGGAGCTTCTGAATCAACAATCCATACTAATTTAAACCACTTAAAATATCTGAAAATTAATTTTCAAATCTTTTTGCTATGATTATGATTAACCTACTGATCAAAAAATTACAAATTTTATAATTTTAATAATAAATAAAAATCTTTTACTCATTTAATAATATAAAAAAAAATTAATTAATTAAAAATTATTTATTCTCGTTTATTTATTTTCCCTTAATAAATAAAAAAATATAAAAAAAATATAAAATTTAATTTTTAAATAAATTAAATAATCTAAATTATATTTAATTATACCAATGCTATTTTGAAAGCTCCATCATAAAAAAAACAACTGATTATATATGGCATGTCAACTTCACACTCAACATGGAACACATACATATGGCATGTAATTATTACGAAGTGTTTTATGAGTAGGAGAATGAGCATTACTCAAATCTCATTGCTAGTGCCTAAACTTTTTGTTAAAAAATTTAAATAAAATCAAATTAAAGAGGGGCTATTTTTATGCTGGCACATACTTGTACTCATTTAGAACAACTCACATTCACATCAGCCTAAGGGCCTACCAGATATTTCACACACCACAATTCACATTAATATCTAATTAGTTTTCAAATCTACAATTACACATCAAAACGGAAAAAATAAAAAAAAAAATTAAAAAACCCCACTCAATGCACACAATCATGGACTAACCAAGTTGACTAGAAGAATCGAAAAGCCAAATCCAAATCCCCCAAATGCCCAAGAGGGCCAAGCCAAAGCTTACTTGGAAGTCGAAATTTGCAACTCTTTAAAACCGGAACAATCGAAAACGCGCAGCAATCGAGCACGAATCACTCAGTAAAGAAGTATGATAAGAGGATAGATACGAACAAACCGAAACCAGAATGATCCAAAGGCCCATGCCTGTTTCAGACTTCAGGTTAAGGACAAGATTGAAACCGTACCAAAAATCGAGCACAACGCGTGAACACTACGCCTTGGCTTTGTTTAGGATAATAACTAGTTCAATATGATGCGCACGATGTACTGAGAGAGAAGAGACATATATTCGGCGAGCATATGGAGCTGAGTTGCATGAGGGTGAAAGATAAACAGTGAATTTTCTTTGAAGTAACATACTTTCCAAGCATAACTCGAGAAAGAATATTCACAGATAATAATTTCCAAAGTTTCTTTTTTATATAGTATAACAATCTAGTCGCATGCTGCATCACAAAATAAAAGAAAGGCATGCGGGATCTTTAATCCAAGTGAACAACAAGAGATAAAAGAGTTAGCCAGATTATAATACCTATACCAAACCCTGGCATCTTAAACCCTTAACGTTCCAAAACTCCAGCTCAGGGGCCTGCAGAAAAAAGAAAAAGAATAATACAATGAAAAAAAAATAGAGAGAGAAATTGATCTTTTCTGATAAATGATGTCCAATTTGTGTGTCAGAAGTTAGAACACTAGATTGTCAACAAGCAAAAGATTGCAGGAAAACTGTAACTACCTGTAAATTTCCTGATATTTGAAATCCCTAATATATGATTTCAACACGAATAGCAAATTGCTTGTGAAAGAAGAAAAACAATAAACCTAAAAACAAATGTAGGACAGAATATGGATCTTAAACAGTTGGCTAAAACTGCATTTATACTCTGCTAAGCCTAGTTTGGGATTGCATTGCATAAGTATCCGCATTCATGTTTTAGAAGGCTGAAAAAATCTGAAAAATGCTTTGGAGCTTTTCTCCAATACTATAAAATAATAGAGGAAACTGCCGCCAGGGAAATAGCGCTTGCTTCTCCAGCAGTGGTTCCCACCACCATTTTATAGCATTGGAGAAAAATGGATTCAAAGCGCTTTAGCAATTTTGAGCCCTTCAAAATAGAAAAGCGGGCGTGTTTGGACACTGCAATCCCAAACTAACCTAGGAATACTCTGTAAATAAGTTCCTCAGTACTACGTACTAATATATCATGAACTTCATATGAATTGCATAATGAATCCACACACATTAAAGCAAGGATGAGGATCAAACTTAGCAGATTAAGTGCAAATTTGGTTGCATGCGTCCGTAGGATTTATCAAAAAAAACAAAAACAAAAAAAAAACCATCAGACCATCATCATCTACAAAGCCACTGCTTATGGATTAAAGTATTTATTAGTACCATGAACTGGAGAATATTTGTGGACCATTAAAAAAAAAGGGAAAAGAAAAGGCAAGTGCGAATAACCCCAACGAGGTACAATAAATCAGAAGCACACAAACCAATTGTTCAGTAGGTAAACCGTCCAAACCAAACGAATCGGGGTGAATTGGTTACTCATTTGATCAAGGCTTCTGCACATTTATTGCACCTCCATCATTTTTGGACCTATGTTACAAGGACCCACGCTGATTTCGATAGACAAGATATATAGAAGTCCACTATACATCTGTCCCTGAACCTCTTAAGGAAAAAGAATCACCCTACTAGAGATATATAGACAAGAGATATTCGATTATGGCTTCCGCACATTTATTCTTGGAATCATGAGGGAAGATTTGAAGGTAAAACAAAAAAAAGAATCACACTACTAGAAATCAGTCCCTGAACCTCTCAGGAAAGAAAAAGGAAAAATCTTACCATTCAACCAAAGCTCCAAATAAAATCAACGAGATATCTATTGATAAGATTTTAACCTGTCTAATTATTTTACGCAACCTAAGTGAAAAATAAAATAAAAATTGCTAGACCAACCTGAACTTTGTCCTGATTACACTTGGCGACCCAAACTTTACAAAGTTAAAAATAGAACTGTACAAACTTTTAGTATATTTCAATCAACCACCCAGACTCAATTTCTGTGAAATTATTAAACTAATAATAACTCACAACACTTTTATGATCCTCAAAAGTTCATGTTTACCCTTTTGCAGAATGATAAGATGAATTTTGAGGTTATTTGATCATTATGTAGCTGTTAGTTATTAAGAAAAACTAGTCAAATTTGGAGTTAGGTGGCTGATTGAAATGTATTAAAAGTCTTTGTTCTTTAATTATTCTAAAGTTCGAGTGGCAAAGAGTAACCATACAAAACATTAGGGGCGTCTGGCATAATTTTGTGGATCGAAGGTAATATATTACCACAAAGGAGAGGAAGAAAGACAAGAAAATTTGAAAAGAAAGAGACGGAGTATTGACAGAAGAACGCAGTACTGGAGATAGAAGAATCATAACCATGAAAAATAGTTCACCATAAAATGTCTCTAACCCCGGATCCCTGCTTTGCCCTATACATAAAAGCATCAAGTTGGTCCTGAAAGATAGTTTTTACTCATTCAAGACTTTTGCCAACCAATCTACTACCGTAACATGAAAATTTTGATACCAAATTAATCTTATTGAAACTCTTATCAAGGGAATAAGAACTTCAAAACCTAAAGGATCTTAATTAGCCTGAATGGAGTCCAAGTAGGACACCCCAAATACTACAGGAAAAGAGCAGATGAAAATCACCTGAAAATCCATAAAAATATAAAATTTGGTCCCTAACTCAACTTTCAAAGAAAAAGGTAAATGCTACTTATAGACCTTATCCGGGGTGTATATCTTACACCCCGCCAAATCACTTAGAAATCCTTAAAAATATAAAAGTTGGTCCCTAACTCAACTTGAAAAGAAAAAGGTAAATGCTACTTGTACACCCCATCTGGGATGTTTATCTTAGATCCACCCCCATTGGACGGGGAGAGAGGGGGGGAAGCACTGCTCAAAAAAAGGCTAAATTGTATATTACCCTCTGAATGTATTGAATGTTGCATATGATCCCCCAAATTTTTTTAAAAAAAGATTCATTATCCCCCTAAAAGATACAATAATTGCGCTTAGGGTGACTGATATTATATAAATTTGCCAAATGACTAGTCACGTGTACAATGTAAGTTCTGCCACCATCAACTTCTCTAAGCACAATTATCGTATTATCCAGGAGAATAAAGTGCACATTCTTTTTTTATTCCGAGGTTTATGTACCAAACACAAAATATCCAGACAGATAAAGAGCATTTTAGACAAAAAAAGGACCAAACTCAAACCAATAGACACCTAATGGACTCATATAAAACCAAACTAAATTAAACAACTAGCAACTCAATAAAAGTCAAATCAACTAAAGGATAATTTTTTTATAGCATCAATATCTCTATGATATTTATATATATATAAAACAATATTATGATCAATATTAGACTTAAGTTTACCAAATTGCTATCTCAGTTATTATTTATAACTTAACCCAAGCTAGTCCAACCTATGATCCAGTGACTCGACATCAAGCCGGGTCAAAGTCCAGCCAGGTTTGATAAGTATAACAACAATAGCAATAAAATGTCAGTTTTGCATTAATGACTCTAAGAAAATTCCAGTGACAATTACAACTGTCTTTAAGTACTGATAATGGTCTAAATAAATTTTCTCTAGCAGAGGCTCTCACTTGTCTAAGATAGCTTTGACTACAAATTCACCACGACCTTTTTTAGAAGTCTGACTCCTGGCAAACAGCTGCTCATATCTATCTTCAATTCCTTCTCAGAGCCCACAAAATTCTGATTTAAGCCACGCAAATGGCAAAAGGCTAAGATATTGCCCATTCTAATGCCTTAGAAATATACAACAAATCAGACCTTACAAATTTATAGGTACCTCTTGTCAACTCACAAGACTTCTCCGCTTAAGTTTGTAATAAGAACCTAACTTCTGACTAAAAAGTTTTTGAACTTGTCAGTAACCACAAATACTATAAACTGCAAGCTTTGCATTTAACACAAGGACTTTCCCTGTATCCTGCTGCAATTAATGAATCGTAGGAACTGATTGATATTCTTTTTTAACAGTACCCAATATGTAGAGTTATATTGGCACACTGTTTTTCTTTGTCAACCCGTAAATAAATCAAATGTTAAGAGAAATTAATCACTCTTCTTCCATCAATGCCTTATGCTTATCTTCATAACCTGCATTGCTTCTGTCCCAGTCAACCTATGATTCCAGAAATGAAGGGGGCAATTGATTCCATTAGTCATTTGCTTATCCTCTAAAGATATCATTCAGACTACTATGCGACTCAGTATGTGATTTTGCACCTCTTTTCCTCTCTTAATCCTTCTCTGACTTAAAAACCAAACCATCACTGCACAAGCAAGTTGGAAAAAAAAAAAAGAAAAGAAAAAACAGCAAGAACTAAAGCAATGATAACCAACAGCAGGCGGAGGAAAACCCCATTCAGAAAATAAATAAATATATAAAGATAAAAAAAATACTCGGAAAAGAAAACTCCACATCACTATTTAGTTAAACCAGCAGAACAACTCTTAAGAACATCCATAACTAATCAGCCATAAAAAGAATCCCAATATTAAGGCACCGTTTGGTTGTGGAATAAGGCCTTCTTCCAACCTTATTTCTTAAACACGTTTGGTTATGGATGGGAACAGTAATTCTTGTCTCTCTGCAACAAGCTGGTATAAGGCTGAGATTACTGTTCCAGCTTTTTTTTCTGGAATAAACTTGTTCCCACTTGAGAATAAGCTTAATTAAAGAAAATTTAATTTTAAATATTGTATTAACTCTTTAATTAATATAATATTTTAACTAATCTAATTATTTTATTAACTAATTATCTAACTATTAAATAATTAACTAATTAATTTATTAACTCATTAAATTATCTATAGTTAATTAAATTATTTATTAACAATACTCATTATTGTTAATTATTTTATCAATTAATATTTAAGATTATCTAGCAATAGTTAATTAAATAAGTTAAATTATTATTTAATTAATATTTTTATGTCAATTAATTAGATAAAATATTATTATTTTAAAATTATAATTACTCTTATTCTCACTATTCCAATCTAACTATCCAAATGCTATTTTTCTTATCCCCGGGAATAACCTAATTTTTATCCAAATGCAAAATTGGTTTTGTTCATGCTTGTTCCTGAACTTATATCTATCCCAAGAATAAACAGTTCTAGCTTATACCTGAACCACACGCAGCCTAAGTATCTAGCCTCCTATGAACAAAAACCAACTTAACCAATTTTTGACCACACCCTACTAGTTTGATTAGCTTAAAAATGTTCAGGAATTTTTTATTGTATACAGTATTACCAAAGATGAACTCCTACAACCAAACTAAGTATTCTCTACATGCAGCAAAGTTTGGTCATTTAGCCACTCACAATCTTCAATTATAGTCACTTCCACTAATAGCTTTTCATCAATTTTATATCTACTTTGTTCAAAATAAAAAATAAAAAATAGGAAACCCACTCCACCTCATGTAGGGCGGATCCTTGTGGGGCTATTGCCATCCCTAACTGGATGGCAGAGTGACCAACTGCTCACTCCCACTCCAATATGTTAAAGATCAAGCTAAGGAAATCTTCCAACAAAACACAACTTGTATACTAATCTCCTGACAGTAGTCTATTACGGAAGGACAAGCCAGAATAACCCAACAACTTATTCATAGAGTATCTCTCTTTCCCAGAAAAGCAAAGAGATTCAAATTTAGCTTGGAGCATTTTCATCATCGTATACAAGTTCTCCCCAGTATAAATTACCAAACAACAGAATTTATCCTAATGTCTATTCATTCTCTGTAGTGTATATCAAGACTATCATAATCAGTAATCAACCATCAGCATATTTAATTTGTAAAAAATTCTACCTACTTTGACCAACAGAAAAGTGAAAAGGAAGGTCAATGATACATATATAATGGTAATATGTCTTGTTAAAATGGAATTTTAAATCATACTACTGCAAAAGGAACAACAATATAAACAGTAAAGTCACTAGCACTGGAGCTTGAACTTCACTTTGTGTTAAACGACTACCAAGGGTAACCACCAAAAGGTGGTCAGATGTCCACAAATTTTTTGGCACTGAAGAACAAAATGTGATGTCAGAATAACTAGACAAAGCAGAAATATGACAAAAATGGTTTATAACAACTAATATAAGACATTTCCAACCATAATAGTTATCACAAAAAGAAAATATGGGGAAAAAAATGGCAAAGATGATAGCTATAGCCAAAATATGGATTTTGTCAATTTGACATGAGGATACAGAAAAGGATACAGCTGAGGAAATATTGCAGAAGCCAGCATAAGTTAGTGCTGCACAAATGTATCACGCAAAAGCTTCAAAACATACATAAAAGATATGACCAATCATAAAGCAAGAAAATAATTTTAAGTACCTGCTTCATTGAAAAGCTGATTTATATCCTGTGACCATCTTGGCAATGCCTCCTTGTGGAAGTCCCATATTTCTGCACTCCATCGTAAGCTAATCGATCATTTCTTGCATCATAGTCTTCATGTGAAACAGTTGGATCATATCTGTCACCAAATGCATCCTGAGTCACAGACTCAGACCTTCGCCTCTCATAAGTTCTTGATCTTTCTTTACTAGCATCTGCTGGCACATTATCATATCCTCTCTTAAAAGATCTTGACGTTAGAGTTGACCTAGTATTGTGATCTTTCTTTCTCAAATAATAATCAGAATCATCTCTTTCGTATCTATAATTATGTTGATCATTTTGTTTCTTCTGTTGTGTTTTTCGCTCATGCAAGTGAGGATGACTTGTGTGGGTTACTGAACTTTCTGAATCATATGTCTTTCCTTTCTCATGCCTACTTCTCTCCAGATCATCTCCATATTCATATTTTTCATGCCTAGATTTTTTGTTAGAGTTTCTCATATCATAGTTTTCAGATGTACCATGTCTAGAAGCATCTACATTAAGCGACTTTCTGTAACTAGGTGACTCTCTAAATGTTTCTTGCAGACCATACAAGTGGCTGTGCAACCCAGAAAAGTCTGTCATGCCATACTGAGGATGGTGTTCAACTGGATTATGCTCAGTGTCAGTAGCAGCTTTCACATAGCATCCAATTCCTCCTGCCAGATTGATTTCCTCCATATGATCATCAATTATGTCCCTTAATACCTGCAGAATTATAATAGTAAAAATTAAATAATGACTCAACAAGCAGACATAAAGAACAGCTATTACAAGAGATAATGATTGCAATGGGCTATAAAATTTAAATCTATGCTTGCAACTTATATTGGGCCTGAGCTTAAGCTTAGTAATAAAGAAGAAATTATACAAAATGTGCAAACTCTCATAAGCGATGATCACTAAAAGAATGCTAATTACAACCACCCATGCACTTCTCATTACTTCAATTAACCCCTATGAAACCCTGCATTCCACTTTTACTCCGGTCCAAAAATTTTGAGATGATAATTGAATACAACTACTCTGTTAATGTGATTCTTTTTTCTCTAGTATATGTAAATCATGTTAGAGCTCAGAAGTTTTCTATCGCAATTGCAGGAATTATACCCAAAAAAAAAAAAAAAAACTCACTTATTTTTTACGAAGGTGGAAAGCAAGCTTAGCATTTCAGTGTAAGTAGGCTTGTCAACAATGTAATATGTTGAACTTCAGTATGTCATACTGCCCTTCGGCCAAGTTGGACGAAGTGCAGTCGAGGAGTGGATGTGATATTGTCCGTGATGGATGACAAGGGTTTCGGAACAGTAGAAGTCAATCTAGAGCTCCACGGAGTTAAAATGAAAATTTCGAGACAAAGTGTTACTGGGCCATTAGACTCTCAGGATCTAGACCTTGAGGGAGGATCCGAATCCTGATGTTACTGAAGGGAGGCCTCAAACATCAAAGTCCGAACCCTGAAGGGAGGATCCGAACCTTCGCAATGAAAATTCTGAGATCAAGGTTTGAGATCAAGACCCTGGAGGGATGATCCGAACCTTTACCACTTCTAGGGTTGAAAACAACAACACAATTAGAGGAAAAAAAAACAAAAAAACTGCATTTTCTGCAACAATTAAAAGATCGATTGGTTGCTTCGAATTGAAATATTAAAAAAGGGTAAAAATTTGGGAATTTATTTGGAGTGTTCCCTCTTCCCACCAATGTCAAAGAAGCAGGTGTTTTCTGTGGCTATTAAAAGATTAATTGGTTCCTTCAATTTAAAAATTTTAAAAAATGGAGAAATTCAGGGAATTTGTTTGGAATGTTCTCTCTCCCACCAACATCAAAGAAAGAGGGAGAAGAAGACAAGCGAGGAAAAAAGGAGAAGAGACAGGACGAGGAAATAATTAATATTAATAGTGCAAGCGGTGAACTATTTACCGCTTTTAAGAAAGCAGTGAATGGTTCACCGCCTTTATAGTATTATCAAAATTTTACGAAGATAATGTACCATTCACCGCTTTCTTAAAAGCAGTGAATGATTCACCACCTTTAAGCGTTGTATCTCCGAGAGGTCTATTTTTACAAAAAAAATTTTGATAGGTCTAAATTTAGAATAAAAGTTTTCAAGACTAAAATCTACCAACCCTAACTATAAGAGGGTAGTTGAAGAAATTATAAAGTCGCATACTTGATGATATCTGGATTAAATTTTCAGAGATTCGGAATATTCTAGAAGTTGAATCAACATATTGTTACTAACTAGTGAGAAAACCTCCACAATACAACATTGAAAACTTTGATATGTAGTATAGCTCGTTAGATAATTAAACTCTATATCATCCAATAAGACAAAGCTCAATAAAGTATGTTGTATCCAAATACACACCTCTGTTGGATTTCGCTTCACCTTCTTGCCACGATACGACGTTCTTCTCCTTTTGTAATCCCTTTCCTCAGCTAATAGCTCTTCTTTAGTCTTGTCTTTACCAGAATCCTTGGAAAAACAAAAAAAAAATAAAGTAATAATATTTTCAAGTTTAAGCTTTCAGAGCATAGTAAAGAGAAGATTTTATCATTTGATTTTCATGATCTTATATTACCCAAGAAGCAGAATGTTTGTACATCTACACTTATTACCACAATTCTGAAACAAATTGCTCAACCGGTAAATATATTCCCTTCAATATTCCTTACATAACAGACAAGTAATTCAAAAGCTTCAACAAGCCATGATGGAATGAGCTATCAATCTAGTTAGTCGGCAAAGAGCAATAATGTTATATGTATAATTTTATACCACTTCCACATAAAAGACTAGTAAAATTGCAAAATTCAAATATGCCATAATTTTTGTGTTCACATTTCACAATGAGCAGCTTATACAAACAATAATAGTTAGAAGACAAATACCACCTGCATTAATTTTAATTATTTATTCCACACACCTGTTTGTTATTTCAATCTTCATATGGTAAGTATTTACCTATGCATCTTCTAAGCTCGCATTACGTAATCTAACAGCCATCCAAAGAAATCATAACAATCACTCTATTCACTAATCAATCAATCAAATTTATCATGAAATTAAATCTACAAGAAAACATTACACACTCATCACTTTAATGGCAAATATTGCCTCGCTAAATCTCATTTCACATGTTTTTTCAAATTTCATACCATGTAGAAACTAACTACCCATAATGTGTTCCATCGTTTTGATAGTACCTTTGAAAAGTTCTCGAACCAAAAGTGGATAAACAAATGCACATAAAAGGATTTTGAATATATTTCAGCATAAGTAATATCTGCACCCAAACGGTAGCTGAATGGAAAATATTATGTCAAGATCAAAATATTTCTGGTAGGGAAAAAAGAATATTCTGCTAATTTCCAAAATAGTGCAGAACCAAACTACGAAATTATTCTATGGGAAATTCAGGCATTCCACTTTTGACAAAGTGAAGATTTCACAAACCATCCAATACAGCAAAACCCATCCAATATGGAGGATTCAGAATACCAATCCAATATGGGGGATTCAGCATACATATAAACATGGATATTTCGAGAAGTGAGTTCCCAAATAACAAAGGGACATGATCAATTGTCCATACAACTTTACCCTACACAATCGCTATTCTGCTGGAAGCTATCCAATCAAGTTAGCTACTATAACCACAAAAGTACTATTACACTATGCCTTGTGTTACCTGGCTCAGTACACGATGCATAAGTAGCCCATCATGCTCCAAAACAGGTCTATAATTCGGCCGTCTCCCTCTTTCCTCAATAGCCCGAGCTGATGCATATGAATGTTCCATGACTCTGAAAAGAATCATAACTTTGTTAAGGTATCTCCCTCATAGACACAAACAAAAATAGGCACGTAGAAACTTTATAACAACAAGCAATGATGCAAACTGTTACAAGAAAGTGAGCAGGTAGGAGAGCATACAGCTGAGATTTCGAGAGTGGTTGGGAAAATCGAAGAGCTCTGATCCTTTCTTCAAAGAGGGACCTTTCATGCAATGCAGAAATTGCAGCTGCAACCTGAGAAACAAACACTTCTCCCCGACCAACATCTTCAGAAGATTTTTCATCTTCAACTGGTTTTACCTCACTAACATTACTACCTTTACCACTGAGTCCATCATCACTACCAATCACACCAACATTCTCTCCAACCTTCTTTTCTGTTAACTTCCCTAGTAACAAACTTGAACCGCATTGCATTATCGATTCCTTGAGTATCCCGATCGCAAAGAACTTACAATTGGGTTCCCCGTACAAAATTGAAAGCTGAGATGCCAACCAAGACAAGCTCCCAACCAATCTAGGGCACTCAAAAGTGAGACCTTTTGGATCTAAAAGGCCATCTTTACTCAAAAGAAACTTGAGAGAACAACAAGCTTCACTAGCGATCGCCTTCAAGCACAGTTTCAAAAGCAAATGTATGTGATCTCTCATTGCCGCATCGATCAAAATACCATATTGATCCGAATTCGAGATTATCCATCTCTTCAAAGCGCTTTCTTCGGCCCGATCCAAGATCGATGCCGCGCGAAGGACCGAATAAGAATACGACGCCGGATAGTCTCTCCAAGCCTCCACCTCACATCTCGATGCCCAACACTCAGAGGGAAGAATCCGAATCCCAATTCCAGCGGAATCGGCACCGCCGCTATCGGAACTGCCATCGCGGCAGACGAAGTTAGCGCATTCGGTCAACAGGAAACCGGGCAGCGTGAAGCTTCTAGAAGAACTGTCGGGCTCCGGAGTGGTGACGACGCCAGGGCAATCCCGATAGAAGAAGTTGGAGCCGAGGTCGCCGAGCTCGGAATCGAGCGAGAAGCAGAGATCAGCGTCGGGATCGGCGAGGGGGAGACGGAACTGGGCCTCGTTCCGGAGCTCGGAGGAGGGTTTGAGGGAGGCGGGGTAGCGGAGGGCGCCGAGGGAGGCGGCGAGGTCGAGGAGGGGCCCGCCGGGAGCGGAGGGGCAGAGGAGAGAGTGGCGGAAGAGGGACTCCGGCAGCGTGCGGTGGCGGGGGTCGTACGGACAGCGGCGGAACCCGGCGGTGGCGGAGGGGGAAGGGTGGTCGAGGAGGAGGGAGGTGGCGGAGGTGAGGGTGGATTCGGCGAGGGCGGTGAGGGATTGGAGGAGGGAGATGGCGGAGGCGAGATCGGGATGGTGAGGGGATTGGAGGGGGACGATATTACGATTAGGGTTAGGGTTAGGGTTTGGGAGGAGTGGGGTGGTGGGGGTTGGGGCGAAGGGGACGGAGGAGGGGCGGAAGGAGAGCGACGGATCCATACGCACAGCACGACTGCGGCGGCAATCGTCTTTTATTACTAAAAAGAGTCCTTTGAATGATTCAGTGCCTTTATTGTATTTGCTGAAGGCGCTGAATCATTCAGCGTCTTCACAAAAACTCTATAAAAATGCTGAATGATTCAATGTCTTCTGTATATATGCTGAAGGCGCTGATTGAATTTGTGCATATATGCTGAAGGCGCTGATTTTGTGAAGACGCTGAATGATTCAGCGTCTTCTGCATATATGCTGAAGGCGCTGGTTGAACTTGTGCATATATACTGAAGGCACTGATTCAGCATATATGCAAAAGACACCGATTCATTCAGTGCCTTCTGCATATATGCTGAAGGCGCTGAGCACTTAGCCAATTTTCTCAAAAATTGATTAAGTTCTCGGATATAAGTGCTAAAAGCGCAGAACCATTCAGCGTCGTTAACATCAATGTTAAAGACGCTGAATGGTTCAGCGCCTTTAACATCAATGTTAAAGGCGCTGAACCATTCAGCGCCTTTCACATCATATGTTAAAGGCGCTGAACGGTTCAGCGTCTTTAACATCATATATTAAAGGCGATGAACCATTCAGCGCCTTCTTCACCACTAAAACCGCCCGCGCGGGCTACAGTGCCCTCACTTTCTCTCTTCAATCCCGCCGCAGTCTCCCCCTCTCCCGCACAGTGCCTTCCCCTCTCCCGCACAGTGCCGAAGCTCATGTCGCCGTCGCCGAGAGGAAGCCCATTGTCGCCATCGCCGTCTCTCTCGCTCTCTAGATCTCTCACTGTGAGCCTCTCTCCCCTCTCTCTCCCCCCCCCCCCCTCTCTCCTCTCTCACCGTGAGAGAGGAATCTCTCACAGTGAGATCGCTCACAGTGAGCGATCCCCTCACTGTGAGATCGCTCACAGTGAGGGATCCCTCTCACAGTGAGGGATCTCTCACAATGAGAGAGTTCTCTCACTGTGTGAGATCCCTCACAGTGAGGGATCTCTCACTATGAGAGAGATTTTACTGTGTCCGCACGAGATCGCTCACTGTCGCCCTTAGCATTACCTTGCGAGATCTCACTGTGAGAGGTTTCACTGTCGCTCTTTCACTGTGAAGTTCAAATTAGTATTTTAAAGTGCTTAATTTTTTTGTAGTTAAAATGGCTAATCGTCGCATGTCGCTAAGTATTCATTGGGATGGACAGTTAGTTATCGATGAGAATGGTCCAAAATATATCGGCGGTCGAAAAAAATTAATCGTGATACGTTCTGATTCTACATATACTAGTTTCGAGACAAGAATGTATCGTTTAACAAATTGTACAAGAGAAGAATTTCGTTTAAAATTCACTATTCGTTGCCCCAGTGTCGGTAATGAATATTTAGCTCACGAAATAATAGATGATGAATCATTGGAGGGAATGATTGGATTATGTGAACATTATGATTTTGTGACGGTATACATTGAGAAAGAGCTACACCCGTCGAAAAATTTTGAACCGCAAGGTTATTACACGAGAATGCTCCACAATTATATTGATGTGGGTCCTTCCGCCAATGTAATGGATAATCAAAATATTCTAAGCGAAGGTGGTGTAAGAATTACAAGGTTAGTAAAATAACATAATAAATTGGTGATTTGTAATTTTCTTTAATTGGACTTAATCATTATATATACTGCAGAGAAAGTAAGTATTCGCCTATTGAGAGTGTTGTACCTTGCTCGGTTAGTATGCCACAAACGACCACATGTGTGCCACCTACGACCACACACACACAAGCTACAACCTCACGTGGACAATGCACGACCTCACGCGGACAATGCACGACTTCCCGTCTAGAACCTAGGTTGTCTCATTTACAACTAGAACCTTATGATTGGGGGTAAGTACAAATCAAATTAATTTTTAAATTAATGGGATGTGGAGGTGGTAATGTTGGGATTTTATTTTTACCAAATGTGCAGGCTATCTACTTCCTATGAACATTGGAATAATCCTGCTATTAATGATTTTGGTACTAATGCTGACGAAGGAGGTGATAATATTGATGAAAGAGATGCTAATGTTGACGGGGGTGGTGATAGTGATATTAATCATGAGGATTCACCAATCAATGACGATCACAATAGTAGTGAGGATGACGATTTGAATGATCCATCATTTGATATAGATGATGATCATGATGGAGGGTTAAATTATCTTGCAAATGTCATTTTCAATGAAATGGACAACCCAGAAATAAGCAACGAATATGTTGACAATCCTGACGAGGAAATTGAATTTGTTGATCATCCGGAATGTTTTCCTACAGATAATAATTGGATAAATCAGTATGTTGTAGATCCTACAGAGGGTGATATTCGACAAATCAATATTGGTCTCCCTAGCATTGACGGGACTTGGGTTGGCCGCGTCTTTCGTGATAAGGCATCTTTATTGAATGCTCTGTACAAATGAAAGTATTGAAATATACTAGAACGACTTACACTGTCAAATGCTTCGTAGAGGGATGTGCATGGAGATTACATACTTCGGTACCTAAAGATACGACGTACTTTAGGGTAAAAACATATGCTGGTCCACACACATGTGTAATTCCAATACTGAACGTGGCACACCGTAATTATAATTCGAGCCTTATATGTCAATTGATCCTCCCGACATTAAAGGCTATACTTAATATGACACCAAAAGAAATTCAAGAAACGGTGCGAGAGACTTACCATGTTGACATAACATATTGGAAGGTTTGGCAATCAAGGAGTAAAGCATTACAGCTTATTTACGGGAGCTGGGAGCAGTCATACACAGACTTGCCTCGTTACCTTACTATGGTGAAGGAATCTAATCGTGGTACTTTATGGCGTCTGGATTATAGGTGGCCCGCTGATGGGATTTGTCGCTTTGGTCGTGTTTTTTGGTCATTTGGACCTTCGATTCGTGGATTCGCACAATGTTGGCCGGTAGTGAGTATTGATGCCACACATATGTACGGCAAATACGAAGGTCATGCGTTGATAGCGACAGCTGTAGATGCAAATAATGGACTATATCCTTTGGCATTTGCAATTTGCGAGGGGGAGAATGACGGGAGTTGGCGATGGTTTATGCAAAACCTGCGTCATTATGTTACCCGCGATAGAGCCATTTGTTTTATATCTGATCGATTTCCTGGATTGAGGGAAATAGTGGCTACTATCTATCCTCCAGCACATGGTCACTCGCATTGTTGGTGTCTTCGACACATGAAAGCAAATATGAATAAGCGCTTCAAAAACAAAACTTTGTTAGATAAATTTTGTCAGATCGAAATTGCTTCAACACCAACGGAATATAATCAGTTGAAGGAAGAATTAGATACGTTGGATTACGATGCTTGGCAGTGGGTCCATGATCTTGATAGATATAAAGAGTACTGGGCAAAGGCATTTGATGAAGGCCGCCGATTTGGATTGAATACTACGAATCTTTCTGAATCGTTAAATGGGGTACTTAAGGGCAGTCGTGGTTTGCCTATCACGGCTTTTGTTGCGGCTATATTTTATAAGCTTAATAAGTATTTTTTTGATCGCCGTGCTCACGATGAAAGTATGACGGACGCGCTAACCCCTAATATCAAAAAAATAATTATCGAAAATATAGATACGGCGCGGGGACATCGGGTTGACCGATTTGGACTAATAGAATTTGAAGTCAGATCTGGAGATTTCTCCTTCAAAGTGATGGTGAATGGAACAAATGCAGAATGTTCATGTGGTGAATTTCATCTAACGGGAATACTTTGCTCGCATATCTTAGCAGTTTGTAGTACAACACATATGAGATTAGACTATCATATTTTTTGTTCAGTCTGGTATAGTACGGACTGCTATCGTGCGACGTACGCACCACATTTTCATCCTGTTCCTGATAGACGGCACTGGCCACGACCCCAAGGTCCCCCGATTGTACCGCCTCCTATACGAAGGAAGAAAGGTCATCCACGATCTACACGTATTCGTAATATAATGGACGAGGAGGGTGACCGACGACGAACATGCTCCATTTGTAAACAGGCAGGTCATTATAGGAGCACTTGTCCACAAAATGTACAAAGAGTGCAACAAGGACGTCGGCGTATGACTTCCACAATTTTATTTATCTTGTCTTAATAGTTGCTCTTTTTTAGCTATTATGTTACTAATATGTAGATTATATATTGCAGATGGCAGATCACGAGGACGCGGGACCAGTTGATCCGTCGGTCCTATCAAAGCAGCATCTCCATAGATCAACATTTATCAGAACTGAGGTAAGAGTTATAAAATTTCATTTGATATTTTATTGTAATACAAATAAGTTGAATTGGTGTAAAAGCTAACTATATTTGTTTTGGCATTACAGGGGTATCGTGCTGTGGAGTTCTCAGAGCATGAGCGCAAGCTTAACTGGTGGGAGCTTGACCATCCAGCTGTACTAGATCTACTCCGACAGTTTGGATTTTACGAGGTAGCACGCCTGAGACGCGTGCAGCTGGATCAAGCTTTACTAGCCGCCTTTGCCGAGAGGTGGAGACCGGAGATCCAGACGTTCCACTTTCGCCATGGTGAGATGACCGTCACACTCCACTATTTACGCCATTTTAGGTGCCACGATCTCCATTTCCTCCTATTCAGGCCCCTACGACATTTTCCTCGACGTCAGAGTCACTCCCGCCTCCTGTATCACGGACATCTTTTGCATCGACATATTCACGTCGTCGTCCCTCGTCATCATCACCACAGGAGATCCAACATATTGCTGAGCATGATGAGGGTGGTATTATCGAGGAGCTCGATGAGTTGGCAGCGGTCGAACATCTTGATGATATGCCGATTATCGAGCTTGTTGTTCCTCGTGGGCGCGGGCGTCCACGAGGGCATGGACGCAGGCGTGGCCGAGGAGGTCGAGGGAGAGGATAAGCTCAAAATTGAGTTTTATCTCAATTTTGAGTTTGAGGGTGTATTATTAATATTTTTGTGATTATATTTTTTTGTTGTTACTCAACTGTTATATCTGAATGTTGCGAAATTGTTTCACATAATTTCTGAATGTTTTAGCTCAATATCTAGATGTTGTGAAACTTGTTGTACTTTTTCATTCTGTTATGAAACTTGTTGTACAAATTTTATTTTTTTGAGTTGAAAAAAAATTCTTGTTTTTACTGTGGTTAAAGGCGCTGAACTATTCAGCCCCTTTAACATTAATGTTAACGACGCTGAATGGTTCAGCGCCTTTAGCACTTATATCTGAGGACTTAGCCAATTTTTGGCTAAGTCCTCAGCGCCTTCAGTATATATGCAGAAGGCGTCCTGAATCATTCAGTGTCTTCGGATGGTCCCGCCGCCGTGGCGCCCTGCTGGCAAAAGCAGGGCTACTTTTACAAAAAAAAAATTTGGAAGGATCATTTTGCAAATTTTAAAAATTTTTAAGATTATTTAAAAAAAAATCCCTATATATTTCATCACCACGTCCAAAAATAATAAAACATAGAATAAATCTGACTCATATTATTACGAGTTACGACGCGTCTCCTCACCACGCTGAAAATCCCCTTCACCCTCTCTATGTGGTTTTTATTTTTTATTTTTTGAACCCTCAATCCTCCGACCATGGCGGCGGCGGAAGTAGCCATCGCCGCGGAGGCCCCCAACCACCCAAACCCTAAGCGCGATCCCTTCTCCAATGGAGGATCCGGCTCCTCCGACAAGAAGAAGGTCCGCGATAGCGAGCGCCGCCGCCGTAGGCGGAAGCAGAAGAAGAACAATAACAAGAGCGGCAAGCTCTCCTCCGACGCCGAGGACGAGGACGGGAGCTCCAAGGAGAACGCCGATCCGAACCCTAGGGTATGATCGAGATCGATTCCTTCCCCTTTTTTGTTTCGCGGTGTTAGGGTTTCGATCGATTAGGGTTTTGGTGTTTGATGCCCCCCCTGTTTGTTGTTTAGGTGGAGGTGTCGGTTGAGGTCGAGTACGTTCCGGAGAAGGCCGAGGTGGAGGAGAGCTTTCTCGAGGATTTTAAGAACGTGTTTGCGAAATTTAGCTTCAGAGATTCCGCCGCTGATGCAGAGGTATTCTAGGGTTTGGTGCGCATAAATTTGAAGTGTAATGATGTGGAGGAATTGATAATTTGACTAGGCTAATTTCTTGTAGGACGATGCGAAAAAGGAAGAGGCCGCAGCCGATGCGGCGAAGAAGAAGAAGGGAAATTCGGATTCAGATTCGGAAGAGGAAGAGCCGGAAGCAAAGCAGAAGAAGGAAGGCGAGCTATCAAATAAGAAAAAGAAGGTTGATATACTGAGAGTACAATTGTTTCTAGAATTCCCTTTCTGATAGGAATTTTGAACATTTGTATGGTTTTAATACTTTACTTGCACTATTTGCAGTTGCAAAGGAGGATGAAGATTGCTGATTTGAAGAAAGTATGCTCCAGGCCTGATGTTGTTGAGGTGTGTTTAAGTGAATTTATCTCATTTAATTACATTTTTTAGCATGATTAATTTGTTAGTCAATGTGCAGAAACCTAGCTGAAACTAGTTTGTTTTACTTGAGCGATTTTTTGTCTTCTAAAAGTATTGTTTTTTGAAGTATTGCTTCTTTATTTCTATGTGCTATAGAATATATCAACCAGAAAACCATTTTAACTGCAGTACATGCATGCTAAAGTAGTTATTTTGAGCATGGGGGACATAATAAATAAATTTAAGCATATTTTCTTTAATTGGTAATTGTAGAACTGAAAGTGTATAGAGATCTTTCTCTCTCTTCAAACAAGTTATAGTGGTGCCATCACTATTTTTCCTGTGTTAGCTAGCTATTGGTAAAATTGTTTAATTTATTAGAAGTAGAGATTTCTTGAAAAGTTTAATGCATGGAAGAATGGCATGGTTATAAAACTTTACTGTAATATGGATGTTTAGTCCATGCAATTTGAGTCTTCTCGGTAGATCAGTTTAGCTTGGTAGGTTTTCTCATTTGAATAAATTTTCATAATTTTATGCATATAAATTAATTTCCGGTTCCATAACAAAATACTTTGGGGAAGCACTTTGAAGTTTAATTTATTGCTTCATAGTTTGTTCCCTGAAGTATAAATTCTTATTTATCATGTGGGATTTGTCTCTTTGCATCTTGCGAATATCTTACCCCTAAGTCCCTATCCATTCCTCAAATAGCTGCATGTAACGTATATAACAATCTGGGCATTCTCAAAATTTTAATTCTCTCATTTATCCTCTCTAGTAGCTTTTAGCATGACGACCTATTGACTTTTAGAATATTTCTGCCTTTTGCTCTCTTATTGTAAATTTTTTTATCCCTTGGTAACAGTAGCATGAATTCTAGCTGGCTTTGCGTTGCCAGTTGATGTGCTTGTTATTCTTCATGTGTCGATAGTTGCAAATTAGTTTTCATTCTTGTTCTCGTTGCATTATTCCTTGTGTGTCTATGGTAGTGTTTTAACTTTCATTTTTGTTCTTATTCCATATTATCTGTGGTAGGATATTTAGCTTTTGATATTTTTGCTGAATATTTTATGCCTTTTTTTTCAAGATATGGGATGCAACAGCAGCAGATCCAAAGTTGCTTGTTTATTTGAAATCATATCGGAATTCTGTCCCGGTTCCCAGGCACTGGTGTCAAAAACGGAAGTTTTTACAGGTGGGTCACGGTCTCTTGCCCTTGCTTTATGTAGATTGCTTTGCATATATATACATGAGGGGGTGCATATGCTTCTATTGTAGTCATGTGAGGGTGAGGGAAGAAAATGTTAGATAAGGTCTCCCCTCTTATACATATATGTAATTCTTTGCAGGGAACAGCTGTAACATTCAAGGAGTTGGGACTTGGTGGTGTTTGCCCAAGAGTGCCTTGAGGGTTTCTCTTGTATAATACACTAGGGTGGTGTGGTCTAGTTATATGCATATGATGCCACTTCTGCAAGTTGAAATAAGGTCTAGTCTAGGATTTGTAGTGTTTATGTTATTTAAACAAAAAAAAAAAAAAAAAAAAAATTAATTGCTAACATAACAGATGCTTGGTGTCTAAAATTTTTATTGTTCTTAGTTGAACTAAACCACCTTCTTTTTTATACTGCAGATTTCTTGAGATGTACACCGATTTTGAATTTTTAATTTCAAATAGGCCTGATATGGGGATTAAGTATTTTATTGTTGATTGGGATTTTACAGTTTCTTTCAATTGTTTTCAGGGAAAGCGGGGTATCGAGAAGCAGCCTTTCCAACTTCCTGACTTCATTGCTGCTACAGGAATAGAAAAAATAAGACAGGTACCAATCTTGTTAAACTCTTAATTTGCTTAATTGGAGTAATAAAATATCATGCTTTATGCATTTTTATGAAAGTTATCAATTATTAGATGCACTGCATTTTTTTTGACAATCAAATATCGTTTCGATTTTTGGATATGACAACCAAATATACTACATGAATTTGATTCTCCATCGTCACATTGTATGTCATTTGTCTCTGTCAATTGTTTATATATTTAACTTTTTCTCTCTTTTTCTTTCTTCCAGGCATATATTGAAAAAGAGGACAGCAAAAAGCTTAAACAGAAACAGCGTGAGCGCATGCAACCAAAGATGGGAAAGATGGATATAGATTATCAGGTTGGTCTGCTATATATTTTGTTTATTAGCACTTTATCACAGGTTTTGCAGCTTGTAGACGGTAATTGTATTCTGTTATACACAGCTCAACTGTTTGCTCAAGGAGATTTTCACAACACTAAATTTCATATCTATAACTAGCATTCCTAACTATCTGTTTTACATATTGACACTTTGTTATTTCTGGCAACGATCAGATCCATGTTTGTTGGCTTCGCCCCAGTTTTTGATTTGCATTAAGAGAATCTTAAAGCTATTTTATTGTTTCCCTTTGCAGGTGTTGCACGATGCCTTCTTCAAATATCAAACGAAACCAAAGCTGACTACACACGGCGATTTATATCATGAAGGGAAAGAATTTGAGGTACTTACGGTAACGCTAGGGAAATTGGACTATAATTACACAACTAAATGAATGATTTACTGGTTGAACTTTTGACTACACATACCTGCTTAGTTTTCTAATAAATTTTGTAATTCCTTCTTTCCTTAAGCAAAATAGTGTATCTGTACAGCTATTTGACGAGTTTTGTTATTCCTATTGAATTTCCTTTTCAGTTTATTTGCCAATTCTTTTGGAGAAGCTTAAATGTGCTTGTACCATTGCAGTAAAGTGCCTTTCTTTTAAAGAAATGAATTCATTGAAGAACAAACAAACTGAAACTAAACCAATAAACGCAATTTTAACTCCGCTAGTCTAAAAATTATTTGATCTAGGCTGAGTTGCATCATATTTAAGTATTTGACTGGTCAAAAGTAATTGTGGGGATGTATTATTTTGAAATTTATGATTTTCTTTTGCAATGGGCTTGTTTAGTTTGTGTAAATCACTAAATTTTGGTTTGAAATGTATTATTTTCATTGCTTTGATGTTTCATTTGTATACTTGGGTCTCATGCTCAGTTTGCTTCTTTTTTTTCTGCTTTATTTTATACGTCTTTTAGTGTAACTCACTAGTCCTTATTAATATGGTAGAAAGTGCTCTGTCACCTTCTCGTCCACAGTCACGAATATGCAGTTTGTAATGATACATATGAAGTGTGATATGGAGTTGGGGCATTTGTTGATGTCAAAAGACAAAGGTCATGCTAATGCATTGCCATTGGGATTTATCTACTAGGTCTAAAATACGTCTCAAACAAAACTGTGCTCCGTCGCTTCTCCATTATTTTTGTCCAATTAGCAAAGTAATGCGACAGAACATTTTGGAGATTTTAAGACAGGTTTATGCGATAGAGCTACAATATGCATATAGGTTTTAGAGTTGTATGTGATATTATGTGATATGCACCTTAGAAACACATCAAACTTGATTTCTAAGCAGGTGACCCAACCTCCCCCCCCCCCCCTGGAACAAGAAAAATTCTCAATCACTCTCTTATATTCCCATTGCTCAGCTTATGGACTTATGGATCTACAAGTCTTTGTTTGATGTTCTACCTTTTGCTCGTTTTCCCTGTATATATATATGTTTTCTGGTTACTAACAAAATAGCATCCTAATTGTGGTTTTCTGCAATTGTATAGGTCAAGCTTAGGGAGATGAAGCCAGGTACTTTGTCTCGAGAACTCAAGGAAGCTCTCGGTATGCCCGATGGTGCCCCGCCTCCATGGCTTATCAACATGCAAGTAAGTTGCCAAACTGTCTCTTTGATTTCCCTTTCAACAACACCCTTGTATCTTTCCAACTAAATCAACAGAAACACGAAAAAATTGCAGAGATATGGCCCGCCGCCCTCTTACCCACATCTGAAGATACCCGGACTAAATGCTCCTATTCCTCCAGGGGCTAGCTTTGGTTATCACCCAGGAGGTTGGGGCAAACCCCCCGTTGACGAAGTAAGTTACAATTACCTCTTTAGTTGCCATTTCCTTTCGTGTTACAATTTTAGCTGTTTCACTATTCTGTATATTCTCCTGAGCTCCTTTCGCTGTCTATGAACAGTATGGCCGTCCGTTGTATGGCGATGTTTTCGGAGTCCAACAGCAGGAGCAACCTAATTATGAGGTAGATGTATATATAAACCCTTGCAAAACTTCTTTAACTTATCATATAATGCCCTCAAAAACTTGGTTTTTTATGTATATACCCTGTTATGTTCAAAAATGCGCTTCTTTAAAAGACATTTTATTATGCAAAACACCAAAGCCTGCTCCCCCCCAATCCCGGTGTTGGATGGGATGACTTCTCGACTTGAAAACAAGGGATGTTAACGGACTCCATTTACATGGGGAATGGGGCATGTGTGTGAATAAACATAACCTTACGCCGGTAAAAATAGAATGTTCAAAAGATTCTATAGTGTTAAGTGATGCTTTTGTGTTTCTCTTGACTGAAATTGTGTGGTGATTTTCTATTTCAGGAAGAGCCAGTTGATCGGAGCAAGCACTGGGGAGATTTGGAGGAAGAAGAGGAGGAGGAAGAGGAAGAGGAAGAAGAAGAGATGGAGGAAGAGGAGCTGGAGGCAGGCATTCAATCCGTTGATAGCCTCTCGAGGTATTTATTATTACTAATATTAATATATGCCTTTACTTTCTTCTGGAAAGTAACAATTAAAGAAAAGGCACGGGATCTCTCTAATGCTTCTCCTTTCTTTGTTCAGTACTCCCACTGGTGTTGAAACACCTGACGTCATCGACCTCCGGAAGCAACAGAGAAAGGAGCCTGAGAAGCCCCTGTACCAGGTAAAATCTGTTGCATTTTCTTTGACCTCTTATGTTTTGATCTTTCGGCTACATTTCCCTTTTCCTACTTCAGTGACTAGAATTACTAAATAATTTGAATCTACCAATTCTGAAGGTTCTCGAAGAGAAAGAAGAAGCGGTTGCTCCTGGAACGCTACTCGGAACAACTCACACGTATGTATCTCTTTCTAAACACGTGTTTTGTAATGTACAATCTTATTTGCTGATAATATTTCAACTCAATAGGGTTTCAAAATGCGCACAGCAAACATATTACTGATTTTCGTTTTTCTTCGTATAATAGGTATGTGCTTGGGCAACAGGACAAAGCAGCTGCGAAAAGGGTAGGGTTTCTTTCTTTTCCTTTTCTTTTTCTTTTTCTTTTCATTTTTATGAATATGCCTTGTGAATGTTTCGAAGTTGGCATATTATGACGACTTTTTTTTTTTTTTTTTTTACTCTCTAATATAAATCTCTATATAGGTTGATCTATTGCGAGGACAAAAGGCTGACAAAGTGGACGTCACTATACAACCTGAGGAGCTCGAAGTTATGGACGATGTTTTGCCGGCCAAGTAAGATTCCCCGACCAACTTGCATTTACATAAAATATGATATGCTGCTGCAAAGTCTCATCTGATGACACCGCTCATTAACGACGTGCAGGTACGCGGAGGCGCGAGAGGAGGAGAAGCTACGCAATCAGAAAGAGGATTTCAGCGACATGGTGGCGGAGAACGCGAACAAGAGGAAGAGGAAGCAGGAGAAGGAAGGCAAATCGAAAAAGAAGGATTTCAAGTTCTAAAGATCCTTGTTATTTCATTTCCCGCACCTGTTGTATTATTTTCGGCTATGAAAGGTACCAAGGAAGCTCTCTTGCTATTGTATTAAATGAATTAGTTTGGGCCTTTGCTATTATGGAGTACATATATGTATTGCGTAGATGGTGGAGGTGTAGCTTGAAGAGTTCCTACTTTGAGGAAAAGGCTATTTACCGCCTTTTCGGTTTAAACCCTCACTAATCTCCAAGTTGTAGTTCTTATCTACTATTTTGAGGCTGGAGCTCGTCTTATGTGTACTGATTTTGAAGTTGGCATGCTACCTGAGCTAATGTTATCATTTTCTTTTTTTTTTTAGTCGGCATTTGGTTGTCGCTGCTGCGCCATTTGGTCCCTTTACTTTTCCCTAAACACCTCAGTTCTCGAATGTAAATGTAGTGGTCCAGCTAAAACAAACAAATGATTTTTCTCTAAAAAGAGGACATGTAGTTGCACTATTTTTTTTTTTTTTTTTCGTTTAATTTTAAATAAATTTAACTGAAAATGTGAAGTAATTAGATTTTAAATTTAAAATTTTGAATATTAATGGGTAAGTATTTTGCTACGTGTGTTAGGGACATTTGATTTGATTTGATTTGATTCTTCATTGTGGTCCCAATGTTTTCTCTTTTTGGGCCATCAGAGTCTTAAACCTTACAAATGAGACTTACTGTTCTGTTTGAAACGTCCACTAGTTTAGGATCCCGGCGGGTAAAATTTTTGTAGTAAAATTAGTTGAATTACAACAGTAAAAGTTAGATATAAATAGTTTTAATTTTAATATTTTCAATAACAGAAGTAAGAATACTAGCACTAATAATAGAAAGACAAGTAGAAAACTTAGAAAACTAATAATAGAAAGACAAGTAGAAAAAAATATTTTCAAGTGAATATATATATATATATATATATATATATATATATATATATATATATATATATATATATATATATATATATATATATACTAATGACAAAAAAAAAAAAATATTCCAGGATATTATAATTTTATATAAAAGTAAAATGTCTCTAACTCATAAAGTTACTTGGCAAATAACATCATCCTCTTTGGGAACCTCTTTTTGGGAACATTTCCTTAAAAAGTAGTTCAGTTCAACAATTTTATTTCCAAACCATTCTTATTTTTCTCTCAATACCTAGGAATATATATTATTTTATAGTTATTTAAATTATTTTAAATAAAACAACAAAATAAATATTTAAAAACTATAATCTGTACAACATAATTATTCATACAAATAAAATGATTAATTTACTTCCAAAGTTCTAATAATTATAACAAAATATTTTATTTGATAAATATTTTTTTTTATGTTGGAGAGTTAATAAGTTATTTTAATCTTTATATTTTTCTATATAAATAAATCAACAAAAAAATATTTAAACATTTACAATCTCAGAGCATAACATAATTGTTTATACAAATGCGATGATTAATTCACTTTCCAAGGTCTATTAAATTTATATAAAATAAAATATTTAATTTGATAAATTTTTTTTTATATTGAAAATTATGTATAAGTTATTTTAATCTTTGTATTTTTTTTTTGTAAATAAAAAAACAAAATAAATATTTAAAACTTTACAATCTCATAGCACAATATAATTGTTGATACAAATTGGATGATTAATTTACTTCCAAAGTTCTAGTAATTTTATACAAAATAAAAATATTCAAAATAAAATATAGTATCACCCTAATAAAAAATATCATAAGTTTGGATAATAAATCATTTATCATTAAATCCTAAACTACAAATCAAAATACACATGTTATAGATGTTAGTTATTTTGTTAAAGTTATATTTGAAATACACATGTTATAGATGTTAGTTATTTTATTAAAGTTATATTTGAAATACCAAAAACTAATTAATCTATTTCATTAAATTTTATTATAAGTATTACCTGCAAGTTTTTTTTTTTCTGCCTTAAGTTCAAATAAAAGAAAATATTAATATAAAATATGCATCAAATAATGCATATTATATAAATATTTTATTCATTCACTTAATACATAAAAAATATATATATATATATATATTGTTTAATAGTTTCCTCCACCTTTGCTTGAAAAGTTTTTGTTTACAAATTTCAAAAATTATATATAAAAAATAATTATTATTAAATTTTTAAAAATAAAAATAATTAAGATGCAATTGTTAAGATGAGATATATTAGATAAGTTTTCTTTCATTGCTTGCATTATGTTGCTACTAAAAATTTTGTGGACTATATCAGATTTTATGACTTGTTGGTGCGCTATCTTCTATAATGCATCGATATTAATTTATTTTTATTTTATTTTATTTATTTATTTAAATTTTTTTTTTTGTAGGCAAAGTATTCTAAAAAATTCTTTACGACTCTAAATGATTGCCTGTTTGAATTAAAATTACTAAATTCAAGTATAATTTGAAATATATATGTTTGACCAATAATATTTTTTAAAATATAAAAAAAATAAATCTATTTAAATTTGTTGCAGTTATACGCTGTTGAGCAGGAACTCATATCAAATCCTATTTCGATTTATTAAAAATTATAGTTTCATCGACAACAATGGTATTTAATTTATATCTTTTACAAAATTCATCATAATACCAATATAAAATACTATAACTTTGAATTACTTACGCCCAAAAAATACTATCATAATCTTTTACTTCTTTTTTATAACCATAACATATATTATACCACTAACGTACAGGAGCTCGTATCAAATTCTATTTCGATTTATCAAAAATTATAGTTTCATCGACAACAATGATATTTAATTTATATCTTTTACAAAATTCATCATAATACCAATATAAAATACTATAACTTTTAATTACTTACGCCCAAAAAATACTATTATAATCTTTTACTTCTCTTTTATAACCATAACATATATTATACCACTAACATAAAATTCTAATATTTAAGTTTGTGTATTTGTATTCTTCACAAAATAGAGAAAAATAAAATAAAATCAAGTGTAGTATCAACACAACTATTGATATCCTTCCCTTAAATTCAGCTTAGTTGTCAATGTATAGTACTGATCTTAATTAACAAATTGGGTAAAAGATTCGTTTTTTTTTGCACAATCATTCTTTGAATTCTTGAAATAGAAGAAAAGATTATTAGATAGCCAATAGGTATTAGAAAAAACAGTTGAATTCTTGAAATAAAAGAAAAGATTATTAGATAGCATATAGGTATTAGAAGAACATATTTCTAATTGGATTTATCTATATATCCAATATGTTGTTATACAACTCCAAAGCACAAATCTAAAATAACAAATTTATAAAATAACAAATTCTACGATTTATGGATTCAATTTCATATCATATTTATACTGCCTCACATTATTACCTACTAACATGAATAAATTATATTTAGACACATTCTTGTGACGCTACTTGTAAAATTTATTCATTGAAAGGTCATTATTTTATACATATCATTACTTTTTTTCAACTAAAATATTTGAATTTTTATGACACGGAATTGTATAATCTACACATCACTTTTAGAATATGCAAGTGAATTTTTTTTGCTCAAATCTCTCCAAAACTTTAAGGCTGCGTTTGAAAATAGGATAATTTTGAGGAGAATTAATTTTTTTATTCCCATAATTCTATTATATTCTAGAATAGAAAGGAATTAAATGAATTTTGTGTTTGGCAATATTCCATCCTATTCTATTGAATAAAACAAATATTGTTTGGTAAGTTTTTTCAAATTGAAGAAGAATAATAGAAAAAGTAGAATTTTGTAATCCAAAATACCAACTTTGCCCTTATATATGAGTGCATTTTACATTATTGTATAATCAATATACAATGATGTACAACATAGGTAAAAAATACATTTCTTGAATTTTAAGTTTTTAAAATGTAAAATTTAAAATTTAAATTTAAAATTTAAAATTTAAAATTTAAAATTTAAAATTTAAAATTTAAAATTTAAAATTTAAAATATAAATATAAAATTTTAATTTTTAAATTTTAAATTTTAATTTGTAAATTTTTAATTTTTAATTTTAATTTTTATATTTTAATTTTTAAATTTTAAATTTTAAATTTTAAATTTTAAATTTTAAATTTTAAATTTTAAATTTTGATTTTTATACCTAAATTTTTAATATTGAAATTTTAAATTTTAAATTTTAAATTTTAAATTTTAAATTTTAAATTTTAAATTTTAATTTTGAAATTATAAATTATAAATTTTAGCAATTGATGCAGCATGTACAATTGCTAAATACCTTTGGGTATAAAGGGGAATATCGCCTTTATATCCGTTCCATCCCCTTTATATCCGTTCCAAACGCTAAATAATGAGAATTCCTCCCCGGAAAGAATTGGGTAAAAGATCTCCGCGGTGGCATCAACCGCCGACGCGGCGGCGAACGCCGCGAACGCCGATCTCCACAACTCCGCCGCCAACGGCGTTCCCTGCGGCGTCTCACACCAACGGGGCGAGGGTAGGCGGGAGGGGGTGAAGCAGTAAATGGAGGCGGCATTAACGAGGCATATGGGGAAAGATGGATTCAAAATTTTATTTGCCCTTGCCACAGGATAAGCCAATTCCCTTACTTGGGTGGGATTAATTTAACGGGCTATTCACATAAAAACGAGAATTACCCGGTTTGACCGGAATTAAATTTTTAATCTAATTCGGTGCATGTTTGGGGGGATTAGCCGTATTAATTCTAATTATACCTATTAATTCCGTTTCCAAACAATGCCTAATAGAATTATCGTTGGCCACTAAATTTTTACCATTTTAACAATTATACCCTTCTCTTTCAATTATTTTTTTTTAGAATTTATAATTTGTTCATCATTTGGAATGGTAAGAAGGTTAGAATACAATTATTAAAATTAATAAATTATTTTAAATATAAATAAAATAATATTAATAATTTTGTAGAATAAAAGTAAATTTTAATCAAAGAACTATTGGAGAGGAATATATTTGCAAAATATATTACTTCCGAAAAATATAAATGATAACTAAATATTTATAGGAATAATATAAAAGTTATCATTAGTAAGGATACATATATAATTTACCAATCTGGAAACAGATGTGTGTATCGCATTGCATATAGTATCCAGGGAGTTTTTTTTTTTACAATAATTCTAAATAAAATTTTAATTTTTTAAATAATTCTTTTAAAAAAATTTTATTTGACCAATCATAAATTTCATTAAAAATCAGAAACGATTCACTATCTTCGTCTCTGTCGTTGAGTCGAACAAAATAGAGTTATTTGGTTAAATAAATTTTTTATAGAATTATTTAAAAAATTATAAACTTTTAAAGAATTAAATTCAAAAAATAATTCGAATAATGCTACTCATACATTCTTGTATAATGTATATTTCATTCATCTAATGATAAAATTTGCTACGCTAGTCACTTAGAAATAACCAGTAAAATTTATCTTATTCATGGTATATAAGATATATACTCCATCACAAAGTATACAAAAAAATATTTTTCAAAAAGTCCAATATTGAAGATTCTATTTCAAAATATGTTATAATTAAGGGTGTTTCTATACATTTTAACTTCCATTCCACCCTCCCTTCTCCATCGTACCACCTCTTCTCTCTCTCTCTCTCTTTCGTTCACGAAGCGCACCACCTCTTTCGTTCCCGAAGCTTCGGCTATCAGAGGAGAAGCTTCGCGATCTCTTTTCCCTCTTCGCCATGCCTCGGTAAACCCTAATCTCTCCTCTCTCTCTCTCTCTCTCTCTCTCTCTCTCTCTCTCTCTCATCTAATCTCTTCTCGAATTAATCATGTTTTTATACATTTTTCCAATCCTTAATCAATCTATAATCTTCTTAATCTTCTTCTTTGTGGTTTCAGGTATTACTGTGATTACTGCGACACGTACCTCACCCACGATTCCGTAAGCATCTTCCCTTTGATTTTTTTGTTTATTTTTTTTGTATATTGTTTGTGGATTGTGGAATTTGTAGGGTTTTGTGTCTTCTATTTGTATAATAAAGAATCATTTTGTGAATATTTCGATTTTGCGAATTTGAAGTTGTTGCAAGTGGCGAGGAAGGGTATAGTTAGATGCAGTGCGATTAGGTTAATTAACTTTGAACCCCCCATAGTTACTTCTCTCTGTAGTAGAATTAGAAGCTTCGAATTAGAGCTCGTGTGCTTTTGGGTCTCAAAATCACCTTTTTTGTGTTGTGTTTCCTGCTACCACAGAAGCTTCAGACTTTTCTAATTGTTAAACACAGTATTGCATATGACTCTAGCTGAAAGTAGAAGAAAAAGTAGGGCCAAAGAGGCCCTAAATGTCAAAAGGGTTGATTGCATTGATCTGTTTGTGTTTGAGCTGCGCATAACTTTTCAAGTACACTTTTGATGGAAATATAGGAATAGATTGTATTGAGAGCAAATACATTGATGTTGTGGATAATCATTTAGCTTTATTATTAATGCCGAGGTGCTGCTGCTATTGTTCTATGTGGGTTGTTACTGCAGAGCTGCCAAGTCTGGAAACTTATAAGCTGTTCAGGTTAAATCTGTTTCTATTTAGAATTAGAGACCTGTTTGGCCAGGCCCAAGCTTCTACAGAAAGGCTGTCTCACTAATGCTATTCGAAGAGGCGCTCAAGACTATCACGTTTAAAAAATATCTTCAATAGCTTCTTACCACAGTAGAAGCTTTACATTGGGTCTTCTACTTTTAAGACCTAAAAGTATATTTTAGTTTCGTTCGCGAAAGCTCCAGTTTTTCGTTGCCAAAATGTCTGATTTCTAGAATCTCCTACTTTAGAGCATTTGGAATAGGGAACTTTTTCCAGAAGCCAGGCCAAACAGGCAATTCAGTTCTTGATGGATTGGTCCTCGATGCTATTTTAAACTTGATTATCACCTTCAATATGCCACACTGTTTGTACAATCATTGTCATTTATTTTGTAATGATTGACTATGGACGCTGTTTGTAGATTTTAGCATGCAGCTGTTGGAGAGATAGAATATTCACATGAGGGAAGTAGTTCTTGAGCAAGTAGAATTGTCCTTTTGTGAGTTCTTAATGTGTATGAAGTTATGATGTTAGGATGCACAGTGGAACTTTTTTTTTTGCTTTGTTTATGTTGAACCTTGTTTTCAAAGTTTGGAATGGGACTATTTTGGGTTAGAATTTTTGTATTACATGGTGTTGTTTGGCATTTGAGGTGACTGGGTTTTCATTTTTTTCTTGCAAATTATTCTTTTATAAACTATTGACCTTTAGGAACCTAATGTGTGCTTTTGAGGAGTTTAAAATTAAGTTTCAGATAGATATCTACACATCATTTGCAAATTTGATGGATGCTATGCGCTACGAGACTCATAGTTCTAGGACGAGAAATCCATTAGTTGGAAGGGTTGATATTGATTGTTCTTTCCGGTAAGGTTATGTATTTTTAGGATTGAGATGGACTGTATTTGGTTGGAGCATTTCTTAGGGATAGGGGCGAAAATCTTCCATGGGAACTTACTTTCTCTATTTGTGTGGTGGGGAATAGTGGTGGGATTACCAAGAGAAGCTGATTATATATGAAATTTCATATATTCACCCGATACTGTATCTCTATCTGTGGGAATGATGCAGCCAGTTGGGATATTTACTTCTCCCAACTGTAAATAGGGTTGCATCATTTGTACGTTCTAACAGTTCAATAGCACTAATAGGGAATCTTACGAATCTGCCCACTCTATCCTTCAACCAAACAAGATTTCTTCAGGATGATGATAGCTATATTTTTCTGTGTTGTCTTCCTTCAAGATCCATTTATGATTGGTTGAAACCTCGAATTGATTTTTTGTGTTAAAATAAGATTTAGATTGCCTTATATGGGATCTAAATGGTATGGAGTTGTTAGTATTGGTGTAACCACTTTCTTCTTTTTCCCTCACATCTTCAGGTCTTTTAAGGTTGAGAGGTATATTAGTCTATACTTACGTGGTTTCTTATTCAGACTGCTGGGTTTCAGAAGCAAGTTTGCTTTTACACTGGCAGTCCCTTTTTTTTATATATATTTTGATTAGTGTTGTTTTCTTAAAGTGAACTGAGATTTTCTTGAAATCAATGTGTCCTTTAGCAATAAACTATTCACAATTAATAAACTTTCTATCAGGAATTCACTATGCTTTGGCAGAATATCTTTAGTTTTACTAGCGTTGGCTATTTGTGACTTGATGATAAAGTTCAATTTTTATTTGGAATGATGTTCTTATTACTTTGGTGGAAACATCCAAGGGGGATGAATGGAAAAGAAAAATTCAAATTGATTAAGTGATTGAGAAAAGATTGATGTCCCTCTCGTTGATGAAGGGCATTTCCAAGAAAGAGTTCAGTGCAAAAATGGATAATATATTCTACACCATTATAAAGAAAAATTAACACTTCAACATTCTAGAAATGTGCAAATTTGTATTCTAGAAATGTGCAAATTTTTTCATATAAAAACTAAATGACCTGTGCTTGCAGCTTATGGTACTTAGGGGTCTACATTGTAGACATCCTAATCAATGATGAGGAAAATCCTCACTAATATAATAGATTTAAAGAGCAGAGACAAAAGGAAAAGAAAATGGGTAAATAATGGTTTATGTAAGTAATCTTTTGAGACGAATAAACTAACAAATATCTTTAACTAAAAGAAAAGAAGAAAAAAAGGAAAAACTAGAAAGAGATCATCTTCTTACAGTCGTCTTTTTAATTAACTAATTAAAAGCTATTTTTTTCTTATTATTCTTGGTAAATATCGGTGCAATGCAAGCAGACTCTCTATTTTATGGTCTAGTCTAATATTGATGCCATTTGATAATCCAGAATTTGTTTCATGTTCATGAAGATGAGGTCCTACTGCATAGTTTCACCTTCTGATGCCACTAATCATTCTTATTAATCAGTATCTATTTTCTTCAGCTTCGCTTCCCTTTTAGTTCTATTTGTTGATATTTGAGGCTTCATATCTGCAATTTTCTGGTTATTTTTTTGACCTGCTTTTTGATATTTTCTTCAACATATAAATATTGCTCACTGTTGATTTAATTGATGCAGCCATCTGTTAGAAAGCAACATAATGCTGGATACAAGCACAAGGTATGAAAATTTCTCTTATTATACTCAAGGTTACCATTCGAGAAAGTATTGCCTACAGCAGGTGTGCCACATCACCCACTGCACCGCCATACCCCCGGCCCCTCTTGGATTTCCAATCCAAACCATCCACCAAAAAATCTCTTCAAAATCAAAGAGACGGCCGCAACTTACTTTGATAGTGGTGATTGGAGTAAGAGAAGGGGACAAGGGCAGATCATCACGGTGCATGGCTGACGTGGCTCGCTTCTATGTTTCAACTTTTCTTCCGCTATCTAATGTTTGCTCATTTTATATATTGTTATGTCAGGCAAATGTACGATCCTATTATCAGCAATTCGAAGAGCAGCAGACTCAAAGCTTAATTGATCAAAGAATCAAAGAGCATTTGGGACAGGCTGCTGCTTTCCAGCAACAAGTGGGTGCTGCTTTTAACCAACATCTTCTCTCTATGCCTGGAGGTATGCCGAGGCCTCGTCTTCCGGTTCTACCACCACCAGTTCTGCAGATTGGGGCAACTCCGGGAATTCCAGGAGTCAGACCCCCTGTTTTGCCGACCCCTCCGGGTAAATTAAAGCCATTTCAGTTCCTCTTCTTTGTTTTCTGGTGCTTAATTTTGTGGAATTTTGATTTCGATTATCTAACGCTTATGCGGCAATGTTGCAATGTTAATGAAGATTGATCATTTTCCTGCTTTATTTTTCTAGGGTAATTTAGGTCATATTTCTTGATTTATTAATTGAATGCTGAATACTAAATTCGACGCTTGGAAGTTTCCTTCTGCATAAGTTGTCTTTCGTCATTTAGTTGTAAAACACATTCATAATTTTATTATGCATTTAGATGGTTAAGAAGAGCGAGATACCTCAGAAGATTTTGTATTTGATTTACGTCTGATAACTAGCCGAAAGACAAGAAGAACTATCTTGTGGTGTATATTTTTTTTGGGTCAACAAGAAAACATTTTCAAGTGGCAAATTACTGTAGCCTGGAGTTAAGGCGTAACAAAACTGGAAGAACTAGAAGAAAGAGAGGAAGAAGTATTAGAATTTAGAAATGTAGTAGATGTGATAGAACGCACATAACCTACGAAAATTAATTTGGTAAAAATGTATCGAGGCCCCCTCAACTGTAGGCCATTCTGAAATAAGCCCGTCAACTTCAATTTTTTTATTGACACACCTTATCTTCTATTTTTTTTTTTTTATTTGAGTTTTTATAGTTATTAAGCAAAATTTCGTGGCTCAGTGAGTTATTAGCAATTAATTTGCCCAATTTTATTTGCCGTAAAATAGTTTAAACTATTAACTTTGATGGATATATTAATTAAATTGGTGAAATTTCTATTTGTCTAAAATCTCTTGATTCCAAGAATCTCAATTAAAAAAATTTCGGGGGGCCTGTTTTAGAATAGCCTACAGTTGAGGGGGTCAGGATACATTTTTACCTATTGATTTTCAGTAACCAAGTCTCAACGGATGACTTGATCAAAAGCCATTATTTGTATTTAAATGGCAACCTATTAAACACAGCACAGTGAAAAGAATTCCTTTCACTATGCTATGTATGAGAAGAATCTGGATTGAGAATGTTTAGTGTAGAGTCGAACATTCAGCCCTAATTACATGCGGCAAAAGGAATTCAAAATTAACTTGAAGACCACCAGTAGATTTAGGCTCTTTTTGGGATTGCGGGGAGATTGCATTACGTGCTCTGAGAAAGTACGATGAAAAAATATCATGTTTGTTTCCGTATGTAATATCGCGTTCCGCATATCGCAATGAGTCGGTTATGATATATTTTCTGTGGTCCCACCGAAAAACACAGAAGCATATTTCTATATGTTTTTATCCCAACTCCATTTTATTTAATAGCATTAGATAAATCGCAATACCAAACTGGCCCTTACCCGCGCACCAACGAAGCGCTTTTTTTTTTTTTTTTTTTTTTTTTTTTTTTTTTTTTTTTTCGGGTTTTGATATAGTGCTTATAAATTATGACTAGCAGTTGGGAAAACTTGGATGTCATGAAACATTAGCAGAATACAACTTCCCTGAAATTTTTGTCTTTCATTTATGGGATTAATTGCGAAAATTTCGACTACTGGCCTTGAATAAACGGGTAGGAGTTCGTTCTCTATGTTTGTGATTATTTAGTTCGACCTTATTTCGAATGTTTATTTATACCTACCTATACATGAACATCATGGGGCAAGCGCATATAAGCACGCTGTATTAACACTAGCCGAATAATATTGCATTTTTTATTAACAGGTTATGCCGCGGCTCCAGGCGCTCCAACTGTTCCACCCCAAATGGTACCGCCAGGCGCCACTTCCATGCAGATGCAAATGGCGATTCTCCCACGGCCGCCGACATTGACCCCGCCGGGTTCAGGAGCCTCTCCCATGGCCCCTTCTTCTGCGAGCTACGAGGCCTTTGGTGCTTCCACTGCTGCTCCTACTGCAGTAGCTCCTTCACAACCCGGATTTTCCTATTCTCAACTTGCGGACGCCAACCACTAGTTTCGGTTTACTTTTACCGTTTTCCATATTGAAGTATAATAGATGATACAAAGCTTGTTGCTTACTGTGTGCTGCAGAACCAGAGATAATTGTATTATTCTGACTTCGTTTTAGATTTTTCCAGGGTAGTTTGGAGATAGTTCAATGATGTTCTAGAAGGCTCTGCCGTAATGAAACTTATTATGTAGGACTTGCAATTTGAACCATTTTAAGTTGTCTAATGCTTTTTCGTGGTGCGCATTGAAGGGAAAATAGTGCTTCTAAGATCAGAAGTTGTTCCATCTAGGGCTAATAATTGCAAAGAATATAATGCCTTCTAAGAGTGTAAGTTTTTACCATCCTTGTTAACCTGCTTTTTAATATATATATATATAATAATATATATATATATATAAAATATATTGATAAATAATATATAATATATATATATATTTTGCCATTTGGGTTATTTTCAAATTGTTCAAATCAAACATGTCATCAATTTAAATTATTTTAAATTTAAAATTTAACATATATTATTTAAACTTTTACTAATTTTTATATTTTTAAAGTCGAAATTAAAAATTTAAATAATTTAAATTTATAGTTCAAATTTTTTTTTTAAAAATTAAATATAGATCGCTATTTGAATGTTTATTAAAATTTTTTTTTTACACCCTCAAGAGTATTTAAGATGTTGGATTCCCAAAAAATAAAAAAATAAATTCCCCCCCCAAGTTTCCCAAACATGTCATCAAAAATTAAAATTTAAAAAATAGTTTTTAAACTTTTACTAATTATTATGTTTAAAGTCAAATAAAATAAATCTATAGCAAATTTTTTTTTTAAAAAAACATTTATATTTTTAAAATTTTTACACCCAGAATTAAAATGTTGGCCCAAAAAGAAAACACCAAATTCCCCCAAAAAAATTCCAAAAATCCCTAATCGAAATTACTGTTCCCTCTCTTCGTCTCCAACGTCTCTCTCTCTCTCTCTCTCTCTCTCTCTCTCTCTCTCATGAAGGCCCTTATCAACAACCCTAGGAGTGGGAGAGCTCACCCTCCCCCCGAAACCCTAACCCCCTCCTCCTCCTCTCACAAGCATCGCCCACCCCGGATACCAAAGGAGAACGTCGACCCCAACCTTAGCCCTAACCCTAACCTGCCGGATTCCTCGCCATTCCGGTCCCCGTCGGCCGCCGCCTCCGGGAAATCCCTCGCCGGCGCCAGGACCCGGAGCCCGCTCCCGCCGAGGCCCCCCCTCAGCGTCGGCAACCCCGTCAAGCGGAAGCTAATTAGCTCCGATGCCCTGGCGGAGAACGTATCCACCGCCTCCAACACTTTGGATTCCGGTGTTCAGGTGAGATCTTGTTTCTAGGGTTCAGCAATCCAAGATTAGAGAACGATGCATGCTTAAAGATTCATTTTTGCTTTGTTTTTTGATATCTCTTGTTGTGTTTTTCAGGTTGTTGTGAGGATTCGGCCTCCGAACAATGAGGAGGAAGAAGGAGATGTTATTGTGCAGAAGATCTCCGATAACTCTGTTTCGATTCTTGATCACACGTTTACCTTTGATTCGGTCGCCGGTATCACATCCACACAGGTAAAAATGTTCTTTTGAGCTTCAAACCTAAGTTTAGGGCAAAATTTAGGGATAGTTCTTGAACTTCTAGAATTTAGGGTTTAGTTTAGTGTAAAACAGATTGGTTTTACATAGTTTCTCCAATGAGATTTGTTTCAAAACATGCTCTCCGTGTGACCACATTCATTGTTAGCACTTTAAAAACATTTTACTACAGGGCTTAGTTAAGAGCGAAGGCGAATGAAAAGTTCATTGAACATGATAATAGAAATTTGCAGTCAAATCTCCTAATCCTGTCAGGAATACCATTTCGAAAATTAAGTAAGATCATGGACTAATCTGCTTAAGTGAAAGTACAGGGGACCATGTCATACTAAGCCAAAAATGTGGGGAGTATTCTGACATTTCACTATGCTAGTTTTTGCTTTTTTGTCATGTTGTGGCATTTGAATTTTGAAAGGGAAGACATTTTCTTGTCTAATGTATGGCATACACAGGATGACATATTCCACCTTGTCGGGCTCCCTCTGGTGGAAAACTGCTTGGCTGGGTTCAACAGTTCAATATTTGCATATGGACAGGTATTCTTGGCTTCAATTACTTTGTTTATTGTAAATTTCTTCTGTCGTATTTTTTTTTATTATTAACTGGCTCCACATTATTCCTCCAAAAGACTGGCAGTGGGAAGACATACACGATGTGGGGACCTCCAAGTGCCTTGTTGGAAGATGGCTCAAGCAATAACGAGAAAGGATTAACTCCTCGAGTCTTTGAAAGATTATTTACTCGTATAGAGGAAGTGCGTAGCTCTCATATCTTTTTACAGCATTAAAGGCATTCTGTTTGTTTAGTCTCATGCTTTTACATTTAATTCACAGGAGCAAAATAAGCATTCCGATAGGCAGTTGACTTATCAGTGCTGCTGCTCTTTTCTAGAGGCAAGTTGCAGTGACACTACTTAGAAAGCATTAACTTTTTTTATTATTTGTTGCACTAGCTTGTCATTAATGCGGTATACTTATTTCTTTACAGATTTACAATGAGCAAATAACTGATTTGTTGGATCTGACGCAAAGGAATCTTCAGGTCAAAAAATAAAATTGCTCTACGATTTCATTTTTAGTTGTTGGCCTTCTTTCAGTTCGTTGATGTTGCTCATTCTTTTCCAGATCAGAGAATATGGTAGAATTGGTGTTCATGTTGACTCATTGACAGAGGAGTATGTCTTCACAATGAAGGACGTAACTCAGTTGCTAATAAAGGTGCATGGACTATTACCACTTCCTAAAATTCACTAAAGCTATTTGTGATGCCTTTTTCTTTTATAGTACGCATGAATAATGCTGCTGATTTCATTGTTTATTGAAATGAATTGTTTGGTGACTTTTGTCACAACATATCATGGTGATGTAGATATAGAATGGTTGTTTTAATTTTCTTGCTTGGTCGATTCATTCTTTTATTATTTATCCGTGTTAGATATGTCTTGAATTTTTGGAGCCGTAAGGTTTTTTAACTCTAATCTATTTTGGTTATCCCATTAAGTTTAAATTAGATTATGCCTAATCTTATTGAGATTATTCCTAGTCTTATTGGATTTGTATTTCTAGTTGTATTAGAATTTAGCCACTATTATATATATACTCTTTAGTCTATTAATTTGGTGATGCAGATGAGAAGTATGGGTGTATTTTTGGGACTAGGATTTTGCGAGAGGCATTTTGTACTTCACTTTGATTGTAATGAAAATTTTCACTACGTCTACGTCTGTAGATGTAGGCCAGTGGCCGAACCACATAAATATTTGTACACTTTATTTTTCTTCTCTCTTTTTTTATTCTTTTTTGGTATTTTCGTGCTCGACGAACTATCATTATATAGACTGTGTTTTTCCGAAAAAGAGGAAAACGAGGATTTTATGGTGAATAAGTAAATATATATGGTTATTTATTAGGGATGCACCTTTCTCTATCCTTAAATAGCGAGAAAAATTTATATAGTCCAAAAAAAGATTTAAAAGGATCAAAGATTAAAGGGTTCATGCTTCCTGAGTACTCGCAGATATCCGATTAATTATGTCCTTCTGTCACATTCGGGCCACCTCCAATTAAGCTGGTCGTAATCAAAATACCATCCTCTAAATAAATTTTTTTTAATTAACAACAACAACAACAACAACAACAACAATAATAATTATAATAATAGTAATAACAATATTGCATGAATATTAGTAGAGCATGAGAAGGTTTGACAGAGTCATAAATAAATAAATAAACACACACACACACACACAAACACACACACACGAACTTATGATAACCATAAAGTCTTCAATTAAGCATGGTCTCTTTTCAGTTAGGCTTAAATCCTGAAACTTTGAAACTGGTATTGACTTTACCGAATAATAATTCACTTCACTTAATATGTTTTTTTTTGAAAGAAAATAATAATAATTCTAATAATAATAACAATAATGATAATAAAAAAGCTAGCTTGGAGTTCGTTGTATATAATTGTTTGGAAAAATAAAATATAAAATCTATAATAAGTGCAACAAGATTAAGTACAAATTTATAGTACTATGATAATACTCAAAAAGGAATACTCAAAAAGGAAGAGCTTTCTATTTGAGCCATCTTCAATTTAATGCACAATATTATGAGGACTTGGCTATTTCCAACTTAAACGAGAGATAAACAAATACATATTGCATATATGAAAGTCCCCAACCCTCAATCACTTGTGCCTTATTTTTAAACAAACAGATAAACGACGTTTACATGAATGACTTCGAATTTCCAGTGTAATCAGTTTAAGAAAGGGAGCAAAAAGTAGACAATTTTTTTAAGAAAGGAAGCAGCAGGGGTGGCCGATTGGCTTCAGCGACGGCGGTGGCTTGGACGGCGATAGTGGCAGACACGACGGTAGTGACTCGAGAGACGGTGGTAGCGGACACGCTGGTGGCTTGGGCGGTGTTGTGTGGCGAACATGGTGGCGGCGGCTTGTGCAGCGACAGCAGCAGACAGAGAAAAAAGATCACGGCTTCTCTCAATTGATTTTTTTTTTTTCTTCTACTTATTTTTACTTCGTTTCTTCTCTGCTCTTCCTTCTCTACTTTTTTTTTTCTTTTTTTACTTTGCTTTTCTTCGCTTTCTTCTTGATTGGGTGTGTAGGTGTGGGTGTGCGTGGTTGTCTGCTCCCCCCGTTTCCTCGTCGCCCTATTTATAGGCTTCCGAGAGCTAGATCCTTCGGATCTTCAAGATCGTGATCATGATTGTGCCAGATCTTTGTGAATCGAAAGGAGATTTCGAAAATTCGAGAGCTGTGATGTGTGAGGGACATGAATCGTGATCCTAGATTTTTTGGGATCTTGTTGAGAGGCGGTGTGATTTTATTTATTTATTATTTTATTTATTTATTTATTTATTTAATTATTTATTTATTTTGTGTGTGTGCTTAGGAGGCCTAGATATAAATCTATTTTGGGTTCAATTTGATTTTGGGCGAACCCAAACAATGCCTAGTTCTGGGCGAGCCCAACAGATTGGTATTAGAGAATATCTGATATCAGTGTAAGTCGTGAATCCTTAACAAATTGGTATTGTAGCCGGGTTGTTCGTTTGGGTGTTCAAGATGTCGACGAAGTTTGAGATCGAGAAGTTTGATCGCTCTAGTAGTTGCTCTACGGCAAGTTGTTGTTTTGATACAACAGATGTTGCAAAAGGCATAACTAGAGAATGAGAAGATTGACACTTTAGAGAATCTCGCGGATTTGCTCACTAAGTCTCTTTTGGAGATCAAATTTAAGTATTCCATACATTTGATTTTTATGTGCAGCAGCACTTCAAGAGCTTTTGGAATTTTGGTGGAGAAGACAGAATTTAAGCCAAGGGGGTGTTCAAGATGTCGACGAAGTTTGAGATTGAGAAGTTTGATCGCTCTAGTAGTTGCTCTACGGCAAGTTGTTGTTCTGATACAACAGATGTTGCAAAAGGCATAACTAGAGAATGAGAAGATTGGCACTTTAGAGAATCTCGCGGATTTGCTCATTAAGTCTCTTTTGGAGATCAAATTTAAGTATTCCATATATTTGATTTTTATGTGCAGCAGCACTTCAAGAGCTTTTGGAATTTTGGTGGAGAAGACAGAATTTAAGCCAAGGGAGAGATTGTTACATATGTCTCGAATTCTAGAACCGCAAAGTTTTCTAATTCTATTATGTTTTGATTATCCTATTAAGTTTAGATTATGTTTGATCTTATTGAGATTATTTTTAGTCTCAATGAATTTGTATTCCTAATTGTATTAGGATTTAGCTACTATTATATGCATAGTTTTTATTCCATTAATTTGGTGTGACAGATGAGTAGTATGGGCGTATTTTTGGGATTAAGGTTTTGTGAGAGGCATATTTTGTACACCGTTTTAATTATAATGAAAATCTCCATTGTGTCTTTGCCTGTGGATGTAGGCCAGTGGCCGTCTTTGCCTGTGGATGTAGGCCAGTGACCGAACCACGTAAATATTTGTACGTTTTATTTTTTTCTCTCTTTCTCGATTTTTTTTTGGTATTTTCGCGTCTGACAAACTAGATCTTTCCCGTTTTTGTCATAGCAGACTGGTATTAGAGAAAATCTTGTATCAATGTAAGTCACAGATTCCTAACAATCTGCATTGTTTCCTTTCATTAGAAAGCTTTCTTTTGACTTCTTAGTACATTGATCAACTCATCCCTTTCAGGTTGCAACTTGATCCAGCAATTTCAAACGGGGTTTTTGTTCAATATTCTCTTTTCAAGATTCTTAACTTTGTTTCGCAGTTGACCGTCTCTTACTTTGTATTTGAACTCAGGACTATGTTTTCTTGACATGCTGATCATAGCTGATTTCCCCTAGGAATTTTCAAAATATTCTGATTTGCATTATAATCCTTTGATTGCTGTTATAATTGTAGACATTAAATTTGGTATTTCATTTGCAACTAAATTGATTTGCCTAGTAAGCCTCTTTACTTCCACCTAAAAGTTTTATACATGAAGAACTGACTCACTTATATCTCATTCTGATTGTTTAGCATCCCTTAAAGCATATCCATATCCATTAAAAACTTTCTTTTGCTGTTGCAGGGACTGGCAAATAGAAGGACGGGTGCAACCACTGTAAATTCGGAGAGTTCTCGTTCACATTGTGTTTTCACTTGTGTTATTAAATGTCAATCCAAGGTATTGTTTTAGTCTTACTTGTGATCTACTATTTCATCTTTTAGACTGTATGCGAACACCAATGCTTTTAGTTCGCTCAAGGAAAGGATTTTTTTATCGAATAAACAAGGGTCTAATGTATGGTTTTGGCAAAGCTATTAGTGCTCCGCTGGAGAAATAGAAAGCCTTTTGTTTGTAGTTGTACTGTTGGGAAGAACATAACGTGCTTTTTGTCACTGTTATTTTATGTCCCACTTATTCAGTCTATCTGCTGTATGAGTTTGATCTACTGAAGAGCCCTTGGCCAATCGTTGGTTAGGAGTCTGATTAAATTTAAATATATTATTGTCACAAAGGTAAGTTCCTCCTTCAAGGAGTGGAATAAATTTTAGGTAGTGCTGTAACTGGGATAGACTTACTGCTCAAACCCACCTATCCTTTTGTAATTTGCTTTGCATCTTGTTTCATTCTTATACAAGAATAAGATTATGCTTTCCCTACTTAGTATTCATGTGGACACAACATTTGCATAGGTCTCTGTTTGATGCCCTATATGGTGTTAGTTTTTGCCATGTCTATTACATTGGCCACCTATTATTACATGTCATTAACCATAGCTTAAATATGCATACTAATTCTCAAGAAAAGCTCTCATCTTTGTGAATTTTGTACTTTGATATCTTGTAGAATGTGAAAGATGGTGTAAACAGCTCAAGAATTAGCAGAATTAACTTGGTTGATCTTGCTGGGTCAGAGAGGCAGAAACTAACAAATGCTGCTGGGGAGCGTTTGAAAGAAGCAGGGAATATAAATCGTTCGCTTTCACAACTTGGGTATAATTGTTGCTGCTTTATGTTTGGATATTATTCTTTATATCATCTAGATCAGAACTACCAAACCTTTTGGAGAGACTCTTTTATTTTATTTATGAGGCTCAAAATTATATAAAAAGGAAGTGTTCTCTATTGTTATTGACAATATTATAATGTACATTAAATGTCTATTTAGCTCTACAAATTTCTATACTGTATCCTCTAGGTTTTACTAATATTAGTTGATAGTTAAACTAACTTCTACTAGGAGCTTAGAAGAATAACTACATTTCCGAAAACATTGAAGTAAACTGCAGCTCTTGTACATATAAATTGAGCTTTTCGACTCTTTTCTATATCTTTGTATCTGGTCCTTGCAGGAACTTGATAAATATTTTAGCAGAAGTTTCGCAGTCTGGAAAACAAAGGCACATTCCTTACCGAGATTCTAGACTAACATTTTTACTGCAGGAATCTCTAGGTGGTAATGCAAAGCTAGCAATGATATGTGCTATTTCACCATCACAAAGGTAGTGTTATCGATTTATTTGCCTTTTATACTTAAATGCTTTTCCATCAGTTTTTCTTCTCTTTCTGTCTCAAATATCTCTGTAAATGAGACTTTATTCACACGTAGATGCAAGAGTGAAACTCTCAGTACTCTCAGATTTGCCCAGCGTGCAAAGGCTATTAAAAACAAAGCAGTTGTAAATGAAATTACACAGGACGACGTCAATGTCTTGCGTGAGCAGATCCGACAACTGAAGGTATGGACTAAAGTTCACATTTTACTCTTGATCAAGTTTCATTGCATTTAGTACTGCATGGTCTTTTAAATACATATCTATCTCCATATATGCCTGTGTAAAATCTGAATTTTCATACATACCCTTTGAGGTGCAGTTTCAGTTTTTTGAAAACACCCTCAAGTACAGGAATCATCCACTTTATGGTGGAAAGTTGGCTTTCTATTGGAAAAAGGGTTTTTAAAGAGTTGTAAATACAGGAATTTTAGCCTTTAAAAGGGGTAATCTTGCAAGAATTTAAGGTTTTGAAGGAATATATTGAAAATTTAGAACTTTAAGAAATCTGTATGTTAAAAGATAGTTTATGCAAGGGTATATAAATCTGAAGTAACGTATGTTGTGTAAATGTTTGGTCGACAGGAAGAGCTTGTATTAATGAAGTCTAACGTAGCTGCACCTGGAAACACGGGAAGTTATTCAAACAGTTGGAATGCGACACGGAGTTTGAATCTTTTGAGAATGAGCCTTTGCCGTCCCGCTGTACTACCCACTATTAAGGATGATAGTGATGAAGAAATGGAAATCGATGAGAATGATGTTGAGAAGCCCCAAAAAGAAGCTGGTATACAACCATCTCCTGCCGAAGTCGAAGTATCTACTCATTTGAACAGTTCAATGAAGGTGAAAACCTGTTCTATGGAAAAAAAAGAAGATATTGGAGATGTAAGGAGTCCTAAAGTAGAGAATTTTAATGGGCAAAATCCCGTTCTTCCAGATAACAACATTCCTGGAAAGAGAAAATCTCTGCAGCGAGAAGATTACAAAGACTCATATGATTGCAGCAGGAAAAGTCCGAAGACTTCATCTTCAATGTCCGCATCTCAGAAAACTGCTCTGCAAAATTTGAAGTCTGATTTTACAGAAACTTCAAAAAGCGATCCTTCAAATGTTTCTTCCATCCTTAGAAGGAGTTCACTTGCCCCAACAGAGCAGTTGGAAGCCACTATACATCATGGTCTTCAAATTATCGAAAATAACCAAAATAATGCCATTTTGAGGAAGAAGTCGTTCAGGTTTTCTGTTAACCCTGTTGATCTCAAGCCAACTACACCAGTAAATAAGGCTGACGTTGGCGTGCAAACAATTTCTCGAGAATCGGTAGCAGAAGATTTATCTGTTCTTAAATGTAGTTCTAAGGAAGAAGCTTGTCCGGGTAAAAGCAAAGACAGTGGTCTTAACATTGACTTGCAATTAGTACCTGATGATGGATCTGTGCCTTCGGAGAGAATAAACAAACAAATACCAAAAGTAGGTCTCAATAACCAATCTTTGATGTTTTCTCTCTTTTTTGTTCTTCTTTATATATAGCTTTATTTTTTCTGTAAGCTTCTCTAACAGGTTAAAGCTCTAAAAAACAAACATTTTCATGATTCTGTAGGCTGTCAAGAAAGTTTTGGCCGGTGCATTTAGGAGAGAAATGGTATTGGAGGGCCACTGTGCAAGACAAGCCGCTGAAATCGCGCAGCTAAACCGTTTGGTAGGTTTTCTTTTCCACATTTCAGACATTAAAGGTTGCTACATTACACCAGTTTTTAAGGAAAATGATGCACAAACTCACATATGCACTAGTGAATCCTGATGCAGTTGCTAACCACATCTGCATATGGCATAGGGGCAGCGTAATGGGCACGTGAGCAAGCCTCATACCATCATGCATTTTGAGCAGATATAAGTAGTCTTAAAATGGCAAGGCTATGATTAGTTACTCAAACACTTGAATATCACAGTTGACAATACAATACCATTTTCGATTTTAGGGTGTTCAAATCAACGATCCACACCGTTAAATATGATCTAGAGTATATGAAGTTCTTCGAATTTTTTTTTACAATTTTTCGACATAGTTTACTTTATGATCAAACCATTTCAAAATTATTAATTTTCAATTGCTACTATGGCGAGTTTGTAGTTTAACGGTGTAGAAGAATTAAAATTTATTTAAATTTTGATATAAAATACTTTAAACCATTTAAATCAAGATCAACATTCTTGATCTTGAATTCAAAAGTGCTATTCTCAAATTTTAAGAATTGTTCTATTTTTACCGTTCATTTTGACATGATTTACTTACTAAGTAAACGATGTCGAAAAATTACAATTTTTTTTTTCTAAGAATTTCATTTATCCTAAATCATATTTAACGGTATGGATCATTGATTTGAACATTCTAAAATCGAAAATGGGACTATAATAGTTAGGCCCTAATACTATCAATAATATAGGTGCATTTCTCTCTCTCTCTCTCTCTCTCTCTCTCTCTCTCTATATATATATATATATATATATATATATATATATATAGAATTAGGCTACTATACTATTAGTAGCACCAAGTCATTCGTACTGTTAGATTTTCAGCTCTTGGATAAAAGGATGTGTGGTTAGGATGATAGTGGTCTCTTAGCTAGTGTTTGGAACGGGTATAAAGGGGGGATATCCCCCCTTTATACCCAAACACCTTTGGGATATCCCCGGTTTGGGATATTCCTCCCAAACGGGGATATCCTAGGTTTGGGGTTGGGATATCCCCCCTCCCCTTCTACACCCCTGGTTTTACTCCCCCATTCCCAAGGCTCTGTCAGAGCCTAAGGAAGGTTTTTTTTTTTTTTCCTTTTATATTTCTTTTGAAATTTTATTTTTTTTAATTATAATATTTAAATTTTAAAAAATATTTAAATTATAAATTTATAATTTTATAAATTTTAATTTTTTATATTTTATATTTTAATAAATCATTAGTATAAATTTTTATTTTTATTGTTTAAAAAATAATATTAATTTTAAAATTGTAAAATTTATATAATTTTTTTAGTTTTTTTTTTAATTTATATAAATTTAAAAATTAAAATTTTTACTCCCACTTAAAATTTAAAAATTACTTTTTTTTTCCCACTAAAAATTTTTATAATACAATCTTTAATTATCAAATTAAATATATACATAAAAGCAAGGGTAAAATCGTCATTCGTCTCTTCCCAAGGCAGTGCTTTGGGAAGGGGCATTTTTTTTTTTTTCTTTTTTTTCGTTTTTTTTTCTTTTATGCTTCAGGGTTTTTTTTTTTTTTTTTTTTTTTTTTTTTTTTTTTTAAATTAAAAATTTTAAATTATAAAAAATATTTAAATTTTAAATTTTATAAATTTTAATTTTTTTTTAATTTTATATTTTAATAAATCTAAAAATTTTATTTTATTTTTAAAAATTATTAATTTTAAAATTTATACACTATTTTTATAATTTTTTTAAAATTTATATAAATTTATAAATTAAAATTTTTTACTCCTATTTAAAATTTTAAAATTAAAATTTTTTTTTGCTCCCACTTAAAATTTTTATAAAAATTAAAATTAATAAAGATTAAAATTTGAATAAATTTTAAAATTTTAATTTTGAAAAAATTATTAAAAAAAAGAGAATATTTTAATCTTTTACCACAAAAGTCAACTCTCTATTCCTCCTTATTCTTCAACCCCAATCCAAACACTATTTTATTTATACCAGGTTTAAGCCTCATTCCCAACCAAACACAATTTTACTTTATACCAGGCTTATCCCTTACTTTATACTTATACCTGGTATAACTCATTCCGGCTTATCCCCAATCCAAACGATACCTTAGGATTTAGTGGGTGGTTGGTGGAATAGTATGGTCTAAAGAGTAGAAATGATCAAAGGGATTGATTTAATGGTTGAAAACTCGATAGCATTGATTTGAACATTCTAAAATCGAAAATAGGACTATAGTAGTTAGGCCCTAATACTATCAATAATATAGGTGCATTACTCTCTCTCTCTCTCTCTCTTCTCTCTCTCTCTCTCTCTCTCTCTCTCTCTCTATATATATATATATATATATATATATATATATAAATTAGGCTACTATACTATTAGTAGCACCAAGTCATTCATACTGTTAGATTTTCAGCTCTTGGATAAAAGGATGTGTGGTTAGGATGATAATGGTCTCTTAGGATTTAGTGGGTGGTTGGTGGAATAGTATGATCTAAAGAGTAGAAATGGTCAAAGGGATTGATTTAATGGTTGAAAACTCGATAGTACCAAGTGTTTGGTACTATTGATAGTATACTAGCCGGACTCATTTATATATACATATGTATGCATGTATGTATGTATGTTTGGCAATGAATTATTGCAAAATTTGACATCTATAATAAAGTCGTAATTGCCTACAATATATGTAAGTTGGTTGTCAATAGTCTTTTTAAGTTTTCTTATCCATGTTTGTTCTTGCAAGTGTTTCCTTTTATTTATCACTTACTCTCAATTTTCCTTCATACTCACAACATTTCGTGTTATCTTGTATACCACATACGCAACCGCAACCTGCTTATTGTATAGGCATTGTGGTAGCCTAGCCTCTCACAAACTATTCCTGCATTCCACAATATAGTTTTCTTGTCGTGGTTGTGAATTTGCAGGTCCAGCAATATAAGCATGAACGTGAGTGCAATGCAATAATTGCACAAACACGCGAGGACAAGATTTCGCGTCTTGAGAGCCTCATGGATGGCATTTTACCAACCGAAGACTTCATGGATGAAGAGTTCATTTCTCTTACAAATGAACATAAGGTCAGTCCTATTTGGTTCTATCTTTTTCCATTATCATTTCATTAAATATCTTTATTAATGTTTTTTTTTCCCATGAATGGCAAATACAGCTTCTTAAAGAGAAATATGAAAACCACCCCGAAGTATTGCGGGTCAATATCGAGCTAAAAGGGGCTCAAGATGAGTTAGATAGGTACAGGAACTTTTTCGACATGGGGGAGAGGGATGTATTGATGGAGGAGATTCAAGATCTGAGGAACCAATTGCAGTACTATATACGGGCATTTTCCATTCCAACTCGCAAGCATAGTCCTTTGTATGATTTGGCACATATAAGTAACACAGCACCAGTTCCTCTCCATACTAAATCAGAATCGAACCAAGAAAGTGCTGATGAAAGGCTGAGGGAAGAGAGAAGTTGTTGGACCGAAGCAGAAACCAAATGGATTGCTCTTACTGAAGAACTTAAACATGAACTAGAAATGAATCATTCGCTTGCTGACAGATGGAAACTCGAACTTGAATTGGAGAGGAAATGCACAGAAGAGCTAAAGGAGGCCTTGCAAATAGCAATGCAAGGACATGCGCGGATTTTAGAACAGTACGCAGAGCTTCAGGAGAAGCATATTGCTTTGCTTGCTAGGCAGAGAAGGATGAGTGAAGGAATTGAAGATGTGAAGAGAGCAGCGGTAAAAGCCGGGGTTAAGGGAGCAGAATCTAAGTTCATCAACTCCCTTGCTGCTGAAATCTCATTTTTGCGAGAGGAGAAAGAAAAGGATAGGAAATATTGGAGGGATGAAAATAAAGGCCTTCAGGCTCAGCTCAGGGACACTGCTGAAGCTATGCAGGCAGCTGGTGAGCTGATCGTGCGGTTGAAGGAAGCAGAAGAATCTTCTGCACTTGCTCAGGTACTTCTTCACGCAGATACATATACAATATGCTCTACATGTAATTAAGCCTAATATCTCTCTTATATTCATGTTTAAAATACCAATTCTTTAACTTCCCCCTATTTGGTACATGTAGTTAAACTAGTAGCCTAATCTCTCTTACATGCATGCTTCATGTCAAGTGGTTTTTTGTTGTGGTTCTACAAGTAGGATGAAAAATAATGCAAAGAGGTTGAGCTCACTTATCCGTATTGTAAAGGAGACAAAGAAATTGGCCGAGTACCTTAATAAGATTTTAAGTATATTTTTCCATTGTAATAAATAATAGGGGTGGCAATCCAGCTCGCTGTTCAGGAGCCAGCTCGTGTTCGGCTCGAAATGAGCTCGAGATCGAATCGCTCGTTTAGTAAACGAGCCGAATTTTTCAGCTCGTTTAATAAACGAGCCAAACACGAGCTTGGTCAGCTCGCTCGTGTTCGGCTCGATAATAGCTCGTATATATATATATATATATATATATATATATATATATATATATATATTTTAGGTCATCAATTTTTTGTGAATTTTAATTATTAGATTAAAATTTTAATTTTTTAATTTTTTTTCAACTTTACACCTAATAGTAGAAATGAAAATTAAACTTGTTGTTTAAACGAGCCGAACACGAGCCGAATTTTTTAGCTCGATATTTAAACGAGCCGAACCCAGCTCGCTCGTGTTCGGCTTGTTGACACCCCTAATAAATAATACCATTTTTTACTTGAATCCATCATTGATGGGCAAAGGTGTTTCTACCTTGGATGGGGATGATAGTTCTCTAATAAATATCTTGTCCATACTTCAAAAGTTAGACTTTATAAAGGAGCGGTTTCTATTAAGTAGCAATCTAAGCATAAACGTAAGCATCACGGCTGACAAGTATTTACTAGCATTGAAAATGAACAGCACGGTAAATCTTCCAAGCAAATAAAAAGTAGAAACAAAACTAGAAGGATGAGAGTAAAGATAGTATTATCTTTATTTTATTATATGTGTATGGCGACAAATTAAGCGCCTTGTCCATTTGAAAGGTACAATCTTATACAGTTTGAGGTCATTCTGTATATCCCGCCTTATGAATTGTAAGAGATATTCTACATTGTTCCGGTGAAGCATTGAAATGTCTCCAAGTTAACAGTGAAAGTGACACCATTTTTGGCACTTCCCGAGCCTTGTTTAGTTTTTGAAGCTATTTGTTCCAGATACATCACAATTCGTTAAAATTTTCATTATTTCATTGCAATTTCTGCTTATGCTTTTCAACGGTGACTACTGGATTAACATAAACTCCCTCGTACTCTTTTCGGAACTTGTGATATTATTTTAAATCAAATGCTGGCTAGATTAGTTCTACTTTAAAGTTAAGTAGTTGGAATGTCATGCAATTTATGATTACATTTAACTGGAATGTACGCCAAAAGTATCAACATTTTTTACCATAAATTGGAAGAACATCTATGCTATACCCTCATCTTCTACTATTTTGCAGAAGCGAGCATTAATGGCCGAGCAGGAGACCGAGAAAGCCTATCAAGAGATAGACAATTTGAAAAAGAATTATGACAAAGAGATCATTTCACTAAATCAGTATCTCGAGGAGTCTCGTTCGACGAAAGATGATTATAAACCTGCTAATTTAAACACTCCGGAAGAAGCAAAACATTCAGGCGGGCTAACTTCCAATGATCACAGACGGAGGGGTGAAGAATTCGATGAGCCATTTGAACGCGAGAGGGACGATGAGTTTTCTAAAGCGACAGATCCTGTTACGTGGTTCTCCGGCTACGATCGATGCAACATCTGATGAAAGTAGTTAAGTAGTTAGGAATTTGTTGTACAACCCAAGAGGGTAAAATGATCCTGTTGTATTGTGGGCTATGGTCTGCAGCTTCGGACTCTCACTGATATGTGAGCAGTCATTTTGTTCTTAAGATTCTTGAGCCCCTATGTTCTTTGTACGATAAGGAGTACTGGTAATTTGTAGTCTTGTATAATGGTGAATGTATGGCTCTTTAATTGTTGTCATTTTTTGCTTTTCCTGATGAGTAGAGGTGTTTGTAAATGGTTAATTACACCAGTAGCCTCTCAACTTTTAGCAATAGTGTCACCTCGGCCCGTTTTCTTTTGAATTGAACAAGACTTAGTTCTCATTTCAGTATAAGCTTAATTAGATAAATATAATTTTAATTATTATATTAATTTTTTTAATTAATTTAATTATTTTATTAATTAATTATCTAATAATTAGATAATTAATTAATTAAATTATTAAATTATTTATTATTAATAATATTTATTATTGTTAATTATTTTATCAATTAATTAAGAATAAGTTTAATTAAAGTAAATATAATTTTAAATATTGTATTAATTTTTTAATTAATTTAATATTTTTATTAATTTAATTAATCTATTAAGTAATTATGTAACTATTAGATAATTAACTAATTAATAGTGTTTGTATGGCTCAGAATCAAAAATGAAAAAAGAAAACAGGGAAAAACAATTGAGAGAGTGAGAGAGAGGGGGAATAAAGCAGTACAAAATCGACGACCTCGCGATGATTGTGTTCTTGAAGAGAGCTTCGATAAAAAAAATTAAATTCCTAACTGTTGAGAATTTGATGGACCGTTCGTTATGAGCTATCAATACAGAAAGCTATCAATACAGAAGCATGAAAAATAGAGAAAATTAAAATTTCGGTAATAACAATAAATGTAAAAAAAAATCAAAATTTTTACGTGATTCGGCAACTGCCTACATCCATGGGGAGAGCAAAAGAGAAGTATTCTATTATAAGAAACAAAAAAAATAAAGTATTCTATTATAAGAAACAAAAGAAATACAACCTTACACCTTATGTTTTCTTCAGATAAAAAAAATCAAAAGCCTTATGGTAAATCCTATTTTTCTCTTGTTCCAACGAAAAACTCCAAGAAAATAACCCGTAAAGAAATTTTCGTAAAATCTTAATCAAGAATACCAAATTAGAAAAGTATATAAATATCTGACCAAAATCCTTTATGCTGTTGTTTCGAGTAATTCGAACCGCTCAAGCAATTGGTCGAGAACCTCCACTCCGCTGCCGAACCCAACGCCGCATGCGTGCGGCCTCGCTTCTTTCTCTAATGCCGTTGCCGTACATGCTTGAATCCCCGACTACCTTTTAATTAATTAGGGCGTTAATTAATTAGTCTCTTGCATGCGTAAAACCTTAAGAGAACCGATACTCTTAATTAGGCATAATAAAGCCGGTCAAAGAGTCAACCAATCCTAATTAGATTAGGATATTGTATAGATAGACATAAATCTTGCACCAACAGAAATTATCTTTAAGGTCAAATAATATATTCCATACATCTAATCTATATCGTAACCAACTTAATCGGTTAATTAAATTTGACTCAATCCAAATTCAAAAGAAGGCATAAATCCGCAACAATCTCCACCTTGACTTCTTTTGTATTTCACTACTCTCTCATCTTATCGCCCTCTCTCCCTGAGGCATTCCGACACTATCAATCATGCAGGTTAGCAAAGTCTAGATAATGTCTAGACTTCTCCGCTGTTACCGGTTTACCGATTAGCTTGTATAGGTTCCCTTTATTCTCTCCCTTTATAACAATCTTAGCACTCTTTTTCATCTTAACAACTCCACCTGAAATGCTAACAGAACAGCCAATAGAGTCAAGAGTACGAAGTGATATAAGATTCAACCTAAGATCCGGAATATGTCCCACATTCGTTAACGTTCTCACCACACCATCAAACATCTTTATTTTCACCGTTCGGATACCAACAATCTTGCAGTTAGTGTGATTACCCATCATAACATTACCACCTTCACAAAATTTGTAAGTATCAAATAAAGACATGTCTGGAGTTATGTGATAAGAACAATTCGAATCCAATATCTAGTCACTGAGAGATTCTGAACCTGTAGAAACCATCAAAACAACTTGACTAGTGTCGTCGGCTATGCCCGCCGTATCTGCAGAGGAATCCAGTTTTCGCAACCAAGGCTTCCTTTTCTCGCAGTTCCGTTTTATGTGACCCACTTTCTTACAAAAGTAACACTTCACTTTTTTCGAATTTGACTTGGAATAGAATTTTCCTTTACACGCATCACGTTCACTAGATCGTTCCTTTCCTCTACCTGTATCTTTTACGACCAAAGCAGCACTATTTTCATCGGTACTTGGCTGCAACCTGATCTCCTCAGATAGAAGGGTCGATGTAACATCTTCCATCTTCAGAGTTTGCTTCCCGTAAAGTATGGTGGTCACCAGATGATTGTAAGACGATGAAAGTGACGCGAGGAAAATCAATGCCTTATCTTTTTCGTCAACCTTGATATTAATGCTGAGTAAATCTGCAATAATCTTATCAAAGGTGTTCAAGTGTTTCGTTATTGCCGTACATTCCCTCATGCGTAGCCCATATAATTTTTGCTTTAGGTACAGCACATTCGAGAGGCTTTTTGTTATGTACAGCTTTTCAAGCTTGTTCCACATGTCGATTGTAGTTTCTTCATTTATTACGTTGTACATCACCTCATCTGCTAGGCAGAATATAATTGTATTAACCGTCCGCAAATCAATCTCCTCCCAATTTTCGTTGCTCATCGATGTCGGCTTTTTCGATTTTTCGAGCAGTGCCTTATGAAGACCCTGCTGTACCAAAAGGGCTTTCACTCTTCTCTGCCAGAGACCGAAATTTTTTTTATCGTTAAATTTCTCCACCTCAAATTTAGATGATGAAACCTTCGACATCTCTGTTGTAGCGCGAATCTGATGCTGTAATACCACTTGTTGGGAATTTGATGGACCGTCCGTTAGGCGCTATCAACACAGATGCATGAAAAATAGAGAAAACCAAAATTTCGGTAACAGCAACAAATGCGAAAAAAAAGACTAAAATTTTTACGTGGTTAGGCAACTGCCTACATCCACTGGGAGAGCAAGAGAGATTTATTCCACTATAAGAAACAAAAGAAATATAAGCTTACACCTTATATCTTCTTCAGATGAAAAAATTAAGAGACTTATGGTAAATCCCACCTTTGTCTTGTTCTAACGAAAATCTCTAAGAAAATAACCCGTAAAGAGATTTTCGTAAAATCTTAATCAAGAAGACCAAATTAGAGAAGTATATAAATATCTGACCAAATTCCTTTATGTTGTTGCTTCGAATAATCCGAACCGCTCAAGCAATTGGTCGAGAACCTTCGCTCCGCTGCCGAACCCAATGCCACATGCGTGCCGCCTCGCTTCCTTCTCTAATGCCGTTGTCGTACATGCTTGAATCCCCAGCCACCTTTTAATTAATTAGGGCGTTAATTAATTAGCCTCCTGCATGCCATATAACCTCAAGAGAACCGGTACTCTTAATTAGGCCATACCTCCCGGTACTTTCATACACTAATTAATTAGCCCAAGATGCATCTTAATTAACTTGGCCCATCGGCCGCCTCTCTCTCCTTCATTCGCCGAAGTGCACCCATGCATATATATAATACATAATGAAGCCGGTCAAAGAGTCAACTAACCCTAATTAGATTAGGGCATGAATAGATAGACATAAATGTTGCACCAACAGAAATTATCTTCAAGATCAAATAATATATTCCATATATCTAATTTATATCATAACCAACTTAATCGGTTAATTAAATTTGACTCAATCCAAATTAAAAAAAAAGCATAAATCCGCAACACTAACCCCTAATGAAGGGCTTCGGAGAAAGAAAATCATTTGATTTCTTTCCTTGAGAGAAAAGGAATGGATACATAGAGAGAGAGAGAGAGAGAGAGAGAGAGAGAGAAGTTGGCGACTCTATGGAGGGATGTGATGGGAGTCTCCTCTTGCACTATATTGGAAAAATTTTATATACTCTTAAAGAAAAAAAAGAAAAATATAAATTTTGAAATTGAATCTCCCTCATTCATTTTTCCTACCTCTTGGCAATCGCGATAGTTGAAATTTATTTTTCGTTTTTTCTTGGAATTCGATTAGACGTAGATAAATCATAATATTCCGCATTCCTTTAATTTTTTAAATTTATAACCTACTCGTAGGATGAAGAAATGTCATGCGTCCTTTCGATTTGAGCATAATATCTCGCATTTCTTCGATTTTCAAATTTGTTAAAATTTATTTTTCGTCATCCCTTGGAGTTCGATTAGACGTAGATAAATCATAATATCCCACATTCTTTCGATTTTTTAAATTTATAACCTACGCGTAGGATGAAGAAAAGAGATGTGAACACGTGGCTCAAGAGGATTGAGGATTAATATATGTTTATAGATTGCCTAGTTGTGTTATTATTTTTGTTGTAGTAATGACCCGATCTGCTAGCAATAATAACTTGTTGTGCCTTATTATTATTACTAGGATTCTTAGTATTTTATTTATCAAATCACAATCTCTTTTTTGTCTGATGTAGACTATTGGAGTGCCCGTAACATCCTCTTCAGCACCTCACCTTACACTTCTGGCCGGCGAATCGGCTCTGATACCAAATTTAATGACCCGACCTGATCCACTAACAATAATAATTAGTTGGACCTAAACCACAAACCCAAAATACTTAAACTAAATTATTATTATTATTATTAGGGTTCGTCGTCTTATATTCCTAATAAAAATTTCTTTCCCTTTCAATTTGGGGCATTACAGTTGTATATCCAAAGATGTAGAGAAGCTCTGAATTTATAGGTGCCACAGGCCTACTGAGTTACAAGTTTTTTAATCTCATAGTGTGGCGCCCCAATAGTCCCACATCGGCCTAAACGGGGAGAGTCTGTGACACTCCCAATAGTCCCACATCAGATGTGGATGGAATTGTGATTGGGTTTATATGAGACATGGACATTAATAATAATAACTGGGCTTAAGCATTTTGGGCTGTGGTTTGGATCCAACGAGTTATTATTGCTAGTGGGCCGGGTCGTTATATTTGGTATCAGAGCAAATAACCAGCCGGAAGTGTGTGGCGAGTCTCGGCTGAGTCTGGGTCTAGATGACAGGGCTAGCGAGACGAGTCTCACATGTGATCTTGGATTGCTGTGTGTGTTTGGGGTGACGCCCGCAATAGTCCCACATGATTGTGGGGAGAGTCTGATTTGTGACGCCCCCAATAGTCCCACATGATTGTGTTTATATGAGATATGGACACTAGTAATAATAACTGGACTTAAGCATTTTGGATTGTGGTTAAGCATTTCCAATAGTTCCACATCGAATGTGGGGACACTAGTAATAATAACTGGACTTAAGCATTTTGGATTGTGGTTTGGGTCCAACAAGTTATTATTGCTAGTGGGTCAGGTCGTTACACATAGGTTACATAACATTTAGTGGTTACCTTGAAATTCATAGGCTAGCTACTAGCCCAAACATAAATTGTGAGTTATAGAAATTGAAGGTACATAGGTTACGAAATCACCATGAATGCTCAAATGGAAAGGTGTAACTCAAAGAGACTAGTGGGGTATAAATAATATTTCAATGACCAAAAAAAAAAAAATAAAAAATAAAAAAAATTTAATAATAAAATGTACCAACACTACTAGATTTTTTTGGTTTTTTTTTTCCCATTTTGAGTTTACCCTTCAATGAAGCAACCACTTCCTCATTTAGAGTCATACATACCATCTCCCTGCTGCTTTGGATATCATGAATAAACACCATGTCCTTTGCAATGAACATGACATGTCACCAACTCACTCTTCTTTTGGAAACTCTGCCAACAAAGAGGAGTGCATTTGATGCATTTAGAGTCCATCAATCATTTTTAGTGAGACCACACACACCAAATGCATTGTGGTGGTCCTTTTAGTTCCACAATGAGTGCAATTGTGTTGGCCAATCTCTCCAGCATCCATTAGGTTTACAAGCATAGTCACAAGTTCGGCATTTCGCAATAAATTCGGTATGTTGATCCAAATCAAGCACTGTGTAGATTTAGAAAAGATCAAGGATAGTACTCACCTAATCAAAAAACAATCAAATATACAAAAAAAAGCAACTTGTTGTTGTGTAATTGTCTCTTATATTTAGGATTCAAAGAGCTTAACAAATATATATACGCAATTAATCTTTTTGTGAATTATATATTATTTGAATCATATAGCTAATTATTCAGAGAATTTGTTTGACTATTCAAAAGTTAATGACCTATTTATGAACTTTTGAAAATAAAAAATTCCATTGATTATTATACTCTAGACATTTCACCATGCCTAGGAAATATTTTCTGGTTCGAATTTTGAAATTTAAAAATGCAAAAGAAAAAAAGAAAAAGAGAGAGAGAGAGATTATGTGTTTAACTTTTTTTAGATTTGATATTTTCTGGTTCTAATATGCATCTTTTGTCAACTTTTACGAAAACTGGTCATAAATAATATCAAAGTTTGAATCACAATGTGTTCGAATCCGGCACATACTAGTTTCAGACAATAGGTTTTGTTCGAAATGCGGATTCTTAAGAACACTAGCACATTTATACTTGTGAATTTTTTACCATTGAATTTGTATTGAGATCTGTGTTTTTTATTTTATCTTCCTCCCTCTTTAGTTGACTTTATAAAATCACAAATCCCAATACAAATCCAATGATAAAAAATTCACAAATATAAATAAATTTGTACTTTTAAAAATATATACGTGTCACTATATATATAGTCCGACTACTATGCTATTAATAGTATCAAGCACTTGGTGCTACCAAGTTTTTCGCCGTTAGATCTATTTTTTTCATCATTTTCATCCTTTAAATCATATATATTATTTTCTCATCCTAACTGCACATCTTTTAATCTAAAGATTAAAAACTTAATAGCACTAATGACTTGATACTATCGATAATATAATAGTCTAGTTAATTATATATATATATATATATATATATATATATATATATATATATATATATATATATATATATTCTATGTGAAAAGTTATATATAATGTAGACTGAAGCCTAGTTGAACTACAGTAACATATCCAAAGCTCAATTTGTGAGAATAATAAAAAACAATCATCACAGGTACAGAAGTTAGTGGCAGGAACAAAGCACATGATGTTTTGTTACTTTGTCAACCTAAAATTGGATTGGAAAAAAAAAAAAAACTTAAGAGTTTTAGTTGTTTTGTGCTTAACAATTAGAAAGAAAGCTAATGCCCACTATGAATGCATGGTTCTTAGTGAATCTTATATATGGTACTTTACTGCTTGTGCTCTTCCAACTATGCCAAAGTAAATGATGCTTCTTTTTTTATAATTTATTAATTTACTGGTTATAATGTGATGCATCTCTAAATCAAAATTTACTTTTGGGCCAAATTAACAAATCTTAAAATTCAAGAGTACTATCATACAAGTACAATAATTTGTAATTTTGGACAAAAGAGGACTTAAAATTCACCACAAAGTCAAAAAAAAGAAAGAAAGAAAGAAAGAAAGAAAGAAAGAAAGGAAAAGGGTTAGTAGTAAGAAGACACACCAACCCAACAATGATTAGCTTAAGTGGTGTCTCAATCAATAGTAATGGTAAAGAGCATCCAATGAGTCATATATGTGTACTAAACAAGCTAGGGCAAACAATAGAAAATGACATGCAACCATCCATTTGCCTTTACCTTTACATGGATGGATACACTTTTAAACAATCAAAAAGCATGTTGAATTTGGTACACCTCTACCTAGTAAAGCTCTACACTGTACTTTATTAAGAAAATAATGCACAAAGAAGAGTCAATAACATTATAGAGTTGGATTTTTTTTATTTTTTATTTTTTATTTTTTTTTTTAAATGTTTGTTTAGAGCAATTCAATGGTTGAAGGAATCTATCCACTCTGTAATCCCAATTTCTTATGAGAGTGGGATTTGTTTTCTTTTTCTTTTTGTTTTTTTAACTACTTTCATGGACAGATACCATTGGATTTGGTAAATTCTTTTTTTTTTTTTTTTTTTTTTTGAGATAAAGGTGGCATGCTGGCGCTTTATTCATGACGAAACTGAACTTAGCAACTGGGCAGTCGGTTTCTGCAGTAGAGCAGCCGGGCCAAAAAAAAAAAAAAAAAAAAAAAAATTGTACAAAGATTTGGTAAATTCTAACCCGTAAAGCTTTCATATGCTTAAGAGAAAAATGCACAAAGAGCTAATCAACTTTAGCACCCTTAAGATTAGCTTAGATTTGTAGTTGAGTCATAGTTGGATTAAATTAATATTTAAATATGTTAAAAATAAATTTATTAAGATTTAAATAATTTTTTTTAGACTTTTGAATAACTTTTGATGTAAGCTATAAATATAGTATAGGTGTTATTATTTTGGTGGTGGTGGTAGGTAGCGTTTAACCACACCCATATGATATGGCCAAAATGTTTATGATTTTGGATGCACCTAGTGCACGGATACGTTTGAAGAGAAAAGTCTTTTAGGATATAAAAAACGAGAGAAGGGTGAGGGTTGAAGCTACTCTGTGTAGAAGAGGAGTCAGGTGTAATTATTCTCTTAGTTAATAAATTTTATTTCACCCATATTTTTTGGTTTGATTTTTTCTCCTTTTTGTGGTGGTGTCGATTTCCGTTTCTATTGAGGAGGCGGGTTTATGGTAAAAATTTGATTTGACGTTTTCGTTACGAAATCCCAACACCACATAATACCGGAACGAGTACCAGATTCCCAACAAGCACTTTTATAAATAGAATGCTAAATTTTAAATTTTAATAATTTGTAACACTCCAGTAGCCCCACATGAGATATAAAGAAAATTCTGATTGAAAATACAAGAGGCAATGCATCTTAATAATAATAACTAGACTTTACAATTTTGGATAACTTGAAATACAAAAAAATCTTTTTTTTTTCCCCCTTCAAAGCAGCATGATTGAAGAATAGAGTGGATATTTTTTATTCCTTATCATTCCTTTTATGTGTCTGAATAGAAGAAATAGATTTCTCGTGCTTTAAAATTTACAAGATTATGTGCAATACAAGCGATGAAAATAGTTGTATAATATCCAAGGGTTTAATTTGAAGTACTGTTTAACAAAGTTTCGATGGTGTAATTATAAAATTTAGAGGGTCTTTGTTACATTTTTTCCCTGTAGTTTATTAAGGAAGTAATGGACAAGAAGAGTTTATAAGATAATAAATAAGAGTAAGGTTCATTTTCACAGTAATCTTTAATAACATATTCTTAGTGCCAAAGGAGAATCTATCCACTCTGGAATGCAATTTCTTTTCCTCTTTTGCCCTCCCTACTCCCTTTTCTACAAACTCTAGTAAAGCTTTAGAGGAGTAGGAAATTGAGATATTAAAGTTCCCAACTTTATCCACATTTGATGCTATTCTCCTCTCTCTCATATATTCTTGTTCTTGTGCAATGAGAATAGAGAACAAGGTTACCTGGGGGTTCATTCCACTTGTTGCTAGGTTATTATTCTCCGTGTTACATCGAAGATGTTGAAAATTGTTAGGATTTGATTAGATTTGTAATTGAATCCTAGTTGGATTAAGATTGATATGTAAATCTTAAAGAGATAAGTTTGTTAAGATTTAAATATTAGTTAGAACAAAATCTATTTAGACTAGGATTTGGATAGTTTTTGATATAAGCTATAAATATAACATATGTGTTATTATTTGACGGTGGTGTTAAGGAGGATATACCCACGATGATGGTAATACTCATGGAGGTGGTGGGGGATAGGATTTAACCACACCCATATAGTGGTATTCACACCTATGATGATGGTAACACCAATGGAGGTGGTGGGGGCTAGAATTTAGCCACACCCATAGTCTTCTAGGTTTATAGAAGATGAGAGAAGGGTGAGAGAGATTCAGGAGGAGGGCTATGATTGAAGCTATTCTATTGCAGAAGAGAAGTCTGTGTAATCGGTGTAATTCTTCTCTTAGTTAATGAATTTTATTTCACCCGCATATTTCCTTGTATTGATTTTTCTTCTTTTTGTGGTTGTATTGGTTTCAGTTTTGTTGAGGGAACGGATTTTTAGTAAAAAATCTAATTTGACGTTTTCGCTGCGGAATCCCAACTCTAGACGGTATTAGAGCGGATTGCGATATCGAAGCGGGTTGCGGAACGAGTACCGAATTTTTCCAACAAAAATAATGATCAAGATCAAAAATATCGTTCTCTGATAACTTAAGCTGTCGAAAATTAATAGTTGTTTCTCATAATTTAACATAATATTAGTGCATAAGATCCAGATTCGAGCCCCCACCCGACTCTTAGCCTACATTTTGGACCTGTCAGGGTGTCGTCGGCATTTGAGGAGTTCTCACACGAAAATATTCCAGTTTTCATAGAATAAATACCACTTTGGAGACAAGAAAAGGAACAATCCGTCGTTCACGCAGTTTAAAGATTCGAATAATGTCATAATATATATATATATATTCATGAATTAATGATGAATAATGTCATAATAATAATAATAATACATCAGAACACCAAGATAGCAGAAAAAAAAAATCTTCTCGATGTTGCGAGAATCATGCTGCTGCACTTTCATTCCGTGTCGATGTAATCGTTGCACATGCTGTTAGTCGGAATGCGTATGCGCTGCTTTCGAACGAACAAACGTCTCGATAATATATACAACGGCGTCTGGAGCCGAGAATTCAGAATGATCAGAGCTCAATCTTCCTATTGTCAGTTGTCGCGGGGCCTGCATTAAAACATACAAAAGTTTCAGATAGTTCTTAAACTTTAGAAATTTCAAATTTGCAATGTATTTCAAAATGAATTATATACCACATGAGCTCTGAGAGGAGATTTGCGCGCCTCGACTCCGACTGAAGAAGCCCATTTGAACAACACTCTGAAGATCATCCTCCCAGAAATTCCCAAGCTAAAGAAAAACAACTGCCTCATTTTAATTTTTACTCTTCGCAAACATTACTAACAAAAAAGAACAAGAATACAATCATTTTAACCTGAGAGGCATCAGCAAAGGCATTAAGGGTAGGAAATTCCATGCTTATGCTGCTGCAAAAGGAGGGGTCCAATTCATCTAACACTAATTTGTTTTTCGTTCCATCGGTCGCGAAATTCTCGAGAGGAGTCCCGTCGATTCGTTGAGAATACCAAGAACCTGCGCTTGAATTCTCCAACCGATAAAACTGCGGTAAATTGGGCACTTGCTGTGCTTGATTCATCTGGAAAATTTATACAGAATTCAACACTGAACAAAATGCGAATGTTTACAAAAGATCGAGATTGGGGATGTGGGGGGGGAGGCAAAAGCATACATCTTTCGGGCGGAGATTATTTACGCAGAAGTCGAGCGGATTCACAGTGGCCAACTTCATCGATAAGAACTGTAATCGCAAAAATTCGATTCAGGATGCAAAATTTTAGACTACAAAGAAACTAAAATAATGCGCGCATACCTCGACCTGGCGCTGCAGCGACTGCACGTAGTTTATGATCTCGTCGAGCATCAGCGCTTTGCCCATAACCTACATCACGAAGTTCCGAATTCGCGGCGCTAAAACATAGTTTTCTATGATGTTGAAATGGATAATAACACACTCATGCTCTCATTCATACCTTGTTGCATCCGGGCACCAGATTCTGGAGCAGCTTCATTCTCTCGCTGATCTTCTCTCTTCTGACCTGACATGTTTCGACAGACAAAAGAAACCGAATTGGAAATTTCGATTCGAACTCAAATCAGCTCAAGAAATTGTGATTTAAATTTTGTTGTACTCTTTCTGCCAGGCTGTGGCTGTCAGTGGCTTGGCCTCTTCTTGCTCTCACATGAATGTAATCCTGCTTTGAATTGTCCTCTTTCTCATCTGAATCTTTGTTGGTCTCCGAACCGCTGCCGTTTTCGCCGGTTTTCGGATCAGTTGCTGCAGTTTTTTCAGGTTGGTCAGTTCTGCATCTCTTCAGATTTGAATCCTGCTCTGTCAACTGGAGTTCACAATTTCACAAACTATTTAGTTGGGACTTGTTCAGGAGTTCATAAATAGAACAAATTTGATGAATCTTTTTCAAAAAAAAAAAAAGGTAAAAATTTACAAGAAGCGCCTCACCTATAGAGTTGTTTGAAATGAGCCCCTTGATTATTTTTTCTTCTGCTTATTTGATTGTAGTTATTATTTTTATAAATTAGGTTGAGAAAAAAAAAAAAAAAAAAAGATGTTTGATTTGTGGGAAAAGCATAGAAAAGTTTTCAGAAAAAAAGTTTTTTCTTTTATGGAAAATATATTTTTACACTCTTTTCATTGTTCTCATAAAAAATTTGGAAAAACAAAAAACACTACTTTACTTTTTTTTTTTTTTTTTTTTTTAATGAAATCTAAAAAAAATATTAGAATTTTTTTTTTTCTTTGAGAAACCAAACAGATAAAAAAATACTTTTCCAGCTAAAAAATTATTTTTTAAAATATCTTTCGACAAACCAAACATCCCAAACACTGTTTGATCTTTTGGAATGGTAGAATAATGCATTAACAAAAGACTCTAATTTGATTGCGAAAATTACTTAAAAAAAAATTAAGAAGTTAAAATAGAATCAATAAAATTAGGAAATAATTGGGCTGAGTCCCTCTACATATTTACCAAGAAAAATGGTAAAAATGTATGAAGACCCCCTCAGCGCATTCCAAAAAAGGCCCCTAACTAGTTTCCTTTTAATTCAGAGCCTTCAAATTTTATTTCTTCTAAATCAAAATTGCTATTAAATATTATCAAATCATCTTATAAATGTGATAAAATCTTCTATTTATTTAGCTAAAATAATTCAATTTCAAAAAAATAAATTTCAACATACAGCGCTATTTTAAAATAAAAATGTATGGAGACACTCTCAACTACATAAATTCAAAAATAGTCCTCATCAAATTCGATAAAATCACCAATAAATTTAGTAAAACATTTTTATTATTATTATTATTATTATTATTTTAAGTAAAATAATTCGATTTCTAAATATAAAAAGCCGAGAATTAATTAGAGCTAATCATACATTTTTATCAAAAAAAAAAAAAAAAAAAAAAAAAAAAAAAAAAAAAATCAAACCTCGGGAGATAGAAGAGGCTTCTCATCGTCGTCGTCGTCGTCGTCCTCCTCCTCCTTTAGACTCCTCCTCACTCCATGAGAGGCCTTCCTCTTTCTCCTCACACTCTGATTACGCGGCGCATTAAGATTGGAGGATTCCAACAATTGGTGGTAGGGGGAGTAGTTTGCAGTGGAGGTGGAGGTGGAGGTGGTGGTGGCGGCGTTAATGGCGAAGAAGAAGGGATTGTTCTCCATGGTAAAAGAGGAGGAGGAGGAGAGTGTGCGGGTGAAGTGAGGAGAAAGAGAGAGACCCAACAAACAGTGGGGGATTTATATAGATGTATATGAATACATCAAACTCTTTGTCTTTTTTTTTTTTTTTTTTTTTTTTTTTTTTGAGCAATACTATTTGGTACATTCCATTTTAGATGTATAATATATATTTCATTCACTACGAGAAATTTTTTTTTTTTTATTTATCAAAAGGGCAATGCTAACTCTACATTTATTTTTGGGTAGATCCTACACTCCACTCATCCAAAGGTTGGGGCTTCTTCATCTATCACTTCAAAGTGATGGGTGAAATTTATCCCACCCTAAGATATATTTTATTCTAAAGCAGATAAAATATAAAATATATATTCAATTTTAAATATATAAAACATATATATATATATATTTTTTTTATCCTTAAATTAGGATAAAATTTTACTAAAAGTTTCAATAAAAGTATTAATTTTATAAAATATATTATTTATATATTTTTTAAAAAACATTATTTTAGAATGAAATAAATTTTATTAATTATATCAATATATTTAGTAATTTTTTATAGTATTATTCATAACTTATTTATATTTTTTAATATTAATTTTTTTTTAAATTTTTTTTTAAAATTTATGTGTGGACGAGACGAGGAGACATAGATAGGGAGCTCCCCACTTTTTGGTTCTCAAATTGAGCAGCTTCCAATTTACTATTAAGTATTATTTTTTGTTTGTATTTAATAGCTTGCTGGTAAATTTTAATATTTAAATTTTTTAAAAAAATTTAAACTAAAATGTGTACGTGAAGCTCCCCACTTTTTGATCCTCAAATTTGAATAAAATTTAAGTGGATGCTCCCTCTCATCAGGAGCCTCTAATTTACTGCTAATTAAGTATTAGTTTTTTGCCTTTATTGGATATTTTTTAATATTAAAATTTAAAATAAAAATATAAATTAAAAAGTGAAGGAAGCACCCAAATAACGTCTCGTCGAGAATTTTTTGATTTACCTCAATTATTAATTTTTATTTTTATCCAAATCATTAGTTTCTTAATATTAAATAAAAAAAAGGCTAAATTATAGAAAACCTCCTATAATATACCATTTTTTTACTTTACTTCATGTTTTTAAAAAGTCTACATTTTGCCCCTCATAATTATGGAATTGTGTATTTACCCACCGCCGTCACGATTCCGATAGTGAGCCGTCAATTTCTTAAAAAATATTATTGAATATATCCAAAATACCCTTCAGGGACATCAACAAGATTTGCTTTTTTGCTGCTGGGGCCCTTCCCGATTAGCGCCGAGAGCCGCCGCTCCATCGTCGTCGGTGAGTCTGCGCCGCCCAGAGCCGGGGAAAGAGTAGTTGGCCATCAGCACCCCGCACAGCGCGTCGCCCCGCGCCTGGATCGCCACGAACTGCGCCTCCGCCAGCTCCTTCGGGGGCCCCGCGTTCGGGCCCCAGCACAGCACTGTGCCATTGCTACGCAGCCCGCACGTGCGGTTCGTCCCCAGCGCCAGCGAGCTGATCCCCGTAACAGGCGCCTCTCCCAACGGCGGAGCCGTCGCTCCCCAGCAGACCAGCTCGCCGCCACTCGAGGCGACGGCGCACGCGTGCAACGTCCCCGCCCCGATCGCCGCGTGCGCCCCGGTAGGCTCCCGCCCCACCACGCCCGCACCGCCGTAGCCGAAGCACCTGATCTCCCCGACTCGCGCAGAAGCCCGCAGACGAAGTTTCCGCCCACGCCGATCTCCAATATAAGAAAATGGCATTTTCGTCAATTTACCTCTTCCGTTAACACCGTTGCCCCCTAAAGACAATTCGATAATTACAAGGAAGTACAATGTAGGCTTTTTAAAGACAGGAGGGTAAAGTAAAAAAACGGTATATTATAGAAATTTTTTTTATAATTTAGTCATAAAAAAAATATTAAACTAAAATCTAATACGTGACGACTGGTTTTCGTAGGTGGAGAGCCCCTTATTTTTTGATTCTTAAATTAGAATAATATTCAAGTGAAAGCTTCTAATAACATCCGGTTGAGAATCTCCTGATTTATTCAATTACTCGGTGGTATTTTTTAATATTAATTTTTTTTTTTTAAAAAAAACCAAAAAGTGACACGTGACGACTCCGCGGTGCTCCATACGAGTGTAAGGAGCTCCCTACTTTTTGGTCCTCAAATTAGGGTACAAGTTAAGTGAAAATGTTTACTAACGTTTTGCCGGGAGATTTTTGATTTGTTATCGAATATAAATTTTTACTTCTATCCAATAACTTACTATACGCTTTTTAATACTAAAATTTAAAAGAAATTACTAAATTTTAGATTGAAAGATTATAATTATTAGATAGAGATAAAAATTACACGTGACGATATATTGGGGCTTTTTAAAGTGGCGTTGTTGGAAAGCATCTCACTTAGGTTTTTTTTTTTTTTTTTTTTTTTAATTGGAGCATATTTTTTTTCATAAAATTTTATTGGGAACGAATAGTTTTCATTAATTATTACATATTAGTTTTACTTTTATCTAATAATTTGTTGAATATTTTTTAATACTAAATTTTTTTAAAATAAAACTCTTGAGAAAACGATCGTAACCTTTGAATAAAGATAAAAATGACATGCAACAATAGATTAGGGCTCCTTAATAAAGCGTCGTTGGGAAGTTTTTCATTTATGTGTCTTTTTAACTACATTACATTTTTTCATTCTCGAATAAGGATAAAATTTTAATAGGGTGGACAGTTTCGATTTGCTATTACGTATTAGTTTTACTTTTATCTAATAATTTGTTGGGTATTTTTTAATATTAATTTTTTTTAAAAAAAATTTAAAGCTCATGAGAGAATGATCATATTCTTTTTATAGAGATAAAAATGACATGTAGCGATAGAACTTTAGTGGGGAGGACAGCTTCCGATTTACTATTACATGTTAGTTTTATCTTTATCTAATAATTTATTAGGTATTTTTTAATATTAAAGTCTAATTTTTTAGCTAAATTTAAAATCTAATTATTTTATATTTTCAGCTAAATTTATACCTTAAAAAATAAACTAAATATATATCATTTGATCTTTCTCTTAAAAAAAAAAAAAAAACACAAATTATGAAAGAGCAATTGACACTCTGGTAATTAAACTTTAGTTTATTGTAGCAAAAGAAAATAAAGTTTTCTTTTAAATCAAACAATAGTAAAAATATTATTTTCTCTTTTTTTTTTTTTTTTTTTTTTTTTTTTTAGCCCTTCTTTTTCTTTCCATCTAAATCAGGTAGTGAGGTGGAAGTAGTTGGGGAACTGGGAGGGGCGTTGTTCAAAATATTTGTTAATGTAGGGGAGTTTTATGCAACGAAAAGAAAAGACACCGTGATCAACGGTGGAGAGGCGCCGGGCGTTGGACGATGAAAAAGTAGCCGTGTGTTCCCCGTCCCCAAAAACCCCTCTCTTTTTTTTTTTTTTTTTCGCCCTTTAAGGTGAAAATACAATTTTAGTCCTTGAACTCAGTAAAGCGTGATATTTTGGTATTCAAATTTTAATTTATTAAGTTAATTGGCCCTTCTGATTCAGTATATTTTTACTTTACCACTATAAACTTCAAAAGTTATATGTAAAATTATAGTAAAATTTTAATTTTTGTTTAGCCAGAAATAAAAATTTTTAATTTTCAGGGGTGGAGTCCTATTTTATGATACGTGGTCCGTATAGTAAAAAAAAAAAAAAATCCGAAAAATTAAGTAGGGTAGAAAAATAAAAATACGCTAAATTAAATAGTGTAAATTGAACTTATCCTGATTTATTATAGTTTCCGACTTAAACTTTTAGGGCAAAAATGTATAAAATTTATTTAAATTATTGACTATTTTGATTCAGCTATTCAATCTTTCAAAATTTTAATTTTATTATTCAATCTTTTAATTTATTTGATTTAAGTGAATTGATAACTCTTCGAATATAAAATATAAGCTAATTATTTAATTTAAAAAATTTATAATTATATAAATTATATAAAATATACTAATTAAATTTGTAAAAGCATATAATACATTCAAAATTTGAAGTTAAAGAGTCATTAATTAGCATAAATCAAATAAATTTAAAAGTCAGATAGTAAAATTAAAATTTTCAAAGATCAGATAGTCAAATTTAAATGGCTGATACTTGATGTAAGTTTTACGTTTGATCCTCAAACTTTTAAAATTATTACAATTAAGTCATATGATCCAATTTAGTTTACTAAATATTGATATATTGCTAATGTAAAGGTGACATCGCAGTGTTGTGATTGATAATGTAAATAATTAAGATGTCATTTTATTTTTACTTTAATGACATGTTAAAATTTAGTCAACTAAATTAAATTATGTAGTTTAATTATAATAAAATTAAAAATTTATATTAAAAATTATAATAAATTAAAGTTATGAGAATCAAAATATCATCCGACTCAAAGTTTGAGGACTAAACGTGTAATTTATAATTTTATATATTTTTACCAATCTTTTGCTCTTGGACTGTTGTAATTAAGTTGTAATCAAGTCACGGTGTTGGATTTAATTGAATAATTATTGATGTGTCACTAACGCGATAAGGACGTGGTATTTGTCATACTATTGATCGCAATTATTATTACATCATTATTCTATTAGCGACATGACATGTGGGGCTTTGTGGTCGATTTAATCAAATTTTATTGTCATTCCGAAAAATTTGAATCGAAAATTATAATTAATTAAAATTTAAGGATCCAAATATAACACGTCTCATAATTTGATAACCAAAATTATAATTTAGCGAAAAGAAAGGAATAAAGGTTCTAAAACGGCTACAAAAAAAAAAAAAAAAAAAAAAAATTCTAGCAAATGGGCTTTTTTTTTTTTTTTTTTTTTTGAGAGAGAGAGAGAGAGAGAAGAAAGAGATAGATAGCATGTTACTCGTTTCGTTTATTTTTGAAATAAACTTAGGTGGAAATGTGAAGTAATTAGGCTTCGAACTCAGAATCTCGGATACCAACCATCATATCTTTTGCAACTTGTCTTAGGGACGGTCAGTAAAATGGCTTAGTGATTGATATTCGAGATCCCTAATTCGAAAGCTAGTTAATTGCTTCTCATTTTCAGCTAAATTTATTTTAAAATAAACGAAGCGAATAGCATGATACATTTCTCTAAAAAATAGTCAAAATCTTGCCTACATTTTATGGGACCAAAGAGAAATACCAAAGATTGGCTTGCTACCTTATAAGATTTTAGTTTGTCTCACAATCATGGTTATATACTAAATCACATTCTCAACCTTTTAATTTCGTGACTAAATATCAACGAATTATTTTAAACACGATGATCGTTTAGCGAGGATTATTTTAAAAATGCTAGAGCGAAATAGAAAAATTTTTGACAATTTGAAAAAAATGTCGAAATGCCTGCTTTCTGAGATTCACTCTCTTAGGGACTTGTGGCCTTGCTCAGCTGTTGGATATTTTTTTTTTTTCTTTTTTTTTTTTCTTCTTCTGACTGAGGCCCAGATGTTTTTCACTGTAGTCTAATTCATACTCTCTATTGAATGAAGCAGTAGTATGGCAACTTGAACTCAAAAAAATTTTTAAAGAGGTTACGCTACTGAGCATAAGGATAATGAAGTCAACATTGTATTGTAAGAGCATAAACACAGGTTCATTAACTTAAAAAAAAAAAAAAAATAAATAGAGTTCGACTATAATATTACAATAGTATCAAGCACTACATGTTATCAAGCTTTTTGTCGTTAAATTTATCTTTTTGATTATTTTTACCTCTTAAATCATATTATTTTAGTAATCCCTAGTGAATCTTAAGGAACTATTATAATTCTAATAATATATTTTTTCATTCAAGAATCGAAAATCTTATAGCACTTAAGACTTGGTGCTATTAAGGGCGTGTGTGTTTGGTTCAAAATAAAAAATGGAATCGAAAATAAAATGATAAAACCTTCTAATATATTTGGTTCAGAATAACAATCGAAATTGGTATGATTGATTTCTGGTTTCAATATTTAAAAATTTTGATTATCAAAAAATAATTAAAATAAAATTAAAATTAAAATATAAAATATAAAAATAATTTAAAAAGAGTTTGTATCGTGTTCCGAAACTGCTGATTAATCGGTTCGATGCATACTCTTCTAGCCGAACGGGCAAGTCATGCTCCAACTCGAATGGAACAGTTAGTCCCACTCGCGCTTATTAAAAGAAAACGAAAGTATACACGATATCAAAGTTTAAGGGATAAAACATCAAAATAATAATCGTATCCTATTTTATCGGTTCGGTTACAAAAAAGACAAACAATCGAGCCATCGGCTCGAGAAAGCAACAACCGAACGACAAAACTACTACGGACGGCAGGCTAAACTCCTAGCTCCGCTACTCAACCACGTTCTTGCAACGATCGCGCGCCTCACCAACCGATCCGACATCTAAAAGGAGTAAACCACAGTGAGTGAGAACTAAAAGTTCCTAGTGGGAATATTCTATACTTACTTGTTCTACATGAGATATCTACAAAAGCAAATAAAAAAAAATGTATACAGATAAGAAAAATAATAAAGGTTAAAGAAACATCCCAAATGTCTCACCAACACCCATCCGAGACCAACACTCTCAATTCAGATCTGTCGAGTATCTCACCTACGTCAAAGCCGAAAGGCTCTTACTTTTCCGGTCGGTTGACCTGTACGAACCCCAAGTGAAGGTCGAATCATCGAACTATATTCCTATCGGTGACCCGTTCATTCATCTGGGTGAAGTCGGCTATCTGTGTGCTTCCCAGATTGATCCTGGGTGCCAAGTAGGGCGCCGAAAGAATTTGCACTCGCCACCACCTGGTTAAACAAATCCTACCGTTAGGAAAGTCTGGACCCAACCCACGTCACCCTTAGTGGGTATTTTACCACAAACTGCGCGGCGCCTAGAGAACTAGGACATACCTATGTCATTCTTCGGTGGATATTTTACCACAACATCGAATGGGAGGCCGGATTACACCTACGTTGCCATACCTATTGTTAGCTTTGTACACCTGTTTTCAGAGGAGTTGAAAGTATCAAACTTCTCCTCGGTCAAGCGCTATGTGACGCCACACAACAGCCCAAGGGCCAGCTTCCCAGCTCACCAATACATCAGAGTAATCGCCTCTAGTTCTTCTTAGGTTACTCATAAGATAGAATCTATCATACTCTCACACTCAACTGATTCCCCGGTCCCACAACCCACACGGTTCTACCCTGAGGTCCACAAAGAAAACACCCGAACACAGAATCACTAACCTCTATAATTCAAATCCTCAAGGCTCAGAAAGTTCTACACAACACTCCCTCTACAACTCCTGCTCACAACTAGAGATAAGAAGCTAACAACTAACCAAATATCAAAAACAGTAGATAAGATAAGAGATCACCCTTATTTGATGATGTCCCCCACCTCAAGCTGAAGATCTTGCTGAAGATTGTGGTCGGATGCTAAGATCGCTAAGGAATGTTCCTTCGGTACGAGTCAATTCGAGGAAGGAATTCTCGAGCTTCACAGTTTCTGAAGATTTCGATCCCTCAGCTCGAGCTAGTCTCTCACAACTTCTAATAGAGTTCCCTCTAGGTAGACTTACTCTTTTGACTGTTTATAGGAAAATCGGTTGGACACAAAGAAAACAGATATAACCGGGCAGCACTGACTAGGCGGCGCATTGCGACTTGACAGGGCTTGTGTGCACAGCACGTCACCCCGGCTGATCCTTATAATAATTAGCCTTAGTGTCTACGCAATACCCAACGGCTATCCAATCATCACTAGAGTCCGTTGACTTAAGAATGAGCCGTGTTGGCATGGGCCAGGATGTCGCCGCCACATTGCCTCAAGGCATTCGGCTCGCCACAAGCTAGTTCGACTCTCCACAGTTTGCACCTCAAAATATAAAATTTAATTTATAATTTAAATTCAAAGTAAAAATTAAATATTAAAAATTTACACCAAAATATTGAAATGCTAAGTCAAAATTTTAAATATAATTTTTTTTAAAATTTGAAATTTAAAATTGAGTGGCATTCAATTCAAAATATAAAGTTTTTTTTTTATTTGATTTAAATTCAAACATACAATTAAATTTAAATTTAAATATATGGATCAAATTTATATTTAATTTAATTTTTTAATCAAAATCTAGAATTAAAATTTTAATTTCTAAATTTAAATTTATATTTTAATAAAAAATTAAAGTCAAAAAATTAAACTAAATTATAAATATAAAATATAAAATATAATTGAGATATTTTTGTAATGTACAGTAAACACTTACAAATACGTACAAACATATTCATCCATTCGATTATAAATTCTGAGTGAAAAAATGGGCACTCTAATAGTGAGGGTAAGACAAGCCAGTTACATAAGAGAAAGAAATAAAAAAAAATAATAAAAATTACAATAAAAGAAATTGTAATTTTTATTATTCCTCCGAAGCGCTAGTGTGAAAATTCATAAAAGAATAAATAAAAAAATTAAAATAACTATAATTATGAATAAGGGTGTCAATGAGTCGAACACGAGCGAGCTGGAGTTGGCTCGTGTTCGGCTCGTTTAATAAACGAGCCGAACACAAGATGACTCGTTTAAATATCGAGCTGAAAATTTTGGCTTGTGGTCGGCTCGTTTATTAACGAACCGAACACGAGCTGGCTCGCGAACAACAAGTTTGATTTTTATTTCTACTATTAGGTGTAAAGTTGAAAGAAAAATTAAAAAATTAAAAATTTAATCTAATAATTAAAATTCATAAAAAATTAGTAGCCTAAAATTTAAATAGTAATATATATATATATATAATATATATATATATATTATATATATATATATATATATATATATATATATTCGAGCTGTTATCGAGTCGAACAAAAGCGAGCTGACCCCGGCTCGTGTTCGGCTCGTTTATTGAACGAGCTGAAAAATTCGGCTTGTGTTTGACTCGTTTACTAAACGAGCGATTCGATTTCGAACTCATTTCGAGCCGAACACGAACTGGCTCGCGAACACCGAGCTGGATTAATACGATATCGAGCTCATTTCAAGCCGAACACGAATTGGCTCGCAAACACTAAGCTGGATTGACACCACTAATTACGAAGGTATTGACTTCTTTATCAAGCAAAGAATGGTGAAAAATTAATTTGGCATTCAATTAATAATGATTCTCAACACTAAAATCAGTTACCAAGCAATCGAATATCATTTTATATTTGAATCGGACCATTGTAATTATATTGTAGCCGATTTATTAAAAAAAAAAGTAAAAAATATGTTTCTTCATTCTTACTTAATTTTTTTTTTTAAGTTTAAAATATAGAAAATTCTAAACATATGCTTTTTCAATTTTTTCTCCCCGCTTTTAAAATTTTAAAAATATTTTCAGAAAATTATGATGTTAGTAAAGAGAATGAAATACCAAATTATTTTTATTTTTTCTATAAAAAATTAAATTTTAATATATTTCTATTATTTTATGAATAATTTCAATATAAATTATAAGAAATGAACGAAAAAGTATTAAAAATCCTGACCGAGGGGGACAATGCATCAACTTGAAATTTTGAGAAGATAAAATATAAGTTTTGAATGTGAGGAAGAAAAAGTTATATAACGAGTATTTAAAGAAACTTTTCTGTATTTTATCTTTATTTTTAATTTATAATGTTAAAGGGATAAAGATATTGTAACATTCCGATTTATTAGTAATAATAATTTATTAGATCAAATCATCAGCCTAAAATAATTAAATTTGTCTATTATTATTAGAGTTTATAATCTCTTATATATTCAATTACAATAATTTTTTCGTCCCATAAAAAAAATTATTGGAGTGTCATATATATATATATATCTATATATATATATATATATATATATATATATATATATATATATATATAATATAATAGCATTGAAGGGAGTTGAACGATACGAAAACAAAAAGGGCTTTTTTTGAAATTGACCTTATGAAAATTTAAATTTTTGAAAATGACCCTACAAAATTTAAATTTGCAAAAATAGCCCTCTTCCTGCCACGTCAGCATCCACGTCAGCCGGGTCCGCCACGTCAGCTCACCACAGCCGCTGGCGTGGACGGAGGGATTTTAATTAAACACGCAGGCTCTACCTGCGTGTTTAGAACACGCAGGTCCTACCTGCGTGTTCTAAACACGCAGGTGGAGCCTGCGTGTTTAGAGCACGCAGGCCCGTCTCCAATCCTACTTCAAAATTATATCTTTTCATCAGTTGAAAGATCCCCAGAGATTTCTTCATCTCTCGAGCAGCTGCAAATGCCTTGATTGAGATTCTGAAGGCTTCCATTGATAATAATTTCTCCTTTCCCATCTCCTCAAGGAACGCTACCATGGTTTTTCGAACTGCCCGCGTTCTCCCCGAGAACGCCCAGCATCCTATTGTACGTGCTTGCATCATGCGAGAACCCCGGCCTGCTCCCGGCCCACCGGAAGAACCGATAAGCCGGCTTGTGGGCGTGCTTGAACCGTTCTATGACATCGATCACCAGTGAATGAGAGAGATCAACGCCGCACTCGTCGAGCACCGCCTCCATGTTGCGATCCGAGGCGAAGAGTTCGTCGATCACCTTGCAAACCCTCTCCACCTCCTTTGCCTGGGATTCCGAAGTCCTCGGCATCGGTTGCTTCGATTCGTCGTCGTCCTCCTCCTCGGCGGAATCGGAGTCAGATTCGGAGGGGAAGGCGGAGGTGGAATGGAGGGATCTAGGGTTTAGGAGCGGCATTTGTCCTTGTAGAGGAGGTGGGCTGGGCCTGCGTGTTTAGAACACGCAGGCCTAGACTGCGTGTTCTAAACACGCAGGTAGAGCCTGCGTGTTCTAAACACGCAGGTTCTACCTGCGTGTTTAATTAAAATCCCTCCGTCCGCACCAGCGGCTGTGGTGAGCTGATGTGGCGGACCCGGCTGACGTGGATGCTGACGTGGCAGGAAGAGGGCCATTTTTGTAAATTTAAATTTTGTAGGGCCATTTTCAAAAATTTAAATTTTTATAGGGTCAATTTCAAAAAAAGCCCAAAACAAAAATACTGGAGGGTATTTTGGAGATTTTATTAGAAAGTAACCTTCATTTTAACTTAATATTTTAATACTTTTATGAAGGAGAGAACTTGTATAAAATTTAATGTGCTTCTAAATATATCTAAGTTATATATTATAAAGGAAATAAAATTTTTGGATCTGATAACTTTTCTCTTCAAAATACACCTTTTTTATACTCTAATGTTTTTTTTTAAAAAAATTCATCAATGGGACACTACAAACCAATTTAACTATATATATAATATATATATATATATATATATATATATATACACACTGAGAAAAAGAGAGCTAGACTATTATACTATCTATAGTGTTAAAGCTTATGTACTGTAGTTTTCTATTTAATTTTTTTTTTTTGATTAAACAGGGGTATACCCTATTTGAAAGATACAGGACAAAGGCGATAAAAAAAACCCCAGTACAACAAGCAGTACAAGATGTAGGCCCATCGCCCAAACTGACAAAAGGGGGGGCAGCCGCAAGTAGAGTGCTAGTAAAAAAAACTCCCTGTAAGCGAGCAATTGAACCCAAACCCAAAACCTACAAACAAATAACCCAATTAAAGGCTAAACCGAAGGATAGAGCAATCCTGTAGGGTGAATCTGGCACATGTAGTCAAGAGAAAAAGAAATAGAAGCCAGGTCCGAAGAACCCAATGCCCCAGATGCTGAAGGCCTCGGCTTTGACAGCATTTGATCCAGAAAATTTTTGACAGAGGGAGAGGATGTTTTCTATTTAATTTTAGAATGTTTAAATAAATGGTTCATACCGTTAAATATGATTTAGAATATATAAAATTTTTAAAAATAAAATTTTATTTTAATTTGACATTATTTACTTAATAAATTATGATGTCAAAATTTAAATAAATTTAGATTCTTTTACACCGTTGTGTTACAAACTCGTCATAGTAGTTATTAAAAATTAATAATTTTGAAATAGATTGATTATAAAGTAAATTATGTTGAAAAAATATAAAATTTCATTTCTAAGAATTTTAAATATTTCAAATCAATTCTAACAATGTAAATCATTAATTTAAATACTTTAAAATAAAAAACGAGGATATATATATATATATATATATATATATATATATATATATATATATATATATATATATATATATATATATAGTCCGGCTAGAATACTATCGATAGCACCAAACAATTGGTGCTATCAAGTCTTTAGCTCTTGGATTAAAATATGTTCGGTTGGGATTATAGTGGGCCCTAAGATTTTTACTATTCAACCAACCACCCACTAAACTCTAGGGGACCACTATTATTCTATCGATAGCATCAAGTCATTGGTGCTATCAAGTTTTTAGCTATTGGATTAAAAAATGTACGGTTAGAATAATAGTGGTCCCCTAGAGTTTAGTGGGTGGTTGGTTGAATAGTAAAAATTTAGGGGACCACTATAATCCCAACCGCATATCTTTTCATCCAACGGCTGAAAACTTGATAGCACCAATTGTTTGGTGCTATCGATAGTATTCTAGCCGGACTCTATATATATATATATATATATATATATATATATATATATATATATATATATATATATATATAGTCTGAATATTATACTTATACAAGCACCAAGTAATTAGTGCTTGTAAGTTTTCTACCATTAGATCTAGCTCTTTTGATTAATTTTATCTCTTAAATCATTCTATTCCACCAACCACTAATTTAATCCACTCATTTAACCCAAGGAGCCTACTATTATTCTAACTACATATCTTTTTATTCAATGGCTGAAAATCTATAAGCACCAATAACTTGATATTTTTAAAAACATAATAGCTCAATTATCTCTCTCTCTATATATTTATATATATATATAAATTTTTCTGGTAAATTAGATGATTATAATCAAGATAAAATTCATTAATGTATCAAAAAATTTACAACTAAAATTGTTTTTTTTTTTAAAAAAATTTATTTAATTTTTTTCTTGTGCAAAGCGAACGCTGCACGTGCGCTTCCGCTAGTACATATAAAATCATAGACCAAGTACTTGGAAATATTCGGAGTACTTGCAAATTCCAACTTACAAATGCCCAAAACTGTAATAACATTTTATCTCCCTTGTCCTCGTTCCTTACAATTAATAATCGGTTGTTGAGCACAATTTTTTGCCTAACATTTCAAATTCCATAAAAAGAAATTTATTGTGTTGGTAGGGAGTTGTTGGTGGGAGGAAGCACTTTTTTTTAACACATAAATGCATCAAAAGGGATCACAATGAGGGACCAAAATGTTTAGGCACCGTTTGGTAACGAGGATAAGGGGGGAATAACCTCCTTATCCCCGTTTCCATACCCAAACGGGAACCGGAAAAGCAGGAATTGGGATTCCTGCTTTTCCGGTTTAAGGGGGATGCCACATGGAATTAGCTGGAATTGGCAAGAATGCCATTCTTGCACGGGGATCGAGGCCTGTCTCTCTCTCTCCCGCTTTTTTTTTTTTTTTTTTTTTTTTTTTTTTATTTCTTTTCCATACACTAATAATAAAAATTAGTTTTTTTATTTTTTTAAATTAGAATTTTTAAATTTTAAAAATTTAAAATTTTAAAATTTTAATTTTTTAAATCTAAAATTTAAAATCTAAAATTTAAAATTTAAAATTTAAAATTTAAAATTTAAAATTTAATTTAAATTTTTAAATTTTAAAAATTTTAATTTTTTTTTTCTCTCGGCACCTCTCTCTCTCTCTCCACGGCATTTTTTTTTTCTTTTTTCTTTTTTTTTTTTCCTTTCTTTTCCATACACTATATAATAAAAATTAGTTTTTTTTTTTTTTTTACTTAGAATTTTTTAAAAAGATATTTAAATTTATAAATTTTAAAATTTAAAATTTTTTATTTAATAAATATTATTTTTTTAACTTATTTTTTAATAAATCTAAAAATTTTATTTTATTTCATTTTTGAAAAAATAAAATTATTAATTTAAAATTTATAAAATTTATACAATTATTTTATAAATTTTTTAAAATTTATATAATTTAAAAATTAAAATTTTTACTCCCACTTAAATTTAAAATTAATTTTTATTTACTCTCATTTAAAATTTTACTACCACTTAAACTTTAATTTTTTTATCTATTTTTAAAATTTTATATAAATTTAAAAATTAAAATTTTTACTCCCATTTAAACTTTATTTTAAAGGGCAAAATAGTCAAAACACATAATTATCCCCTCTCAATTCTTCTTATTCCTCTATACTCAACCAAACGTAATTTTTTCTTATTCATCTTATTCTTCTTATTCCTATATAAATTACCAAACATAATTTTCTTTAAACCCGGTATAACTCATAAACCCAACCAAACGCAAATTTACACTAATTCCTGCTAATACCATAATCTATACCTATCCCCGGTATAACAAAATTTTTCTTATCTCCGAACCAAACGGTACCTTAGGGATCAACTCTAATTAAATTTGACACCCAAATTCCATACAATGTAAATAAAGATAACGAAATTTAGCATCTGAATTCGCATTCCAAAAAAATATAAATATAAGAGGCTCGAGTGGAGACCGGTGAACGTATTTTCAACTGCTCGAATTTTTTAAATTAATAATAAATTTAGTTATATTATATATTATTATCCGAATAATATCATCATAATTCGCAATTGAAAATAATAATAATAAAATAAAAAAAATCTCACTAATTACGCAGAGATCTCCTTTTGATTTCCTTTGACTACAACTTTTGGGTATAGAGACTCAATTTAATGCTGAGTTTCCTTTTGACGCATCCTATGTTTAAAAGTGTACGGAGACCCTTCAATTACAGGTCGTTTTGAAATGGGATCCCTTCACTTTTTTTTTTATTATTTTTTTGTTGAGACTTTCTTAGGTTTTAATTTTTTTTAATGAGTTTTTATCTTAATTATATTAAATATTTTATCAAATTTAACGAGTTAGTCGCTAATTGGTTCACTACTTATGTTTGCTAAAAAGTTAATAAAATTATTAAATTTGGTGAAATCATCAATGAATTTATAAACCTGCAATATATATATATATATATATTTATTAAAATCATTTAATTCCAAAAAGGGAAAAAAAAAGTTAAAGGTCCCGACAGAAAAAATAAAAGATGAGGGGTCTTCTATATATTTTGATTATTTTATTTATTAAAAAATAATATTATTCATATATTGCACACCTAACTCATCTAAAGATGGGACGTCCTTCACTAATTAAAATATGTAAACTCAATTTATTGGTAACATCTCCCATATTTATTTATTTATTTATTTAAGGAAAAATGTATGAAGACTACCTCAAGTAAAGACTATTTTAAAATAAACCCTTCAATTTTTATTTTTTTAATTAATATTTTAGTAAAAAAAATTAGAGACTTTATCAAATTATAACTTTAATCACTTATTTTAACAAATAAAACTCGACCAATTAACAGTTAATAATTAATAAATTTATTAAATTTGATAAAATTTTTAATGTAACCAAGGTTTAAAACTCAATCCCGAAGATAAAAGTTGAGGGGCCTATCTGAAAATCCCATATAAGTGAGGGAATTTTTTTACTTTTTTTTTTTTTTTTTTTTTTTTTACCTATTTATTTATTTATATACATATAGCAGAGGTTTTTGGTCCAATGCAATAAATAAAGGGTTGTGCTTTCATCCCAGCGCATCGACAGGTATATATATATATATATATATATATATATATATATATATATATATATTATTTTTTAAAAAAAAAAAAAATTAAGGCAAAACATAAATTAATTTTTTTAATAAAATATTTATTAATTTTAATTTTTTTACAAAATTAAGTTATATTTTTTGATTTTACAAATTAAAATCGAATTTTTTAAACAATGATCAAAATATTTATATTCTCTTTTTTTTTTTTTTTTTTTTCCCTCTTCTATTTCTTCTCTCTCCGTTGCCTGTATCTTTGTTGCTGCTGATGACGGCGGTGGCAAGAGCTTAAATGTGGCACAGATCGTATAAACAAGGACATAAATAGCAGAACATCTTAAGACGAAAGAGAGAGTAAAAATTAATAAAAATATTATACTATTTGAATATATAGTACACCACTTAATTAGTACGGAAAAATATAAAAATAATGAAGTACATAGTCAAATGACATAATATTTAAAAATTAAAATATAATTATTATAAATTAAAATTAAAAAAATCAAAATGTCACGTACGTTGCAATTTAATTAGAGAACCAAATTTAGGCTTAAATTTAGGTAGAAGTTCTATGTATACGAGGATTATATATATAGCAACAGTAGTATATGCATTTAATGGTACGGATGCTACAGAGGTGTAACTGCGTCTAATTTGTGAATGCCCCGTGAGAGATGGTTTGTACTGCTATGCTGATTCGGCCAAAGGGAGGACGCTGTGGGGGCCGTTTGGGTGTACTTTATAATTGCACGTGCGTAAGAAAAAAAAAAAAAAAAAAATCCTCAATGTTGGTAAAAGAAAAAAAATAAAAGCTTCAGTAAGGAGTTTCGAGAGTTTTCTTTTAAGACTAAATTATAAAAAATTCTCAGATAAATTTTTTTTTTATAATTTTTAAAAATTTATATTTTATTTTTTCTTAATTATGAAATTATGTACTTATCTTCCTGCCGTCATCGTTCCGTAAGTGGTTGAAAAATTGATGCCGCTGACGAGCAAGTTTCAGCTCCAATGACTGCAGCAATGATACTGAAACATATCAAATGTAGTCACAGAATCACAGAATTACTTACGGAACGATAACGACAGGAAGTAAGTGCATAATTCCGTAATTAAAAGTGGACAAAATGTAGGTTTTTAAAAGTAAGCGGAGAAAAATAAAAAAAAACGAGATTTTGCAGAAGAGTTTTCTATAATTTAGCCTTAACTTAATTTATATTCAAAAATTATAATTTTTTTTAAAATTTTAATATTAAAAAAGACCTGGCGAACTTGTAAAATGAGGCAAAACTGACACGTGACGGCAGATCGAGAGCTCTCTAGCGAGCCACTGAAGTTTTTTTCTCGGCAAAAGGTGATTATTGTTAGATATATGTTCTAAAAGCCAATCATGCCGACACATATATTCTTTTTAGAATATAAATTTGTATTTGACTTTTTACATTATAAATGTAATTGAATTTTTATTTTTATTCATATTGTGTATATGTCCATAAATTGTCTAAAAAATTAATAAGATGATGATACGTATTCTTAAGAGTTGAGAATTTAAGACATGTATCATCAGTGATTAATTCTTAAATGCTTCCGATCAATAGATCATCACGGGGACAGTGATTGATCTGGTGAGATTGGTGCACAGCTCGCTTCCCTTTTAGAGTAAACGAGTCTCGAGTCAACAGTGTGGGGACACTGGAGCAAATGTACATGTGGTTGTTGGAGAATAAGGGACCGAGTGTGACTAACACGAGAAGTCACTTGGATGTCTACTCACTCGTCAGTGATTTACTTGATATTGCAGTAGTGTGACTGGTCCTTTGACCTGCGGTGCCTCGACTATTCACAATGGGGTTATTGTAGTTTAACTGTACATACACTTGGTCCCTAGCCATTTGGATCCTTGCGGTGCATGTTGGCTGCAGTAGGTTCGTTGTAGGAATAGGGTGTGCACCTATATGAAATCTATCGTCCTTAGTAGATAAGTGAGTTAGTCCTATATATGTGATTTATGAGACCGAGTTTAGAAGATCTGAACAAGGCAGACTAAATAACGGAAAGGATTTTCAATATTAGAAACTCGAGTCGAGTAAATTTGACATATGACAGATAGTGCGGTTTGACGAGCAATTCCATGACCTCCGTCTAGTCGAGACTCATGATAGAAAGATTGTATCACACGTTAACTGCATCTAGAGGTTCAATATTCAATTCTACTGAAATGCCACTGCTTGCTGTTAGGCGTCACTAGTAGGTTGTGGAACTCACGAGAATTATTTGGATGATCGATGATTCTTATTGGGCTGAGTTGGCATTATTTTGACCCATTAAAAATAATTTCAGTGATATTATTGATGATGATTACAATATATCTCACTACCATATAGAATATAACCCATGGGGTCATAAATATAAGAGATTATGACTGATCGGATAGCTGGATCGTGATTTTTGAATTACTTGAGGACTTAATTATCAATATGTTGATAATTAGACTAATTTGTAATGGTTACACATTAGAGATATTAAAGTGCAAATGTTGCAAGAGAGGACTTACTAATAATTAGTGAGTTGTGAGAGAACTTAAGTGCAATTATTACATTATTGATTTGATTTGATCAAATTAGGATTAAGTTCAAGTCAAATTAAATTAGAATTTAATTGATTGAACCGATTAGGGATAAAATAAACTTAAATCTAATTTTAAGTTTATCTTAATTATTATAAAAGGGATTATATATCTAGTTTTTTTAAGAAGAAGAAGAAAAAAATCCTAGTTGTCATTTTTTTCTTTCTCTTTTATTTTTTTCTTTCTCTTTTCTAAATATCTACATTCAAAGAAAGAGATTCTCTGTAAGGGAGCTAGCATTCCGGTGAGAATTTCGACCATATTGGCAACCTCGTGTGGATACCAATTCTCGATCATATCGGCAACCTCGTATGGATACCCGTAGAGGCCGGACGCCTGTGCGGCTTCAAGAGAGCTAAATTATATGATTATCACATTACGGTGTAGATCTTCCGTGCAAAAGTAAAGATTAGAACTTTCTTTTTTTTAAAAAAAACCTTAAATACATGAGGGATTCTATTTTGCGTGGTTTTTGAAATCAGATCTTAAGTTTTGAAATCTAGTTTTATTTGAGTTTTTTTTCTGCTGCGTTTTATCTTACGCAATATTCTAACAGGTATCGGAGCCACATTCATATTTTTAAGATTAAAATTATAGATTTAGGTATCTTAAATCATTCTTTGATGATTAAATGATTAATAAATTATTAAATTTTGATAAATTCGAAATTATTTTATTCAAAAAAAAAAAAACATCGTACGGGCCGACATAATAATTCTATACGGACTGCTACAGTATTTTGTACGGACTGCTACAGTATTTGTACGGACTGCTACAGTATTTGTACGGGGACTGCTACAGTATTTTGTACGGGGGCTGCTACAGTGTTTTGGTCGTACGGACCAAAATCACCGGGCGCTGTGAGACTTGTCTCGCTAGCCTTGTCATCTAAATCCAGGCTCAGCCAAACTTGTCACATTTTTTCGGCTGGTGATTGGCTTTGATACCAAATGTAACGACCTAGTCAACTAGCAATAATAACTCGTTGGGCCCAAACTATAACAAAAAATACTTAAACTCAGTTATTATTACTAGTGCCTATATCTCTTATATACCCAATCACAATTCCATTTTCATCCGATGTGGGACTATTGGGATGTCAAAATAGAAACTTATTTATTTTGTATCGACATGTGATGTATGATGTGCATGCAGAATGCTATAATTTTAAATTTGTTTAAATTAAGGATTCTTTATTAGGGTTGTTTTTGGTGCCTGCAAGTACGAGCCAATTTTATTCGGAGACCTGTGTATCTCAATAGATTAGAGATAAAAGTTATCGAATGTAATTAATGTAACTTTATTTTTTGATTATGTTGTATTATGTTTGGTTGCATGTCATTGGTTGATTGGATGCAAACCGATAGCACACAATAAGCCCAGATCGAGACGAGCACTTGATGTCGGTCAGATCAAGAAGTTGATGGTGATTGAATCAAGTTGTAGTTCCGAATCGAATCAAGAAGTTGAAAACGATCAAACCAATAACATGTGTGTGCTTGTATTTATAACCCTAAGACCCCGATTTCGGGTTAGTGGCTCGAGCACAAATCTTCTTTTTAGATTCATGATCATCACCAGTTGTATTATATTTTTACGCGCAAATTATTTTTATTTACATGAGATGTAAATAAATAAAATTAAATATGAGACCTTAATGCTAATTTCCTCACAAATATTAAATCAAGCGGTCTTCCACCGTTGTAGAAGTGCGGGCGTCATTTTCGGTATTGATTGGGACGGCTTGTTATAGTGGTTAGATGCATCGAGAAGGCGAAACCACTCTATTAGCATAAAGTGCTGCGGAGTAAAGATTGGGTTGGGCCCAATATTTGTTAGGTGGGGGACCCTGCTTTGCTTATGCGTTTGAACGGTGGGTCTGACTTAACTAAGAAATGAGGCAAATATCTATCAGGTGAGGCCTACAGGACTTAGAGACTGAAAATCACTGTAATTTGCTTAAGAAGCATTGGACAAGAGTTGTCCACTCATTGGTTTGCGTGTCACCAATATCTGTTAGGTGAGGTAGTGCCGTAAACTAGTAGGACCACAATACCTACTTGAAATTCTTGTCGCGTTTGGTTTCCATTTCTCTATTCGAGGAGTGTAAGAGACTCAAGAAAATAGTGGGAGGCTAACGTTTGTTTTAAATATACCTAAAATAAAATTTTAAAATAAATACAAATATCTAATTTGAATTTTTACTCTCTACAAAACAAGATATTCGCTTCCAATCTTTTTTCTCGTATTCTCAATACTAACCGCTTAACCGAAACTAATCATAAAGACTGGCTTAGAAACTTAAAATTAGTTTTGAGTTTCGAGAAGCTCATTTATGTTTTCGACCAGGACCTCCCCACATTACCAAACTGTTCAACAACTCATCAAAAGGCAGTCTTCTCATGATCATTGTTTGACAATGATTAAAGACCTCGAGGAGCTTGAGAAGCTCGACATGAAAAAAATAAGGAATTGCAAGTTGATTTGATCATGCAATATCTTCCTAATTCATATGAATAGTTTATTGTAAACTACCATATGAATAAAATTGACTCTACATTCGCTGAGTTATTAAACATGTTGCTAACTTCAGAGGAGACTTTGAAGGGTTCAAGGGGCTCAGTTCTTGCTGTGGAGTGGGCTATCTCTTCCAAAAAAATATCTAATTGGAAGAAGAAACCCAAAAAGAAGCAAAATATAGAGAACAAGCTTAAAAGAAAAGCTCCTAAAAGAAAGGCCGCTGACAAAGAAAAATGCTTTCATTACAGTGTCGACGACCATTAGAAGAGGAATTGTCTCGTTTACCTGGAGAGCCTAAGGAATAAGAAGAAAGACACACCTTTGGAAGGTATGTCAAACCTGCTTATAATAAAAACTAACCTTACAGTTTCTTCTACTTCCAATTGGGTCATAGACTCTGGTTCTAGTTCTCATTTGTGTACTCCAATGGAGAGTCTAAGGAAAATTAGAGGGCTGAGGGAAGGTGACGTCACCCTACGGGTTGCCAATGGGGTAAGAATTGTTGCTATGTCTACTGACACCTATCCTTTACGATTACTGTTAGGACAAATTTTATTACTTAAAGACTATTATTATGTACTTGCTGCGCTAACAGGAATTTGATTTATGTTTTTTTTTTGGCTAACTTACAGAAAACCTTCCTACAATATTCTGCTTTTTCACTTTGCCCCCCTATCTTTTAAAAGCCTATATTTTGCCCCCTCGTAATTACCGAATTGTCTTTAGGGGGCAACGGCGTTAACGGAGGAAGTAAATTGACGAAAATGCCCTTACCTTATATTGGAGAGAGAATGGGTTTTAGCTTATTTTCCGCCATTCTTGAAGGGTATTTTGGGTATATCCAATAATATTTTTTAAAAAATTGACGGTTCACTCACGGAATGGTGACGGGGGGGGGGGGGGTAAATGCATATTTGATAATTACGAGGGGGCAAAATGTAAGCTTTTAAAAGATAGGGGGCAAAGTGAAAAAGCGGAATATTACAGGAGAGTTTTTTATAATTTAGCCTTTTTTTTTAGCACAGTACGATTATATTTTTAATTTTGATAAAGACTATTGCACAATTTATTTTAAAATAAAGTTTGTTTACCGTGGTTTTATAATTGATAGTCTTCATTATATATATATGGATATATCTATGAATATTTTTGAGCAGGTATTGAGTGTCATTGGGTCTAAGAGACCTAGAGATGAGATGAACCTAAAGTATATGTGGGCACCTAAGACTTGGTCATATTGAAGAGGAAAGAATTAATAGATTGGAGAAAGATGAGCTTCTTGGCCCATTGACTTTTGAGTCTTATCTAGTCTATTAATACTGTCTTCAAGAAAAAATAACTAAATCACCATTTGTAAGACAAGGGAAAAGGGTCACTGTGATAATTTTCTTGGTACACACTGATGTGTGTGGCCCATTTGATGTGCAGGCTAGAGATGGTTATCTCTATTTCAAAATCTTTTTCGATGATTACTCACGGTATGGGTATGTCTATCCTATGAGACACAAATCTAAAATTTTTGAAAAATTCAAAGAATTCAGATGTGAAGTAGAGAAGCAAACTGTAAAATCCATCAAGGTTCTTCGATCAGATCGAGGAGGAAAATATCTTAGTGGGGAGTTCTTAAACTATGGGGAGTTCCAAAACTATCTCAAGGAAAATGGCAGTCTTATAGTGAACTCCTCCTTGAATATTTCAACTCAACGGAGTGTCAAAACAGAGAAATCAAACTTTATTTGATATGGTTCGATTCATAATGAGTTCTACTAATCTTCTTTTGTTTCTTTTGGGACATACTTTGCTTATTGTAGCCTACCTACTAAATAGGATTTTCTCTAAATCCCTTCCTACCACGCCATATGAGATATGGCATGGTAAGAAACCAAATCTTAGTCATATCAAGATTTGGAGATGTTCGGCCCATGCCAAGCGACTACAGGCGGACAAGTTAGAGGTTAGATTTGAGAGGGCTCGTTTTATAGAATATTATAAAAAATCTTTAGATTACTATTTTTACATCCCAAAGGATCACAATATAGTTGTGAGCCGATACACTACTTTCTTAGAACAATAGTTTATTCAAGAAGCAGTAAGTGGAAAAAAAATTGAGTTCGAAGAGAAAGTCTCTGAAGAGCAACGAATCCCAAAACCTACGAAACCTATTCATGTTGAGCTAGTACATGTAGCACCACATCCACCACATAGATCGAATAGGATCTCCCATCCTACTAAAATAAGCAGTAAGTGAGAGAAAAATTGAGTTCGAAGAGAGAGTCTCTGAAGAGCAATGAATCCTAAAACCTACAGAACCTATTCATACTGAGCAAGTACATGTAGCACCTCATCCACCTCGTAGATCGAATAGGATCTCCCATTCTACTAAAAGATACTTAGGTATTCTTACAGAGGATGTAGCGAAAATGTTCCTCATAGGAGATAGGGAACATGTAGATGATCCCAAAATCTATAATGAGACGATGTCTGGCATCGACTCCGAGAAGTGGTTAGAAGCCATAAAGTCAAAAATTGCCTTAATGTGTTCCAACCAAGTCTGAACCTTGGTAGATCCACCAAAAGGTATAGTACCTATCGGGTGTAAATGGATTTACAAAAGAAAGGTAGGTTCGGATGGATAGGTAGAGACTTATAAAGCAAGACTGGTGGCGAAAGGCTATAGTCAACGCGAAGGCATTAATTATCAGCAGACTTTTTCGCCTGTGGCCATGCTTAAGTCCATTCGAACACTACTTGCCATTGCAGCATACCATGATTATGAGATCTGGCAAATGGATGTGAAAACTGCCTTCCTAAATAGATTTCTTGAGGAAGATATCTATATAGAGTAGCCTTTGGGTTTCACTTTCAGTGACGAAAATCACAAAGTATGCAAGCTGTAAAGGTCCATATATGGGCTTAAGCAATCATTTCAAACTTGGAATACTTGTTTTAATGACGTGGTCAAATCGTTTGATTTCGTTAAGAATGACAAGGAACCATTTGTTTAGAAAGTTGGTGGGAGTGCTATTACATTCCTCATATTATACGTGTACGACATTCTCCTAATTGGAAATGACATTCCAATGCTGACCTCGGTTAAAATGTGATTATCTAAGGAATTCTTTATAAAAGACCTAGGGAAAGCATCTATATTTTGGGGATTAAAGTTTGTAGAGATGGATCTAAAAGGATGCTATACCTCTTACAGAAAATGTACATAGAGGAGGTGCTGAAGAAGTTCTCTAAAATGGGATTTTTACCTCTTAGGCATGAAATTTGTCTCTCCAAGAAGATGTGCTCCAATACATATGAAGAGATTCAATGAATGGGCCAGATCCCTTATGCTTTAGCTATAGGGAGCCACATGTATGTCATGCTATGTACACGACCTGATATCACACTTGCTGCGAGTGTCACAAATAGGTATCAATCCAATCCAGGTGAGGAGCATTTGACTGCTGTGAAAAACATACTTAAGTATTTGAGAAGGACTAAAGATATCTTTTTGGTCTTTGAAGGAGGAGAGCTGAAAGTACGAGGATACACTAATTCAGACGTCATGTATGATTTTGACGATAGAATGTCTACGTTAGGATATGTGTTCTTGTGCAATAGTGGTTCGGTGTATTAAAAGAGTTCCAAACTATTAATCATCGCTGACTCTATTATGGAAGCAGAGTACATCGCCGCATCTGAGGCTGCGAAGAAAACCTTTTGGTTCAAGAAATTTGTTGCGGAACTAGGTATGATGCCATCAGATGACATTCCACTTTATTGCGACAACAATGGCGCCATAGCCCTAGCTAAGGAGCCTAGGACTCATAAGAGATCCAAACACATAGAGTGTCGGTTTCATATTATACGCGACTATCTCGAGAAAAAATACGTTGAGATACAGAGAGTAGACTCCACGGATAATGTGGCAAACCCACTGATTATGCCGCTAAGACAGTAGAAGACTAAAGCCGACCTTGAGAAGATAGGGCTTATCTATTTGGCTAATTGGCTTTAGTGCAAGTGGGAGATTGTTAGATGTATGCCCTAGAAGCCAACCAGGCTGACACATATATATTTTTTAGGATATAAATTTGTATTTGATTTTTTACATTCTAAATGTAATTAGGTTTTTATTTTCATTCGTATTGTGTATGTGTTCATAAATTGTCCAAGAAATTAATAAGATCATTATACGTATTCTCAAGAGTTGAGAATTTGAGACTTATATTATTAGAGATTAATTCCTAAATGCTCCTGATCAACGGATCATCATAGGAACAGTGATTGATCCGGTGAGATTGGTGCACAGGTCGCTTCCCTTTTAGGGTAGATAAGTCTCGAGTCAATAGTATGGGGACACTAAAACAAATGTGCAGGTGATTGTTGGAGAACAATGGTACCGAGCATGACCAACACGAGAAGTCACTTGGATATTTACTCACTCGTCAGTGACTTACTCGATATTGCAGTAGTGTGATTGGTCCTTTGACATGCGGTGCCTCGGCTATTCACAATGGGGTTACTATAGTTTATACCTTGCCCCTGCCCATTTGGGTCATTGCGGTTTATGTTGGCTGCAGCATGTTCGTTGTAGGAATAGGATGTCCACCTATATGGAATCTATCGTCCTTAGTAGATAAAGTAGTTAGTCCTATGTGATTTATGAGACCGAGTTTAGAAGACTTTAGCTAAAGGCAGAGTAAATAACGAAAAGAATTTCTAATTTAAGAAACTCGAGTCAAATAAATTTGACATGTGACAGACGGTAGGGTTTGACGAGTAATTTCATGACCTCCGTCTAGTCAAGACTTCTGATAGAAGGATTGTATCACATGTTAACTGCACCTAAAGGTTAAGTATTCCATTCTACTGGAATGCCACATGCTGCTATGCGTCACTAGTGAATTTTGGGACTCATGAGAACTATCTAGATGATTGATGATTCTTATTGGGCTGAGTTGGAATTATTTTGACCTATTAAAATGAGTTTTAGTGATATTGTTGATGATGATCACAATATATTTCACTACCAGATAGAATAGAACCTATGGGTCACACACATAAGAGGTTATGACTGATCGGATAGTTGGACCGCGATTTTTGAATCGTCTGAGAACTTAATTATCAATATGTTGATAATTAGACTAATTTGTAAATATTACAAATTAGGGATATTAAAGTGCAAATATTGTAAGAGAAGACTTACTAATAGTTAGTGAGTTGTGAGAGGACTTAAGTGCAATTATTGTATTATTGATTTGATTTGATTTGATCAAATTAGGATTGAATTCAAGTCGAATTAAATTAGAATTTAATTGATTGAACTAATTAGGGTTAAGATAAACTTAAATCTAATTTTAAGTTTATCTTAATTATTATAAAATTGATTATATATCATTCTTTATACGTATAGGTTTTTTTAAAAAGAAGAAAAAAAAAAAAATCCTAGTCGTCATCTCTTTCCTCCTCTTTCTCTTTTCTAAATATCTACGTTCAAAGAAAGAGATTCTCTGCAAGGGAGCTAACACCTCGGTGAGAACTTCAATCAGATTGGCAACCTTGTGTGGATACCCGTAGAGTCCAGACGCGTGTGCGGCTTCAAGAGAAATAAATTTCACGATCATCACATTGCGGTGTAGATCTCTCCGCGTAAAGGTGAAGATTGGATTTTTCTTTTCTTTTTAATCTTAAATATATGAGGGATCATATTTTACGTGGTTTTTGAGATCGAAACTTAAGTTTTGAAATATAGTTTTATTTGATTTTTTTTCCACTGTGTTTTATCTTGCGCAATATTCTAACAATTATGATTCCTCAGTGATATAGATTTGATTTTCCTCTCTTGATGGTTTGTTATGTCTCTGGTTAGGAGTTTTCTCGGTATAGTGCTGGTTGTCGGTCTCTAGACCGTGAGCTTCGCATATGTTGCATAGTCATTGTGATCTCGTTTGGGAGTTTGTCGACTTATTGTCGTATACCGGTTGTTGGACCGCAGGTATTAAGCATTCACATTGTGATCGCTATGCACATGCTGCACATGTTACGTACGCTTGCAGATTGATCCCCGCATTGGTGTTCTTTACTGGTTGAGTGGTCTAATCGACCCGTGACCTCATTCTTTGGCTATATCTGTAGGTTCTGGGTGATATTGAGCCTCTTTTTCTCTAGTTGTATTTGTAGGTAAGGGGTTATATGTCAGTTTGGGTGGGAGTATTAGCTTGAAGTCCTAGTGACCAATAGTGGCACACGATTGGGTACCTTGTGTTTTGGTATTTTGATGCATTTTTATATTTCAGCTATTCCTTATGTCTGCTGATTACTAGATCTGTGTGATTTTCACATCTTGCACGTTAGGATTAGTACCCTACTTTACTCAGATTTACTAATTGTGTATTCACTTAATGATTCTACCTGCCCATTTTATGCTTTTTTTTTCATATATTACCTATTGATTATACCTGTTTATATTATGACGATCATACTGTTTATTCCTTCTAATTTTATTTGTCATTTACCTACTGATCATACATGCTTTTTTCACAGGCTCATTGTATCCGCTGGAATACATTCAGTTGTGTCTCACACCTTTTGTTTACACCTTTTTCAAATACTTCGGGTTGTGGGACGGGCGATGTTGTGAGGACCGATTGATGTGATTGATAGAGCCGTCCCTATTATTATACATGATTAGTTAGATGGACCCACAGTTATTGTACATTTTGGCATTTGATATGATTGAGTTATACTGCATTTCTGTAATTGATTGATCATAGTATCTTGCCGTAGCCATGCGTGTATAGAGGAGACTCTATCCGTTTGGATCGAGGTATCTTATGTACGTGACAGATCTGTTCACGTCCTTAAAAAATGTTATAAAATTTTGATTTATAAAAAAAAAAATAGTCCACTTTTTGACCCCGGGGTGTGACGGTGATGAGAGAGAGAGGGAGGGCTTTGAAGGTAGGGAAATTAATGAGAAAGAGAGAGAGAGATATGGTGAATGCAACGACGGTGTCGATGGCAGCAAAGTGCTCAGTGAGGGAGGACAGACTGAGAGAGAAGAGAGAGAGTGGGAGAAAAAAAGAGATTGTGCGGGCAGAGCTGCATATAACGCAGGAACACGGTAAACTTTTAACTGTGTCCAAATACAGAAAATTATTTACCGTGTTTAGAAACGGTAAATGGTTAATCGTGTTTGGATACGGTTAACCATTTATCATATTTGAATACGGTGAATGATTTATTGTATTTAACTTAAACATATTTCTCAACCAGCACTTGTGTGGCGCTCGCGTGATAAGTATATAACCTATTTTAAAAATATAATTTTTAGAAAACTATTTGTACAAAAAATTTATTGCTACGAGACGTACTATATGCCAAAAAAAATAAAAATAAAAAAAATAAAAAATAATAAAATAATAAAATTTGAGCAATACTTTATGGTGGATTATATTTTTCTACTAGCCTTATCTTTTTTTCTTCTTTTTTTTTCACTAAAATCTGAAAGGAATGGGTGAAAATGTGGAAGTAATTTTTAAAATAAGTTCATCAACTTTTCCACTTATTTTAGATGAATTATTTTATTTAATTAATTAAATATTATATAAATTTAATAGTTTGGTTAGCTGATAGTCATTCGTACTTATAATTTTACATATTTACTAAAAATTAAGAAATTAGATAACAAGCTGAATTACTGCTATTTGAATGTAATAATATAAATAAAATAATTAGAATTTAAGTGAATGTAAATAAAAAAATAAAAAAATTAATTATTTAATAAATAAACTTTCTCATTAAAACTTTGATTTGGTAAAATTTTATTTATCTGCTAAAATCTCTATTTATAAATATTTTCACCTCCCCCGTGATTGAATCCTGATTTTGCCTCTGAAATGAGAGTTTAGATTGAAACTATTCTGTACAAATAAATCTTATTTTGTCTATATTTTTTTTTTCTTTTTTTTTATGATTATCAGTTTTTGCTGAAGAGGTGGGTTATGATAAAATTCTGCTCGAACGCTTCCATTGCAGAATTCCAACAATTGGTACTGAACAGATCACTGAATTTAGAGCAATTGGTATTATAACTGATTATGAATTCTCAACAAATGAAATCTCTAAGTCATTTACAATACACAAGGTAATTAAATTCCAAAAATTCTAATTCACGAGGCGTCCCCTTCCTCGTAGGGATGTCAACGGGTCAGATTCGGGGCAGATTTTTAAAAATCTGAATCCGACCCGAACCCCACTACCAAATCCGAATCCGACGGATTTTAAAAATTCATATCCAAATCCGAATCCGACCAAAAATTCAAAATTCGAACCCGAATCCGAAAATCTAAATCCGAAATAATTATTATTTTTTTCTTTACAATATTTCAAAATATATTATATTAAATTTAGATTTTTAAAATATAAATATAAGTATAATATCAAATATTTATATACATATATATATATTAGGGATAATTGCCTGTGTACCCCTGAAATATGAAGAAATATCTGATTTACCCCTCTTATTTTTTTCTTTCCAATATACCCTTCATACGTTCCACCGTTATTAAAAATACCCCTACCGTTTTTCTTTGTTAAATTAACTAGGGTTAAACTAGAGTTAAATAATAATCGGAGTTGAAAACTATCAGATATACCTATTTTGCACCGGTTTAGGGTTTAGGGTTTAGGGTTTAGGATTTTTTAGGGTTTTAGGGTTTAGGTTTTAGGGTTTTAGGGTTTAGGATTTAGGATTTTTTAGGGTTCTAGGGTTTAGGGTTTAGGGTTTTAGGGTTTAGGGTTTAGGATTTAGGATTTTTTAGGGTTTTAGGGTTTAGGGTTTAGGGTTTTAGGATTTAGGGTTTAGGGTTTAGGAGTTTAGGGTTTTAGGATTTAGGGTTTAGGGTATATTTGAAAGGGCAAAATAGTAATTACACACAGATAACGGCAGTTTCAAACGGTAAACTAACAGAGTTTAACTTCAGGGGTATTTTGGAAAGAAGTTGGAACGTAAGAAGGGTAGTTTTAATATTAGCCTTCTAAGAGGGGTAAATCTGAAAACAGAGAAATTTTTAGGGGTACGTAGGAAATTGCCCTATATATTATATAACATAAAATTAATTCGGGTTCGGCTTGGGTTCGAGTCGTGTTCGGATTTGGGTCGGATACAATCAAAATTCATATCCAAATCCAAATCCGTTGAGTTTTAATTTTTTATATTCATATCAAAATCCATATCCATTTAATATCGAATAAATCCATTCCGTTCGGATTCGGGTTCGAATAAAATTTCGGGTACTCGTGCCATTGACATCCCTACTTCCTCGTCCTCAGCTCATTTTTGATAAATCAATAGAGAACATAAAAGTACAACTATGAATTATTTATAATCTCGTTTAGGCATTTAGTATACAATAAACTGAGAATCTACACATAAAAATTTATTACCAAAATAACAAATATTGAGTTCCATTGTCTAAGGATAGAAACACTTAATTAAATGGCTTAATTAAGAAGAGATTTGTTGGCATTCCATCAAATCGAATTGGATGCGCCCCATGAGAGGGCTCATTTGATGGTTATTATGTTATCTAATTAGATTAAATTTAATCTCGCTTTTTAATTTGGAAAGCTAATTAAGGATATACTCTAGCTATACGAGGATTGTTATTGTAAGTAGAGTCGGCCTAATTCTCTACTTTTCTATTAGACTTCGTTTGGTTCGTGTATTAGAGAGAATTAGTAATATCATGGATAAGTATAAATTTAGGAATAAGTTAGGTATAATGTGAATTTGTGTTTGGTTGGATATTAGGTTAGTACCAGGTATAAGAAAAATAGTGTTTGGTAGTGATTGAAGAATAAGAGGAATAGATAGTTGACTTTTGTGTTAAAAGACTAAAATATTCTTTCCTTTTTAGTTTTTTTTTTAAAAATTAAAATTTCAAAATTTATTCAAATTTTAATATTTATTAATTTTAATTTTTATAAAAATTTTAAGTGGAAGCAAAAAAAAAAAAAAAAGTTAATTTTAAAATTTTAAGTAGAAGTAAAAATTTTAATTTTTAAATTTATATAAATTTTAAAAAAATTATAAAAAAATTGTATAAATTTAAAAATTTAAAATTAATATTTAAAAAAAAATAAAAATTTTAGATTTATTTAAATATAAAATTAAAAAAATTAAAATTTATAAAATTAAAAATTTAAAATTTAAATATTTTTAAAATTTAAAAATTCTAATTAAAAAAAAATCAAAAAAAAAAAAAAAAAAAAAAAAAAAAAAAAAAAAAAAAGAAGAGAGGCAAAGTGCCCCTTCCCAAGGCAGAGCCTTGGGAAGGGGCTTATACTGGGTTGTTCGGGGAGAAGGGGGAACCCAAATCCCCCCTAAATACCGGGTTGTCCCGATTTTTATCGGGACAACCCGGTAAGGGGGGGAATAGGTGTTCCCTCCTATTCCCCCCCTCATTCCTATTTTGTTTGGGTACAAAGGGGGGATATCCCTCTTTTGTACGCAAACCAAACACCTCCTTAGGGTGTTGGAATTTGTTAGATATGTCTCGAATTCTAGAAGAATTTGTTAAATACGTCTCAAATTCTAAAACCAAAAGGTTTTCTACCTCTAGTCTGTTTTGATTATCTCATTAAGTTAAGTTTAGATTATATCTAATCTTATTAAGATTATTTCTAATCTTAGTAAATTCATATTTTTAATTGTATTAGAATTTAGCCACTATTATAAATACACCCTTATTTCATTGATTTGGTGCGGAGGATGAAAAGAAGTATGAGTGTATTTTGGGATTAAGATTTTGTGAGAAAGGCATATTTTGTACACCACTTTGATTACAATTGAAATTTTCGCTCCGTCTTCGCCCAAGGACGTAGGCCAGTGGCGGAACCACGTAAATATTATGTGCTTTATTTTTCTTCTCTTTTTTTCGATTCTCTTTTGGTATTTTCGCGTCCAATAAACTGGATCTTTTACGGCTTTTATCATAACAGAATTTCTTATAAATAAATACACGAGCGATTCTCTTATAAGAATATAAATAAGAAAATAAGAAAACATACCTATAAACTTGTGAGGAATTTGCGAGCCATCTTGCCAGAGAGATAGACCCCATCTTTCATTAACCTATTGCTTCTAAAGGGTTTTGAACAGTGGATTATAAATTTAGCTCGGTTTATCACGGGTTTGGAGCTTCAGAAAACTTTCGTGGACGATCCGAGGACGCGTAAATTAACCTCTACGATTCAAAACTTATCGCGTTCTAACACGAGACGCTTTTGCAAAAAGTACGAACGAATACTTCTGCTACGTTCTACAAGATTAAATTATTGAACGCGATAAGTTGTAGTTTTTCATGAAGACAATGAGAGGATGCGTGGATTTATTATATTTGCAACTACACCCAGTTAAGATCCAAGAAGTTTTCTTTTTTCCTTTTTCTTTTTTGTGTTGGTTCTCCATCTATGGGACTAGGTACCTCTCTCTCTCTCTCTCTCTCTCTCTCTCTCTCTCTCTCTCTCTCTCTCTCTCATAGATACATTTGAAGAGAGGAATTGAAACCCACTCCCTCCCATTAATTTCTTTTCTTTTCCTCTCAACTTTGTATTTATGATCTGCTCAGTATTGAGGCCATTGGGCCAAAATGAAATGGGGCATAAGCGATATGTTTCTCTAATTTTTGGTTAGATAGCATATTTCTATCTTAACCATCAGTGTAATCTGTATACATGTTATCATTTACTGAAATAAACAAATATAACTTTCAAATTAATTGAAACGAGTGATGGTGCATATTTCCACTCCCAAAAGTATATATGAGTAGGATCCTAACGGTCGTAACTTCATTATTGAGAAATTTACGTATATTGCATGATTGATAAATTCCAACAATAACCCATCCAAAGGATCAACGATCATAGTTCATATTTTATATATGTTAGCAATTCACATGTGAATTGCCCAACATTGAAGAGTTAGTTAGAGATCAAAGGGTTGATATATCAATAGTCCTAGACCTAATAGACTTGAGCTTTGACGTTGAGTTTCGCTAAATATGTCACATCTTTGGGTCTATATTGTTCTAAGTTGGGGCAAATTTGCTCACAAGGGATATTATAGCTAATGATTGGCAATTTTAGATTACTCATTTAATTAAGAATAAAAAAAATATAGATTTATTAATGAAGGAGTTAGGTTAGTTCAAGGGTTGCCAGAAATTTACATATAAAGCCCCAAATCATATAATTAATAGATAATAACTAAAAAAAATTAATATACACTAATTATTCAATTAAAACACATGATGCTTCTTTTGAGGTGCATGCTTTCACATTTCCATATACTAAAATGAACCACTCCTCTCTACTACAACATGGCCTCCAATCATTGAAATGTGGTGTGTTTGTGCTGTTGCTTTTGATATTTTTTGCAGGAGATGGAGAGATAAGGAGTGGACTGAGGAGATCAAAAGAGCCACAATGGGCTGCTGGACACATGTCATTTTCTCATTTGTTAGGTCATGTTATCATGATGGGTTTCCTGCTCTCTCATTGGTCCCGAAATCTGAACTCAGAAATGGGTCTGACACAAAAAAAAATCTAAGTATGTGCCAGAAAGATATCATTGGGGGCAGTGGCTTTAATGATTGGGAAGTGCTTTCGGTTTTCAACCAAAAAAAAAAAAAAAAAAAAAAAAAAAAAAAAAAAAAAAATCAATAAAATTATAAAAATTATATTTTAATCGAGTCTGACATGTATAATATAATATTACTTACCAAAGTAGACAATTAAATTTTAAATTGATGGTATGAATTATTCGATGCTCCTCATATTACATGCGCCACCAAAAGAGTACTCAAGCTTAGGCCCGTTTGATAACGGGATAAGTCAGAACTAACTATTCTAGGGATAGGTATAAAATATGGAACTAGTGTGAAAAAAAGTTTGGGATGATTTCAGGAATAAGAAATTTTATATTTGGTATGAGAATGAGGAATAAGATAAATAAATTTTTGCCCTCAACTTTATTATGTAATAATGAAGTGAAAGAGGATACTTCGGTAGACGTGAGAGGGTATTTAAGAAAAAAAAGTAAGAGGGTGGTTGGAAAAAGTGAGAAAAGTAATTCCAGCTTATTCTAATTGTACTGAAACAAGCTATACCGATTGATTCCAGATGTGTTTGGAAGAACAAGAGGATATCCCCCTATTCTCTATTCTAATCCGTTTCCAAACAGCCTCCCAGATGATTAGAACTCTATAGTTTTTTTCTCTCTATCTCTCATTTTTGCAAAATTTCAGAGTTGATTGAAGTTTGGTCCAGTCGCAAACCACCAACAGCTGTACAAAATGTTAACATTTTGCACCAAGAGAATCAATTCGTTGCGATCGGTTATAATAACTGATCAATTTCAATCAAATATTTTAATTTCTGTCTGACCACGAATGTTGTCCGACAGTAGTATAAGAAAATGGCAGACCCCACTTTGCTGTGCATGCAGTAATCACATGCTCATAATAGTTCAAAAATAACTGAGAATTTGGATTCCTTGTAATTTTTTTAACAAGTTACAATTGAAGGCTTTTGACAACTGCTTCCTATAGAGCATTTCAATGAGAAAGGATACTGAACAAAAATTGAGCATGTGTCAGCCGCAGGGAGAAGTTTTTCCAAATTTTTTACCTTATCATGCAACATTATTGTATTCCTACACATTTATAACATGTAACATGTACAATGCATTGGATTTTATTTTCTTGGTAGGTCTTTATGATTCCCAAGAAAAGTGGTGCTCTTGTTTCTTTTTTTCTAGGAAAAAGTGGTGCTCTTGTTTCTTTTTTTTTCTAGGAAGGTTGAGTGGGATTTAAAAAATAATAATAATGAGATGTATGATGTACATTTTATTTATCTAAGAATTTACTTTATATTTAGGGCATACAAGTAGCATTTTTCAAATAAAAGATAAAAAATGTATGCAGGGCTTGATGGTTGGTATCTGAGTTATCTGAGGTCCCGAATTCGAAGCCTAGTTGCTTCATATTTTCAGTTAAATTTATTTAAAAAATAAAAATTAAATTTAACTGGAAATATGCCGTTCTCTCTCAAAAAAAAAAAAAAAAAAAAAAAAATTTAAAACTGTATGCAGGCCCTCTAAAGTATATAAGACTAGGGGTGGCAATCCAGCTCGCTGTTCGCGAGCCAGCTCGTGTTCGGCTTGAAATGAGCTCGAGATCGAATCGCTCGTTTAGTAAACGAGCCGAACACGAGCCGAATTTTTCAGCTCGTTTAATAAACGAGCCAAACACGAGCTGGGTCAGTTCACTCGTGTTCGGCTCGATAACAGCTCGAATATATATATATATATATATATATATATATATATATATATATATATATATATATATATATATATATATATATATATATATATTACTATTTAGATTTTAGGCTATTAATTTTTTGTGAATTTTAATTATTAGATTAAAATTTTAATTTTTTAATTTTTTTTCAACTTTACACCTAATAGTAGGAATGAAAATTAAACTTGTTGTTCACAAGCCAGCTCGTGTTCAGCTCTTTAATAAACGAGCCGAACACAAGTCTAATTTTTCAGCTCAATATTTAAACAAGTCAGCTTGTGTTCCGCTCGTTTATTAAATAAATGAGCCGAACACGAGCCAACCCAGCTCGCTCGTATTCGGCTCGTTGACACTCCTATATAAGACTTCAAAATTGAACTTTTTCTTAAGGACTTTCAATCTTTTCGAATTAAGTAATTTCGGTAAAAAAAAATTTGAGAATTTCATCAGGAAAATAATAATGGAATAATTAATTAATAACTAGTGCCTAATGGAATTTCCAAGTCTGATAAAATTTTCAACTAAAATTAACTTTTAAGTGAAGTTAAATGGATTAATTTTAGTACCGCACATATTTACATTTTCACCAAAATATGATTTACAAAACATTTCCCACTTGTGGGTTCTTGATAGGCTACTATTCTCTGAGTGCAAGAGTATAATGGGTAAAAAATAAATTATACAGTATTAGATTTGACCTTTTTGTTTTTAATCTTTTGGTACTTCGAATCTCATTTTTACTCCCTACCACTCTACAAGCACCGGGAGTTCCCATTTATCAAAAATGCTCTGTTGGTAATGACAATTAGGGACGGTAATGGATACGGATACACGAAATTTTATTCGAATCAGAATCTGAATGGAATGAATTTATTTGATATTAAACGAATATGGATTCGGATATATATGGATATAAAAAATGAAAACCCGATGGATTTGGATTTGGATATAGATTTTGATTGTACACGATCCGAACCTGAACCCGAATTAATTTTACGTTATATAATATATGTGTATATAAATATTTAATATTATATTTAAATTTATATTTTAAAATTTTAAATTTAATATAATATATTTTGAAATATTGTAAAGAAAAAAATTATTATTATTATTTCGGATTTGAATTTTCGGGTTCGGATTTTGAATTTTTGGTCGGGTTCGGATTTGGATATGTATTTTTAAAATTCGTCGGATTCGAATTCGGGTTCGAGTTTGATAGTCGGGTTCGGATTTAGATTCGGGTTTTTAAAAATTCGTCCCGAATCCGACCCGTTGACATCCCTAATGATAATAAGTGAAGGGGGAAATAGAAATTCTCTATGTTTTGTAAAGGCCAATTTGCATTAAAAAATTTATTAATTTTGAGTTTTTACGAAAGTTAGCAATATTTTTCGTTTTTTGCAGATTCGATTCGAATTTTATATTTTCGAACTACAATGCCCTTTATTCCCTCCACCGCATTCATACCCCTTTTGATACATAGAAAATACGATATGATCCGTTGACAGAGACATTAAGAAAATAAGTGTGCTACGTACTTCAGTGATCTGGTCGTCTTCTATGGCTTTTCGAGCTTCTAGCGATCGGAGGAGGTACGGACTCTTATAGTTTATACTTTGTTTTGGGCATCCGCTTCTTCCGAGACTGAGTGGGAAGTCGATGGAAGATTGGTTGTTTGGTCAGTGACTGATCCTTATTAGAGACAATCGACAATGGTGCCGACATTGCCAAGACTTTTGAGTGGGACTGCGGTCCATAATAGACTTAATGGCAAGAAACCCAACAATAGACCTAACGTTTAGATGGGTTGAGTTCGATCGAGACCCGTGGGTATTTGTATACTTTAAGTGAATTGATTGTGTATTTTTAACGGCTCGAATTTTTGAAATGAGCAATGCTATATGTACACCCCCAAAGGGGGTGTACATCTTACACCCACCCATCTAAGGGTGAGGGGGTCACTTCATAAATTGTGAAGTGACCCCTCACCACACCCCACCCCACCCATTGGATGGGTGAGGTGTGTGATGTACACCCCCAAAGGGGGTGTACAAGTAGCATTTTTCTTTTGAAATTAATGATTTGCGCCAACGATCCGACAAACCCAAATATCTCCCCCTCTCCCTCTCTCTCCCTCTCCCTCTCCCTCCCTCTCGGGTTGCAAGGAACCCGAGACAACCAATGGTGGCTGCGCTGCCCCCTGACCACCACAACCATCTCCTGGGCCTTCGGCATCGCCACCCGGACCAACCCCGGTACCTCCTAGAAGCCCCGAGCCCAGGCGGAGCTCCTTGGACCTGGTTTGGCCAAGCTCGGGCCGCATACGAGCCCAACTTCCGCCGCCACTCTCTGCCACCAGGGTGGACCTCCAGCAACCTTGTGGAGCCTCGGGTGCTGCTCCAACCTTCCATGATAGCAGCCGTGGCCCGTGTTCAAGCTAAGCCCTAGATGATGCCCTAGCGGGCTGCAAAATAGATCCCAGCGCTGTCGCAACCATCGCCGCCCCAGGTCGTCGCTGTCAACCTCTTGGGGCTTCGGGCACCTCACCGGGGCCGCCTCGACCTCCTCTCGCCGTCGGCATGGCTCGGGCTCAAACTGATGAGCCGGAGTATGCCTTAGCGAGATGCGGGCACTCTTGCACCGCCGCCGCCGCCTACCACCACCGGGCACCGCCTCCCCTGGTTGCCCCTCGACGGACCGGATGTCCCCTGGCCGGTGCTAGCCTCTACTTGCCCCCAAGGATGATCTCCTATAGTTGCTGCCCAGAACGTGTGTGGGCAAGGAAGGTCTTGGCATGAAGTCCCTGTTTCGGCTAGTTTCGACGCCGGCGACCTCCTGCAAGGTGAGCACGACCCTTTCTCCGCCTTGTAAGCTAGAGTGCTCCACTTTACGGCATCATAATTGGCTCAGCATGGCGACATTGGCAGTGTCACTTTCATGGACTTCGAAATCGATCAACATATTTCTTGACCCGGCGCGCTTCCCAATGCACGACTTCGCTCTAGACAGCGAGCATGGGATTCAGAACGTCGGGATCTTCGATCTAGCGCTGTTGGTTTGATTCCATGTTAACATGGAATCGTAGGTATTGAATCCATAAAACCATACTTTTTGATATAAATTATGCAATTGTTGGTTATTTTGGGAGTCTTTATGCAAAGTGTACAAATGTGCTGACTCGGGCAGTGTGCACGGGCAGTGTACGACCTCCGTACTAATTATCTTAGGTCCAGATACTATTTGTGGAGTAATAATTGAGTTTCAGTGCGATTTTTGGCAAATTGTCGACTCGTTTCGTTTGATAATTATGTTCGAACATTGAAAGGCTCCAGGGGCTCAATAGCTGACCTTGGCTAAGTTTAAACACCCCCATGATGTTCGGAGATGACAAGTAGAGTTACAGCTGGTTTCGGTGCCAAATTGATATTTTTCGAGAACCCGACGTAGCTAAATTAGAATTTTACCCACCCCGCTTGCGCCACTTGGTGTGCGGCTGTCCCAACACTAAAAAAGGAGTGTCCCAGGACAGCGGGGATAGTTAAATGATATTCGGAGTGTTTCGAAACACTTCTGGGTTGAACCGGACCCGAAAACGTCAATTCGGGCAATACCGGCCGCGAACTCGTGTCATGCGAGTTGCTGCTGCTCGCAACAGTTAGTAGGCTTTGTTTGCTGGTCGTTTAGTGAGGTTTGGCACCTATGGTCGCAGCAAGAGCGCCGCAGGTGGTTTCGATGCCGAAATGGGCATCCAGGGAACCAATTTGGCGAATTTTTAGATTTAATATTTTGTTTCGGCACACTTGTTGTGCAGCTGGCCCAATATCATAATGATTGGTGTTTTGGGACGGCGTGTGATCTACTGAGACCTATGGCACGTCTTGAAAAATTCCGAAGAACTAGTTGGGTCTTGGAGTGTGACGCCCCCAATTGTCCCACATCGGATGTGGATAGAATTGTGATTGGGTTTATATGAGACATGGACACTAGTAATAATAACTGGGCTTAAGCATTTTGGGCTGTGGTTTGGGCCCAACGAGTTATTATTGCTAGTGGGCCGGGTCGTTATATTTAGTATCGAAGCCAACAACCAGCCGGAAGTGTGCGGTGAGTCTCGGCTGAGTCTGGGTCTAGATGACAGGGCTAGCGAGACAAGTCTGACATCGTCTGGTGATCTTGGGCTGCTGTGCGTGTGTTTGAGCTAACGAGGACGTCAGCCCTAAACGGGGGGAGTCTGTGACGCCCCCAATTATCCCACATCGGATGTGGATGGAATTGTGATTGGGTTTATATGAGACATGGACACTAGTAATAATAACTGGGCTTAAGCATTTTGGGTTGTGGTTTGGGCCCAACGAGTTATTATTGCTAGTGGGCCGGGTCGTTACATGGAGGGTCTGGTGATGCTTTTCGCATATATCGAAAATCGGTTAAAGAAACTGATTTTTTGATTATTGTTCAAATTATGTTATTGGTGACTTAGGGCCATAGAGGAATATCAATTATTGTGGATGCCTATTGGACTCTAGTAGAGTTGGCTCAGTAGTTGACCGAGTTTTTGGTGGTCGGTTATGGGACCGATGCTCCAGGTATATCGCGATGCACTTTAGTGCAGTGGTAGGCGTGTCGGTTAGTTTAGTTGACTTGTGAAAGAATTACTGACACGTGATATATTATGTCTAGATTCTCTTGGTGCCTAGAGACATTGGCAGAGCCGTGGACTTGGACAGTCGTCGTACAGGTGGATACTTCGATCCGAATATTAGCATAGTGAAACCTTATTGCGTACCATATTCAATTAGACCCTTTAATTCTCACTCGACACTTGACCTATATTTGTGTAGTTACATCATTGCACTTGGGATTCCGATCATACTTGATTGTTGTCTTGATTCTCTATTATGTTGTGACCATGATGCCCTGATCTTTGTGCTCCATTGATTATCCTGATATTAGGGCTTAGTTTATACATCAGTATATATGCATACGATTCTGATTATACATTTACATCACAGTGTGCTTGTCTGATTTTACCTACTCGTGACACCATCGATTGATTTCTATTCACTATTGATTTGATTGTCATTATATGACTCGTAGAGTAGGTGATTGTGGCTCTCAGAGATGTAGACTTGATTTAGCCCTCTTGGGTTGTGTATTCGCTATGGATTTGTGATGTCTCTGGTTGAGAATTTTTCGGCATAGTGTCGATTGTCGGTCGTCGGACCATGCGCCTTTTGAAATATTACATAGTTGTTTTGATCCCGGTTGGAAGTTTCTCGGCTTATCATCATACATCGATTGTTGGACCGTGAACATTGAGCATCCGCATTGTGATCGACGTGCACCCGCTATGCATGTCATGTACGCTTGTGGATTGATCCCCACATTGGTATTATTTATCGATAAAGTGGTCTGTTCGATCCGTAATCCCCATATACTACCAAGTGGGTACAGGGTTAGATGTTAGCCCGACAGGTGACGACCATGCCATTAGCCTGAGATCCTTGTGACCGAGAGTGGCACGATTGGGTACCTTGAGTTTCCAGTGATTGATGCATTGTTATATTACTTTAGCTGTTCTTATGTCTGCTTACTAATGATTCTGGTTGTTTTTCATATCCAGCATGATACGAGTAGTACCTGATTTTGCCATAGCGTTCAATATGATAATGTTGATTATTTGTTTTAGTTGCATCGTCTCTTGGATTAGCCTAGTATAGCTTTTCATACCACGTGTTTTATGACCAACATTCTACTTGTATTTTAGTTTCATTGATTATACCTACTCGTACCTGCTGATTTTACCTGTTGTTTATCTGCTGATATTTATTGCTCGTACCAGCTGATTTTACCTGTTGTTTATCTGCTGATCATATCTACTTATTATCAGTGATTATTCTGTCTTTTTACCATCGTTTATAGTATATCAATAGGTACGACTTACTGGTTGCCGACTCGTTGTACCCACTGGGATGCATTCAATTGTCTCTCACACCCTGATTGTTACACCTTTTTTAGATACTTCAGGTTGTGAGATAAGGGACAATGTCGTGAGGACCGATTGATGCGATCGATACAGCCTTCCCTGCTATTGTACATCATTAGTTAGATGGATCACAGTCTTTGTATATTTTTGTTATTTGATTTGATTAGTTTTCTTTAGTGCTCATGCTTGATTGGGTTATACAGTTATTCTGAAATTATTTGAATATTGTGTTTTATCGCAGTCGTGTGTGTATAGGGAAGACTCTATCCGTTTGGACTGGAGAATCTTATGCACATGGCGGATCTACTCGCGTTCTGGGAAAAATATTTTTAACTCAATTTTTTTTTAAAAAAAAATGGTTCTCCTTTTGACCTCGGGGCGTGACAGTGTGATAAGCCTCGGCTGAGCCAGGGTCTAAATGACAACGTGACATGATATGATAGGGTCTGAATGACAAGGTAACAGGCTATATCAGGGTCATAATGACAAGATTAGTGAAACAAGTCTCACATCGCCTGATTATTTTGGACTGTGTGTGATTGGACTGACGAGAACGTCAAGTCTAAACGAAAAAATTCTGTGACACCCCAATAGACCCACATTGGATAATCAATAGACCCACATTGGATAATAGGGTTGTGATTGGGCATATAAAAGACCATAAACACTAGTAATAATAACTAGATTAAAGTATTTTGGATCAGTGGTTTAAGCTCCAGTAAGTTATTATTTTTAATGGGCCGAATTGTTACACTAGACCATAGATGACGCTCTCCAATCAGCCAATATCCTCCTTAATTAACCTGTTGATTAGCGATTATCCTCTTCCTCGTTTCGAGTGGTACGACATCGCGGAACAACACTTCGGTTCCCTATATCAGTCGTTGCTCCTCTGGGGAGAGGTCGAGTCTGCGTTGACACCTACTAAATTTAAGAGTATATATAAGTATACACCTCTTTAGGGGTGTATATCTTACACCCCACTCCATCCTGACGAGTGGAATAATATCCATCTCAGAATAGGATGGGGTGTAGGATGTACACCCCTAAAGAGGTGTACACCTAGCATCCCTCTAAATTTAAAGTTTTTCAATTTATCCGAACCTCGAGATCGCCTACTCCATCGATCTAATTGTGTTCCACCTCTAAATATGTGAAAATATTGAACGGCGGAAAGGTTGCGGACATCGATAGTATGTATGCTTGTATGTATATCCGCACATGACAAAATAAATTCAACTTTAAAGAATAACACAGTTAACCAAAATTAATGTAGCACTACTACATAACCAAAATACCACACTTCCTACACCAATTACATGACTAGTGAGTAAACACTGCGCTATTTATATTTGCAATAATTTATGAATACTTGCTGCACTACTGTATAAATTTGAACAATTTTTCGCTTTGTTATACGAATTTAACAGCATAAAGTTTAAAAATCGCGGATGTTCTCTTCGCTCTTCTTTTGGGGACATTTCTTTCAATTTCGAACTCAACATCATCCTCCCACCAATGCCGTAGGATGGCCTATTCGAGATGATGTCGGAAAAATGTAGGATGTTCACAAAGACGGTGCTCTCAATAAGAGAAAGATGATATGGGTTCACGACAGTCGCTTACGTCTTCGCGTATGCTCCCACGAAGCACCGCGAATTTACTATAAACCTACTGCTCTGGCTGCCCGTTATTGATCTCGGAGGTTGCTTCTGGGCGGCCTCAAATTGCATTACATTAGTATAAATAAATTGCACTATTTGTTGATAGTATCGTACTATTAGAGAGTGAGTCGATCCATTTGTTGATAGTATCACAATATTTGATGATGATATCACACGAGCAAAAAAACAAAGACAATGGAGAGTCGTATTATACTGATTGATCCCGCATAGTACTGGTTGGTGCAAATGTTGCACTAATATGTTAGCGTATTGCATTGCATTGTGAAAAATACACTCTTTTAGTTTTTGTTGTACTGTTTTCAGTGATATTGTACTAGTTTTTCACTTTGACTGTATGTGTTTGATTCAAAACATCTCTTATAAAATTTGGGAGAAGGTATTTAAAAAGAAGCAGCAGCAGTAAGGAATGAAGCAGAGGCGGGCGGGCGTGGGACAAGAATGATGAGCAGAGCCAAGTTGCACGGGTCAATTCCGCGTAACACTCTTTAAAGCAAACATTGCACTAATATGCATGTGGGTTGCACTATGTTATAGGAATAATGGATTGATCGAAATTTTTTAAAGGGAAAAGGGGAATAAAAAAAAACTTTACGAAGCAGAAGAGAGGTCGAGCTAAGAGTAAGTAGAATGACGAGGAGAGGCGGGTAGCACTACTTGATCTTGCGTTGCAATTGTACCCCTTGGCGTTGTCCTTCTTTTCTTACTCTTCTCTCTTGCAAATAGCAAAGACGGCAAATAGTGTGATAATAAACTGTGAGAGGAAGGAATGTCACGAAAGAAGTGATAGCAGGACAAAGGCATGGGGTAAAAAGTGTTGATCCTTCGTTGAACTGGCTGGTGCAGACGTTGTACTAGTGTATCCGCGTATCGCACTGCATTGTGAAAGAAATATACTCTTTTAATTTTCGTTGCACTGTTTGCTTTGATATTGCGTTAGTTGTCCGCTATGTTTCGCTCGTTTCTCCTATAAATTTTGTTTAGAAGGGTTTTAAAAAAAGGAATAAGCAGCACCAGATGAAAAAGAATAGAGCGTGGCCCATGAGCACAAAAAAGAATGATGAAGTTGAGCCGTATTACTGATTGATCCCACGTTGCACTAGTTGGGACATATGTTGCACTAGTATGTACACGTATTCCACTGCGTTGTGAGAAAAAAATGCACTTTTTTAGTTTTCGTTGCACTATTTTCGATTAAGTTGCACTGCTTTTCTCTTTGACTGTACGCGTTTGATTCAAAACATCTTCTATAAAACTTGAAGAGAAGAGATTTAAATAGAGGAAGAAGCAGCAAGCGACGAAGCCAAGGTAAAGCATGGGAGCCAAGTTGCACCGGTTGATCCCGCATTGCACTCTTTAAAATAAACATCCCACTGTGTTATAAGAATCATATGACATCCCAAATAATCCCACATCGGATGTGAATAAAATTATAATTAAATTTATATGAGACATAAACACTAATAATAATAATTAAATTTAAATATTTTGGACTGTGGTATGAATTCAACGAGTTATTATTACTAGTGAACCCGAATCGTTATATTTGGTATCAGAGTCAATAACCGACGAAAATGTGTAATGAATCTCGACTGAGCCTGGATCTATTTAACTTTCAGCAGAAAACCTTTAAAACTCTGTTTTAAGTCACTTTACTCTGTTTTATAAAAAAATCTTATAAAAAATCTTGTTTTTTATTAGTTGGCCCGTTTGGATGGCCCAACAACATAAAAACAAAACAGTATAATTTTATTATTTCGACGTATTTTTGGGAGAAAAAAAAAAAAAGGCTCAGCGAAAAGAAAATCCACATTTTTCGTGTAGGACTCCATTTCCATCGACCTTCCTTCTCATATAATGTCTTCAGATAATTTTTTTTCTCTTCTTTCTCCTCTTCCTCCTTCTCCTTCTTCATATATGTGCCCTAATTAAGCTTACAAATATCTCTTTTATCCTAATTTTACACCCATCTTCTTTATATATATATATATATATATATATATATATATATATATATATATATATTCAGAATACTAATCTAACAACTTCAATACTGTAAAAATACAGTATTTTATCCAAACACAAAAAACCATTATATTGTATTTAAAATTTCATATCAACCTGTTACAACAAAATATAAAACTCTATTTTTTTTTTTTCCTGTAATTACCAAACGGGCCCTAAGATTCTAATGACCAATTTATTCGGTTCAGCACATTGGAATAAAATTGAGCGTACAATAATATCCAACATGCTATATTTTTTTTGCAGCACAAACAAAAGCAGTAACACAGTACATTTTTACTGTAGTAGAAGGGAAATAGTCCCTAATATATCAAACACTGCTCACTTCAAGCAGCATTTTTTTTTTTTTCTTTTTTTGGGTGCTCAGTTGTATTGCAGATGTAAGCATTCTATAATAGAATAGGGTACTAGACACACCTCATTTACCGGCACTTAAAACATGCTTAGGCTGCGCTGTCTATGCCCATAGGCTCCGCCGCCTGCTTGCCCATCTTCTGCTGCAACATATTGAAAAACATTCATGTTCATTAGAGAGAGAGAGAGGTATAAAAAAAGAGAATGGAATAAATGAGCCTTACATTGAATTCCATGTGCTCCAGTTTGCTCCATTTAGCAAACATGTTGCCATAGAACTTGGCATCTCTCTTGTTGTACTCCTTGACCTTATCCTTCAGAATCTTGTATTCTATCTTCACATCCCTGATTAGCAAAAACCAAGATATTCTAGTTAAAAACCAACAAATCTTAAAGCATAAGACAGATAATTATATCACGAATCGAAGACAAACTTGTTATCCGGATCAATTTCTAGAGCCTTTTTGATATCCATCTCGGCCAAATCCAGGTCGGCAAGTTGTATGTACGCTTGCGCCCTTCTGTACAGTGCCTTCACATTCGTACTCTCAATCTCCAATACCTGGAAATTTTAAATGTTTCGCATAGTTTTCATCTCCTCGTAGTATCTTCTTGTCCTTGAAAAAAAAATTAAGTGAAAGTGAAAACTAAATATAAATTTGGCACAATACCTTGGTACAGAGTTTCTCTGCTTCTTTATAATCTTTGAGCTTCAGTTTGCAAGCGGCATTGTTGAGATTGCAGCTGACCTTCAATACCTTGGATTGCTTCTTCTCTTCTTCACTGAAGGAGCTATCATACTCTACATAATTCGCCGCCTACTCATGAAAAAACAAGCAATTTCAAAATCAAAATTCACACATGTATTACACAAGATACTAAGGTCTAACTTACCTTCTCATATCTCTTGGAGGCCTTGGCGTATTTACCCGCTTTGAACAATGCATTACCTTCTTCTTTCTTCTTGCCAACCGCTTCAATCTTCTCAGCGTTGTTCATATCCCATGATTCCTTATCCTAAAATATGAAAAGAAACTACTTTAATATTTTAAACATCCATAGTAGTCAACATCGAAGGGATTGAACAACTTATACTGACCTTCACGAAGGATACAAGCTCGACCTCATAATAGATGGTAGAATTTGGCGGGACTGCTGCGAGTTCTTGCTGAGATTCAGCTGATCCGAACGCATGCCCCGGTGGAATTGTCACCAAGGCGACTTCTCCCTTTTTCATCGTGACCACAGCTCGGTCCAATCCTTCAACAACTTGCTCTGCTCACTCAAAAAAAGACCTTCAATGAGGACTGCATTACAGAGAAAGCAAAGAAAAAGCGAGACCTTCTTTAGTGTTCTAAAACTGTTACCTTCGTCTGTCTTAAACTCGAATGGCTCTTCCCCATCATGGCCCTTCTTAACAAAGATTGTTCCATCCTCAAGCTTTCCAATGAGTTTAACTGCATAAAAGAACTTCAGAACAAGCTAAAAGAATGAAAAAAATTTAAAAAAAATATAAAGATAGTCATATACCCTGAACAACTGCGCCATCATTTGGATGTTCATAGCCTTCTCCTCCTTTAAGAATCTTCTTGAGAACTTTCTTATCATCGCCAATCTCCGTAACACGCTTCCAGGAGACCAATTCAAGCTCAATATTGAGCGAGGCATTGGGAGGAACTGCACCCACGTCACCAAAAGCTGGTGTACCATTCTCACCGAAGGCATCTGTTGACCAAAAGAAAAGAACTCAATTAAACCATTTCCATTTCAACTGCATGTACGCAAATCAATTCGTGGCAATTCGGACAAACTCACATTGTGGTTTCACAGTGAGGAGAACCTTTTCGCCCTTATTCATTGTTTTCACAGCCTTTGATAATGCAGGACAGAAGAACCCTAAGCAGAATAAACACCATATTAGTAGACTAATCTTTTAAATCCAAAGTTAGGCGATAAACAAAGGATACCCACCATCTTTTACGGTGAACTCCACCCCATCAGAGTTAGATATAACAGTTCCGTCCTCAAGTCGGGCCTCATATTTAACTGCATAGAAGCAAAAAGAAAGGTCATAATGGGTACTTCTATGATCAATGAGTAGTAAAGTAAAACATGAAAGAAAGGAAGTAATACCAAGAACTTCATCCAGGTCTTTAGGATTGTCCCACTTTTCGCCTTCAGTCAAAATCTTCTTAATGATGCCACCATCTTTGCATATATCTTTCACACTTGCCCAGGAGAGTAACTCAACATCGAACTGCAGTGTGGCGTTGGGAGGAATTGTTGGAGGAGAGCCGGACTCTCCATAAGCTAACTCCGGAGGGATGGTGAAGATGGCATTTTCGCCTTTCTTCATAGTCTTAATACCTTGGTCCCAACCCTTAATTACTTGGCCTGAAATAAGAAGATGTTAATTAGCTATTGCTTAGTAACATCGGATTTCCTCGAGACAATATGCTTAAAAATAAAAAATAAAAGAGAAAATGATACAAGAAACGTTCAACAACAAACGATTACGCCACTATGCTAGTTCCTCTTTTTCCAGTATGTTTTATTGTGTAACTTAAATTGATTTGTACTTGGCATCATATGCACATCAACACATTACTTGAGGCAACTAGAAAAAACCTATTAGAAAATAAGTTTGGAGTGAACATCGACAGGACACAATGCTTCCTGCTAAGTTTTATGATACATGAATGCAAGTTTGCATTTCAATCTTGAATCCTTCTATGGACTTAAAAAATGTTCAAACATATAAATGCCTACATTCAAAAATATCACAATAGTCAAATAAATAGTATATATCATTTATTTTACAATAAAAAAGTTTCTACAGTTACATTTAGATGATCAGCATGTGGTCTGCTGCAGTTTGCTCGATTCAATCAATTAAGAACCATGGCACCAAAAACAAATCACTATGAATGTGTCGTTTATTGATGGTTAACAAATTGAAACAGCTTGATCGGATTTATACTATCATTAGTTGCATTACGAATTCCATTCCTGATCAATAGTTGCACTATCAGAACTCACCTTGGCCAAGCTTAAACTTGAAGGGAGTCCCACGATCCCGGCTCGAGTCGAACTTGGTCCCATCAAGAAGCGTCCCCGTGTAATGCACTGCAAAATCAATCAACACTCAAAATCAGGCCAAAATCATACTAATTGATCGCAATAAGACACCCAAATTTCCAGATTTTCTAAAAATATTAAGACTACTACTGATCTCTTCCTACCAAATCAATCTTATTACTGACATGATTTCAAATGTAGTCCATTTGCTAAATACTCGATGAATATTCCCATCATTTACACAGCAACCTGATTCAGTAATCCCCACTATACAAAAGATGTTAAGATTGTTCATGGATCGTTCTCCATGAGATCGATCTTCTAATAACACAATATCAGAGCTAGTCATAATTCTACTTAGTTTCAAGAGATCTTGAACTTAATTTTCCACATCTGCTAATTATTCAGTATTATTCGCATCATTTACCATAGCGTTCGACACAATCTCATCAATGAAAGACGCAACAAATTGCACACGAGATCATACAAGTATAAAATGTGATAACAATCCCGTCATGTACCTAAATTCCACCAAAACCCTAGATCAAAAGCAACGAAACAGATCGAAACAACAACGCATACCTTCGACCTCGTCGCCGACGTCGGGGGTGTCCCACCCGTTACCCTCCTTGACGAGCTTCTTCTTCAAACCCTGCTTCCCAATCTCCTTCTCCTCCCCGACCTTCACGACCGGGCTCACCTCGTCGCCGAAATCCATGGCGTCCTCGTTCATCTCCTCCCCCACTGCGGGGAACTCGAAGTCCTCGTCCATGGCTCCTCAAAGACGATGAAGACGAAGAAGCTTGTGAGCGCGTAGATGATAGCGAGGAGAGAGACAATGTAGGCTGTGTGTAACGATTCCAACGGCGAGCGGAGGGAGAGGAGAGGAGGGGGTTTATATAGTGTGGAGGGGAGGTGGTGTTCTAGAGAGTTCTCGGAGAAAGGAGAGAGAGGAGACGGAAAATTGGAAGAGTAGAGATGCATCTAGAGAGTGTGTTAGGAGGAGAGAATTAGTTGTCGCACTATTATTATTATTTTAAATAATACTATTTATACATATTATTTAGAATGTATAATATTATTTATACATGTTAAAATTCTGCTGCTAATTTTAAAATAAAATAAATTTTGCTAATCATCTAAATGTAACTGTAAAAACTTTTTTATTGTAAAATAAATGATATATATATATATATATATCTATATATATAAAAAATATAAATTTTAACATCCTACATTATACATCCTACATTCTGCTGCTAATTTTAAAATAAAATAAATTTTGCTAATCATCTAAATGTAACTGTAAAAACTTTTTTATTGTAAAATAAATGATATATATATATATATATATATATATATATATATATTATACATTCTAAATAATATGTATAAATAGTATTATTTAAAATAATAATAATAGTGCGACAACTAATTCTCTCCTCCTAACACACTCTCTAGATGCATCTCTACTCTTCCAATTTTCCGTCTCCTCTCTCTCCTTTCTCCGAGAACTCTCTAGAACACCACCTCCCCTCCACACTATATAAACCCCCTCCTCTCCTCTCCCTCCGCTCGCCGTTGGAATCGTTACACACAGCCTACATTGTCTCTCTCCTCGCTATCATCTACGCGCTCACAAGCTTCTTCGTCTTCATCGTCTTTGAGGAGCCATGGACGAGGACTTCGAGTTCCCCGCAGTGGGGGAGGAGATGAACGAGGACGCCATGGATTTCGGCGACGAGGTGAGCCCGGTCGTGAAGGTCGGGGAGGAGAAGGAGATTGGGAAGCAGGGTTTGAAGAAGAAGCTCGTCAAGGAGGGTAACGGGTGGGACACCCCCGACGTCGGCGACGAGGTCGAAGGTATGCGTTGTTGTTTCGATCTGTTTCGTTGCTTTTGATCTAGGGTTTTGGTGGAATTTAGGTACATGACGGGATTGTTATCACATTTTATACTTGTATGATCTCGTGTGCAATTTGTTGCGTCTTTCATTGATGAGATTGTGTCGAACGCTATGGTAAATGATGCGAATAATACTGAATAATTAGCAGATGTGGAAAATTAAGTTCAAGATCTCTTGAAACTAAGTAGAATTATGACTAGCTCTGATATTGTGTTATTAGAAGATCGATCTCATGGAGAACGATCCATGAACAATCTTAACATCTTTTGTATAGTGGGGATTACTGAATCAGGTTGCTGTGTAAATGATGGGAATATTCATCGAGTATTTAGCAAATGGACTACATTTGAAATCATGTCAGTAATAAGATTGATTTGGTAGGAAGAGATCAGTAGTAGTCTTAATATTTTTAGAAAATCTGGAAATTTGGGTGTCTTATTGCGATCAATTAGTATGATTTTGGCCTGATTTTGAGTGTTGATTGATTTTGCAGTGCATTACACGGGGACGCTTCTTGATGGGACCAAGTTCGACTCGAGCCGGGATCGTGGGACTCCCTTCAAGTTTAAGCTTGGCCAAGGTGAGTTCTGATAGTGCAACTATTGATCAGGAATGGAATTCGTAATGCAACTAATGATAGTATAAATCCGATCAAGCTGTTTCAATTTGTTAACCATCAATAAACGACACATTCATAGTGATTTGTTTTTGGTGCCATGGTTCTTAATTGATTGAATCGAGCAAACTGCAGCAGACCACATGCTGATCATCTAAATGTAACTGTAAAAACTTTTTTATTGTAAAATAAATGATATATACTATTTATTTGACTATTGTGATATTTTTGAATGTAGGCATTTATATGTTTGAACATTTTTTAAGTCCATGGAAGGATTCAAGATTGATATGCAAACTTGCATTCATGTATCATAAAACTTAGCAGGAAGCATTGTGTCCTGTCGATGTTCACTCCAAACTTATTTTCTAATAGGTTTTAAAATTAGCAGAATGTAGGATGTATAATTTTTTTTGAAAAAAATTAAAATTTATATTTTTTATTCTATTCATCCAAAAATAAAATGTTATTTACGGGTCACTTCACTATTTGCCAAGTAATCCTTTATCCATCCCTATTTATTGAATGGATAAAATGTGGAGTGTACATCTTTGTAGAAGTAGCATCTTTAATTAGGAATAAAAATAAGTGTATACCTTAAAAGAAAAATACTAATTGTATATAGGACGTATACATTATACCTTTTCGTTTCAAATGCTCTAGAAGTTTCATTAAAATATCATGCTTGGGAGAATAGCCATATGGCAAACATTGTGAGAGCATTTTAGAGGGTGTTGTGTGGGGGTTGATGTCGGGTTATTTATATATCTAATCCTATCAACAATTATTTTTGTAAAAATATATAGTCCTCTAAAAAAATATTTATAAAAATAAGTTTCAGAGAATCTAAATATGGTGAACCATTCACCGCTTTCTTGAAAAGCGGTGAATGATTCACCGCATTCACAAAATTTGTTAATCCCATGAAAGCGGTGAATCATTCACCGCTTTCAAAAACAATAAATCATTCACCGCTTTTAAAAGCGGTGAATGGTTCACCACTTTCATAGTTTTTCTACCGTCAGCAACTAAATTTTATATAAAAAAAAAAAAAAATCATTAATATAATTTTCATACATTTCAATTATAATATTTTTCGTACATTTCAATTATAATATATGACATAATGCTTGTGGTGACCAGTTAATTCAGATTCGACAAAAATTCGATACGGATAAAATTCATAGCATAATTTTTAATTTTATTAAAAAAATATTTTAAAAAACGGATTTGTCAATTATTCGGATACGCGATTTATATGAAAATGATATGTTCATCAATTAAAAATTCGGAGTCAAAAATTCGAATATTAAATTAAATTGTGAATGCAAAATAATTTTTTTTTTTGTAAAATTTGATCTGCTAAAAATAATAACTTATTGTAACTTATTGTGTTTAAATAATCGATCTAAAATGTTTAAATTCAGTTATTAATTCTAGTATGTCTGTCATATAGGCTCTTACGTCCTTTTATTAGTCTGATCTAATCATATGCATAGTTTAAAATTTGAAAAACTCTACCTGTACACCCCATTAAGGGGTGTAGATCCTACACCCCTTAATGGAGGGTGTGGATTAACTTCCATATAGGTCATTAAATAATTAGGTGATATTGTCACCCATATTTTTTAGGGTACACTCTTTCCCTCCATTTCTTTCCATTCTGTACAGAGCCCTCTCTTTCTCCTCTCGCTCTCCCGCTCTCTCTTTCTCCTCTCGCTCTCCCGCTCTCTCTCTCTCTATCTCTCTCTCTCGCTTCGACGATCTACGACGCCTTCGCGAGGGCGACGCCCCCTATCAGGCCATGATCCCTTACGTCGACGACAAGCTCTGTGTATGCTTCCATCCCCGCGCCCCTGGACCCCTCGCCCCCTCTTTCTCTCTGTTGTTTCGACGATCTACGACGCCTTCGCGAGGACGACGCCATATGTACATTTCAATCCCCTCATTTTATTCTCTATTTTTTTCCACAGTAATGCTATGACTAAACCCCTGTTAGGGTGTCTTTTTTCATTCTCTCTTTTTTCCCAATCTCTCTATCATGGTGAACACCTTGTACCGATACCCAGGATTGAGTACCGGTACACATGGGTTCCGGAACACCTTGTAATACTAGTGTATCATGTACTAGTGTACCGATACACCATGTACCGGTACACTAGTACTACAATGTGTACCGGTACATGATATTCCGGTACACAATCCTGCTCTATCATGGCGAACACCTTGTACCGGTACCCAGGGTTGAGTACCGGTACACATGGGTTCCGGAACACCTTGTAATACTAGTGTACTATGTACATGATGTTCCGGTACACAATCCTGGGTAAAATTTATTTAATATAATAAATTATCTCTCTATCTCTCTCTCACTAGTAGTATTAAATGTAGGTTAATGCTTATTAACTCTCCAACACTGCTAGCTGTACACCCTTTGACAAAGCTGTATAGCTTACACCCTTAAGAGGGGACTGGGATGAAAATACTGAAGAGGAGACCTTCTGAGTATGTACTATGTTTATATATATATATATATATATATATATATATATATATATATATATATATATATCAAATTAAGTCAAATTGCTTGAGAAAGGGATAGGAATCTTATTGACCTAAATGTAAAGTAATTTTCTAATGTTGGAAAAGTAAAAATGCTTGGAAAAATAAAAATAGTGTAAAGTTGGCTTCTGTACAGTCATATATACAAAAGGGTACCCTTGTAGGCAGTACAAATTTAAGTAGATATATAAAGATAGGCAAAAGTTGGCGCTGTTAATTGGTGTAGCTTTTTTAAGAGAGGGATTACATCCATATTTAGATTTGTAAATATCTCCAGTCCAAATTCATGTATGAGCTACCAATTGGTTTAGGGAACAGCCATATATATAAAAGAGAACACTTGTAGGGTTTAGGGTTTAGGGTTTAGGGCATCATTGTTTTATGCCCTGTGAGAGAGTGTGATACAAAGGAAAAATGATTATACCGTGTGAAAGAGTGTGATATAAATCTTGCTGCTCCATCCCGAGACAGAATACAGAGAGATTTTCTCTCTCCGTATTCTGTCTCGAAAAAATCTCTCCGTATTCTGTCTTGGGATGGAGCAGTAGGATTTATATCACACTCTCTCACACGATATAATCATTTTTCTAGTAGTGCTACCTATACACCCTTGCTTGGAATCTATAGGCATGGTAGGCATCATTGCTTTAGTGGTACAGTCTATATATAGCTCTTATCATAGATGTGTAGAGATTTCAAGAAAGGCTCTAAGATGTAGGCATTGTAGCTTTTTTCGTCGTGAGTACTGTTACCTGTACACCCCTACTTGCGATGTATAGGTTACACCCTTAACAGAGAAGACTCGATGGACATAAGTTATCTCTATTATCTTAGTTACCTTAGTTATTATACACCCTTAACAGAGGGGTCCCCAAATGTAAAGTGATTTTTCACTCTATTCAGTGTACGAAAAATTATTAATTGAAAAAATATTTGAAAAATTAAAAATAGTGTAAAGTTGGATTCTGTACACTCATATATACAAAAGGCTACCCTTGTAGGCAGTCCAAATTCAAGGAGATATGTAAATATAGTCAAAAGTTGGCGTTGTTAATTAGTGTAGCTTTGTTAACAGAGGGTTTACATCCATATCTAGCTTTGTAAATATCTCTAGTCCAAATGCAAGTAGGAGCTGCCAATTGGTTTAGGGAGCAGCCATAGATGGGTTCTGTACAGTCATATATCAAAAAAAACACTTGTAGGCATCATTGGTTTTGTGGTACAGTCTATATATACCTCTTATCATAGCTGTGTAGAGATTTCAAGAAAGGGGCTAAGATGTAGGAATGGTAGTTTTTTTTTTTGTCCTGAGTACTGTTATCTGTACACCTCTACTTGCGATGTATAGGTTACACCCCTAACATAGGGGACTCGGATGGACATTAGTTATCTTTGTTATCATACAGCCCTGCTTGAGCTAGAATTAAAGACGAAAGAATGTTTTTTTCTCTTGTACCGGGGTTTTTGGAACGCACATAGTTTATTAGGTGGATTATGGAGCCGATTATCGCAGCGGAGACGTTGGATGAGCAGGCAGTGACGACTCTTGACGAGCTGTGCTTTGATTTTACAAAGAATGCCGTGTTCAAGCACTGGCGAATGGGATAATACAAATGTCGGTAATGTGTTTGTGGACAGGGATCTCGTTGGGATTTGGTCCTCGGAGCAGAAAATGATTGCGAAGTGTAATGCGGCTGGGGACGCCCTGCATAATTTGGGGAATCTTAAAGACGAAGAGTTTTTGTAGCAGAATCTTAAAAACGAAGAGTTTCTGTAATATAGTTTGCAAACTCATAGATGATGCATAAGTCATTAAGCTTTTGCTTACCTGCTGTATACTCCCCCTTCTTCACTACCAACTTGTGCACTTGTCAACAATTCCGATTAGAGTTCCCCAAGTTATGCAGGGCGTCCCTAGCCGCATTACGCTTCGCAATCATTTTCTGCTCCGAGGACCAAATTCCAACGAGATCCCCGTCCACAAACATATTAACGACATTTGTATTATCCCTCCTCTAGTGCTTGAACACGGTATTCTTTATAAAATCAAAGCATAGCTCGTCAAGAGTCGTCACTGCCTGCTCATCCACCGTCTCCGCTGCAATAATCGGCTCCATAATCCCCCTAATAAGCTATGTGCGTTCTCAAAATCCCAAGACAAAAGCAAAAAACCTTCTTTCTTTGGTCTATAAATAGAATGGCGTTGATTTGAAATAGCAGGTACAATGTAAAGTAGGGGCTAATATGTTGACTTTTGACCGATATAGGAGAGCGCCCATTTATGGTTTATTACAATGTACTATATAATATGTAATAGGATGTTTTGATAATTACATTATATATAATATTATGTTAATAGTTTACGGTTTAGGGTTTAGTAGAACATGTAGATCATATAATGCTGCTTTGTAATTTGGTTAGTATTAATGTGGAACATGTATTAGCTGTAAGGATACATTTTGAGGGTATAGTAGAATAATGCATTTATATATAAACTGTAAAAATACTAATCCTATATATACATTATATATAATTTTTCGTAAATTTCACAAATATTTTCTTCTTTAACCACTATTTCAAGTTTGTATTAGGACTAAATATGATGTGTTACAGGTCATAATTATTTTTAAATATTTAGACGCACTCATCATTATCAGTTGTTGAGTTTGAGATGGATGAAGAAAGAAACAATGAGGTCACAGACATATCCAATTTAGTACCAGAAGTTGGAATGCATTTTAATAATATGAAAACGGTTATGGGCTTCTATAAGAATTACGCACAACAATTAGGATTTGGGATTGTAAAGAGGTCTACTAAATTCAGTAACGGCATTCCTTCGTATGTAATAATAATCGCATGCTCTCGTCATGAAAAAGTAAATCGAACCGTGACTAATCTCCGGTCTCGTCCTTCGGCAGCGAAGACGGACTGTCCTACTAGGATAAATGTGAAAATTAATTTGGATTTATCTTGTGTAATAAGTATGGTCAAACTTGACCATAATCATGGAGTAAGTCCTTGCAAGTTTCGAAATTTTTCGTGCAGTCGAGTTACATCATGTAAGATGTTAGATAAAGATTTCATGAGCTAGTACTGGGTTTGATAACTAATAAATTTCAATGATAACTTTTTGTTTTTGTGATATTATCATAGAGCAGCTGGATATGCAGTGGATAGAACATGAAAGCATATAATGCGTTTGAGATGATGTAAATTTTTGTGATATTTTATTTTCCTTTTGCTATACAAACAATTCTCATGAATTTGAAGGGTTCTCTTTACATTTGTTCATCTGATATGCTTAACTTAGACAGCTGGTAAGCATTTCAGCAGCTTAGTCTCTCTACTTGATTTCTTCACAACGTTAATCTAGATTTTCTTGTTGCACTTTTGCTACTTGAACCTTTCCAGTCGGCTGCAGTATAAAGTGACTGGAAACATATTTGGTTTAGGGAACAGCTATAGATTGGTTGTGTACAGTCATATTGCCAAAAAGGAACCCATCTATATATGACTATAGAGTCATACCTACAAATGTTCCCTTTTGCAATATGGGTTCAGTATCACTTGTAGGCTTTCCTTTCTTTGAACATTCTATATATAGCTCTTTAAACAGTCCATATTGCTTTGAACAGTCCATATATTCATGTTGTACTAATATATGAGTTTATCAATGCAAACTGATATGCTTTATAGTCAGTTGATTTATACAAACTTATATGCTGATTATAATGCAGCTGAAGATATTATTTCTACCAGAGGTATGGCGTCTAGTAGATTGGTCGAGGAGGCAGCCACTAGTAGGCAAGGCACTACTTCCAAGATTCATGAAGAGAGAATATAGAGATCAGTTCAAGATATAGCAAAGAGGACGACAAAGATTGAATTTGTTTCTGGAAGATGTTTTCCAGCCCATTTACATAATACAATGATTGTAGAAGAGTCTCCAAAGACCTCGGGCAGCTATACGACCGCAGGCCCAGCACTACGGAAAGTTATGTCTATGGAATAAATGACATTGTTGAAAACAACGCCATTTGCTTCATACCTCGACCTCCTACCACTAACGCAAGATTTAGTATTAGTTGATAGTCTCCTCAGTTTTTGGGATGACGAGAAAAGAGGAGTTACAAGAGGAGATTCTTTCTTTCCCTTACTTGCGGATGAAATAGCCGTTTTGGTTGGGTTACCGACGCAGGGGGAGCCGATTGATTGGGCTCAAAAGAGTGTGAAATCGAAGATTTTTGATAAATACTTTAACGGCGATTATAAGCACGCCGATAGAAGAAAACTCCGCCATATTTTGTACAGTCTTGCTGGTCAACAGGGAGAGGATGCAGTCTGCGATTTTGTCTCGGTATTTATATTATATGTTTTTGCGACCGTTCTCTTTCCAACGAGCCACAACAATATTCCCAATGCCTTATATAGATATATAGATGATGTACATAGAATTGGTGACTATGCCTGGGGGCATACCGTATATAATTTTCTTGTAAGTTATATATCGAAAGCATCTCGACGTGTAAAGCGTCGGAATAGTGGGCATGAAAGAAACGCCGGCTATATTGATGGGTGTACAGTAGCCTTCATGGTGAGCACAATTGAAATTTAGTGTGTTAGTATATTTTTTATTTCGTAAATATTTATTTGTTCATTCTATTGCTGATAACTGGTGTTGATCATAAATGTAGAGCTGGGCTTTTGAGCACATCAAGGGTTTGGGTACTTCTGATGGGGGCAAGGCTGTTCCACAGATCAGAAAATGGAAAGCTTCAGTAGCTTTTAGGAGCTATGATAAGCTGATGAAAAAATTATTATCTTATTCGCCTTCAGATGTAATAAATTATATAATAAATGTTAATTTATAACATTTTCTTAATTTTAGATAAATGTATCTATCTAATTCCATGTTATATATATTTATTGCAGGTTATACCAACCTTTACATATCGTCTAGAGGAGATGTATATATTAAATCGTACCGCACGAGTTTGGCAGCCGCCTCAGGTATTGTATAAGTTAAGAATTATAAATGTTATTGATCTGGGTTACTTTACGTATTTTTCTACTGACCGTCTTGTTTTTGCTTCTTTATTTTTTCAGATTCAAGCGTCAACTGCCGTGACTACTACCTCCAGCGCTGGGGATAGTAGCAGTATTTATAATTTATTTACTAATTTGGAACAAGCTATTTTTGCCCTTGAAGAGCGCAATAAATTCTTGGAAGCAGAGAATGTCAAGCTGAAGAATTTAAATAAAAAGCTTCAGAACCAAATTTTGGCCGGCTCTGCTGCTGCAGCAGGAGAAGGCGCAGCGGAAGATGATGTAGAAAAAGAACATGTTGAGGTTAAGACTGAAGGTGGGCATCACACCTTAGTGGAAGAACCCAGCCAACATCCTGTTGATGCTGGTCAGATGAATATAGTGGTGCCCACTGCCAATATTAGAACCAACATCTCTTCGAGAATTGAAAGAATTAAAGGCCGTGAAAGGAAGCGAAAGGAATTATCTCATGATTTCACGGCCGAAAAGGTATATTATACTAGAAAACGGTGCCGAGATTCTAAAGAGCAAGGGTCAAAACAAACTGAAGCTTCAAATTCTGCCTCTGTGGCCATTGCCGACGTTCTTATGGTAATGTTGTATTAAGTTCATTGTATTTTGTCGTAACATATCTATAAAGTGGCAAATCTATAAAATATGACAATTGCATAATGTTTTGGATGCTAAAAGGAATTTAAAAAAGAGTTTAGTGATCCAGAAGGTGGAGTTTCATCCATCAATGTTCCAGATGAACCCTCTCTGGATACCTCACCCGAATTCATTATTGAGCCTCGTCGTGACTATGCAGGTCGAGATAAAATTCCTAAAGAGGAAGATTTTGCAATCAACTTTTTAATATTACAACCAATAACGAAATTAGTCCACTATTTTATATATTCTTTTAATTGTTATATATGTCTATTTCAATTTTCTTATTACTTAGCATAATATCACTAATTCTTTTTGATAGGGGAGCTATATGGGAAGATAGCACCAAAGGGTCGGATTCGGCTTCTATTAGTGGCAAAATCCTCCATAACTTCTTATTTGGAGGCCCGACCCGTGATGAGGTTTGTGCCGTAAAAACGACAAGAAACTAGTTAAAGCTTGTAATATGTATATATATATATATATATATATATATATATATATATATATATATATATATATATATGTGTGTGTGTGTGTGTGTGTGTGTGTGTTTTAATTTAATTTCCTTTTGTTCTCTAATATAGGTGATAAATGTATATTTTTATATTCTAAATACGATGGATTTGAAGGGTGTATAAAAATTTAGCCATTCTGCTTTTTTTTTTTTGTCGAACTGAAGTTTCAGTGAGTTTGATATTTGTTTCAGTATTATATTATTTTTAGGAAGTTACATTTATGTATATATCACCTTAATGAAACCACGAATTATACGAGTCTTATTAAGATCAAATATAACTATTTTGTATATATATGACAACACATTTGAGAATTTAGAATCTACACTGCAACACAATTTTGTTATCTTATATTGTGACATCAAAGTCTGATCCAAAGTATATTGCACAATTATAATGCTGAAACATAAAAGCCTCTGAACTGTTAAAAACAGTAGTCATTCAATATTTATGACCTTGTGTTTTTTTTTTACTTATGTTGTATTATCCACCATAATTTCATTAATTCAAACCCTTTGTCATAATAAGCATTTAAAAAAACCAAGATGGTAAGGAATTGATTATTATATTGATATTGTAACTATATTTCCTTTTATGTTCAGATGCACATACTTAACAAGATGGCAGGAATAAGGCCGAACGAGGCAATCACAGTTGACTTCATCCGAAATGTCGCCTACGATTCAGCATTCGTACGGCACTTCTTGGAAAGAATAACTCTGGAAAGTATCAGCTGTAATCGATTTATAATTATTCCTGTAAATAGTAATTAGCATTGGCATTTGCTTGTCATTGATTTGAAGGAATCCCGTTTTGAGAGTTGGAATTTCTTATGGAGTCATCGTGTGGCAAAGGATGCAGCAAACGTATTGGTATGTATATTACTTTTATATTTATTACATTGATATATGCATAGAAGATTTACTTAACCATTTCTCTCATGCAGGCGAAGTGGTTTGCATCCTATTTTGAGTATATCCTTCAACAAAGCATCGGCCCTCCAAATATTATATGGCAGCTAGATTGTCAGCAACAGGGTTCGACCGAGGTTGATTGTGGCATGTACACATGCCTATTTGCCGAAAGAATTGTAAGAGCCGGCTCGCCCGATCTTTTGGTTTATGAAAAATATCCCCCGTACTTCCGGGCGCACATGGTGAGCCAAATCTTACAAGATCCCTGTTGCGTGAGATATAGTTCGATGCTCGCATCTAGTACGTGAAGATAAGGATGTACAATAAATACTTTGGTTTAAATTATATGTTGAGTCGTATTGATTTGTTGTATATCCGATGAATATTGTATTCAGTTATATTATTGTTTTATTGTATTTCAGTTTTGATCAGTTACATTATAGTTTTATATTGAGTAGTATTGATTCGTTGTAAAGCAGATGAATATTGTATTGATTCGTTGTATACAAAATGGAAGATCCGTTTCAGTTTTATGTTGTATTGTATCAATCCGTTGTAAATTTGATGAATATTGTATTGATTCCTTCTATTGATTCATTGTGTCCTAGTTATGATCGGTTTTTGTTTTATGCTGAGTTGTGGTGATTCGTTATAAATCTGATAAATTTTATGCTAAGTACCTCACTAAATTTTTTTATGTTCTATATTTTACATTTTTTAACTTTATTTTATAATAAATTTAAATATTATATTAAATTTTATTTATTTCAAAATTATTAATTTGAAAATTTAGAAATATATACAAATTTTTTATATAATTTTTAAGAAAAATTTAGTGAGGTACTCAATACTGAGTACCGGTTTAGTGAGGAATCCAAGTGTCTTGATTGTATACCGGAACCATGTGTACCGGTACTCAATCCTGAGTACAGGTACAGAGTGAGGAATGCAAGTGTGAGGCTTTCGGGTTTTGAGGAACTTGGTTGTGTGCCGGAATAATGTGTACCGGTACTCAATCCTGAGTACCGGTACAGAGTAAGGAATCCAAGTGTGAGGCTTTCGGGTTTTGAGGAATTTGGATGTGTATCGGAACCATGTGTACCGGTACGCAATCCTGAGTACCGGTACGGAATGTGGAATCCAAGTGTGAGGCTTTCGAGTTTTGAGGAACTTAAATGTGTACCGGTACCATGTGTACCGGTAGTCAATCCTTAGTACCGATAGTGAGTAAGGAATCCGCTACCCAGTCAAGTTCCTCAAAACCCAAAAGCTGAACCTTCTGTACCAGTACTCAATTATTAGTTCTGGTACACATGGTTTCGGTACACAACCAAGTTCCTCAAAAACAGAAATCCTTACACTTGGGTTGCTCACTCTGTACCGGTACTCAGGATTGAGTACCGGTACACATGATTCCGGTATATGATTGAGTTCCTCAAAACTCGAAAGCTGCACACTTGGATTCCTCACTCTGTACTGGTACTCAGGATTGTGTACCGGTACACATTGTTTCGGTACACAACCAAGTTCCTCAAAACCCGAAAGCCTCACACTTGGATTCCTCACTCTGTACCGTTACTCATAATTGAGTACCGCTACAAATAAAATTTAAAAATTAATAAATTGAGAAAAATTTAAATTTTAAATTTAACAAATAAAATTATGTTTTAAAAATAATAAATTGAACAAATGTGTAAAAAGTTGCCTCTATCAAACGTATAAAGAAAAAAAAAAAATCCAGAACAAATAAATATAGCTGTTCTAGAACAAAATAAAAAAATTTCAGAACTAATAAATATAGCTGTTCTAGAACACAGTGAGGAAATTCCAGAACATAATGTAACAAATAAGCTTCTCAAAATTACAACTCCAATTCTTTCATCGCAAACACAGTACAATTATCGTAGCACAGTTCATCTGAGCACAGTACACACATCTTTTCAGATTTACAACTACAATCCTTTTTAATATACAACTTACCACAGTACAGTCATACATCTTAGCTTCGTACATCTGAAATAAACATACATCTTAGCACAACATACATTTTACCACAACATACAACTTAGAATGACGAAACTCCAATTCTTTACAACATACATTTTCGTACAGTACAGTCATCTGTTCATAATTACAACGCGAATTAGACTTTAACATATGGGTTTAGCACAATACAATAATATTTGGTATAATGATGAAAAGACGAGAGTCAAGAAAGCAAAGTAATCAAAAATTTCTTCGGCACCCAAGGTAATCAAAAATTTTCTTTAACCCATCCGAAAAGCTTATCCGTTCAACAATAAACTAAACGAAAATGAAAAGCAAAAACAAAATAAGAAAAGGGTCACGCATCGTTATGTCTGTCATCAACATCATCATCATGTGAAGTAGGTCCATATGAAGTACTTAGTTCAGTCGCTCCAGGAACTAAATCATCATACTTGCATCCGAGGATATCAAAAATCTTCTTTAATCCATCCTCAAGCTTCTTGAACCCTTGTTCCATTCTTTTTTTCAGTGCGCGTATATCCCGATGTAATGATTATAGGGTCACTACCTCATCTGATCCAGTAGAGGCTTGATAGTGCACTTGGAGTCGCACCACTTGCATAACCTTTCACTTGCCCAAAGGTCTTTAGAGTGCTAATTGACTTGGCCAAAGTAATTCCATCAATAGCGCCCAAGCCATAGTCATATTTGACACAGTTGATATCAACTCCGTGATCTTCCAAAAGGCTAGTGATCAAGATCGGGAAAGGAAGTAGTTCACGGCGATTTGTTCCGTCAATTACATGCGGCATTTGTTCTCAAATAAGATATGAAATATTGACGTTAACTCCGGATGCACTCTCTGGGTCATGACCAAGAAAATAAAGAAAAAGAAGACGATCCCATCATATCCTTTTAGTCCCCAACGTATGTAAGAGGTTGTAGCAAACAATTAAAGACAGAATGTGGTATTCCGACTTTAAATCCTTTGATTCAACATACAACCTGTTTGTATGTGTTCCCGACTTACAAATTGCATTCACAACAACATCCCAATGAGTTTCATACTAAAAATCACCCCGAGTAAACTGCAGACAAGATGTATCAACAGGCAACCCAAGATTCGCACCAATTACAGCAGAAGTTATATCAAACTTGACACCTCCAACTGTGGTTTCGAATATGAATGTCCCGGTGTCATCATCCTCTTGAATTATAACTGCCCTGATGTAAAACTCCCTGATTAACTCCAAACAGAAACCCTTCTTTGCTGGAACTCTACCAAGTGGCTCAATAGGAATTCGTTCTAGTAGCCTTGCAAAGTCCGGAACTTCTCGATACAATTCATTGAAGTTGACATGTCGCTCGCCAATACATCCTCTATTTTCAAATAATCCACGGCGCTTTGAACTAATGTCTTGTTCACCTTCTCCAAATGTTGATCGCCGTTCTGATTGAGAGCCCTCACGAATTACTGGTCCACCGGTACTTCTTCGTGGAGAAGAATCAGCACCTTTCTTTTTCCATGAAGTCATCGGTGCCTTTTCTTTCTCTTTTACTGAATCTTCCTCATATTTCGATGAAGGTTCTGATTCTGAGCTTGTTGTTACTTCATCCTGTGATCGTTTTGAAGCTTTCTTCTTCCCACATCCACGACCACGTCCACTCCCAGTGGCCATCAAAACCACAAGTACAAGTAGCAAAGAGAATGTCATTATCTTGTGAAGAGCATAATGCATTATGACTTGATTGAATATGAATATCATAAAAAGGCTTATAAATGTTCAACAAACATTCTAAACATGTAAACTTTGAAGTCATCAAAATTAATTTAGAGATTTAAACTCTATTAAGATGTAATGGATTATCAAAAATGACTTTCAGAGATTTTCAAAATGACATCAATTTGATCAATACCCTTTCAAATTAGAGATAAACACTAATATACTTAAGGGTGTCCCCTCAATACCCTTTCAAATTTTCGTAGAGGGTCTTTTTTCGAAGGGCACACATATTTTCAAAAGGGGACAGCTATAGAGGGCACACCTATATTCATATATATACAAGATAGTGTGCTACGGGGGTGATTGAGGCTCATTCAAAGAAACATATAAATTGCACGGACTCCATTAGTATTTAGTACAGATATAGATAAGTTCAAATGTTCAAATATTCATCTTGTATCTTCATACAAGATGTTCAATTGTTCAAGTGTTCATCTTGTATCTTCATACAAGATGTTCAAATGTTGAAGTGTTCATCTTGTATCTATAGCTGTTCATACAAATTCTGAACAGCTATAGATAAGTTATGAGCATTCATATATACAAGATGGACCATTTTAAATTGTACTACTGAGAAGAATGTGTAAAGAGTCTAAAAAAATTGAACAAGTGTTCCATTTTGTACTTGAAAATGAAACACTTGTATCTTCATACAAATAGTTACAAGAATGTATAGAAAACTGCATACACGAGTGTAAAAGTACTCCACACTTGAAAATAGAACAAGTGTTCCATCTTGTACTAGAAAATGAAACACTTGTATCTTCATACAAATAGTTACAAGAATGTCTAGAAAACTACATATAAGAGTCTAAAAGTACAAAAAATTTATTATATAGAAAATAAAAAGAACTTTAAATTTTAAATAATGATATAAACAGATTTGCCATATAAACATAAATATATAAGTAGTTCCTATAACATAGAAAGGAAATATAAAAATTCATACTAGAATATAGGAAAAATATAAGTATGTTATTATAATTAATCATGATGATATATATGTAATACTACAAGAGCTGATTGAAAATATTTACTGTTAAATATAAACTCTCCCGATATAGAGTGTACAACACATAGCAATTCTTACTTAGAGAGGAATATAAATATATATATAAAAAATTTAAATACATTACAAGGGGCGGGATAGTTATATATCTCTTCGACATAAGTTATAACATGAAGATACGAAAATCCCACTGACAACAAAATATGCAACTAAGAGGTACAACCCCCATCTTCTTTTCCTTGCAGCAGCTGCAGCTTCATTGCGCAACTTATTGTTACTTATTATTAATCCATTCACTATAGAAATACTTCTGCTCGTAAACGGCGCGTCATACCAACTGAAATAATTGCATGTCCCATGCCTCTGAAAATATGGGAGGCAAGTCTATATGCTAAGTATATGATATATAGAATGGATAACAAAATAGTATGTACGATACATAGATTACCCCATATCTCGAACAGCCGTAAAACCTCCGGCCCGAATTGTTCTGCGTCCAAGATGTTCTCATGACACATTGCAATCGACAATGGCAATAAGGTGTATTTGGGCTGGCCCGATTGCTCGAGGATGTAAAGCTCGAATCCATCTAATGTGTAATATCATTATATTACTTATACATCCATGCAAATATATGCAAAAGAAAGATGGCATAGATATCAAAAAATATGATAGATTATACCAATACTTTGCAAGTCAACGTACTAAATTCATGCAGCCTTACTGAAAGGTAAACAATTGTACGGGAACCCTCTATAGCTGTCCCCTCTATAGCATTAATTTTGAATATAGCTGTAGATAGCATTAATTTCGAATATAGATGTATATATGACTGTATATATGACTGTACACCCCAAACAGGAGTGTACCAGTAGCTCAACTCATTTATTAATACATACACGAATGGCCAATCATGGCACCAATGATCAAAAAATGCACACATAACACAATAAATATTAAGGAGTTATGCTTACCATTAACCAAAAGTTAAATGGAATGGAAACAACATTTCACAAATTTTAGAAAGGTTAGGAAAGATGTAATTTGTACAAAAGAATTACATTATATTAATCTTGAGCAAATATTAATTTCACCCCCAGTTTACCAATACTTTGAATTTATATGAAAATTTAAAAAAGAATCAACCCACATACTCGTATAGTTCGACGAAGATGACGAGCGAGACGCGGCACACAGGGTTCACCTGGAGATCGGTCGGCGTCCTGGAAGGGGTTGGATGCCTAGGGGCTTTGCAGCCTGGCGATCGGCGGGCGTCCTGGGAGGGATTCCGATGTCGAGCGGACGCGGTGATGCGGCCCGGGGCTTCCAACCTTTAGATCTGATGGAGGCAAGGACATGCGGCCTGGTGGGCGAGGTGGGAGGCGGCAGGTGTGAGACGGCGTGAGAACAGGGGAAGAGAAGGTGGGGTGCTGTGAGCCTGCCCGGGAGTATTAAATAATATTTTGTTTTTTATCTAGAGGAAAGTGGACACATTTTGAATTTTGAAAACATAACAGTATGCAGTTCAAAAACATACACTTATTATGACTTTTTCTTCATATATAAAAAATAATATAAAATGTAATCAATTTTGTTAATAAATATCTTAAATTAAATATTTAAAATCATAACTGTACAAAATCTAATTTTATATTTTAAATATAATCCCCTATATTATTCTTATTCCTGTTGAACTGTCGAAATCAATAGTTTCTTTATCCCCGGTACAAGTATTATAATACTCAACAAAATACAAAAATATTTTAGTTCCTGCTTGTACATATACTTCTCTATATCCCAAAAATAATCAGTTTTCGCCTCTACCCGAATCACACACATCCTTAGGATATGACAAATCGGACCAGATTCCATTAAATTAATTAACAAAATCAGTAGGGTTATATTATACAAAAGGTACCTAACACGAATTCAAATTGATGCATAAGTAAGCACTTCAAGTCCTACAATTTTATCCCGTCGGATTGGAGAACTTATATACATATACACGTGATTGTAAATAGATACAGATGTGTACTTCATGCATATCACGAACACCATATTGCAAGTAGTTATAAATGTTTGCGTACCAGCGACAAAAAATTGTAGCGATAATTAGTAAACAACATATCCAATTGGCAAAGGAGACGTCACATTGCCAACACATTACGGAGCGTCGTTCCCTACGCAAGATTCCCACGACTTTATTTCCACATTTATCTTCCAATCGCGATTTTCCACAATGAGCGTTACACACTCTGGAATTATTTGTAGATCAATACATTTGATCAACAGACGATAAAATTTGATATTTTCGCGAAGACGGCTGCGATCATTCCCACCAACAAAACGTCCAAAACTACAATAGTTTTCAATTGTTCATAGTCGTAACAACAGAGCGGTAAATCATGCAAGCGAATCCAAACAAAGTACGCATAACGTTCACGGATTCGACCTAAGTTGAATTCAAATGGCTTTACCGTAATGGTCATTTTGTCGGTCTGCAGAATAGACTTATCTATAGCTCTATCCTGAATCATAGCAGTAGGAAAATATATAAGGTAATGGGCACCTTCACATTGTGCAAATTCATAATCATAGGGATTACCGCCTACCTATTCAGCTAGGAAAGAAGCCACTCCATCTTTTGAACAATCATCTTCGATATCGTAGGCAAGAATGACCACCTTTGCTGCACGATCCATCAACATATTAGCATCACAAAAATTATCCCTCCAGGGCATAAAACAATATGTGTTATTCGGGCGTGTGGAGGTAGCGCTCGACATGGAAGAAGGTGAAATTTGACAATTACTGAAATATAGTGAGCTGTGATATATGTGTGAGCTAGAGATATATGTATGAAGTAGATAATAGCTATATATTAGGCCCTTTTCTATAAATAATATGAAAGTAATGATCCCTACAAAACCATGGATGCTATATATGGGCACAGAAAAGAAAGTGTCGATAATATTCTTATAAATTCACTACATGGAGAGGTTTAAAGAGATAAATACTAAATACTTAATAAGTCAGTGCAATTTATATGTTTCTATGAATGAGCCTCCAACACTTCCGTAGCACACTATCTTCTGTTATATATGACTGTACGGAACCCTCTATGGCTGTCCCATTTTGAATATAGGTGTGTCCTTCTAAAAAGACCCTTTATAGCTGTCCCCTTTTGAATTGTAAGATGCTCAAAGCCACTAACCAGACTATTACCCACTAACCCACTTTTCAAATCAGCATCCAATGCTATGGATGTACAGAACCCATCTATGTATGTTCCTTACAACACTATTACCCTATATAGGTGTCCCCTTTATGGCTGTCCCCTTTTGAATATAGGTATGCTCAAAGACCCTAGCCACACTATTACCGACTAACCTACATTTCAAAACAGCATCCAATGCTATCTTCTATATATATGCATGTACGGAATCCAACAGATAGCTGTTACATTCTGTGTATATGATTGTACAGGAAACCCTCTATAGTTGTCCCCTTTTGAATATAGGTGTGCCCTTCTAAACAGACCCTATATAGCTGTCCCCTTTTGAATATAGGTGTGCTCAAAGCCACTAACCAGACTATTACCCACTAACCCACTTTTCAAATCAGCATCCAATGCTATGGATGTACAGAACCCTTCTATAGATGTTCCGGTATGCATATATGACTGTATGGGAACCCTCTATAGCTAGGTGTGCCCTTCTAAAAAGACCCTATATAGTTGTCCCCTTTTCAATATAGATGTGCCCACTTTCAAAACAGCATCCAATGCTAATCCTCCCCAGGAATTATAGGCTATAAGTGTTTCCGCTTTGTACACCAAGATCCTCTCAAAAGACCCTCTATAGTTGTACTAAACCCATCTATAGCTGTTCCGGTATGCATATATGACTGTACGGGAAACCCTCTATAGCTGTCCTCGCTATAGCATTAATTTTGAATATAGCTGTATATATGACTGTACGAAACCCATCTATAGCTGGTCCGGTATGCATACATGACTGCACGGGAACCCTCTATAACTGTCCCCTTGTGAATATAGGTATGCCCTTCTAAAAAGACCCTATATAGCTGTCCCCTTTTGAATATAGGTGTGCCCACTTTTCAAAACAACATCCAATGCTAATCCTCCCAAGAAATATGGGCTATATGGCTGTCCCCTTTTGAATATAGGTGTGCCATTCTAACAAGACCCTATATAAAAGACCCTCTATAGCTGTCCCCTTTTGAATATAGGTATGCCCTTCAAAAAAGAGCTTATATAGTTGTCCCATTTTGAATATAGGTGTGCCCACTTTTCAAAACAGCATCCAATGCTAATCCTCCCCAGAAATTATGGGCTATAAGTGTTTCCGCTTTGTACACCAATATCCTCTCAAAAGACCCTCGATAGCTGTACGAAATCCATCTATAGCTGTTCCGGTATGCATATATGATTGTACGGGAAACCCTCTATAGCTGTCCCCGCTATAGCATTAATTTTGAATAAAGTTGTATATATGACTATACAAAATCCATCTATAGCTGGTCCGGTATGCATATATGACTGTACGGGAACCCACTAAGCTGTACCATTTTGAAAATAGGTGTGCCCAGAAGGAAAAGACACTATATAGCTGTCACCTTTTGAGTATAGGTGTGCTCAAAGCCCCGGTACACACTAGTACCCACTTACCCACTTTTCAAAACAACATCCAATGCTAATCCTCCCCAGGTATAATGGGCTATAAGTGTATCCGCTTTGTACACCAATATCCTCAAGCCCAGTGAGGTACTCAATCTCACCCTACAACCCTCTCGCTCTCTATCTCACTCTATTTTCATCCCCCTCTCAATTTGATTCTCGTATACAATTATAGTTATCATGGCTAGCTCTAGCTCTAGCTCTACCTCTAATTCCTCCCGTCCTCGCAACAACTACTGCATTATTCCTTGGACGCCTGCGCATGAAGAGACTGATAGCCAATTGGATCGGGCGGCGCAAATAGTTGTCGATGCCTACGCAAACGATAATGAACGTTCGCGGGATGCCGTAGCTGCGTTGCTCGCAAGGCAGATAGGAGGAAGGTCTCATGATTACCAATTTGCAGGAGGTCCTGTCGGAACTTATATAGTAATTTTTCCTACAGTGAAAATGATGAATAAAGCTATTCGTCGTTCTCCAATTCGCAACGACACATTAGCGATGACGGTATCTCCATAGGACGCCAATCGTGGGACAAGAACGCCAACATTATAATACTATGTATGGATTCGCCTACATAATTACCCAATTTATTGCCATCAGTATGAAGAGGCAGAAACAATCGTTTCAAGTTTTGGCCGCTACATAAGTGCGGATGACCCTAGTCGACGTTGAGAAAATTTCAGATACTATCGCGTGCTGATCAAATGCATTGATCCTAACATGATTCCGGAGCAAATAACACTATATGTAGACAATAGAGAATGGATCATAAGAGTTGTGATCGAGTCCTGAGAGCGTTGCGATCCAACAGATGACCCATGGATGTAGATTGTAAATTATCTCATGGATGTAAATGATTATTCTTAACGCTTAATGATTATTCTTCACCAAAAGTTTTGAACATTCATATATAAAATTAAACTGCATACAAGTGTTCCTTGAAATTAGACTGCATGCAAGTGTTCCCTTTTATATATATGACTGTATAGAACCTCTCTATAGGTGTTCCTTCAAACAATTGGCAGCTAATAGTAGATGAGTGTTCCTTAAAAGTGTTAAAGCAACAGCTATAGATAAGTTTTGAACATTCATATATACAAGATGGAAGACTTGAAAGTAGACTGCATACAAATATTTCCTTGAAAGTAGACTGCATACAAATATTTCCTTTTATATATATGACTGTACAGAACCTCTATGGGTGTTCCTTAAAATAATTGGCAGCTATTAATAAATGGATGTTCCTTAAAAATGTTAAAGCAACAGCTATAAATACATTTTGCACATTCAAATATATACAAGATGGAACACTTAAAATTAGACTACATACAACTGTTCCCTTTTATATATATGACTATACAGAACCCATATATAACTATTAGCTATTCTGTACGCAGGGAAAGTCATATAGAAATGTGAATTTCTATATGATGTCGACATAATATTATGGTTTATCAGAAAAAAATACACATTACTAACCCAACATTGCAGGTTGATTGATATATATATTGAATGGCGGCAATGATTAGTACACCCATATAACATATGGATGTACCAGTCTGCGAATTTATATATCAAAGCAGAATGAAAGAGAAAACAATATCAAGTTAAATAATTACACGTTGTATGACATATTGTAATACAGATTTGCCATATAAACATAAATATATACGTAGTTCTTATAATATAGGAAGAAAATATAAAAATTCATACTTCAATAAAAAAAATATAAGTATGTTATTACAATTAATCATGATGATATATATATATATATATATATATATATATATATATATATATATATATATATATATATGCAATACTACAATAGCGGAATGAAAATATTTAATGTTAAATATAAACTATCCCGATATATAATGTACAACACATATCAATGCTTAATGGTTTAATAGCATAGTCCATTGTATGAATCTCGCTTTCAAATGCCCGTCTCGTCTTAGCTGTGCTGCACTTATTGTTGTTGCAATATGTCATCTTCGTACATCTGGTTAAATATTTAATAAACTCAAATTAAAGACAAAATATAATTTTACATGTAAAAATTGTAACAATAAATTATCATTACCTGTCAGAAGTGCATAGAGTGCGCCATTTGCATAAAACCAGTACGAATCTCATTATTTTATTTTAGACTTGTATCCGATATAGGAGGATACCTGACAGGGTCTGTGTCACGCCCCGGGGGTAACCAGAACCCGGGCCCGCCAACAGATCCGCCGTGTACACAGAATTTTTCATGTACACGAAGCGCTGGTAACCTGCTCAGATAGATAATATACAATAAAAGAGCATAAACAGAGCTGAACTAATAGAACTAACAGTAATCTCAGACTGAATTAAACTGTAAACTGAAATAAAAGTACAATATACTCCCAGCTCACCAAAATAATACAACCAGCTGGCCACAGCCAGACCCAAAAGTAAACTACTAAAGTCTGAGATACAAAAGGGGAGTACAGTAAAAGTCTAGCTAATCTCTCGCTCGGGGTAGACGATCTAGCTAGTCGGCAATCCTCTTACCTCGATCTGCCGCTGAAGGCCCAGCAGCTCCCACGGTCGACTCTGCAAAACAAAGGGGAAAGAGGACAAGAAACAACAATAATGGGGGTGAGAACTACTAGATAAACCAGTAGCCTCCCCTAGTGGGTAAAACCTCGAATGCTGACAAACCCACTAGGACTATAAGAGGCAGAAAGGAAAGAACAAAGGTATGCAATAAAGACTGCAGGAAGGAACTACCAATACTATGCCTCTAAATGCAGTGCCAAAAAGATAACTGTATGTATGCAACTACAAGGCTGACTGCCCAAGGAAACCCAATCAGAGGACCAGAAAATACTGGCACTGCCTGCTCTGTCATCAATCGCAACTCATCAAGGTGCCCGGCGCTCGGCACGGTGTAAAGCCTACTCCGGAGTGGCACTCGAGGGGAGCGACCCACACGAGTAAAGTATGTAAAGTATCCCTGTATCACGTATCTCTGTATCAAGCATCTCTGTAACCAATGTCTCGCAATAGCAGGACTGGATCATGACTATGATCAAAGTGGGAATACTCCATCCACTAATGCAACCCCAATCCCCAATCTGATGTGATAATAACATCCGGTCAACCGCCCAAAATCCGCGGTCACCGCTGAACCCATAGACCCCAATCTGATAAGGTAAAAACATCTGGTCAACCGCCTAACATCCGCGGTTGCCACTATGCCCTACAATCCCCAAGACGAGTCTAAACTGTCCCAGACTCAAGATCCGACTACACTATCTCAAGATCCCGATCCGACTCGATCATCATGCATCGATAGAGAAGAATAACAATAAACACATGTTTTCTCCTAAGTCAAATTCCATAATATAGTGTTGCAGTAAAATAGTGGCCTAACTAGCTGTCCAAATAAGCATGCAAGTGTTCTTTTTAAAAGCATTTGAAAAGCGACTAAGGTTTCATGTGAAGACTCATTTTAAAATATTATTGAGCTACTTAGTGGCATGCGGTTCAAGATATGGCAGTTGTCCAAATTTATTGTCCCAGATTTATCACATAGAAGCTATCAATTAATTTAGGGGGGCCTATGCAATAGGTTCATGTACCACAAGTTAACTGTCACATTTATAATTGTAGAACTCTTCTACTCCTAGTGAGCAAGTCAACGAAGAGGAAAGCGCAACCACCCACCTCGAAAAGCGTGTACAATGTACCCAGAAAATACCCGCTGTCTTCTAAACACACCGTCAGCTGTAACAATGTCCTACAGTATCACACAAGTGTACAAGGTGTAAATATAACAATTTCCAAACACACATTTGCTGTTTAAAAATCAGCACGCAAAACGAGGAATTTCCACCTCTGTCCCGAGCTCCTAAAATCCCAGAAAAATCACGGTTGCGTTCCTCGCGAAAAATCACCCAAAATCGACTCTTGAATCGCCTCGATCCGATATTCCTACGCGGAGAAATAATTCGTCGAAGTCGCCGCTGTCCAAAAATCCAACCAGCAAAATGGGGTGTCAAATCACCTCGGGAATCGTGCCAAGAAATCGGAATCCGGAGAAACCATCAACACGAAAATCGAAGCCCTACCTCTTAGGAACACACTGGCGAAGAAATCGTCGGAATCGGACTTCTGTACTGCGCAGGGGACTCCTCGGACTGAAATGCGACGATAACGGGCCGAAAAGGGGGAAAACCGAGGCACACTGTAAAATCCGGAACGCCGCTGTCGATCTTCCCGAAAATCTAGGAACGCACCACGAGGTAGAAAAATGTGAGAGGAAAAACTTCACTTCTCACACCTCTCCCTGGATCTCTCTCTTTCTCTCGGAAAAAGCCCAACAAGGAGGGGAGGGGGCCTTTATATAGGCCCAGCCAAACAAATGGGAAAATGACCCCTGTGTCCCCACTTTCGGGCGCAGGGGTCACTTTCGGGCTGCTACAGTGCAGCCCAGCCCACGGGATTTCGGGCGGCTACAGTGCGGCCCAGCCCACGGCCCATCCCACACGGGATCCGGGTCGGACCGAATTTTGGTCCGACCCGCTCGGGCGTCCGACACGTGTCCCCCGCACGGGGAACAGCGCGCCCGGCGAACCGGGCGCGTCCACGTGCCCCCCTGCGGGGCGGCGGGGTGGGTGGCGCCACCCAATGGCGTGGCGCCACGTGGCGGGCGTTTCCCGCCCGTCACGCCCGCCGGCAGCCGCTGCCGCGCCGCCTGCGCCCGCGCGTGCGTACGGCCGCAGGCGCGCGCCTGCGGGTGCACCGCGCGCACCTGCGCCGTCCAACCCGGGGCCGCCACGTGGCGCGCCCCGGTGCACCGTGCACCGCGCCCCATCCCACGCCTGCCCGGCCTGCCCGCGCTGCCCGCGCACCCTCCCGTGCGCCGCGCGCCCTGGACCGGACCAACGGGCGCCTGCCACGTGGCCCGCCGGTGCACCGTGCACCGGCGGCCCGCTCCGTGGACCGAGAGCCGTGCGCCGGCCCAATAACAAGGCGCCACGTGTCCCGGCCGGTCCACAGATCCCCCCCATGCACCATTTTGCACAGAAAATTTCAGGGGGTCCGTTTTTGGGCATCCGGACTCCAAATTAAATAAGTAAATAGCCGTTTTCAAGCGTTTTTCCGCGCTGAATCCAAATACGGCCTCCGTTTAGCCTGATTCCACTCCTAAAATTCGGCAAAGTCAGCCGAAGGTCAGGCTTGCTTCCAAATCCACTCTAAGCCCAAACAACACATCCCTTTGACATGTTGGGGCCCAACACACCAACACTAGGTGTTCCACACCCCAAACAGGGGAAAAACACAGGGGAAAAACTGGGACACTACATCCTCCCCCACTAACAAAAGTTTCGTCCTCGAAACTAAAATCATACCTCAATCCAGAGCCTCGAACAAGTAGGGGTAGGCGTCCATCATCTCTGACTCGGGCTCCCACGTTGCCTCACGCTCATCATGATTGCTCCAAAGGATCTTCACATAGGGGATGGTCCGATTGCGCAATTCTTTCACCTCCCGATCCCGAATCCGTACTGGGCGCTCCTCATATCTCAAATCCTCGCTGATCTCGAGAGGTGCAAAGTCGATGACGTGCGACGGGTCGAAGACGTACCTCCTCAGTGTGGAAACATGGAAAACATCGTGGACACCAGCCAGTCTCGGGGGAAGTGCAAGTCGATAAGCAACAGGCCCGATACGCTCCAACACCTCGAATGGTCCAATGTATCGGGGGCTGAGTTTCCCGCGAATGCCGAACCTCCTGATCCCCTTGGACGGCGAGACTTTCAGAAATACATGATCTCCAACCTGAAACTCTAAGTCTCGTCGCCGAACATCAGCATAGCTCCTCTGTCGGCTCTGAGCGGTCTGAAGATGCTGTCGAATCACCCGGACCTTCTCCTCTGCCTCTAGCAGTATATCTGGCCCCAAGGTCCGTCTCTCGCCTACGTCACTCCAATAAAGTGGTGATCGGCACTTGCGTCCATACAACGCTTCAAACGGAGCCATCTGTATGCTCGCTTGAAAGCTGTTGTTGTACGCAAACTCAACCAAGGATAAGTGCCGAATCCAACCTCCGCCGAAATCCAAGACGCAAGCCCTCAGCATGTCCTCCAAGATCTGTATGGTCCGCTCTGACTGCCCATCAGTCTGAGGATGAAAAGCTGTACTGAATCTGAGCTGAGTCCCCATCGCGGTCTGCAAACTCCCCCAAAACGCGAGGCAAACCTCGGATCCCTATCTGACACTATGGAGGCGGGTACCCATGCAGTCTCACAATCTCATCAAGGTATAACTGGGCTAGTCGATCGAGTGGCCAAGTAGTCTGCATAGGCATAAAGTGCGCTGACTTAGTAAGTCGATCCACCACTACCCAGATAGCATCTGCTCCGCCCTGTGCCCTCGGCAATCCGACCACGAAGTCCATGGTAATGTGGTCCCATTTCCACTCAGGGATGGGGAGACTTTGTAACTTGCCAGCTGGCACCCGATGCTCAGCTTTTACTTGCTGACAAGTCAAACACTGGGCCACAAATCTCCCGACATCCCTCTTCATGCCATTCCACCAAAATGTGCCTTGAGGTCCTTATACATCTTAGTCCCCCCAGGATGAAGGGTATAAGGTGTATAATGGGCCTCTCTCAATATCTGCTCTCTGATCTCAGCATCCACTGGCACACATGCTCGGTCCCTGTACCTCAGTACTCCCGCAGCATCCACTGTAAAATCCCCTGACTGATCACTCGGAAGCTGATCTCGAATCCTGGTCAAGTGGGGGTCCTCACTCTGCTTCTCCCTGATCCTGTCCAGCAGAGTGGGCTGCACGACTAATGACGTCAGTCTAGCAGAGACCCCAGGGGACACAACCTCTATCTCGAGCCGTCTCATCTCCTCCAATAGGGGCGCCTGGTCTGTGATCAACATAGACAAACTCTGAACTGCTCTCCGGCTCAAAGCATCAGCGACCACGTTAGCCTTGCCTGGGTGGTAAAGGATATCCACATCATAATCCTTTAGTAGCTCTAACCACCTGCGCTGCCTCAAATTAAGCTCCTTCTGTGTGTGAACAGATACTTTAAGCTCTTGTGGTCGGTGTAGATCTCACAATGCTCCCCGTACAGGTAATGGCGCCAAAGCTTCAGTGCAAACACCACGGCAGCGAGCTCTAAGTCGTGGGTAGGGTAATTCTTCTCGTAATCCTTGAGCTGTCTCGATGCATAAGCAATTACCCTCCCATCCTGCATCAACACGCAACCCAGTCCACTGTGCGATGCGTCACTGTAGATCACATATCCTTTCCCCATAACAGGGAGGGAAAGGATAGGGGCAGTCATCAGTCTGTCCTTCAGCTCCTCGAAGCTCTTCTGGCAGTCCTCACTCCAGATAAACTTAACCCCTTTACGCGTCAACCGAGTGAGGGGTGTAGAAAGCTTCGCAAAGCCTTCCACAAACCGACGATAATAACCAGCTAATCCCATGAAGCTGCGCACCTCTGATACAGTCGTCGGTCGGGGCCAATCACGAACTGCCTCAATCTTCGCCGGGTCTACAGCTACACCGGCGGCGGAAATCACATGGCCCAAGAAAGCTACCTCCCGAAGCCAAAACTCACACTTTGTCAGCTTGGCGTACAACTTCTTCTCCCGTAGAAGTTGTAGCACAGTCCTCAAGTGCTCCTCATGCTCGGCCTCGCTCCGGGAGTAAACCAGGATATCATCTATGAACACCACCACAAATCGATCCAGGAATGGCCGAAATATCCTGTTCATCAAGTCCATAAAGGCGGCAGGGGCATTAGTCAATCCAAATGGCATAACTGTAAACTCATAATGCCCGTACCGTGATCTGAAAGCAGTCTTAGGAATATCCTCGGCCTTCACCTTTAATTGGTGGTAACCAGACTGTAGATCAATCTTGGAAAAGACACAAGACCCTTGCAGCTGATCAAAGAGATCGTCGATGCGCGGCAAAGGGTACTTGTTCTTGATGGTCACTTTATTCAGCTCCCTATAGTCCACACACAGTCTAAGTGACCCATCCTTCTTCTTCACGAATAGCACCGGTGCTCCCCAGGGCGACACACTGGGTCTAATGAAACCCTTATCCATCAAGTCTTGCAACTGTGCTTTAAGCTCTCTCAGCTCAGCCGGTGCCATCCGGTAAGGAGTCTTAGAGATTGGCGCAGTTCCTGGAACTACGTCAATCACAAACTCGATCTCTCTGTCGGGCGGCATACAAGTCAGCTCAGGTGGAAATACATCCGGAAACTCGCGGACGATAGGGATATCCCCGAGTCCCGGTGCCGCTGTAGGCCCTCTACAACACTAGCCAAAAAGGCTACACATCCTCGATGAATCATCCGCCTCGCTCGGGAAGTCGAAACCATAGAGGCAAAGAAAGCACTCTGACATCCCCGGTACACCAACACCTCCTGGCCTGGCTCTCTAAAAGTGACAGTCCTCTCGGCACAGTCAATAGTCGCAAAATACCGAGCCAGCCAGTCCATCCCGAGAATCACATCAAAATCCTGCAGCTGTCTCAAGACCAACAGGTCTGCTGGCATAATCCAGGACTCGATCTGCATCGGGCAGGACCAACAACACTCCTCCACGTGCAAAGTGTGATCGGGAATCTGAACCTCTCGTGCACGTGGCAAAAGTCCTACCTCTAACCCATGTAATGATGCAAATGATCTACTAATGAAAGGATGCGAAGCTCCAGTAACAAAAGATATGAATCCAAATGCCAGAAATAGACCATACCTGCCACCACACGGTCAGCCGTAGTGGAATCCCCCGCCTGCGCTAAGCTATCCCGACCGCTCAACAACGGCTGTCTCTCACCAGAAGGGTGTGGGGGCGAAGCTCGGTCTACCTGGAGACCTGTCGGTGAAGCTCCCGGTCGTAGCTGGGAAGTAGTAGGGACGGACACTAAAGTGGGTGCCGCCGCCGTCCCCGAGGGGCACGCAACTCGCAGGTGCCCGGGCTGTCCACACCTATAGCAGCGACCCCACCGCTGGGCGCAAGTGCCGGGAAAATGCTGACCTCCACAGAAAATACAACTGTAGGGAGCCCGCACTTGCCGTGTCTGCTGCTGCTGCGGAGATCCTTGCTGGGATGCGATAGGGGCCAACGCTGAAGAAGGGGGTACAGAGGTCGAGAGGGGGCACGAAGTTCGAACGTGGCCAGACTGCCCACATCGGAAGCATCGACCCCGCCTTAAGTCACAGGTACCTGAGGGTGTCGTCCTCTACAGAAAACACACCTGCCGCGAAACCGTGGCTGTCTAGAAGAACTGGCCTGTCCAACAACATCCGGGGCTGGGCGTTTCCTCTCAAAACGCTGCTCCGATGCCCTAGCCCTCTCTCCGACTGCCGAACCACCTCTCTGCGCCAGTAGCTGCTCCAGGCGCTGGTCCTGTCGAAAGCTCCTCGCCACTAAATGGGTCACCAAGGCCCGCAGTTCCCCAGCTCTGTAGATACCGCCTGCTCGGGCTCCTCAGAAGGGGTGGAGATACTCCCGACGGAACAACGACGACGGGGCGACATACTGTCACAAAAAAAAACCACAAATCAGTAACATAACCCCACACGACCCAATCTAGCGAAAGTCAAAGACATCCCCCAATTTCTGCGACTTTATGTTGTCTGCAGCCAACATAACGGTCCACCAGAAATTGGGTATGTCGATCCCTCTTCACTCACTGGAAGAGTCCAAAAAATAAATCAACGACTTTCGCAAATGTCACGCCTCTCACGCCCTATCATCCTAGGGTCTGCCAAAAGCCTAGGGTTTCCTAAGTCCCAACTGACCTATCCCTAAGCTCTGATACCAACTTAATCTGTCACGCCCCGGGGGTAACCAGAACCCGGGCCCGCCAACAGATCCGCCGTGTACACAGAATTTTCCATGTACACGAAGCGCTGGTAACCTGCTCAGATAGATAATATACAATAAAAGAGCATAAACAGAGCTGAACTAATAGAACTAACAGTAATCTCAGACTGAATTAAACTGTAAACTGAAATAAAAGTACAATATACTCCCAGCTCACCAAAATAATACAACCAGCTGGCCACAGCCAGACCCAAAAGTAAACTACTAAAGTCTGAGATACAAAAGGGGAGTACAGTAAAAGTCTAGCTAATCTCTCGCTCGGGGTAGACGATCTAGCTAGTCGGCAATCCTCTTACCTCGATCTGCCGCTGAAGGCCCAGCAGCTCCCACGGTCGACTCTGCAAAACAAAGGGGAAAGAGGACAAGAAACAACAATAATGGGGGTGAGAACTACTAGATAAACCAGTAGCCTCCCCTAGTGGGTAAAACCTCGAATGCTGACAAACCCACTAGGACTATAAGAGGCAAAAGGAAAGAACAGAGGTATGCAATAAAGACTGCAGGAAGGAACTACCACTACTATGCCTCTAAATGCAGTGCCAAAAAGATAACTGTATGTATGCAACTATAAGGCTGACTGCCCAAGGAAACCCAATCAGAGGGCCAGAAAATACTGGCACTGCCTGCTCTGTCATCAATCGCAACTCATCAAGGTGCCCGGCGCTCGGCACGGTGTAAAGCCTACTCCGGAGTGGCACTCGAGGGGAGCGACCCACACGAGTAAAGTATGTAAAGTATCCCTGTATCACGTATCTCTGTATCAAGCATCTCTGTAACCAATGTCTCGCAATAGCAGGACTGGATCATGACTATGATCAAAGTGGGAATACTCCATCCACTAATGCAACCCCAATCCCCAATCTGATGTGATAATAACATCCGGTCAACCGCCCAAAATCCGCGGTCACCGCTGAACCCATAGACCCCAATCTGATAAGGTAAAAACATCTGGTCAACCGCCTAACATCCGCGGTTGCCACTATGCCCCACAATCCCCAAGACGAGTCTAAACTGTCCCAGACTCAAGATCCGACTACACTATCTCAAGATCCCGATCCGACTCGATCATCATGCATCGATAGAGAAGAATAACAATAAACACATGTTTTCTCCTAAGTCAAATCCCATAATATAGTGTTGCAGTAAAATAGTGGCCTAACTAGCTGTCCAAATAAGCATGCAAGTGTTCTTTTTAAAAGCATTTGAAAAGCGACTAAGGTTTCATGTGAAGACTCATTTTAAAATATTATTGAGCTACTTAGTGGCATGCGGTTCAAGATATGGCAGTTGCTATGCAGATTTCATAGAAGCTATCAATTGGCCATGATATTCATGTCCCAGTCCATTTATTCTACAGTAGATCAGCATAGCTATCAATTAATTTAGGGGCCTATGCAATAGGTTCATGTACCACAAGTTAACTGTCACATTTATAATTGTAGAACTCTTCTACTCCTAGTGAGCAAGTCAACAAAGAGGAAAGCGCAACCACCCACCTCGAAAAGCGTGTACAATGTACCCAGAAAATACCCGCTGTCCTCTAAACACACCGTCAGCTGTAACAATGTCCTACAGTATCACACAAGTGTACAAGGTGTAAATATAACAATTTCCAAACACACATTTGCTGTTTTAAAAATCAGCACGCAAAACGAGGAATTTCACCTCTGTCCCGAGCTCCTAAAATCCCAGAAAAATCACGGTTGCGTTCCTCGCGAAAAATCACCCAAAATCGACTCTTGAATCGCCTCGATCCGATATTCCTACGCGGAGAAATAATTCGTCGAAGTCGCCGCTGTCCAAAATCCAACAGCAAAATGGGGTGTCAAATCACCTCGGGAATCGTGCCAAGAAATCGGAATCCGGAGAAACCATCAACACGAAAAACGAAGCCCTACCTCTTAGGAACACACTGGCGAAGAAATCGTCGGAATCGGACTTCTGTACTGCGCAGGGGACTCCTCGGACTGAAATGCGACGATAACGGGCCGAAATGGGGGAAAACCGAGGCACACTGTAAAATCCGGAACGCCGCTGTCGATCTTCCCGAAAATCTGGGAACGCACCACGAGGTAGAAAAATGTGAGAGGAAAAACTTCTCTTCAACACCTCTCCCTGGTTCTCTCTCTTTCTCTCGAAAAAGCCCAACAAGGAGGGGAGGGGGCCTTTAATAGGCCCAGAAACAAATGGGAAAATGACCCTGTGTCCCCACTTTCGGGCGCAGGGGTCACTTTCGGGCTGCTACAGTGCGGCCCGGCCCACAGGATTTCGGGCGGCTACAGTGCGGCCCAGCCCAACCCGGCAGCCCACACGGATCCGGCCGGACCCAATTTCCGTCCGACCCGCTCGGGCCCGCCACGTGTCCCCAAACAGGCGGCAGCCGTGCGGGCCCAACGGGGAGCGCCACGTGCCCCCCTGCGGGGCGGCGGGGTGGGTGCGCCCGCCAATGGCGTGGCGCCACGTGGCGGGCGTTTCCCGCCCGTCACGCCCCCGCCGCCGCTGCGCGCCGCCTGCGCGCCTGCGCCGCAGCGTGCGTACGGCCGCACGCGCGCCTGCGGGTGCACCGCGCGCACCTGCGCCGGCCAACGGGGCCGCCACGTGGCGCGCCCCGGTGCACCGTGCACCGCGCCCATCCGCGCCTGCCCGGCCTGCCCGCGCTGCCCGCGCACCCTCCCGTGCGCCGCGCGCCCTGGACCGGACCAAGGGCGCTGCCACGTGGCCCGCCGGTGCACCGTGCACCGGCGGCCCGCTCCGTGGACCGAGAGCCGTGCGCCGGCCCAATAACAAGGCTGCCACGTGTCCCGGCCGGTCCACAGATCCCCCCATGCACCATTTTGCGCAGAAAACTTCCGGGGGTCCGTTTTTGGGCATCCGGACTCCAAATTAAATAAGTAAATAGCCGTTTTCAAGCGTTTTTCCGCGCTGAATCCAAATACGGCCTCCGTTTAGCCTGATTCCATTCCTAAAATTCGGCAAAGTCAGCCGAAGGTCAGGCTTGCTTCCAAATCCACCTAAGTCCAAACAACACATCCCTTTGACATGTTGGGGCCCAACACACCAACACTAGGTGTTCCACACCCCAACAGGGGAAAAACACAGGGGAAAAACTGGGACACTACAGTCTGTCAACATGTCAATATTTGAAG
>CM054954.1:10519825-10788825 GCA_029168755.2 Tillandsia fasciculata
AAAATAATCAGTTTTCGCCTCTACCCGAATCACACACATCCTTAGGATATGACAAATCGGACCAGATTCCATTAAATTAATTAACAAAATCAGTAGGGTTATATTATACAAAAGGTACCTAACACGAATTCAAATTGATGCATAAGTAAGCACTTCAAGTCCTACAATTTTATCCCGTCGGATTGGAGAACTTATATACATATACACGTGATTGTAAATAGATACAGATGTGTACTTCATGCATATCACGAACACCATATTGCAAGTAGTTATAAATGTTTGCGTACCAGCGACAAAAAATTGTAGCGATAATTAGTAAACAACATATCCAATTGGCAAAGGAGACGTCACATTGCCAACACATTACGGAGCGTCGTTCCCTACGCAAGATTCCCACGACTTTATTTCCATTTATCTTCCAATCGCGATTTTCCACAATGAGCGTTACACACTCTGGAATTATTTGTAGATCAATACATTTGATCAACAGACGATAAAATTTGATATTTTCGCGAAGACGGCTGCGATCATTCCCACCAACAAAACGTCCAAAACTACAATAGTTTTCAATTGTTCATAGTCGTAACAACAGAGCGGTAAATCATGCAAGCGAATCCAAACAAAGTACGCATAACGTTCACGGATTCGACCTAAGTTGAATTCAAATGGCTTTACCGTAATGGTCATTTTGTCGGTCTGCAGAATAGACTTATCTATAGCTCTATCCTGAATCATAGCAGTAGGAAAAATATATAAGGTAATGGGCACCTTCACATTGTGCAAATTCATAATCATAGGGATTACCGCCTACCTATTCAGCTAGGAAAGAAGCCACTCCATCTTTTGAACAATCATCTTCGATATCGTAGGCAAGAATGACCACCTTTGCTGCACGATCCATCAACATATTAGCATCACAAAAATTATCCCTCCAGGGCATAAAACAATATGTGTTATTCGGGCGTGTGGAGGTAGCGCTCGACATGGAAGAAGGTGAAATTTGACAATTACTGAAATATAGTGAGCTGTGATATATGTGTGAGCTAGAGATATATGTATGAAGTAGATAATAGCTATATATTAGGCCCTTTTCTATAAATAATATGAAAGTAATGATCCCTACAAAACCATGGATGCTATATATGGGCACAGAAAAGAAAGTGTCGATAATATTCTTATAAATTCACTACATGGAGAGGTTTAAAGAGATAAATACTAAATACTTAATAAGTCAGTGCAATTTTATGTTTCTATGAATGAGCCTCCAACACTTCCGTAGCACACTATCTTCTGTTATATATGACTGTACGGAACCCTCTATGGCTGTCCCATTTTGAATATAGGTGTGTCCTTCTAAAAAGACCCTTTATAGCTGTCCCCTTTTGAATTGTAAGATGCTCAAAGCCACTAACCAGACTATTACCCACTAACCCACTTTTCAAATCAGCATCCAATGCTATGGATGTACAGAACCCATCTATGTATGTTCCTTACAACACTATTACCCTATATAGGTGTCCCCTTTATGGCTGTCCCCTTTTGAATATAGGTATGCTCAAAGACCCTAGCCACACTATTACCGACTAACCTACATTTCAAAACAGCATCCAATGCTATCTTCTATATATATGCATGTACGGAATCCAACAGATAGCTGTTACATTCTGTGTATATGATTGTACAGGAACCCTCTATAGTTGTCCCCTTTTGAATATAGGTGTGCCCTTCTAAACAGACCCTATATAGCTGTCCCCTTTTGAATATAGGTGTGCTCAAAGCCACTAACCAGACTATTACCCACTAACCCACTTTTCAAATCAGCATCCAATGCTATGGATGTACAGAACCCTTCTATAGATGTTCCGGTATGCATATATGACTGTATGGGAACCCTCTATAGCTAGGTGTGCCCTTCTAAAAAGACCCTATATAGTTGTCCCCTTTTCAATATAGATGTGCCCACTTTCAAAACAGCATCCAATGCTAATCCTCCCCAGGAATTATAGGCTATAAGTGTTTCCGCTTTGTACACCAAGATCCTCTCAAAAGACCCTCTATAGTTGTACTAAACCCATCTATAGCTGTTCCGGTATGCATATATGACTGTACGGGAACCCCTCTATAGCTGTCCTCGCTATAGCATTAATTTTGAATATAGCTGTATATATGACTGTACGAAACCCCCATCTATAGCTGGTCCGGTATGCATACATGACTGCACGGGAACCCTCTATAACTGTCCCCTTGTGAATATAGGTATGCCCTTCTAAAAAGACCCTATATAGCTGTCCCCTTTTGAATATAGGTGTGCCCACTTTTCAAAACAACATCCAATGCTAATCCTTCCCAAGAAATATGGGCTATATGGCTGTCCCCTTTTGAATATAGGTGTGCCATTCTAACAAGACCCTATATAAAAGACCCTCTATAGCTGTCCCCTTTTGAATATAGGTATGCCCTTCAAAAAAGAGCTTATATAGTTGTCCCATTTTGAATATAGGTGTGCCCACTTTTCAAAACAGCATCCAATGCTAATCCTCCCCAGAAATTATGGGCTATAAGTGTTTCCGCTTTGTACACCAATATCCTCTCAAAAGACCCTCGATAGCTGTACGAAATCCATCTATAGCTGTTCCGGTATGCATATATGATTGTACGGGAAACCCTCTATAGCTGTCCCCGCTATAGCATTAATTTTGAATAAAGTTGTATATATGACTATACAAAATCCATCTATAGCTGGTCCGGTATGCATATATGACTGTACGGGAACCCACTAAGCTGTACCATTTTGAAAATAGGTGTGCCCAGAAGGAAAAGACACTATATAGCTGTCACCTTTTGAGTATAGGTGTGCTCAAAGCCCGGTACACACTAGTACCCACTTACCCACTTTTCAAAACAACATCCAATGCTAATCCTCCCCAGGTATAATGGGCTATAAGTGTATCCGCTTTGTACACCAATATCCTCAAGCCCAGTGAGGTACTCAATCTCACCCTACAACCCTCTCGCTCTCTATCTCACTCTATTTTCATCCCCCTCTCAATTTGATTCTCATATACAATTATAGTTATCATGGCTAGCTCTAACTCTAGCTCTACCTCTAATTCCTCCCGTCCTCGCAACAACTACTGCATTATTCCTTGGACGCCTGCGCATGAAGAGACTGATAGCCAATTGGATCGGGCGGCGCAAATAGTTGTCGATGCCTACGCAAACGATAATGAACGTTCGCGGGATGCCGTAGCTGCGTTGCTCGCAAGGCAGATAGGAGGAAGGTCTCATGATTACCAATTTGCAGGAGGTCCTGTCGGAACTTATATAGTAATTTTTCCTACAGTGAAAATGATGAATAAAGCTATTCGTCGTTCTCCAATTCGCAACGACACATTAGCGATGACGGTATCTCCATAGGACGCCAATCGTGGGACAAGAACGCCAACATTACAATACTATGTATGGATTCGCCTACATAATTACCCAATTTATTGCCATCAGTATGAAGAGGCAGAAACAATCGTTTCAAGTTTTGGCCGCTACATAAGTGCGGATGACCCTAGTCGACGTTGAGAAAATTTCAGATACTATCGCGTGCTGATCAAATGCATTGATCCTAACATGATTCCGGAGCAAATAACACTATATGTAGACAATAGAGAATGGATCATAAGAGTTGTGATCGAGTCCTGAGAGCGTTGCGATCCAACAGATGACCCATGGATGTAGATTGTAAATTATCTCATGGATGTAAATGATTATTCTTAACGCTTAATGATTATTCTTCACCAAAAATTTTGAACATTCATATATAAAATTAAACTGCATACAAGTGTTCCTTGAAATTAGACTGCATGCAAGTGTTTCCTTTTATATATATGACTGTAGAGAACCTCTCTATAGGTGTTCCTTCAAACAATTGGCAGCTAATAGTAGATGAGTGTTCCTTAAAAGTGTTAAAGCAACAGCTATAGATAAGTTTTGAACATTCATATATACAAGATGGAAGACTTGAAAGTAGACTGCATACAAATATTTCCTTGAAAGTAGACTGCATACAAATATTTCCTTTTATATATATGACTGTACAGAACCTCTATGGGTGTTCCTTAAAATAATTGGCAGCTATTAATAAATGGATGTTCCTTAAAAATGTTAAAGCAACAGCTATAAATACATTTTGCACATTCAAATATATACAAGATGGAACACTTAAAATTAGACTACATACAACTGTTCCCTTTTATATATATGACTATACAGAACCCATATAACTATTAGCTATTCTGTACGCAGGGAAAGTCATATAGAAATGTGAATTTCTATATGATGTCGACATAATATTATGGTTTATCAGAAAAAAATACACATTACTAACCCAACATTGCAGGTTGATTGATATATATATTGAATGGCGGCAATGATTAGTACACCCATATAACATATGGATGTACCAGTCTGCGAATTTATATCAAAGCAGAATGAAAGAGAAAACAATATCAAGTTAAATAATTACACGTTTATGACATATTGTAATACAGATTTGCCATATAAACATAAATATATACGTAGTTCTTATAATAGGAAGAAAATATAAAATTCATACTTCAATAAAAAAAATATAAGTATGTTATTACAATTAATCATGATGATATATATATATATTATATTATATATATATATATATATATATATATTATATATATATGCAATACTACAATAGCGGAATGAAAATATTTAATGTAAATATAAACTATCCCGATATATAATGTACAACACATATCAATGCTTAATGGTTTATAGCATAGTCCATTGTATGAATCTCGCTTTCAAATGCCCGTCTCGTCTTAGCTGTGCTGCACTTATTGTTGTTGCAATATGTCATCTTCGTACATCTGTTAAATATTTAATAAACTCAAATTAAGACAAAATATAATTTACATGTAAAATTGTAACAATAAATTATCATTACCTGTCAGAAGTGCATAGAGTGCGCCATTTGCATAAACCAGTACGAATCTCTTATTTTATTTTAGACTGTATCCGATATAGGAGGATACCTGACAGGGTCTGTGTCACGCCCCGGGGTAACCAGAACCCGGGCCCGCCAACAGATCCGCCGTGTACACAGAATTTTCCATGTACACGAAGCGCTGGTAACCTGCTCAGATAGATAATATACAATAAAAGAGCATAAACAGAGCTGAACTAATAGAACTAACAGTAATCTCAGACTGAATTAAACTGTAAACTGAAATAAAAGTACAATATACTCCCAGCTCACCAAAATAATACAACCAGCTGGCCACAGCCAGACCCAAAAGTAAACTACTAAAGTCTGAGATACAAAAGGGGAGTACAGTAAAAGTCTAGCTAATCTCTCGCTCGGGGTAGACGATCTAGCTAGTCGGCAATCCTCTTACCTCGATCTGCCGCTGAAGGCCCAGCAGCTCCCACGGTCGACTCTGCAAAACAAAGGGGAAAGAGGACAAGAAACAACAATAATGGGGGTGAGAACTACTAGATAAACCAGTAGCCTCCCCTAGTGGGTAAAACCTCGAATGCTGACAAACCCACTAGGACTATAAGAGGCAGAAAGGAAAGAACAGAGGTATGCAATAAAGACTGCAGGAAGGAACTACCAATACTATGCCTCTAAATGCAGTGCCAAAAAGATAACTGTATGTATGCAACTACAAGGCTGACTGCCCAAGGAAACCCAATCAGAGGACCAGAAAATACTGGCACTGCCTGCTCTGTCATCAATCGCAACTCATCAAGGTGCCCGGCGCTCGGCACGGTGTAAAGCCTACTCCGGAGTGGCACTCGAGGGGAGCGACCCACACGAGTAAAGTATGTAAAGTATCCCTGTATCACGTATCTCTGTATCAAGCATCTCTGTAACCAATGTCTCGCAATAGCAGGACTGGATCATGACTATGATCAAAGTGGGAATACTCCATCCACTAATGCAACCCCAATCCCCAATCTGATGTGATAATAACATCCGGTCAACCGCCCAAAATCCGCGGTCACCGCTGAACCCATAGACCCCAATCTGATAAGGTAAAAACATCTGGTCAACCGCCTAACATCCGCGGTTGCCACTATGCCCCACAATCCCCAAGACGAGTCTAAACTGTCCCAGACTCAAGATCCGACTACACTATCTCAAGATCCCGATCCGACTCGATCATCATGCATCGATAGAGAAGAATAACAATAAACACATGTTTTCTCCTAAGTCAAATCCCATAATATAGTGTTGCAGTAAAATAGTGGCCTAACTAGCTGTCCAAATAAGCATGCAAGTGTTCTTTTTAAAAGCATTTGAAAAGCGACTAAGGTTTCATGTGAAGACTCATTTTAAAATATTATTGAGCTACTTAGTTGCATGCGGTTCAAGATATGGCAGTTGTCCAAATTTATTGTCCCAGATTTATCACATAGAAGCTATCAATTAATTTAGGGGGGCCTATGCAATAGGTTCATGTACCACAAGTTAACTGTCACATTTATAATTGTAGAACTCTTCTACTCCTAGTGAGCAAGTCAACAAAGAGAAAGCGCAACCACCCACCTCGAAAAGCGTGTACAATGTACCCAGAAAATACCCGCTGTCCTCTAAACACACCGTCAGCTGTAACAATGTCCTACAGTATCACACAAGTGTACAAGGTGTAAATATAACAATTTCCAAACACACATTTGCTGTTTTAAAATCAGCACGCAAAACGAGGAATTTTCACCTCTGTCCCGAGCTCCTAAAATCCCAGAAAAATCACGGTTGCGTTCCTCGCGAAAAATCACCCAAAATCGACTCTTGAATCGCCTCGATCCGATATTCCTACGCGGAGAAATAATTCGTCGAAGTCGCCGCTGTCCAAAAATCCAAACAGCAAAATGGGGTGTCAAATCACCTCGGGAATCGTGCCAAGAAATCGGAATCCGGAGAAACCATCAACACGAAAACGAAGCCCTACCTCTTAGGAACACACTGGCGAAGAAATCGTCGGAATCGGACTTCTGTACTGCGCAGGGGACTCCTCGGACTGAAATGCGACGATAACGGGCCGAAATGGGGGAAAACCGAGGCACACTGTAAAATCCGGAACGCCGCTGTCGATCTTCCCGAAAATCTGGGAACGCACCACGAGGTAGAAAAATGTGAGAGGAAAAACTTCTCTTCTCACACCTCTCCCTGGATCTCTCTCTTTCTCTCGGAAAAAGCCCAACAAGGAGGGGAGGGGGCCTTTTATAGGCCCAGCCAAACAAATGGGAAAATGACCCTGTGTCCCCACTTTCGGGCGCAGGGGTCACTTTCGGGCTGCTACAGTGCGGCCCGGCCCCGGGATTTCGGGCGGCTACAGTGCGGCCCGCCCACGGCCCATCCCACACGGGATCCGGGTCGCACGAATTTTGGTCCGACCCGCTCGGGCCCGACACGTGTCCGCCAAACAGGCGGCAGCGCGCCCGGCGAACCGGGCGCGCCACGTGCCCCCCTGCGGGGCGGCGGGGTGGGTGCGCCCCCAATGGCGTGGCGCCACGTGGCGGGCGTTTCCCGCCCGTCACACGCCGCCGGCGCCGCTGCCGCGCCGCCGCGCCCCGCGCGTGCGTACGGCCGCAGGCGCGCGCCTGCGGGTGCACCGCGCGCACCTGCGCCGTCCAACCCGGGGCCGCCACGTGGCGCGCCCCGGTGCACCGTGCACCGCGCCCCACCCACGCCTGCCCGGCCTGCCCGCGCTGCCCGCGCACCCTCCCGTGCGCCGCGCGCCCTGGACCGGACCAACGGGCGCCTGCCACGTGGCCCGCCGGTGCACCGTGCACCGGCGGCCCGCTCCGTGGACCGAGAGCCGTGCGCCGGCCCAATAAGAAGGCGCCACGTGTCCCGGCCGGTCCACAGCTCCCCCCATGCACCATTTTGCGCAGAAAACTTCGGGGGTCCGTTTTTGGGCATCCGGACTCCAAATTAAATAAGTAAATAGCCGTTTTCAAGCGTTTTTCCGCGCTGAATCCAAATACGGCCTCCGTTTAGCCTGATTCCATCCTAAAATTCGGCAAAGTCAGCCGAAGGTCAGGCTTGCTTCCAAATCCACTCTAAGTCCAAACAACACATCCCTTTGACATGTTGGGGCCCAACACACCAACACTAGGTGTTCCACACCCCAAACAGGGGAAAAACACAGGGGAAAAACTGGGACACTACATCCTCCCCCACTAACAAAAGTTTCGTCCTCGAAACTAAAATCATACCTCAATCCAGAGCCTCGAACAAGTAGGGGTAGGCGTCCATCATCTCTGACTCGGCTCCCACGTCGCCTCGCGCTCATCATGATTGCTCCAAAGGATCTTCACATAGGGGATGGTCCGATTGCGCAATTCTTTCACCTCCCGATCAAGAATCCGCACTGGGCGCTCCTCATATCTCAAATCCTCGCTGATCTCGAGAGGTGCAAAGTCGATGACGTGCGACGGGTCGAAGACGTACCTCCTCAGTGTGGAAACATGGAAAACATCGTGGACACCAGCCAGTCTCGGGGGAAGTGCAAGTCGATAAGCAACAGGCCCGATACGCTCCAACACCTCGAATGGTCCAATGTATCGGGGGCTGAGTTTCCCGCGAATGCCGAACCTCCTGATCCCCTTGGACGGCGAGACTTTCAGAAATACATGATCTCCAACCTGAAACTCTAAGTCTCGTCGCCGAACATCAGCATAGCTCCTCTGTCGGCTCTGAGCGGTCTGAAGATGCTGTCGAATCACCCGGACCTTCTCCTCTGCCTCTAGCAGTATATCTGGCCCCAAGGTCCGTCTCTCGCCTACGTCACTCCAATAAAGTGGTGATCGGCACTTGCGTCCATACAACGCTTCAAACGGAGCCATCTGTATGCTCGCTTGAAAGCTGTTGTTGTACGCAAACTCAACCAAGGATAAGTGCCGAATCCAACCTCCGCCGAAATCCAAGACGCAAGCCCTCAGCATGTCCTCCAAGATCTGTATGGTCCGCTCTGACTGCCCATCAGTCTGAGGATGAAAAGCTGTACTGAATCTGAGCTGAGTCCCCATCGCGGTCTGCAAACTCCCCCAAAATGCGAGGCAAACCTCGGATCCCTATCTGACACAATGGAGGCGGGTACTCCATGCAGTCTCACAATCTCATCAAGGTATAACTGGGCTAGTCGATCGAGTGGCCAAGTAGTCTGCATAGGCAAAAAGTGCGCTGACTTAGTAAGTCGATCCACCACTACCCAGATAGCATCTGCTCCGCCCTGTGCCCTCGGCAATCCGACCACGAAGTCCATGGTAATGTGGTCCCATTTCCACTCAGGGATGGGGAGACTTTGTAACTTGCCAGCTGGCACCCGATGCTCAGCTTTTACTTGCTGACAAGTCAAACACTGGGCCACAAATCTCCCGACATCCCTCTTCATGCCATTCCACCAAAAATGTGCCTTGAGGTCCTTATACATCTTAGTCCCCCCAGGATGAAGGGTATAAGGTGTATAATGGGCCTCTCTCAATATCTGCTCTCTGATCTCAGCATCCACTGGCACACATGCTCGGTCCCTGTACCTCAGTACTCCCGCAGCATCCACTGTAAAATCCCCTGACTGATCACTCGGAAGCTGATCTCGAATCCTGGTCAAGTGGGGGTCCTCACTCTGTTTCTCCCTGATCCTGTCCAGCAGAGTGGGCTGCACGACTAATGACGTCAGTCTAGCAGAGACCCCAGGGGACACAACCTCTATCTCGAGCCGTCTCATCTCCTCCAATAGGGGCGCCTGGTCTGTGATCAACATAGACAAACTCTGAACTGCTCTCCGGCTCAAAGCATCAGCGACCACGTTAGCCTTGCCTGGGTGGTAAAGGATATCCACATCATAATCCTTTAGTAGCTCTAACCACCTGCGCTGCCTCAAATTAAGCTCCTTCTGTGTGAACAGATACTTTAAGCTCTTGTGGTCGGTGTAGATCTCACAATGCTCCCCGTACAGGTAATGGCGCCAAAGCTTCAGTGCAAACACCACGGCAGCGAGCTCTAAGTCGTGGGTAGGGTAATTCTTCTCGTAATCCTTGAGCTGTCTCGATGCATAAGCAATTACCCTCCCATCCTGCATCAACACGCAACCCAGTCCACTGTGCGATGCGTCACTGTAGATCACATATCCTTTCCCCATAACAGGGAGGGAAAGGATAGGAGCAGTCATCAGTCTGTCCTTCAGCTCCTCGAAGCTCTTCTGGCAGTCCTCACTCCAGATAAACTTAACCCCTTTACGCGTCAACCGAGTGAGGGGTGTAGAAAGCTTCGCAAAGCCTTCCACAAACCGACGATAATAACCAGCTAATCCCATGAAGCTGCGCACCTCTGATACAGTCGTCGGTCGGGGCCAATCACGAACTGCCTCAATCTTCGCCGGGTCTACAGCTACACCGGCGGCGGAAATCACATGGCCCAAGAAAGCTACCTCCCGAAGCCAAAACTCGCACTTTGTCAGCTTGGCATACAACTTCTTCTCCCGTAGAAGTTGTAGCACAGTCCTCAAGTGCTCCTCATGCTCGGCCTCGCTCCGGGAGTAAACCAGGATATCATCTATGAACACCACCACAAATCGATCCAGAATGGCCGAAATATCCTGTTCATCAAGTCCATAAAGGCGGCAGGGGCATTAGTCAATCCAAATGGCATAACTGTAAACTCATAATGCCCGTACCGTGATCTGAAAGCAGTCTTAGGAATATCCTCGGCCTTCACCTTTAATTGGTGGTAACCAGACTGTAGATCAATCTTGGAAAAGACACAAGACCCTTGCAGCTGATCAAAGAGATCGTCGATGCGCGGCAGAGGGTACTTGTTCTTGATGGTCACTTTATTCAGCTCCCTATAGTCCACACACAGTCTAAGTGACCCATCCTTCTTCTTCACGAATAGCACCGGTGCTCCCCAGGGCGACACACTGGGTCTAATGAAACCCTTATCCATCAAGTCTTGCAACTGTGCTTTAAGCTCTCTCAGCTCAGCCGGTGCCATCCGGTAAGGAGCCTTAGAGATTGGCGCAGTTCCTGGAACTACGTCAATCACAAACTCGATCTCTCTGTCGGGCGGCATACAAGTCAGCTCAGGTGGAAACACATCCGGAAACTCGCGGACGATAGGGATATCCCCGAGTCCCGGTGCCGCTGTAGGCCCCTCAACAACACTAGCCAAAAAGGCTACACATCCTCGATGAATCATCCGCCTCGCTCGGGAAGTCGAAACCATAGAGGCAAAGAAAGCACTCTGACATCCCCGGTACACCAACACCTCCTGGCCTGGCTCTCTAAAAGTGACAGTCCTCTCGGCACAGTCAATAGTCGCAAAATACCGAGCCAGCCAGTCCATCCCGAGAATCACATCAAAATCCTGCAGCTGTCTCAAGACCAACAGGTCTGCTGGCATAATCCAGGACTCGATCTGCATCGGGCAGGACCAACAACACTCCTCCACGTGCAAAGTGTGATCGGGAATCTGAACCTCTCGTGCACGTGGCAAAAGTCCTACCTCTAACCCATGTAATGATGCAAATGATCTACTAATGAAAGGATGCGAAGCTCCAGTAACAAAAGATATGAATCCAAATGCCAGAAATAGACCATACCTGCCACCACACGGTCAGCCGTAGTGGAATCCCCCGCCTGCGCTAAGCTATCCCGACCGCTCAACAACGGCTGTCTCTCACCAGAAGGGTGTGGGGGCGAAGCTCGGTCTACCTGGAGACCTGTCGGTGAAGCTCCCGGTCGTAGCTGGGAAGTAGTAGGGACGGACACTAAAGTGGGTGCCGCCGCCGTCCCCGAGGGGCACGCAACTCGCAGGTGCCCGGGCTGTCCACACCTATAGCAGCGACCCCACCGCTGGGCGCAAGTGCCGGGAAAATGCTGACCTCCACAGAAAATACAACTGTAGGGAGCCCGCACTTGCCGTGTCTGCTGCTGCTGCGGAGATCCTTGCTGGGATGCGATAGGGGCCAACGCTGAAGAAGGGGGTACAGAGGTCGAGAGGGGGCACGAAGTTCGAACGTGGCCAGACTGCCCACATCGGAAGCATCGACCCCGCCTTAAGTCACAGGTACCTGAGGGGTGTCGTCCTCTACAGAAAACACACCTGCCGCGAAACCGTGGCTGTCTAGAAGAACTGGCCTGTCCAACAACATCCGGGGCTGGGCGTTTCCTCTCAAAACGCTGCTCCGATGCCCTAGCCCTCTCTCCGACTGCCGAACCACCTCTCTGCGCCAGTAGCTGCTCCAGGCGCTGGTCCTGTCGAAAGCTCCTCGCCACTAAATGGGTCACCAAGGCCCGCAGTTCCCCCAGCTCTGTAGATACCGCCTGCTCGGGCTCCTCAGAAGGGGTGGAGATACTCCCGACGGAACAACGACGACGGGGCGACATACTGTCACAAAAAAAAACCACAAATCAGTAACATAACCCCACACGACCCAATCTAGCGAAAGTCAAAGACATCCCCCAATTTCTGTGACTTTATGTTGTCTGCAGCCAACATAACGGTCCACCAGAAATTGGGTATGTCGATCCCTCCTCACTCACTGGAAGAGTCCAAAAATAAATCAACGACTTTCGCAAAGTGTCACGTCTCTCACGCCCTATCATCCTAGGGTCTGCCAAAAGCCTAGGGTTTCCTAAGTCCCAACTGACCTATCCCTAAGCTCTGATACCAACTTAATCTGTCACGCCCCGGGGGTAACCAGAACCCGGGCCCGCCAACAGATCCGCCGTGTACACAGAATTTTCCATGTACACGAAGCGCTGGTAACCTGCTCAGATAGATAATATACAATAAAAGAGCATAAACAGAGCTGAACTAATAGAACTAACAGTAATCTCAGACTGAATTAAACTGTAAACTGAAATAAAAGTACAATATACTCCCAGCTCACCAAAATAATACAACCAGCTGGCCACAGCCAGACCCAAAAGTAAACTACTAAAGTCTGAGATACAAAAGGGGAGTACAGTAAAAGTCTAGCTAATCTCTCGCTCGGGGTAGACGATCTAGCTAGTCGGCAATCCTCTTACCTCGATCTGCCGCTGAAGGCCCAGCAGCTCCCACGGTCGACTCTGCAAAACAAAGGGGAAAGAGGACAAGAAACAACAATAATGGGGGTGAGAACTACTAGATAAACCAGTAGCCTCCCCTAGTGGGTAAAACCTCGAATGCTGACAAACCCACTAGGACTATAAGAGGCAGAAAGGAAAGAACAGAGGTATGCAATAAAGACTGCAGGAAGGAACTACCAATACTATGCCTCTAAATGCAGTGCCAAAAAGATAACTGTATGTATGCAACTACAAGGCTGACTGCCCAAGGAAACCCAATCAGAGGACCAGAAAATACTGGCACTGCCTGCTCTGTCATCAATCGCAACTCATCAAGGTGCCCGGCGCTCGGCACGGTGTAAAGCCTACTCCGGAGTGGCACTCGAGGGGAGCGACCCACACGAGTAAAGTATGTAAAGTATCCCTGTATCACGTATCTCTGTATCAAGCATCTCTGTAACCAATGTCTCGCAATAGCAGGACTGGATCATGACTATGATCAAAGTGGGAATACTCCATCCACTAATGCAACCCCAATCCCCAATCTGATGTGATAATAACATCCGGTCAACCGCCCAAAATCCGCGGTCACCGCTGAACCCATAGACCCCAATCTGATAAGGTAAAAACATCTGGTCAACCGCCTAACATCCGCGGTTGCCACTATGCCCTACAATCCCCAAGACGAGTCTAAACTGTCCCAGACTCAAGATCCGACTACACTATCTCAAGATCCCGATCCGACTCGATCATCATGCATCGATAGAGAAGAATAACAATAAACACATGTTTTCTCCTAAGTCAAATCCCATAATATAGTGTTGCAGTAAAATAGTGGCCTAACTAGCTGTCCAAATAAGCATGCAAGTGTTCTTTTTAAAAGCATTTGAAAAGCGACTAAGGTTTCATGTGAAGACTCATTTTAAAATATTATTGAGCTACTTAGTTGCATGCGGTTCAAGATATGGCAGTTGTCCAATTTATTGTAGATTGTATCAATGCCATGCAATGGTTCATGTACCACAAGTTAACTGTCACAATGTCTTTCTACTCCTAGATTTTATCACATAGAAGCTATCAATTAATTTAGGGGGGCCTATGCAATAGGTTCATGTACCACAAGTTAACTGTCACATTTATAATTGTAGAACTCTTCTACTCCTAGTGAGCAAGTCAACAAAGAGGAAAGCGCAACCACCCACCTCGAAAAGCGTGTACAATGTACCCAGAAAATACCCGCTGTCTTCTAAACACACCGTCAGCTGTAACAATGTCCTACAGTATCACACAAGTGTACAAGGTGTAAATATAACAATTTCCAAACACACATTTGCTGTTTTAAAATCAGCACGCAAAACGAGGAATTTTCACCTCTGTCCCGAGCTCCTAAAATCCCAGAAAAATCACGGTTGCGTTCCTCGCGAAAAATCACCCAAAATCGACTCTTGAATCGCCTCGATCCGATATTCCTACGCGGAGAAATAATTCGTCGAAGTCGCCGCTGTCCAAAAATCCAAACAGCAAAATGGGGTCAAATCACCTCGGGAATCGTGCCAAGAAATCGGAATCCGGAGAAACCATCAACACGAAAACGAAGCCCTACCTCTTAGGAACACACTGGCGAAGAAATCGTCGGAATCGGACTTCTGTACTGCGCAGGGGACTCCTCGGACTGAAATGCGACGATAACGGGCCGAAATGGGGGAAAACCGAGGCACACTGTAAAATCCGGAACGCCGCTGTCGATCTTCCCGAAAATCTGGGAACGCACCACGAGGTAGAAAAATGTGAGAGGAAAAACTTCTCTTCTCACACCTCTCCCTGGATCTCTCTCTTTCTCTCGGAAAAAGCCCAACAAGGAGGGGAGGGGGCCTTTATATAGGCCCAGCAAACAATTGGAAAAATACCCCTGTGTCCCCACTTTCGGGCGCAGGGGCACTTTCGGGCTGCTACAGTGCAGCCCGCCCACGGAATTTCGGGCGGCTACAGTGCGGCCCAGCCCACCCATCCCACACGGGATCCGGCCGGACCGAATTTTGGTCCGACCCGCTCGGGGCCCGACACGTGTCCCCCAAACAGGCGGCAGCGCGCGGGCGAACCGGGCGCGCCACGTGCCCCCCTGCGGGGCGGCGGGGTGGGTGGCGCCCCCAATGGCGTGGCGCCACGTGGCGGCGTTTCCGCCCGTCACGCCCGCCGGCAGCCGCTGCCGCGCCGCCTGCGCGCCTGCCCGCGCGTGCGTACGGCCGCAGGCGCGCGCCTGCGGGTGCACCGCGCGCACCTGCGCCGTCCAACCCGGGGCCGCCACGTGGCGCGCCCCGGTGCACCGTGCACCGCGCCCCATCCCACGCCTGCCCGGCCTGCCCGCGCTGCCCGCGCACCCTCCCGTGCGCCGCGCGCCCTGGACCGGACCAACGGGCGCCTGCCACGTGGCCCGCCGGTGCACCGTGCACCGGCGGCCCGCTCCGTGGACCGAGAGCCGTGCGCCGGCCCAATAACAAGGCGCCACGTGTCCCGGCCGGTCCACAGATCCCCCCCATGCACCATTTTGCACAGAAAACTTCAGGGGGTCCGTTTTTGGGCATCCGGACTCCAAATTAAATAAGTAAATAGCCGTTTTCAAGCGTTTTTCCGCGCTGAATCCAAATACGGCCTCCGTTTAGCCTGATTCCACTCCTAAAATTCGGCAAAGTCAGCCGAAGGTCAGGCTTGCTTCCAAATCCACTCTAAGCCCAAACAACACATCCCTTTGACATGTTGGGGCCCAACACACCAACACTAGGTGTTCCACACCCCAAACAGGGGAAAAACACAGGGGAAAAACTGGGACACTACAGTCTGTCAACATGTCAATATTTTGAAGGACCGTTAATATCCTGGCTAAAAATTTAGGAGAAAGTTAAGTAACATTACCGTTAATATCCTGGCTGGATTGCTCTGTACATCAATTCCATAAGGTAAGTGCATTATGAGCGAGTTGTTAATCATAAGACTTTGCAGGTGAACATATTTTAATAAATCGGAAGGGAGGGGGGCCAATATGAAAGACACATAATTATGTAAATAAATTAGTAAAATCGAACTATGAATCAAATATTAAGACAATCAAAAGAACATATAAAAAAGTATAAAATATTTACACTCTGTTGGGACGAGCCCGAGGACGACGATGAGAAATGATTAAAGATTGAGCATTCACCATTATAAAACCTGTCCTAAAAATTTTGAGCCATCTATTTAAATAGAAAAAAATATTTCAATTAATGTTGTCCACCGTAAATTATAAGCCAATAATAATCAACTTACGTACGTAAAATTATACCTGGTGCTTGTTGCCTTTCATCTTAAGCCGACGTACAATTTTATCTGTCGTCGACTCCTTTCGTTTGCTTGGTGGTCGGCCTTTATTTCGAACTGACAGCAGACTCTTTACTCTCTGGTCGTTACATCTAATATCTGAATCGTGTCTCATAGTAGAATATATATTTTCGGTAAATTGGACATCATTGCTTTCCTTGGATGACGGCATATTCTCTAATTTCGTCTTCAAATCTTGAAGTGTGCGTAGCGTTATTTCATAATTGTCATCAGACTCAACAGCTAAATGTGCAATGTCGTAAATACGACTACATATTATCTCATATCGCCTAATTTCTGCATTACAGATCTCTAAGCCTTCTCCTCCTCTAAATTCATAGCCTTCTCCTCCTCTAAAAATCTTCTTAAGAACTTTTTTATCATCACCAATCTCTGTAACAGGCTTCCAGGAGACCAATTCAAGCTCAATATTGAGCGAGGCACTGGGAGGAACTGCACCCACGTCACCAAAAGCTGGCGTACCATTCTCACCGAAGGCATCTATTGACCGAAAGAAAAGAAATCAATTAAGCCATTTCCATTTCAACTGGACATACGCAAATTAATTCGTGGCAATTCGGACAAACTCACATTGTGGTTTCACAGTGAGGAGAACCTTTTCGCCCTTATTCATTGTTTTCACAGCCTTTGATAATGCGGGACAGAAGAACCCTAAGAAGAATAAACACCATATTAGTAGACTAAATCTTTTAAATCCAAAGTTAGGCGATAAACAGAGGATACCCACCATCTTTTACAGTGAACTCCACCCCATCAGAGTTAGATATAACAGTTCCGTCCTCAAGTCGGGCCTCATATTTAACTGCATAGAAGCAAAAAGAAAGGTCATAATGGGTACTTCTATGATCAATGAGTAGTAAAGTAAAACATGAAAAAAAGGAAGTAATACCAAGAACTTCATCCAGGTCTTTAGGATTGTCCCACTTCTCGCCTTCGGTCAAAATCTTCTTAATGATGCCACCATCTTTGCATATATCTTTCACACTTGCCCGGGAGAGTAACTCAACATCGAACTGCAGTGTGGCGTTGGGAGGAATTGTTGGAGGAGAGCCGGACTCTCCATAAGCTAACTCCGGAGGGATGGTGAAGATGGCATTTTCGCCTTTCTTCATAGTCTTAATACCTTGGTCCCAACCCTTAATTACTTGGCCTGAAAATATAAAGGAACATTAAGTTCAAGGCAATTAATGGAATAAGCAAAAAAAGTTTTCATTTTCCCAAAGTGGCAAATACAACTAGAAATAAGATCTAAGAAGATGTTAATTAGCTATTGCTTAGTAACATCGGATTTCCTCGAGACAATATGCTTAAAAATAAAAAATAAAAGAGAAAATGATACAAGAAACGTTCCACAACAAACGATTACGCCACTATGCTACTTCCTCTTTTCCAGTATGTTTTATTGTGTAACTTTACTTGATTTGTACTTGGCATCATATGCACATCAACACATTACTTGAGGCAACTAGAAAAAATCTATTAGAAAATAAGTTTGGAGTGAACATCGACAGGACACAATGCTTCCTGCTAAGTTTTATGATACATGAATTTAAGTTTGCATATCAATCTTGAATCCTTCCATGGACTTAAAAAATGTTCAAACATATAAATGCCTACATTCAAAAATATCACAATAGTCAAATAAATAGCCTCTTTGGTATAACAGCAATCTCCTTAATATGTTTTCACAATACACAGAATCAATTCTCCTATACACGGTTAAACTATGCACCAATAGAGCATAAACACATAATACCAAACATATAGTTTCGCATGATAATCATACAGATGCACATCTCAGTTCGAACCCGTTGAGCTCAAGTAATGCAGATCGAACTTGTTTTATGTGTCTTATTGGACAAACAAATAAGGTTAGGTAAACAGATTAGAAAAAAAAAAAGAAGTTATCAGCATGTGGTCTGCTGCAGTTTGCTCGATTCAATCAATTAAGAACCATGGCACCAAAAACAAATCACTATGAATGTGTCGTTTATTGATGGTTAACAAATTGAAACAGCTTGATCGGATTTATACTATCATTAGTTGCATTACGAATTCCATTCCTGATCAATAGTTGCACTATCAAAACTCACCTTGGCCAAGCTTAAACTTGAAGGGAGTCCCACGATCCCGGCTCGAGTCGAACTTGGTCCCATCAAGAAGCGTCCCCGTGTAATGCACTGCAAAATCAATCAACACTCAAAATCAGGCCAAAATCACACTAATTGATCGCAATAAGACACCCAAATTTCCAGATTTTCTAAAAATATTAAGACTACTACTGATCTCTTCCTACCAAATCAATCTTATTACTGACATGATTTCAAATGTAGTCCATTTGCTAAATACTCGATGAAAATTCCCATCATTTACACAGCAACCTGATTCAGTAATCCCCACTATACAAAAGATGTTAAGATTGTTCATGGATCGTTCTCCATGAGATCGATCTTCTAATAACACAATATCAGAGCTAGTCATAATTCTACTTAGTTTCAAGAGATCTTGAACTTAATTTTCCACATCTGCTAATTATTCAGTATTATTCGCATCATTTACCATAGCGTTCGACACAATCTCATCAATAAAAGACGCAACAAATTGCACACGAGATCATACAGGTATAAAATGCGATAACAATCCCGTCATGTACCTAAATTCCACCAAAACCCTAGATCAAAAGCAACGAAACAGATCGAAACAACAACGCATACCTTCGACCTCGTCGCCGACGTCGGGGGTGTCCCACCCGTTACCCTCCTTGACGAGCTTCTTCTTCAAACCCTGCTTCCCGATCTCCTTCTCCTCCTCGACCTTCACGACCGGGCTCACCTCGTCGCCGAAATCCATGGCGTCCTCGTTCATCTCCTCCCCCACCGCGGGGAACTCGAAGTCCTCGTCCATGGCTCCTCAAAGACGATGAAGACGAAGAAGCTTGTGAGCGCGTAGATGAGAGCGAGGAGAGAGACAATGTAGGTTGTGTGTAACGATTCCAACGGCGAGCGGAGGGAGAGGAGAGGAGGGGGTTTATATAGTGTGGAGGGGAGGTGGGGTTCTAGAGAGTTCTCGGAGAAAGGAGAGAGAGGAAACGGAAACTTGGAAGAGTACAGATGCATCTAGAGAGTGTGTTAGGAGGAGAGAATTAGTTGATGACGCACTATTATTATTATTATTATTATTATTATTATTATTATTATTATTATTATTATTATTTTTTTTAAAAATAATACTATATATATATATTATATATATCATTTATTTTACAATAAAAAAGTTTTTACAGTTACATTTAGGCGATTAGTAAAATTTATTTTATTTTAAAATTGGTAGAATGTAGGATGCATAATTTTTTTAAAAAAAAATTAGAGTTTATATTTTTTATCCTATTCATCCAAAAATAAGATGTTATTTACGGATCACTTTACTATTTATGAAGTAACCCTATATCCATCCTTATTTATTGAATGAATAAGATGTGGAGTGTACATTTTTGTAGAAATAACATTTTTAATTAGGAATAAATATATATATATATATATATATATATATATATATATATATATATATCTTAAAAGAAAAATACTACATCTCACAAAAAAAATATATAACTTATATTTCATTCATTAAATGAATAGGATGTATATAAATGCTCTAGAAGTTTCATTAAAATATCATGCTTTGCTCTAGAAGTTTCATTAAAATATCATGCTTTGGAGAATAGCCATATGATGAACATTGTGAGGGCATTTTAGAGAGTCGGGTTATTTACACATCTAACCCTATCAACAATCGTTTTTTGTAAAAATAATTTTTTTTAACAAATATTTATAAAAATAGGCTCCAGAGAATCTAAATACAGTGAACCATTCATCGCTTTCTTAAAAAACGGTGAATGATTCGTCGCATTCACAAAATTTATCAGTCCCATGAAAACGGTAAACCATTCATCGCTTTTAAAAGCGGTGAATGATTCATCGCTTTCATAGTTTTTTTACCGTCAGCAACTAAGTTTTCTAAATAAAAAATCATCAATATAATTTTCATATATTTCAATTATAATATTTTTTCGTACATTTCAATTACAACATATGACATAATGCCATTGTGGTGACCCGTTAATTTAGATTAGACAAAAATTCGATACGGATAAAATTCAAAGCATAATTTTTAATTTTATTAAAAAATTAAGTTAAAAAATAAATTTGTCAATTATTCGGATACGTGATTTATATGAAAATTATATGTTCATCAATTAAAAATTCAGAGACGGAGCTATCTTAAGGCTCGAGGTGGTCATAACCTTCCTCACCTTTTAATATTGCTTAATAATACTAATTTAACTCTCTCTCTTTTGGATAGTCATATTGCTTAATAGTTTTTGGTACCAATATAAGTCTTTCTCTCTCTCTTTTCCTACTCATATGCATTTTAAATAGGTCAAAAATATATTAGAAGCCTCATGCTCATAAAGTATTTTAAAATACATCTCTAACTCCAAATTTTTTGTTTCATATTTTTTTAATTTCTAACTATTTTAGATGAACTATTTTATTTAACTAAATAAAATATTATTCTAAATTTAATAGTTTTTTTTAGCTAATGATGTTATATTTATTTACTAAAAACACTAAGAATTCGATCACTAACTAATTACGGTTAGATTTAGTAAAATTTTTAATTATTTGAATATAATAATATAAATAAAATAATTAAAATTTAAACATATGTAAATTTTAAAAATAAATTTAATATTTTTACATTAATCATTTAATTAATATATTTTTTAAAAAAAAAATTGATTACATAAAATCATATTTATGTGCTAAAATTTTTATTTGAATATATTTTGGCTTTCCACATGATTAAATTCTGGCTTCGTTGATATGGCGTTTAGACCATGATGTCTTTATCAGCCCGGCACAATAATATACATAGCCCAAAGTTTAGCAGGCTCAATAATACACATAGCCCAAGGTTTACCGAACGATGTGAGAGCCGTCTCACACTTTCAGTTGGTTATCTAGCTCTGTTATGAAAAAGAAAAACCCACTAAAAATAATAACTCATTGAATGCAAACTATCAGTCCAAAATACTTAAGCTTTAGTTATTTTTATTAAAATTCATAATCATTTATGAATATAAGTATAGACCCCTTTAGGGGTTTATATCTTACACCCCACCATATCCTGAGGTGAGGTGAATTTCACTCGTCACTCGATGTGGCGAGTGAAATAATACCCACCCTAGAATAGTGTGGGGTGTAGGATGTACACCCCTAAAGGGGTGTACATCTAGCATCCCTCATACCCGTTTAATATCCATGCACATGACAATATAATTATTAGTGTAAGAAATTAAAGGCTATTTCAAAGTTATTATTTTGGAGAAAATTACATACAACTAACAATGTGTACAACCAAATTTATTTGTTTATGAGAGTTGATTGATATGGCTAGTTATGGGAATAGAAAATTTAAAATATAGGAAAATTAATTGGAGCATGTCCAATATTACAGTGAAAAAGAGGGAGTATGAAACACAAAATATCTATATATAGTATTATAGTATGATTAACTGTTCCTAACATAAGTGGCAAAGAGCTTGATTGTTGATATTCGAGATTTCGAATTCGAAGTCTAGTTGTTTCATATTTTCAGTTAAGTTTATTTTAAAATAAATAAAACAGATAACATATTATTTTTCTCTCAAAAAAAAAATAATAATTAACAAACGATTAAGATAATTGCAAAATATCAAAAACAGGCCTACGTACGTACATACCCTTTTTATAATAAAACGGCGTTGATTTGTTCTAAAGAAATAATTTGTATGTGCTTAATTAACAATTTGAATTCAATTAAGTAAACATGATATAGACCAATTCATTCCTTTATCTCCTTCCAATTGTTCTAGCATGCATTTGCTTTCCCACCTATATATAATAAACACTTTGAGCTATCCTTAATATTTATTTAATATGGTTAAATTATACATTTGGTTCTTAAATTTTAATTTTTTATAATTTTTATGAACTAAAAGCATTCAATGGTGTAGATTCCCCTCATACATGTCGTAAATGGTTCGGTTTTGGTTTCAGATATTTTCAAATAAAAAAAAAAAAAAAAAAAAAAAAAAAAAAAGGTTAATTTTTAATCAAGAGATTAAAAAACCGACGCAAATCAAGAAAATAAAAAAAATAAAAAATAAAATAAAAAAAAACAAAGTGTACATTTTTGTATGCATTCAGGGACTAAATTCAGTAAAATATTCAGAAGCAGAAAATAAAAGCAAGAAATTGGAGGAATCCATTTTCAGAACACCAGCTCTTCTACTAGCAGCACTTTTACAAGCATTTCACACTGAACAAATATATTTACATAGTGCAGTAATAACCTTCAATATTTCATCCACAAAATTCCGAAAGCAGGCATTGCGCGGTTTCACAAGGCGGAATCCCTCGTGGAGCTCCGAGTTCGCCTTCGGCATCCTTCGGTGGGCACGACCTTGCGACGCTTGCTGGGTTGCTGCTCGAACCTCGTTCCGGTCACCTGAACCTCGTCTTTATCCGAAGAATTCTCGTCGTCCGCAATAATGATATCGCGAGACGGCTCCGGCACATCTCCACTCTCTTCCTTTCTAGCCTCGATTTCCGAGCACTGGTCGGCATCGCCCATTCCAGCCTCCGTCGCACGGGATAGCTCCTTCATGGGAAGGCTATTTTCCTTATCGTCGATCTTTTGTGCCGCTTCGGAGACCGCATCCTGCACATCGGCTGTACAGTTCTCCCCAGAAACTTCACAGCAGGCATCGATCTTCTCCTTCTCCGACGAGATCGTCGGGCTATCCGGAACATAACCTAAGTTTTCTGCGAGAGGTTCGGTTTTCGCTTCTACTTCTGTGTCAATAACCACACTGACGAGATTCGAAGACTCAGCTGAGGAGTGTAAATTCTTCGGTGAGTGCGAAGTTGTACAAAGCTGGACCTCTTCTCCTTCTAGGGTTTTGGACGCTAACGCTACGTCCCCTTCCACATGCTCCTAATTGACATAGAAAAGTGGCGAGAGATAAGAGTAGGGGACATAATTGAAAAGTTATTTGGGAATTGTGACTCTACAATCGAAAGACAGATTGAAAACATCAATGAAAAGATTAATTACGTCCAAATCCTTGAAGTTTGGTCACGAACACCAAACCTCGTCATCAGATTCTTATGGTCTTAAGAAGGGAAACAAACGAGTACTCTGTTATTCGCGATTCTCTAAATAAAAAGGAAGAAGGCACCAAACTGTCCACGGAAGCATCCGACGTGACCAAGGAGGCTTGCTGTATTTATATTTCAACTGATTTGTTCATGTCTAATGTTGGGGATATTCTAGTTGGCAAAAACTTTTTTGAGTACCAGATTGTCCTTTATCTAACACGAAGAATAGGCCATGTCAGATGGTCACATGAAAGGTTAGGTGTCACCTTTGTTTAGGACAGAGAGAAATGGAAGTACTTGATTATTACACTTAACAGTAGATCCTTAGTTTCAAAATTTTGAAGCATGGGGACTAAGTTGGTTACCTACCTAAAAAATGAAATTTTGGTAAAATATATTAGATGAAGAAAAGGATGATACCTCTAACATGCAAGCTGCAGACGAGGGCTTCTCACAAGTTGAATCAGATTTAAGAACTACTTGCTGAATCGCTCCCGATTTCTTATCAGATTCAGGAACATCAACTGAAAATGTAGTGGAAACTTTTGTTTCAGTTTCTCTGTCGGTAATTATATCAGTGTTCGCACAGCAGTGCGAAGAAAGAAACTCCACTACTGGTTCTTGCTTGGTATCGTCACATTCGGGATAAGCTCTCGAAAGATCCTCATCTGCGTCGGCGATTGGAGTAGATCTCTGAGCCGGGTCGAGAAGATCGTAAATAAGTTTTCTGATGAGGGAACGCTTAAAGGAAGCAGCAGCTGGTGGAAACCAATCGGTGCTAAGCTGGCAAAAAGTATACATATACAATACATTTAAGATAAAATACAAAAAGGCGTATGTAATTTTCATTCGCAAATGACGACGAGATTAAGTAGAAAATCATTTGTTCTTTGGCCCTTAAGATATTGGGGATTTCAACTACAGTTATTCTAAGGTATGAATTCTCAGAATTTGTAGCGTGTAGGTGTATCCATTTTGTATACCTATAGTATATTTAAATGAACGAAGAGCACGAAAAAACATTGTCAGATTCATAAAACGAAGTTGATCTAAGTCGTCAAATTCTATCCCATTGAGTTACTCTCTTTTATCAGGTAACGTCATTGGGATAAGAAACTCGATCAACAAATACTCATTGAAGGATGTTAATGCCTGCACCACATGCACCAGATCACACACTTTGTACTGCCCAGTGAGATAACATCTATCACAGTGAAAGTTTTCTTTCTACTAAAGCAAATGGGATGGATAGCATTGGTTCCACACTAGCAATCAACTCTACTGATAAAAGAAAATTAGCATGATTAGAGACTCGGAAGCATTCTTGCTGGCGTGCATTGATGTTGTTATTTAAAATAGGATGGTTCTAGGTCCTTTTAAAGAAGCAAAAAAAAGTCATTACATGAAAATCACCAATAAGAAAATCATCATTCCCTAATTTCCAAAACAGCAATGTAATAATTGGTCATGTAAAACTATAACAACGTTATTATAAAAGAATACAAGAAAAAGGCATTGGTAGGAGCCAAACTGTAGAACAATGCAGCCTCTCTACTGGTCGTTATTCGCTGCTAAATTCACAATATGCTTTCTGAGGACAATAAAAATGGTGATTAACAAACGTGTCAACTTACAAAGCTGGAGAACTTGGTGATTCTGAAAGGGTTGAAATTAGTAGGAGCTTCCTCCAAAAACAACTCCACGTAATGTAGTAAGAAGAGGCCACAGTCAAATGAATTCTCCTGTTGAGGCAACTAAAATAGAAAGGCAGGACAAGAACAAGCTTTAGTCAACTCAGTTGCGACAATTAAGCAGTTTTCAAACAACCAGGTGTTCTGTATTGACAAATATTATTCTACCGCATACCAGTTGAAAATCAAGGAAAGAAACAATAATCTGAATCAATATGCAAAATTATATAGTCAGTATTTTCGTAACTACAATCACAAGAACAACAATCCAGCAGTATTTAGTAAATTGTAGTCAAACTAACAGTTCTTCATAATGAACATCTTAACCGTCAAACAAACTGGTTCTCCAAATTACAGCATAAGGGGACAAGATACAAACCTCAAGTGAGACAAATCTCAAGTCCATGAATTTTTCTGAATAATCTGCAGGGGAATCAGGGTTTCTTTCCTTCCACTCCTCCCATAGGTAACTGTTAGTCTCCAAAGGAAAACATAGAGCCAATATTCAATAACTATTTGCGAAAGTACCAAACAAAAACCAATTATATATCAAGTAAAAAAGAGCAAATATACATGCTAGTAGATAAGGAAATGTATAGAATACATGTCCCCAAGAAGACTAAGTTAGAAGTCGTGCAGAAATCATAAAATATCGTACAAAATATACACAAAAAGACAATTGTTTATGGTATCAAGTTTAATTAAGCTTCCTGGTTGCTGTGAATGATATGTGGAGGTTAATTTAACAGTATTTGTACAAATTTTAGAACTTGGGCGAGTACTTCTCTGATTAAACTATTGTATAAATATCTGTAGCAAAAGAACCCCATGACAGATCAGATGCCCGCTAAAGGCTTAGCTGTTCCTTTCACTGGAACAAGGGAGCAATGAAATGGACTGCTAAATTGTTTCAGCGCCATCTATTGACATCAAGCAACCACTACCCAATACAAATACAAGCAGGAAAAGAGGATTAAAAGTAGCTGGGTGAAGCTAATCAGCAAATATATCTACCACAGGACACTGCTTTGGCTCCTCAAACAGCCAGAAGCAAACGCCAAAAATTTACCAGCATACAAAAAAGATGTAGTTCCAGATATATGAAGTAAAATTTTTAAGAACTAAGGAAAACCGCAGTGCCTAATTTGATAATGCCAACCAATATTACAGAGGCAGGCGGGAGCAGTTTGTGTTGTCATAAATAAGTCTTACAATTTTCCCACAGCGATATAGCTAAACAGATTTTGTCAATTCAAGCACACAAACCCTGTAGTTGTTTAATATAAATTTTCAAGAGCGGATGTTCTATATATATATAGATAGATAGATAGATAGATAGAGAGAGAGAGAGAGAGAGAGAGAGAGAGAGAGAGAGAGAGAGAGAGAGAGAGTAGGACTTGTGTGCTATTAAGAGCATGGAGGCCTCTGTACTCCTAAACCGTTGTCGATGATTAAGCTTCTGAATCGACGATCAACTCCGTTAGACTTGATCTAGCGTATTTGAAGTATCTAGAAAATAAATTTTGCGGTTTTTCGATATCATTTACCTAATTATCAAAAGGGTTCAAAATCAACCATTTTTAATGGTTGATATGTGCCATTTGCAAGTTTAATAGTGTAGAAGTATTCAAATCAGATAAAATTTTGACAAAAAATTCTTTATACTATGTGCAACAAGATCAATATCTCTGATCGAAAATTTTAGTATTATATCATAATTTTTTGTGAGATTTTTATTTTCAGCCGTTGATTTTGAGTCCTTTAGATTACTAGGTAAAATGATATCGAAAAACTACAAAAATTATTTCTAGATACTTCAAATAGGCAAGATCAAGTTTAACGGAGTCGATCGTCAATTCGGAAATTCCATCATCAAAAACGGCTGAGCACGGAGGTCCCATGCTCCAAACAGCACACAAGTCCTACTATATATATATATATATATATATATATATATATATATATATATATATATATGGAACTAGGCTACTCTACTATTAATAGCACCAAATCATTGGCGCTATTAGGTTTTTGACTCTTGGATGGAGGGATGTGCGGTTGGGATGATAGTGAGCCCCTAGAATTTAGTAGGTGGCTGGAGAAATAGTATGATCTAAGGGTTGGAAATGATCAAAGGGGTAGATCTAACGGCGGAAAACTTGGTAGCACCAAGTGCTTGATGCTATCAATAGCATAGTAGCTGTACTCTATATACCCTTTTGATCATTTCCAACCCTTAGATCATACTATTTCCCCAGCTACCCACTAAACCCTATGGGCCCACTATCATCCAAGCCGCACATCTCTTCATCCAATAGTCAAAAACCTAATAGCGCCAATGACTTTCTGCTATTAATAGCATAGTAGCATAGTTCTATATATATATATATATATATATATATATATATATATATATATATATATATATGAGCTCCTATGCTTTTAAAAGTACCTAGTCATTGGTGCTTGTAGGGTTTTAGCCCTTGGATGAAAAAATGTGGTTAGAATAATAGTGGGCCCCTTGGATTAAGTAAGTGGTTGGTGGAATAGAATGACCTAAGGGCTGAAATTAGTCAAAGGGTAGATCTAACAGTAGAAAACTTACAAGCACCAATTGCTTGGTGCTTGTACAAAGCATAATAGCCGGACTCTCATGAGTACAATCAACTTCGTACTCATAATTTGTTTCGATGATAGAGTTTTCGAATCGACGATCCATACAGTTAAATTTAATTTAGAGCATTTGAAACTTCTAAAAACTAAATTTCATACTTCTTTGGCATCATTTACCTCACGATAAAAAGATCTCAAAATTAATAATTTTTAACGGCCGATATAGGATAGTTGATAGTTTAACAGTGTAAAAGAATCGGAATAGGTTGAATTTTTGATAGAAAATTCTATTCCTTATCTAAACAAAGATCTATAACTCCGATCTTAAATTGAAGGATCCAATCCTCTATTTTTAGGAGGTCGTTCGATTTTGACTGTTCATTTTGTGATCATTTGATGGACTTAATTATAAAATGCTCTAGATCATATTTAACGATATAGATCGTCGATTCGAAAGCTCCATCATAAAAAACTTATGAGTACGAACAGGTCTATACTCATAAGAGTATAGTGAGCAGCATAATTTGCAAATAATTGCAAGCTGTAGTTGCAGTAAAATTCTTCTTACAAAAACTTTCAAAAGTAAAAAGAACATCTGTCCTCTAAGAACAAGAAGTACCTCTGCAATATGTTCTTGAGACCACTATGATTGCCCTTTAAAGAATCCAAGTGCAAAATACATGGCACCTTAGAACACTCCCTTAAGTCATCAGCTGAAATAACACAATACAGCATTAGCACAATAACAGGATGCAAAAAGAGTAACAAGCACAAGCCTAAGCCCTTACCTTCAACGGTTGCTACTTCACCAGGATGACATATAACAAGCAAACTCCAATGAAGACTGATAGTTCAAGCTTATGGATTAATATTACAGTAAGAAATCAAACTTTATATATTGAAGGGCACAAGAATCCTCTTACTTGAAGTTGACCGGAATAAAGACGTAATCCTTCTCAAAAATATTCACTTTCCGAGTCCATTTACGGACACGAAGAAAAGCAGCTCTGCCTTCTGAAACTTTGCCAGGATCCTTGTCAAGATCCGCCAGCTTACGGAAGAAAAAGCTATTAAAAAAGTGGAACCTTTGCTTCTCGTTAGGTGGAATTTTGTTCTTCAAGTATCTGCAATCAAACAAACAACAATTATCCCTACACAAAAGATATGGAGAAGAAAGTCATTTACAGAATGAATGAAAGCCACCAAATAAAGAATAATCACGTGCTTTGGGGTTTAATTTATCTTACTTCAGTAACAAAGAATGATTCAAGGCAAGGTATTAGAAAGTTCGTTCAAAAGGATAGATACGAAGTTAAGTGTTGACACCTTGAGAATAAATTGAATCAAGCTAAGGGGGCTTATTTAATGCAATCAACTAATCAAACAACAAATCCTCAGCTGGTTTACTTCAATTAATCAAACAGCTGGTGGTCTCGAGTCCACAAGGCTAACTACTTCCTGTTTCAACTAGATCAAAGTGAATTCAAAAAGTCCAATAAGTTTCACAATTTTAATGTTGAGACTAAAGCAGGAAGGTTCAGCAGGTTTTCCTCCAAAAGAATCAAAATCAGATACTTCCGAGAGATACTTTGGGGAAGAAAAATGTCTTGAGTTGTTGCTTTCCATATTAAACACTTTATACCTTACTGTCCTTAATATTTCCTGCTCATTGCACTGCATGGAAAACTGGAAAAAATGGAAATGAGAACCCTCTTCCATCTTCTCCCCCATGAAGAGTGTAACAAACAGTAGAGAAGATGACTCCACAAGCATCGTACATGGGAAAACTTAGCACATCCGATTATATATTAAGTTTGTTCCCCAAAAAAAAGGACAAATTGCATGCGTTAAAATATAGCTGCCAATAAGCATGTCAAAGTGAACCCTCCAGTCTGCTGCTTATGCATGGCATAAAGCACTAAAAATTAATGCAAAGCACAATCCTACATCCATGGCTTATCGATCCATATAATCAAAGAGATTTCCATTTTTAAACCGATAATAGAAAGGTATAAAAAGAATATAACCAAATATTTCACTTAAGATTTCACTAATTGTGGTGATTGGAATATAACCATGCCAACTAGCACGGCAATCTTGGATAAAATTAATGTCATCATATCACATATTTCTAACAATTAAAAAAGAAATATAGCAACTATATCTCATTGCAACATTCCAAATGTGACCTCTCTTTGTAAACTACAATTAAAAAGAGAAGAAAAAAAATCTCATATAATGGCAGTGAAAAAAAAGGATGCTGACTGAATAGAAAGGACAAAGGATGACTGCTTGTAGATCTGATACTTCATAATTCAAACATCAAAATTAGATGGATAAGAAGACATCAATAGCAGATTAAACACAATACAGACCACATTTTACCCTAACAGAGAAAACTTAAATAGGAATTTCTATGTAGAAAAAAAAGTGATAGACTGAAAAATTATGTATAAAATTTGCTCCACTTACTTGATGAAAAAGTCTATAATAGTGTCATTGATAAATGTTTCAGGTAGTAGCAAGTCAATATCTCTTTTACTGATAGATACAGCATCAGGATCCCCTTTTGGGTAAATAACATCTTCAAAGGGCTCTGGAATTCTGAAACAAAAAAAAGTTCTAAGTGATATAATATCTAAAATTGGCTTGACTAGGATAAGAACAGATCTGTCACCTCACCATGAAAAGGAGTCAGCTGCAAATGAATATCGAAGTACATGTTACTAGAAGGAAGAGGAATATAATTGTTGCACAGTAATTTAGAACAGAAAAACATTTTTGTTTATTAAGATGTCAGCTGATACCAACGAAGAATAATCTCTGCAGCCAAAAGACAGGCTAAGTTGCAGTTAAGCTATCACATGAACACCCATTTTCTGACTAAGAGCTTTATCATCCTTGTTTAGTTGCTACTTTAAATTATCCTTAACCTAATTAAAGTCAAAGTAATAAGCAGTTTGTTTCTAATTGCTAGCAGATTTGCAGCACAACATAATGAAAAAACAAACCTCTTATAATTTAGCTTCATCTATTAGCCTCTTTATTCACAAGTGATGTACCTTGACTGCATGTTACAAACTCAAAATACTAAGGTGTCTAACTTAAGGCACCAACTAAATCACCAAGGTTCCTTTCATCGTACTCATACAACTTCCAAACAAATAGTCCAAGAAATACACATCCTCCACATCTAGTTGGAAAGACAAACAGCCTCGTAAAATTTCTTGATTTCCAACAGAGCACATATAAACATTCATGATTCAACAATCAAGCCAATCTGACTTACAAATTTGATACATGTTGGACATTCTAGATGGTTTAGTATGATATTCAAGTCTCTCCACCAGGATCTTTATACATGTTGGACATCCTAGATGATTTAGTATGATATTTAACTCTCTCCATCAATACCTTTGAAGGCGCACTAAGTGATACACAAGATGGAGGTTAAGTGGAAATTCCCAATAAATTGGATAATTCCTCTTGCTTGAATCAAGAAAAATTCCATCACAAGAACCAAGAAAACAAAAAAAATGTTCTAAGGAATTTCATACCTGATTTTCCCAAGTAGAACGGCTATACAGTGCAGATTGAGGTTGACGAAGTTTAAGTGAAGCAAAACAATAGGGACTATTTTAGAAGAAGAACTTTAGATCATATTAAAAAGATGTGAATGTCAGTAAAATGTGAACTCATTTTAATCTAAATAAGCTTTTGCCATGCACTGAGAACCCCATGGCTTTCTTGCTGGAGAAAATTGCAGTCTAGCCTATTAGCTTTCTGGTCAAGGGTGGAAGAAGCTGGATGTTCAGATCTAAAACCCATCAAATAGATTAATACAAGCAGTAATTAAAGGTAAAAAGGCAAAGAGGCAATTGCTGTATATGTGACCTTGGAAGCACAATGTGAAGATATGTGTAGCTTAGTCTGACACAAGATGCATAGTCAAGTCAATCTAACATCGGCTCAGTCGGCACAGAATTCCAATTTAGTTCTGGATACAAGCGAGTTTCAAGATGAACCCTCTTTTATGGAGCTGGAGGAGTACAGATGGAAATACACATGGAACAGAAGTGCTAAGAGAACTAATAGAAAGAAGAAATAGAAGTGAGAAGTGAGAAGTGGAAGCAAGGAAGACAATGTAGAGAGAGAGAGAGAGAGAGAGAGAGAGAGAGAGAGAGAGAGAGAGAGAGAGAGAGCGATATAAGGTCCATATTTAACTTTGACAAAAATGATAGGTACAGAAACATACACAAGAATTGCATACATTAAGAAACTCGAGACAGTCAATAATTTTTTTTTAAAAAAGGTCAGTCGCACTCACCCAGTAAAATATTCTTTTGCAAAGACCAAAGCAGGCTCCAGAGTGTCTTTGTCCCCAATCCAACCATCACTGGATATTTTTAAAAGAAACATTACTAAAAGTCAGGCTTATCTTTCAAAAAAGACAAGTGAAGGAAAAAAATAGTAACAGTGCATCTTCCTACACAGTGAGCAATACTTTTAAAAATCAAAATGAAGTCAGTCAGACTGTATAATAAGTGATTGACATAAGAAAAATTATTAATCGACCAATTTACAGTTACTAATATATATAGCCAGATAACCTCAATGAGGAGTCTAGCCACGAGCCTCTAATTCACTCGATCAAATAGAATGTTACTCCTAGCAATCAATACAGGGAAATTGAAATGCAATATCTGGTCAAATAACATCATCAGAAAAGAATCTACTCATTGTCATAGGATATAATTGACTTGTGGCCCAAAAAATGCAAGTGAATTCAGCATTGTCCTTCTGTTAAGTGCATTTCACAAAACACTGGAATTGATCACCTCATTGTTCCATTATACTCCAATCCAAATCCGACATCTCACACCAAACTTTCGGAAATGTACTAAAAAGTTTTCCTTAATTTACTCATCTTACGTACATGACTTCATACATCTACAGGCTTAATGTTCCTTTGTATATTAGAAGCGCACACACATATGTTCAGCATATCACAAAACCAGTACCCACCCTAACATGCAAAAAGATGTGGTTAAGGAGAAAAACCTTAGATGACCTTGCAGTAGCCCATTCTTAACCATCAGAAACATCACCAGCAGAATAACTGGCATAAACAAGATTGATTCCTCTGTCCAATAGTATCTGCAACTGTTACCTCACATTCTAGATGTAACCAATCGTTTCATCTTTCGCTTCATAGCAACAGAGCCAAGCAACCACATAGTTTTCCCCCAACCATCTTTTGCCCAACTATTTACGTTTAAAGTTTCCCCCAACCATCTCTTGCCCAACTATCTACGTTTAAAGTTTCACCCAACCATCTTTTGCCCAATTATTTACGTTTAAAGCCTTAAAGAGCTGTCATATGGCAAAGTTTCCAGCCTTTTGTGTGGCACTTTATCACCCAAAGCCCTTAGCGAGTTGCACAAGGCAGTTGATTTCTAATATTTTTGCCTCCAAACCCGATTTTCCCAACCTTTTCCTTCAGATGAATTTTTCAATTTTAATAATTCTGCCCATAATCATCCACAATATTCCACCAGGTTCACATTTAGCCCACAATCCTTGCAAGAGCAAGAGATTCAAACTTGTTTTCTTGATGAAAGATTTAATGGTTTCTATTTATAGTATTTAATAACAGCTAATTTGCAGCAGGCCTGATTAAATTTCTTCTCAGCTAGTCAACTCTTATGCCTAACTTACCATCTATTGGTATCAGGCCGATCGGAGTTTAGGCAACATTTTCATCCAGCATCTTAGTAGTTAACTATTTACCATCTTTTCATATCAGCTCCACAAAATTTCAGGTCAGATTTAGATTCAGCATGTTAGTAGCACTGATTGACCTCGAGAAAAATGCATATCTGGCCTAAAAAGAATGCCTCTGCTGATATTTTAATGCCCACAATCACAATATTATCAAGCCAGGAAAAAATTCATCTTTAGATTCAACAAACGAATGCTGAAATTACAGTGGCATCATTTTTCTTAAATTAAGGCCTGTAGGGAATTGTGACTTCATTTTGCAAAGGAGGGAGTTGATTGATTCTACAGGTACTGACACAAGTAAGCTACCAAATGCCATGGAACTGACACATGCTTAACTAGTATTATAGTGGCCATCAAGTAATTCTGCAGGCAACATTTCAAGCATGACATTCAAAGAGTGGAAGCACTTTGCTAATTCATAAAATATGCAAATATGGCATATTATTACTTTTCTTAGTAGTAAGCCATATTAGGGTTCAATGCATTTTTGGCCCTGCTTCTGATTTTGCTATTAGCTGCAGCCACTTACTGTAGAACGTTTGAAGTCTAAAGCTTCTATTGCAGTGGGGAGCTGAAATGAAACTCCAAGCTCCAAAAGCAGAAGTTCCAATTGCAAACTTCTGATTTTATGGGAGTAGAAAGCAGCTGTTAGAAGTACTTACATCCAAAATTGCTTCATCAAACAGCACTAAACCCCACGGTGGGGCCAACCAGTCCCTTAATGGTTTGATATTCCATCTCTGTATTTTACTCTAAAAAAAAAAAAATCCAGCAATAGAAAGTCTAAGGATATTCAATGCTCCGCCAGAAGGCTTTTTTCTAGACTAGTGGAATGATTACAAATTACAATACAGTAAAGCATTTAATAAAGTTATATAAATGATTCAGAAAATTCCTTAGAATATAGGGGCTTATCTGAAGTTCTTGACTGCATACAGCTTTATAGTCGTTCTCGCATTCAACTCTACTTATGTTTTCTCCTCTATAAAACTACACACTAACTCCTAATAGAAGGGAGAAAGTACCGTGCTCTGTAAGCAACTAATCAAGTAGACTTTTTACTATGTTTTCATGTTAGCGCAACCTACTTATTGAAAAGCTAATACAGAAATCTATCAATTAACCGGCATAGTCCTGCCTTTGCTACAACTTGCTCAAGCACTCGGTTTTATTCGCCTTGACATCTATTTTACACTTTGTCAAAGTATATACTAAAATTCTGCAACCTTAAGAGGTAAGCTATAATCTGAGAGATGTACTTCCACACAAATGAAAATCATAATAAGGGTACCATAACCAGTTACAAAAATGAAATAATTCAGCATTATATAGTAAGTATTACGCTATCAGGCTTTGCTGATCAGAAAGACCCAACATCGATGGGTTAGAATAAATGACAATAGAAGTAACAAATTCCCTTAATCCTTTCAAGTTATCTAATGGATAGGCTAGAGTAAATCAAATTAGGAGACAAAATACAGAAAACAATTTCAGAAAGCTTTCTTGGCAGCAATATAACTGAGAGAAAAGCCATGAATCATAATGACAGAAAGAAAGATTCAACAAAGCACTTGTGAGTAGCAAAGAAAGTCGAATCACTCAAACAAATTTAGTGCAAGGAAGTAGATAGAGCACATTATGAGAGCTTACCAAGGGATAGCATTCCATACATCTTGGTATCTTCGCGCAAGATTTTTGATCTTCTGCTCTTTCTCCAACCAGCGTGCATCATTCACAGAAAACCTTACTATAATACAATCTAATAGTGTAAAAGAAAAGAACCATATCAGCTCAAATTGATAATAAAGGATGCATATAGAACTTAGATATAATTCAAGATATCCAAAATGTTCCTTGCAGGAGAACTGAAGAGAGAGACACATGATAGGAAAGCACAGTAAGGAGCAACAAAAATAATGACATGACAATTTACTAACTGCCAAGTAATAAGAACAGGCATACCAACTAGGGTTTCAAGTGCCGCCCCGTGCCGAGCGGCACGTACCGTGGCCCCATTTGGGAGGGTATCGCCCCCCCCATGGTATCGGCGATACCCGTTGGGTATCGCCCGAGACAGGGCGCTCGGCACGGCAGCTTTTTTTTTTTCTTTTTTTTTTCCTTTTTTTTTTAATCACATGCTCATGTCCATACAATTATTTTGTTATTTTTTAAAAAAATCACATGTTGTACCGTACATTTTTTTTTAAAAAAAATCTTTAAGAGATTTAGATTATTTTATTCACTAACTAATTTAGGTTGTTGGTAAATGTGAACATTTTTAAGAGATTTAGATTATTATTATTTACTAACTAATATAAAAAGAAAAGAGATAAGATAAAATGAGAATGTGGTTATAAATCAAATCTTTAAAAGATTTAAGTTGTTATTATTCACTAACTAATAACAATCTAAATCTTTTAAAGATTTAGGTTTTATGATTAAAAATATTTTTTATCTCTTTTTCTTCTTATATTAGTTAATGAATAATAACAATCTAAATATTTTAAAAATCTAATCGGTACCCACATTCTCATTTTATCTTATCTTTCGACAATAACAACCTAAATCTCTTAAAAATCTGACTCGTACCCACATTCCCATTTTATTTATGTATCTCTTTATAATTTTGTTTGAAATTAACTTAATCATGAAAATTATAACTAAAGGCGGTCCACCGTCTTTAGAACGATTCATCGCCTTCTATACATGGCGCTGATATGACAAGATGATAAGGCAAAAATAGGATTAGTTTTACAAATAAAATTTTGATAAGGTTATTTCGCAAATTATAAAATTTTAAAGGGTTATTTTGAAAATAACTCCATTGTACTTTATATATAAAAAAAATTTATCAATATGTTAATTAGTGAGTATAGTAAGCTATATATAGCCAATATTTATAATTTTTTGACTAAATATTTCAAAACAATATTATAAGAGTTTATTGAAAACAAAAAAAAAAAAAAAAAAAACCGTGCCAGAGTCTGCCACTGGAAGGTCATGCGTATCCAACGGCACGCAAGCGTGCCACGTGTCGGCACGGAAGCGTGCCCGTACCGTACCGTGCCAGGCAGCGAGCGGCACGCCCCAGTGCCACGGCACTTAATTCCTTGATACCAACGCTTATTTTTGCCAAGGCTAATGTTTGAATGTCTATGTTGGATAGGTCATGCTATATGACTAGTTATCGCCACCTCTACATAGTGAAACTAAATAAATTATCAACTGAAAAATTAGCAAGAAATGAGCTACCGATTAACAGAAAAAATATCAATTCAATGTGCAGAAAAGCATGCATGGGCCCACGAAGCTTATCAGAGAAACAAAAAAGAAAAAAAAAATGAAGAAAAAGAACCCTCAAAATACAAAGTATGAACCAGAAAATTACCAAATTCCTTGTACTCTTCCTTGGGTTCAGCCACCGCATTAGCTCGAACACGAAATTTTACCAAAGCAGCATCAACCTACATAAGACAAGATATAAAAAATACATTCCACAACCATATAAGATGTAGTGATATTTTAATTTTTAATTGAGGTGCAGCTCACACTTTCAGTCCACTGACTATCAACGTGAATGATGTCAGAAATTCTCCATTCTGTAACTATCACTTTATCATCTACATCTGTGTCTGAACCCTCAATCGTAATACAATCAGCTGAGAATGTTAACCTAGGTTCCACCAACAACGAGGCCCCACATGTCAAATAATCAGGATGGACTGTAACTGTTGTGTCATCTTCCACCTACAATATAAAATAGAAAAAAAAAAAAAAAGGAAATCTCATAATAATTTCCAATAACAAGCATGAACATATTGAGTTCCAAAGAAGTAAAACATAAAATTCAGCAAGTATCACAATGAAAAAAATAAAACAGCAGCAAGACTCCAATGCAAGAATTTTCATGTTTCGTGCTGGTCGCCACAATCTGGCATGGCCAACATGCGCCGCCAGTGCCACTAAGCCCGTGCCACCTGTGTCACTAAGGCTGTGCCGACTATGCTATGCCAAGGCATGCTAGCGTGCCGTGCTATGCCGATGACATGCATGCCCTATACCAAGGGCACAGCAATCTTTGCTCCAATGATTATTAAGACAAAATGATATTGCAAGGGAATTTCACTTTTCCATTGATACTGGCATGGGGAATTCTTACTTTTTCATCGAATGCAGCATAAAACTCTTCTGACACCGGCTGCTTCACATAACCTGAAGCTACATAGAAAGCTCCCGTTAGCAAGACATTAGGCAAAGTAAGTATAACAACTAGGGCAAATATGACCTTCATTCTCTGAAACATCAGAATCATTGGGTGATAAAGATTGAGTTTCAGACGTCCAGCCATCTCTGTCATCTGGAATCCTATCAAGCACTTCTCTCTAGCGGTAACCATAAGCTCGTGAGAATACTAACTAAAAAGTATTACAACAAAAGAAAATCCTCCAAAGAAGAGAAAATTAAAGAATTTGGATTGAAGATCTAAGAACACACCTCATTGCCAGATGATGATGCTATTAGACTGGAAGCTCGGGCAATAGCAGAAAACCTTCCAGCTTCAATCTCATCTGAGTATTCTTGGCCATGTTCAACGCATCTTGATGAGGTAGTAATCACTTCATTAAAGTCATCAGTTCTCTCATCAGAGGAAACCTCATCAGTTTCTGGTGAATCTACTGCGAATGACTCTGGCAAGCTATCTCCATCATACAAGTCTATGCATGAGACACCAGAAGTGTCTGTTTGTTTTCTATAACCTGACGCAACTGCAAGCAAAAGACATTACTGAGTTTAGATATGATTTGAAACGAAGCAAAGAAGTCAAACCAAATTAACAGAAATTTTGGGTAACTCTTAATTTTAAATAGCCTTCTAAAATTTTTATGAAAGATAAATGAAGGCAATTCATTAAAGACACCCATACTCCCAAATTGTTACAAATTCAAAGCAAATCACCTGATTTCCACATACAACCGCCATATAACCACGCATGCCAATTCAACTCACACACCACAAAGGTTAGGCGTCCCAGTGCCCCAACTTCTCCAAAAAGCCATTTTTGAATTACAACTACTTAATAAGCTAATCAAGAGCTCGAGTCAGGGTTTCTGAGAAAAGTTAAATGCTTGGAGGAACATGCGCTTATTACCACCTATCTTACAGTAATAGGATTACAAATGCATCACCTGTTTCTAAGGATTTAAGTATCCATCGACACGGTTCGTATCCACCGTGCCGTATCATGCCAACAAGATACAGGCACGATACATCCCTCGTGCCGATGGCACAACTCAAAGCCCTATTTTTTTTAATTTACTAAGTAATTTTCTCAATAAAGTTCAAAAGATTTGATTAAGATATATAATAAATAATTAGAAAGTTTTGTTGCTAAAGAAGATAAATATTCCATGTCATTATATGTGGGCGCACATGTATTTTTTGTGATCGGCACTCATCGGCATTGCTCGGCACACACAGTATCGTACCGTGCTAGTAAGTTTTCGGCACGATCCCGTACCACGGCACTTAAATCCTTGCCTCTTCCAGAGTGAAAACTCACATTTTGCTTCCAAACTGTTACAAAAATCAAACACATGCACAACAGCTACAAAAAATCAAACATCTCAATGCCCCAACTTTTCCAAAAAGCTTTCTTTGAACTACAGCTCATAAACAAGCCAATCAAGAGTTCAAATTAGGTTTTTGCGGCTTTCATGCTTGGGAGGAAGAGTATTTATTACTACCTTTCTTAAGCTAATAGTATTAGAAAAACTATCACTTGCCCCAATAAGAAACTCAACATTTTCTTTAAAATTATTACACATTTGGATCAATTCTCATAATTTCCACATAAAACAGCATGTATAACCAATTTGTATGGTAACTTGGTAAGTCACAAAAGTTTAAACATCCCAGTGCCCCAACTTCTCCAAAAAGTCATTTATGAACAGCTACTAAACAAGCCAATCAAGAGTTTAAATTAGGGTGTTAGGGCTTTTAACCAATTTCCATTCCACATAAATGCACGCCACTACAAAAATCAAAAACCTCTCAGTGCCCCAACTTTTCCAAAAAGCCATTTTTGAACTACATCTACTGCTGATTTGAACTACAGCACTAAATAACCCAATCGACAGTTCAAGTAAGTGTGTTAGGGGGAGTATTTACTCGCTCAGAAGAAAGAATAGTTATTTCTACCTATCTTAAGCACATTTTCCACCCAAATCGCCACAAATTCAAAGCAATTCACCTAATTTCCACACAAAACAGCTTCTATAACCAATTTGCATGCCAATTCAACGCATACCACTACAAAAGAACATTTTTTAAAATTACGTCCACTAAATAAGCCGTGATACCTTCCTCCAACAATTAAACCCCACATTTTCCACCCAAATTGTTACAAATTCGAAGCAATTCACTTTACTTCCACACAGAATAGCCTCTAAAAGCAATTTGCGTGCCAATTCAACGCATACCACTTCAAAAAAAGCACTTTTTTAAACTACGGCGACTAAATAACCAAACCGAGGAGCTGAAATTAGGGTTTTGGGGGCGAGGCACTTACACGCTCGGACGAAGCTGTCCTTGTTTACGGTTTCGTCGATCTTAGGGTCGAACACCGGCCGGAGCTTGGCGGTGTACTTCCCCGACGCCGCCTCCACGGCCTCCTCCGCGTCGTCGAAGTCGAACACCGCTAGTTTCTTCCGCGACGATCCCTTCATCGCCTCACCACGGAGATCGAATCGACCCCGATCCAAATTCGAGGCGAGCGCCTTAACCCAATCCTCCAAACCCTAGAATCGAGGGCTACGAGGGTATCGATCGCTCGGAGCGAGAGAGAAAGGAGGGGGAAAAAGAAAAAAAAATTTACTCGAAACGATTTATGATATACTCAAAGACTAGATGTAAATTACAAATAGTAACAGGGGGTTCTACGTAAAAGTGAGTAGTTCGAACCCCTTTCTAGGCAACATTTGAGCACTAATTTTTAGTTTGGAAAGTAACTATGATTTTAAATTATGGAATAATTGTCTGTGTAACTAAGTAACTATGATTTTAAATTATGGAATAATTGTCTGTGTAACTCTGAAATCTGAAGAAATATCTGATTTATCTTTTTTATTTTTTTTTTCTTTTCAATATAACCTTCATACGTTCCACCGTTATTAAAAATACCCCTACCGTTTTCCTTTGTTAAGTTAACTAGGGTTAAACTAGAGTTAAATAATAATTGGAGTTGAAAACTATCAGATATACCTATTTTGCCCGGGTTTAGGGTTTAGGGTTTAGGGTTTAGGATTTTTTAGGGTTTTAGAGTTTAGGGTTTAGGGTTTTAGGGTTTAGCGTTTAGGGTTTTTTAGGGTTCTAGGGTTTAGGGTTTAGGGTTTTAGGGTTTTAGGGTTTAGGGTTTAGGATTTTAGGGTTTAGGGTTTAGGGGTTTAGGGTTTTAGGGTTTAGGATTTAGGGTATATTTGAAATGGCAAAATAGTAGTTACACACAGATAACGGCAATTTCAAACGGTACACTAACAGAATTTAACTTCAGGGGTATTTTGGAAAAAAGTTGGAACGTAAAAAGGGTAGTTTTAATATTAGCCTTCTAAGAGAGGTAAATCTGAAAACAGAAAAATTTGTAGGGGTACATAGGAAATTGCCCCTTAAATTATAAATATTTTATCTAATTAATTAATATTAAAATATTAATTAAAAATAATTTAATAAATTAATAAATTTATTAGCTATTATGAATATTGTATAAGATAATAAAAACTATATTAATTAATTAATTATAAATTATATTTACCTTTTTAATTAATTAGTAAATTATCTAATTAATTAGATAATTAGTTAAGAAATTAATTTTATTATTGAGTTGACCAATATAAATATTAGTTTTTAGATAAATATATTAAATAATTAATTTTTGATGAGCTAATTAATCATAAATAATAAATTAATAGATAATGACTTAAATATATTAATTACATTAATTAATAAGTTAATATAATAATCAAAGTTAGATTTAAGCTTTAATTAAGTTCGCTCCTATTTGGAAATAAACATGTTTTAGAAGAATGGTGGAACAGCTGTTCTAAAATTGTACCAGCTTATTTTTTCAAAAAAATAATAATTATGTTTTTAATTTTATTCTAAAATAATGTTTGGGTATAAGGTGGAGAATAAGGACTTATTCACTCATTATACCCCAACCAAAGAATGCCAAAAGATGTTCATATTTTATAATAGGGGTTAATTGCATACAAAATATGTCGAATTTCAATATATCCCTGTAAAATTCAACTTTTCATATTTATTTCAAAATTCAAAGTTCTTCAAATATGGGTTAATGTTTGGAATCTGTTATTTTTTAACAGATTCGATGTGAAATGACTTTTTTGCCCCCTTACAAATATATCCCTCCAAAAGCAATACCATTATAGTTACAAAAATGCTCCTCTCCAAAAATCATCTATCATCAGAGGTATAATATGAAAAGGGTAATATGTAAATTCAATTTTTAATCTAACCAAGGTTAAGCATTTAACTTGGGTTAAATCAACTTTTTAACAGAGATGGACGGTAGGGGCATATAATAACGGTGGATTTTTGAAGGGATAAATATAGTTGAATTTTGCATATATTTGCAATTCGACATATTTGCAACATGTATGCAATTAACCCTTATAATAGTTTAGTTAAATAATATTAAAAAAAAAGGATAAAATACATATGGGCACATTATTTTTATTTTTTGTCTTCTATTCCTCTTCTTCAGGATTAATGGGTGTCATGTTCACAATCCTCTGGATTGAAGGCTAGTTGCAATCCCAGCATATCATAAGTAAATCGAGTATTTGTTTGTTGGTATGCTCCAAGAATACTCAAATTATCCAGTGGCATCATTGCAAAACAAAATATTCCCTTCATACGTCCAATGTAGAATAACTTTTTCGATGCAATACTCATCTCAGCCCCTTGCAAATGCAATGCCATACTCGGCATAAGAACCTCATAACTTGGCTGAAAAAGCCAACAAGATTTGAATGGGAGGCTATATTTCTGTGGGTTTACTTCAACCAGATCCCTACGCCGAAAATAATCTCTTAACACTTTTTTCACCCGTTCGAAAGCCGGGGTTATCAAGTAACTTAAGAATGCACCAGAGTCTACTAAGAAGCCGCCTGACCCATTTGGCTTTCGCGCAAACATTTCCGGCTTAAACCCGACTCGTTTTGTGCCAACACTAATGTCATACAAGGTACTATAGTACAAGTTCACACTTTGGGCTGGTACAATTGGTGTGGTTTGGACCACCCCTCTTTGTACAATATTGTCTCCGAATCGTAAAAAGCTTGTACCCTCTGAACCTATTGGAGGAAGACAATATGAGAAGCGATCTTGACTACCATGATTGATAAGTTGCCTTGCAAACGACTCCCCAGACAAATCCAATCCCATTATTCCTGATGGATAACCTTGGTTACTTGAAACTAGGTAGGAATTATGTGAGCAACCAAAGACAAGCCCGTTAACAAACTCAAGGTGATCACCATGGCTCGAACGAAAGCCAAAGGTGTCTTTCGATAGTGTGCCACTTGTGTGTGACCCATCAACATAAGCATGCTCGTAATGGCAAAGGCTATTGATGCAATGGTAAGAGCTTTGTGGGCAGGGGTTCTGGTCAGAACAAGAGATATTAATGAACGAAGCGGATTGGTGAGGGTCGAAGTAAGGATCATTTTGTGGGTAACAATTGATGCATGGCTTGCATTGGATCCAAGTAAGACCACTGCCTGTATCTATATTTAAGTAGTAGCCAATGGCACCATTGCCCGCGCCGATAGTCATGAAAACCATGTATAATGATGGATAATAGATAATAGGGGGTTGAATAAAGGTTATTTCATGGCCTATTGGCATTGATTGAGAGTTGTTTAGCTGGATGAGTTGATTCTCAAAATGGCGGAGCGATTCTTCAAAACGTTGTGAATCAGTAAGGTTAGAGTTGTAAATAGGGGACGAGGTGAGTCACGATAGATAAGCTCAAAGTTTAAGGATCTTTTATGTGATTTGATAGTTACAGAGGAGAAGACTTGGACAAATATTGCAAGAAGAAAAGTAAGAAGTGAATGGATGGTTTTAGCCATAGTTGATGTTTGGTGAGTAAAGAGATAAATTTTGGACTATATATAGATAAAATTAGACAAAACTAGAGCAGATAGATAAGTAAATGAAAATAGAAAATCTATAATATATCTTGGATTTGAAAAGAAAATAGTGGATTTTGTAGGTAATTCACTGCATAATTGCTTTTCTAGAAATAACATCATTACTTGTAAAAAATATATAAACGGTTAGTTGCCTTTTGAGGCTAGAACTACATGTGTCAAAGTAAATAAAAAGTACGTAGTTCCAATGGTCAATAAAAAAAGTTAAGGATATGTAGGTAGGAAAATCCAAAATTTACTTTCGGATTTTTTTTTCCTTTTTTTGAATGGTAAAATATTTACTCAAAACAACATGTACTTTAGATGGGAAAAAAAAAAAAAAAAAATCTTTATTTACATAACAAAATCAATTTGCTCAAAACTATAAAATTTATTTTCAATGAAAAATTTTGCATTTAAAATGTTTACATACTCCAAGCTACACTAAAAAAAAAAAAAAAAAACCCTCATTTTTAGAGAGAGAGAAAGAGAGAGTGTGAGTGAGTGACTGAGAGAGTGAGTGACGAATAGTTAAAATTTTTTATTCTCACTTTACTCCAAAATTTCATATATTTGTGCTTTTTTAATTTTATCCCAAAATTTATTATTATATTCTATAATTCTACAAAAGCCATTCAAACAACTCTTTTATAAGAATATGCAGTACTAAGCATAATGTTGGATTTTATCCGATAATAATTTTAATGATAATAAATAAATTTTAGATTTATATTTTTTATTTAGTATTTTCATATTTTAATTGGATTTGAAATGATTTAAATCAAATCAGATTTGATCAAAGGTAAATTATCAATTCAATTGTCAAAATAGTCCGCACAAGATTAAATTGTACCAAATTAGATATAAGTGCCACAACAATACTTTGGAGGACTTCTTTGCAATTTAATCAGATTTGAGCCAGCTAGTCAACCGAATCATGTTGACCAATCCATCACATAGGTTTGATTTGAGCTTAATGTAAAATTAGCTATTATTTTTTTATTATGGTATGAAAGAAGTTTGATATGTGGTATAAATTCAAAAGTGATTTTGTTATGGCATGATTTCAAAAAGTTTGAAATATGATATAAATAACTTTTTGTAAGTATGGTATGAATTCAAAATGATTTTACATTTGTGGTATATTTTCAAATAAACATTTGAAATTTAGTAAATTTGAAATGTACTTTACAAATATAGTATGAATTCAAAATAGTTTTATATTTGTGGAATAATTTCAAATGATCTTTTCAAATTTAGTCATTTCAAATGAACTTTGTAAATATGGAATATATTCAAAATAATTTTGGAATTAATTCAAATGCATTTGCAAATATAGTTAAAATTCAAATTAATATCAATTATTCTTTAATCATGCTTCTATTTCATTTTTGAAGTGATGACTAGTGTATTTAAAGGGGGTTTGGTTGTTGTTTGAGATACAACTTGATATCGAGAAAACTTCTCTAAGTTTGAATTGTTATTGTGAGGTTTATTGATAGATTATTGTAAAGTGTGATTGTAAGCGGCTCTAGTCTTACCTTGTTTAAAAGGCCAAGTGATAATCCTCTTTAAAAGACCAAGTGATGGTAATTAAAACGGTGCCTCGCGGAGAAGTAGGACCGGACTAGAGTAGGCAAAAAGTCCAAACCACGATAAATCATTTGTGCCATTTGAGTTTGCTTTTCTTTCTTTTCTTTCTCTTATTTGGTTGTGCAATTTTTATTTTAGATTTAATTTACTTGAATTTTTATTTTTCAACTAATTCACCCAGGGATCTCAACGGGCAGATTCAGGGCGGATTTTTCAACTAATTCACCAAATCCAAACCCGAACCCGAATCCAAATCCGACGGATTTTAAAAATCCATATCCAAATCCGAACCCGACCAAAAATCCAAAACCCGAACCCGAACCCGAATCCGAAAATTCAAATCTGAAATAATTATTTTTCTTTTTTCTTTACAATATTTTAAAATATATTATATTAAATTTAAAATTTTAAAATATAAATTTAAATATAATATAATATAAATTTAAATATAATATCAAATATTTATATACACATATATTATATAACGTAAAATTAATTCGGGTTCGGAAAGGAATCGGGTTCGGGTTCGGATCGTGTACTATCAAAATCCATATTCAAATTCAAATCCGTCGGATTTTCATTTTTATATCCATATCCGAATTCATATCCGTTTAACATCGGATAAATCCATTCCATTCGGATTCTGATTCGGATAAAATTTCGGGTATCCGTATCCATTGACATCCCTAAATTCACCCCTCTTAGTTGCCATTTGATCCTTCATATAATACCCTAATTCTAAGAAGGGATAATTTTATACAGCACCTTATAAATATATTAAATAATAAATATATCTTTATAAAGTTCAAGTTATTAGATTTATTCCTTCAAAAGTTTAGTGATGTTCATATTTGCTCCTCTAGTTTGTTATCGTTAGCTCACTATTTATTTTTTAATAGAAGATAAGTAAAATGTCAACTTTGCCATTACAAATATATTCCTCCAAAATTTCCAATTGTCAGAATCATGCAGAAATGAAAAATCTCTAATGATCATCTTCTTCCTCTATAACCTCTTCTCTGCCTCTTCTCTCCATCGCTAGGGTTTTGATCGAACTAGGGTTTTGATCGAGTGACGGTGGAAAGTTTACATAAGACCTCCCCGTGGGAGGGCTTCGATCGCTAGTTTCATTCCTCTTCGACTAGGGCTAGGCCCTATCAAGTATTTAATGGGATTATAATACCATAAGGGTAAAAAATTTAATTTTTTGCACTTACTAATCAAGATTAAGTATTTTATTTTAAGTTAACTATATTTTTCTAACGGACACTAACAGCAAAGATATATTTGAAATTGTTAGAACTTTTTAAAAGATAAATCTAATAACTTGAACATTATAGAAATATAACTATTATTTAATATGTTTATAGAGAGCTGTATAAGTTTATTCCTTTCAAAAAATATCATATTTTACGGGATTTCCAAATAGAAGACTGAATGCCACACACTACTAAGTAAAACTGAAATAACATGGTCACTTAAAATAGAGATTGTATATGATTGAATCCAAGAGTCAAAAATTTGATAACACCTTCTCTCAAAAAAAAAAAATTTGATAACACCAATGACTTTATGCCATTAATAATATAGTAGCATATATATATATATATATATATATATATATATCTAAATTACAGAAAATTTTTCTATAATATACCGCCTTTTTATTTTACCCCATGTCTTTTAAAAACTTATATTTTGCCCCTTCGTAATTATGAAATTGTACATTTACACCCCGCCGTCAGTATTCCGTTAATGAGCCGTCAATTTTTTAGGTAATATACCGAAAATACCCTTCAACCTCTTCTTCTCCCGATCGCTCCGAGGCCGAGCTCCGTCGCTCCGTGAGGGATCCCGCCGCCGCCGTTGTCGAGAGCCCTCGGCGATCGTTGGCGCAGTCGCCGCCCGGGCCCTCCTCAGCGACGGCGCTCCAAGTCAGGCGCGGCCCGAGGCTGGTGGGGCGCCAAGTGGCGGCGCCCCACTCGCCGCACCGCTGCGGGCAGCACGCACTCGTCGGGAAGCGCGCGCGCGTGCTGGGGCAGGTTAGCGCATGGGAACCCGCGCCTCCTCTGGCGCGGGTCAGCGCGGGGTGAGGGGGGCCGCCATGTGGCGGGCCCCCATAGGTCGCTGCGCGTTGCTCTACTCCCTGGGGGCGCCGCGCTTCAGGACGCGGCTCTCTGGGCAACCCCGACCTCTCCGACTGCACGGGAGATGACGACGACGACGACGACAGGGTGGGGAGGAGGAGGAGAGCTTCTCGGCGGGGGCGGGGGCGGGGACGGGGACGGCAGTGGAGTCGGAAGGGAGCAGAGGGATAAGCACAAGGATAAGGAGAGCATTATCGTCATTTCACCTATTTTGTTAATCTCGTTGCCCCCTAAAAATAATTATATAATTACGATGGGACAAAATAAAGACTTTTTAAAAACATGGGGACAAAATAAAAAAATGGTATTTTATAGAAAAGTTTTCTATAATTTAGCATATATATATATATATATATATATATATATATATATATATATATATATATCTTTGTTTTTCCTTTTTTTATTTAGTTTCTTTTATTAGTGTTCTACTACTTTTAGGTGGCCGAGGTGGAGCCCGCGGTGTATCGGGAGATGCACAAAAGCATCCTGGCCGACATGATTACCGTAAAAAAAAAAAGCTCCTCACCTGGACAGACCATTTTGCCCCGGCCCTTGCCCTCCTGCCAAGGGCGGTCTCTACACTAGCCGGGATTGCACTCCCATATACGGTTGTTGTCACGGAATGAGTTTCCTTTGTAGACCATAATTAGCCATATAATGTATTTTGGAACAAAAGTTGTGCTGGGAATCTCTCCTCACAGTGACTCGCTCTGATTCATCATGCATCACAGACAATGCTCGAATTTTAATGCAATATAGACGATAGGTTAGACTGTCTCGCCATTCAGAGATCCCCGCATAATTTTTGTTTTTGTTTGTTTGTTTGTTTGAATTGTGCATAGACTGTTAAGTTAAATGCTCTTTGTAAGAAATAAATTGGCATTGTTGATGGATTGAATTTCTCCGTAAGTATTATGGATCGTCCTTTTACTTTCCCAATATTGCAACTTGGTTTTTGTATTAATATTCAGGGCTTTTGCTTATTTATTCTAACTACTGGTCAAAATTTTTAAATTTATTTTAAAATTACGAAAATAACATTCAAAACTTCAAATTTCAGGTCGTTTGGGAGTATTGGGATAGCTTATTATTTCGAAATAGTTAGAAATAAAAGTAAAATTGTATTTTGATAGTAATGGTACGTACTATTTTTAGAATTAATTGAAATAGTGTTTGAAAAATTTTAAGAAACAGTAGTATGGTGAAAAAAAAAAAGTAATAGCTGAATTTGATATATAAAATATAATTTAATAAAAAATCTCGCTATAAAATAAATTTATTATAATAAAATTTTGTTATAAAAATAATTTATTATAATATTTAAGTATATTTGTTATAATATTTAAGTATAAATGATATGTATTAATATAGTACAATTAATAATTTTGTAATTAAAATAATTTATTATAATATATAATATACCATGTCTATATAATTTTGTTTTAATTTAATTTATAATCTTAATAAATCTTAGAATTAAATTTTGGAATAGCACTATTCCACCAAAAAGATGGAATAGTTTATCCCAAGTTATTCTGGATAATTGAAAATAACAAAATTTGACTGGAAGTGAGGATAACTTTCGTTATCCCCACTTTATTTTCGAACCAAACGGGGTTCCACCCTTCCATCCCAAACAAACTCCCACTTTATTTTCGAACCAAACGGGTTTCCACCCTTCCATCCCAAACAAACTTATTTTCAAGTGTAACGACCTAGCCCACTAACAATAATAAACCAAACGGGGTTCCACCCCTCCATTCGAAACAAACTTATTTTCAAGTGTAACGACTTGGTCCACTAGCAATAATAACTCGTTGGACCCAAAACACAGTGAACGACTTGGTCCACTAGCAATAATAACTCGTTGGACCCAAAACACAGCCCAAAAAAGCCTGACGTTCTCGTCAGCCCAAACACACACAGCTCAAGATCACCAGGCGATGTGAGACTTATCTCCAGGCTCAGGTGAGACTCGTCACACACTCTCACCCTTCCGGCTGGTGACTGACTCTAATACCAAATGTAATGATCCGGCCTACTAGCAATAATAACTTGTTGGGCCCAAACTACCGACCCAAAATACTTAAACCCAATTATTATTACTAGTATCCATATCTCTTATATATATACCCAATCACAACTCCAATCTCATCCGATGTGGGACTATTAGTGTCCCAGACTGATGTAGGAAATCATAAAATTCGAATTCGGAATTTTAAATTAAAGTTTGGAATTTATCTCGGAAATCTAAGAGGGTATTAATTTCAGCTTTTTGAGGATTTATTTCTCGAGAATTTCTTCACCGATTTATTAGTGAATCAAAGCTGGAGGGAGAAGTCAAGTCCTTTTTTGAATTCGCTGTGCTGGTTGCACCGAAAAGCATGAAAAACGAAGTTCGACGAAAAAATTACGGGAATCAGGTTTTTCTCCGGAAAATGACAAACTTTTGAATCTGGCGAGATCTTCGGGAACAAAAAGATCGTCACTTTGACGGCATCGTCAAACTGAAAACGATGGTACGATCGGATTTCAAATCCTATACCCGGATCTCCTAGATCTGCACATTAAGTGAGGTTATCAGATCGTAAATGCGGATTTCAGTAATTCGGGAACAGTTGCAGCATTTTACGCATCGAGATTCGTAAAAACGGTCTTCTTGAGGCGTTTCGGCTGTTGGCACGTTTTGCGAGGATCTGGGAGTTCAAAATTTCAAAATTGGAATTTTGGATAAGTATAAGGGGATTTAGGGACGTAGGGAGAATTTTTGCAAAAGATTTTTTAAAGAGGAATAGGGATTTTTTAATCCAAAAAGAAAACCCTACTTTTTTTTTTCCTAATTTTTCTCTTAAACCAAAACCCCCTCACCTTCCTCGTCCGTACGGCCTAGAGACTGGAGCGGCCGCCGCCGCAGTCGTCGGAGCCGTGGAGGCAAATCGCGCTTCCCACCTCCAGATCCGACCTCCCTCTCCCTACAGCAGCCGCCACCGCACGCACGAGACGCACGCGTGAAGGAGACTGCCGCCCGCTTGCGCCCATGTGTCACGCCCCTACCTCGGCTACGCGCCTGCTGCCACGGCCACGTGCCCTGCACCCCAGCTTCGCTCGCCTGTTGCACCTAGCCGCACGCCTTGTGCTCCAGCCACGCACCTGCTGCCAGGCCGCGCGCTGCCCCTACGCCAGGGCCGCGTGCTACCCCTGCTCGCTACCAGCACGCTACTTGCATGTGGCCCAGCCTGCGCGCCGCTCGAGCGTGCTGCTTGCAAGCTGTTGCTGCTCGCAAGCTGTTGCAACTTGCACGCTGCTCCATTTTCCGCGCTTCTCTATTTTGCACGCTGCTCTATTTTGAGCGCCGCTCTTGTGCCCTCTTGCACACGGCCCAACTTGTGTGACTGTCATCTGAGGCCGTGATGGCAGCCGATGTGTCCAAGCGAGTATCATGCGCTTGGCCGCTTCTTTCGAGAGACAACTGTATTCTCTCGAGAGATTTCATCATTTGGGCTAATTGCTCGAATAATTTTGACAGGGTCGACTCAAGTGGTTCCGACCTCCCGCTAGTTTCGGGAACCTCTAGTAGCGTCGGAGGCGGGTCACCCGTGTGTCCGACGTTGATAAATTGGTCGTTCTCCGGATGTCTGGGAATGACTCTACTTCTGAGGTTCAGACTGTTGTCTTCTGACATATTTACTGTAGGAATGGTAAAAGTTACCGAAGCGTCCTACCGGGCATGCCAAAAAGTTGTTGGGGCCGAAAACGTCGCGCTGACCGTCGATCGCGATCGGTCCCGTTTGGGTTGACCCTCGAGATGTGATGCGCCACGTGCCAATGGATCAAGCGATCGGGCCGATGAGGGATCCGCTCGGCCGGGTTCTTCTCAGTTAAACTCTCGCGACCGTCCGGCTTAGATTAGCCGAATTGGAATGTGGGGATACAAAAAAAGAGTTCGACCTAGAGTAGCCGAACCGAGATGTAAAGACAAAGATTTGACAAGGCTAAGGAGCAGATTGAAAAATTGTATTACTTGAAGACGGGTTACAAGGAAAACTGGTAACCAATTACAATTAAATCTACTCCTAGAAAAGCAGTAAATGCATATTTGAAAGATATGAAAAAGTATGGGTGGTTACTGGCTTACGAGATTGCAGGACCTCTTTTTCTTCGTTGGTTCACTTATTTATACATTAACGAACCTAGTGTATAACCGCCGATTTTAGTAATCGACGTGATCTAAGTGGAATCATTGTAAATTCCTCAACTACGTCCTTTTGAACCGATTCTCCTCAAATAGGATAGTAGTCGTTTTTCAGTTCAGGTACATTCCTAATCGACGCGCAGAAGCGTGATCTTCGACGCTTTCTAATGTTGGGCGCCGCTTGCAGTTCCGGAAGCTGTTACGAGATTCATCTCACCCCAAATCTCGTACTCTTTTATTCCAAGGTCTTTTCTTTTGTGGCTCGATCAACCGAGAATTGACCCTGACTCCGCCTTTTTCGTCGTTCGACTAAGACGGTTTAATATTCGCTTTCGGCCGAGATCGGTTTCGAATGATACGACCTCCCTTGTCGGTTGCTTCTCTTATCGGCTTATGCCTTTAGTCGATGGACGTGCGTCACGTGTCGCACTCTCACGTGACCGAGGCCGGTCTTGGTCAAAATGCGAGTCCCTCTCTACTGACATATTCTCCTGTCGGCTGATGTCCTTGGCCGATGGTAAACGCCACGTGTCGCTTCCTTAAATGACATAGTATTAGATGGGTAAATAAGAAAAGGAGTGAGAAAAGAGGTAAAAAAGAGTTTGCAACAATGGTAGAAAATGAGTGAGAAAAAAGGTAGAGAAGAGGTTGCAACAATGGTGGATTGGGTTAGTTTTCATAGAGGAAGAAGATGACTATTAAGGAATTTTTGGGAGGACAGTTTGGCACGATTCTAGCAATCAGGACTTTTGGAGGAATATATTTGTGATGATAAAATTGATATTTACTTATCTTTTGTTAAAAAATAAACAGTGAACTATCAAAAACAAACCAGAGTGGCAATTATGAACATCACTGGACAACTTTTGAGGGGATAAATTTGATAATTTGAACTTTATAAAAATATATCTATCTTTTGATATATTTATAGAAAGCTGTATAAAATTATATCTTCCTAAAAATAGGGTATTATACTTAGTACTGCATGTTATTATAAATGGCTTTCGTAGAATTATAGAATACAACAATGAATTTTGGGATAAAATAAAGAAGAGCACAAATATATGATATTTTGGAGTAAAGTGAGAGTAAAAACATTGTAGCCATTCATCACCCACTCACTCTCTCTCTCTCTCTCTCTCTCTCTCTCTCTCTCTCTCAAAATGAGAGGTTTCTTTTTTAAAAAAAAAATTAAAGTAACTTAGTATCTAAACATCTTAAATGCAAAAAAATTCATTGGAAGTAAATTCTATAGTTTTTTAGCGAATTGATTTCGTTATTAAAATAAAGTTTTTTTTTTTTTTTTTTTTCTGGTTTCATCTAAAGTAAAATCTATTTTGAGTGTATATTATACCATTCAAAAAGAAAAAAATAAAAAAATAAAAAAATCCCTAAAGTAAATTCTGGATTTTCCTAACTACATGTTCTTAACTTTTATTTGACCATTGGAACTACATTTTATTGACTTTGACACGTAGTAGTTATAGCCTAAAAAAACAACTAACCAATAATATATTTTCTACTAGTGAATTTAATTCTAGATAAGCAAATATACAGTGGATCGCCTACAAAATCTACAATTTTCTTTCCAAATCCAAGATATCTTATAGATTCTCTGTTTTCATTTGTCTGGCTCTAGTTTTGTCAAATTTTGTCTATATATAGTCCAAAATTACTTCTTTACTCGCCAAATATCAACTATGGCTAAAACCATCCATTCACTTCTTACTTTTCTTCTCGCTGTATTTATCCCACTCTTCTCCTCTGCAACTACCGAACCACTTAAAAGATCTTTAAGTTTTGAGCTTATCTATCGTGACTCACCTCAGTCCCCTATGTACAATCCTAATCTCACTGATTCACAACGCTTTGAAGAGTCACTCCGCCTTTTTGAGAATCAACTCATCCAACTAAATAACTCTCAATCAATACCAATGGGCCATGAAATAACCTTCATTCGACCCTCCGTCGTCCATTATTCATCAATGTACTTGGTTTTCATGACTATCGGCACGAGCAATGGTACCATTGGCTACTACTTAAGCATGGACACGGGCAGTGATCTTACTTGGATCCAATGCAAGCCATGCATCAATTGTTACCCACAAAATGATCCTTACTTCGACCCTCACCAATCCCCTTCGTTCATCGACATCTCTTGTTCTCACCGGAACCCCTGCCCACAAAGCTATTACCATTGCATCAATAGCCTTTGCCATTATGAGTATGCATATGTTGATGGGTCACACACAAGTGGCACACTATCGAAAGACACCTTCGGCTTTCATTCAAGCCATGGTGATCACCTTGAGTTTGTTAACGGGCTTGTCTTTGGCTGCTCACATGATTCCCACATACTTTCAAGTAAGCAAGGTTATCCATCAGGAATAATGGGATTGGATTTGTCCGAGCAGTCGTTTGCAAGGCAACTTATCAATCATGGCAGTCAAGGTCGCTTCTCATATTGTCTTCCTCCAATAGGTTCACAGAGTACAAGTTTTTTACGATTCGGAAACAATATTGTACAAAGAGGGGTGGTCCAAACCACACCAATTGTACCAGCCCAAGGTGCGAGCTTTTTCTATATTACCTTGAATGATATCAGTGTTGGCACAAAACGACTTGGGTTTGAGCCGGAAATGTTTGTGCGAAAGCCGAATGGGTCGGGCGGCTTCTACGTAGACACTGGTGCAATCGTCAGTCACTTGATAACCCCAGCTTTCGAACGGGTGAAGAAAGTGTTAAGGGATTATTTTCGGCATAGGGATTTGATTGAAGTGAACCCACAGAGATATGGACTCTCATTCAAATCTTGTTGGCTTTTTCAGTCAAGTTATGAGGTCCTTATGCCGAGTATGGCATTGCATTTGCAAGGGGCTGAAATGAGTATTGCGTCAAAAAAATTGTTCTACATTGTATATGAGAAGGGAGTTTTCTGTTTTGCAATGATGCCACAAGATAATATGAGTATTCTTGGAGCATACCAACAAACAAATACTCGATTTACTTATGACGTCCTACAATTGCAACTAGCCTTCAATCCAGAGGATTGTGAACATGACACCATTAATCCTGAAGAAGAAGAAGAATAGAAGATTAAAAACAAAATTATATAATGCGCCCATATATATTTTATTTATTTTTAATATTATTTAACTAAGTTATTCTAAAATAAAAATAACTTTAGGCCCCGTTTGGTTGGGAGATAAAAGAGGAATAACTCTTTTTATCCCTCAATTTCTGCCAAACATGGCATGGGATAAATTTTTTTTTATCCCTGGCTTAACGCGTTATCCTAGGATAACCCGTTAAGCCTTATTATTCTCCCCCCATGGAATAGGGTTTTATCCCTTGGAGCAGTGAATGAAATGTTGATATTTTCTTCACTGTAGCTTACCTTCCAATCTCAGGCTATATGAACCTACAGCTATGTGAACTATGATTTAGCTTTAGTTCTAATTTGCTGTTATGTGAACTCTGATTTTATTAAATTTGATTTACTAAAATATAAGATAAAATTAAAAATATTATTTTTTTAACGTAAGATATAATTTATTATTTATAATTAGCTTCAAATTTAATATAATAATTAAATTAATTTTTCTCTAAAAAAAGCTAAGGGCAAAATTGATATTTTTATAAAAGTTCTATCGTCTTTTTCTACTATTCTCTACTATTCTATAATTTTAACCAAACACAATTTTAATTATTCCAGAGAATACCAATTTTTCAGCTATTATTCCGAAATAGCAAGCTATTCCAGGTATAAAAAAATTTATACTTTTTAAATTTATTACCGAACCAAACGGGATCTTAGAGAATAAATCTTTAAATGAAGACTGTTCAAACTATAAGACTATTGAATCCACTATTCACATTGCTTTGAAATGCGTGCATTTTATATGATGCATGGTGGATTCAATAGTCCACTATGGGGACAATATTATACTTACTATCAAAATAAAGATCCACAATCTTGGTAGACTTTTATTAAAAATAGAATTTTTGCGATTATTAGAAATAAGGAAGAATGACATTTGAAACTGTATCCACGTGCAAGTCGTTGCTGTCTAGAAATATCAAATTATTAAAAGTGGTATTATACTATAATTTTTAATTTTTAAATTTAACTCATTAAATTTAAGAATTTGAATAAAATTAAAATTTTATTATGAAAATTTTAAAGAGGAATTAAAGTTTTATTATGAAAAACCCTCTTCTCTTCCTCCTACGTCCGTACATTGTCGCGCCGACGAGATCCGAGACGGAGAAGAAGAAGAAGAAGGTGACCTCAAACTCTCTCCTCTCCTGTGCTGAGAATCCGGGTGCCCTATTCCCTCTGCCCATAGCGCCGCGCGCGTGGAGCCGCCGCCGCACGCACACACCGCGCGTGGAGCACGCCCCGTGCAGGAAAACCCTCGGCCCAAGCCGCGTGGGCCTGCGCGCGCGGGAGCCGCCCCGCCGCGCCCTCTCTTCCCACCCTGAGATCCGGGCGTCCGAACCTGGGAGCCCCCCTGTCTTGCTCCCTCCCCTGGCAGCAGCCCTCTCTCTCTCGATTCTATTGCTCTCTCCCTCTCCCAAGCAGAGCTCTCTCTCCCCCTCTCTGTTGGCTGTCGTGAGGCAATCTGAGTCTGCACAACCCTGTCGCGGACGTCGCAGCATCACCGTCAAGCTTCGGGATCGCCTTGGGTTGCGCGATTGAGTCCGCCGCCCCCGACAACATTGGAGTTTTGGTGTTCTGCTCGACCCGGCGCGCTCCTCGGCCATCGTCTTCACTCCGGACAGCGAGCGCGGCGTTCGACGCGTCGAGATCTATCAACCTGCGCCACCGGTTCGCCTTCGAAGCACGCGGTTTTTAGTAAAAAGCCATATTTATCGTTTTTAATATTTTAATTGCATTATATAGAATGTGTGGGAACCTAAATGCTTAGTAGCCGCATGGATTGCCTCGTGCAATGTGGATGACCCTCTGGACTATTCGTCCATCATCCAAGGCCTTCGTAGAGCATAATTGAGAATTCTTTTCGACATATAAATTTAATATTTACTGTTCTGGCATATATCTTAGTGCGTTGTGGGACAACGGATGATCTATTTTATTGTTTGAAATCTTTCGGAGCAATATGAAGGTTCTGAGAGTGTTTCGAAAAAATTTTGAAAATTTTCACGTGGGTTCCTAGGATCTTTCGGAGAAGTTTGGAGGTTTCGGGAGTATTCCGAAAAAATTTCGAAAATTTTCATGTGGGTTCCGGGAGCCGGTTCAAAGAATCAATCTTTTCGATTGTTTTGGGATTGAGAGATGGATGATCTTGAGTTGTAGAGTCTAGTCTTGACTCGGTAGACCTTTTGCAGGTTAGGTTTTTTATCGGGAGCATCGTGAGAATTAGGTGCTTCACCAATTCAGGTGAGTACTTCAATGAGGCCAAGGTGTTGTGCGGCTATGGTTTCCCAAGAGTAAACCCTAGAGACCATTATATAAGGCATGGCAAAAGTGCTGAAAGGTTCCTGTATCCTTTGAATTTGCACTTGGGTCCTTGACAGTAGGTATAATATATTGAGAGGTCCCTCCACGTGCGATCTCGCACCATTCTGCGCATAAAATATAGGCAATTTTGGATAAATACAATGTAAAATCAGTGTTTTACACATTTTATGATACTTTCGGCTCACACATAAAAACAAACGTCACCACGTCATTCAACTCCACGAGACCAATCAAATAATAATTTTGTTTCATTGCGTTTGGGTCTTTTTAGGTCACGTTAAGAATTTTTCCACGAATACCACCATATTTGAATTTCTGAATTACAAAATTTTAGAAAATCAAATTCAAATTCAAATTTTATAATTTAAATTTCACAATCAAACAGCTCCTCGTTGTAAGAAATTGTGGCACCCCGATACCTCGGAAGAAAACGAGATTGTGATGGGACATATAAAAAATCATGTACCAGTAATAATAATTGAATTTAAGTATTTTAGACCGATGATTTGAACCTAATAAGTTATTATTGCTACCGGATCGGATCGTTATATTTGATATCAAACTGTGACACCTAATAGTCCACCCAATGGGAACAAGATTATGATTGAATATATAAGAGATCATGAAGATTATGAATGCGAACGAGATTATGATTGAATATATAAGAGATCATGGATCCTAATAATAATAACTGAGTTTTAAGTATTTTGGGCCAATAATTTGAATCTAATAAATTATTATTACTTACAGATCAGGTCACTATAGAAATAAATCGAATAAATTATTATTGCTAGCGGATCAGATCACTATAAAAATAAATTGACATCGTCATAAATATTATAAATTGTCTTTTTATTTTTCCAATATTGCAACTTTGTTCTCGTACTTATAATTAACTACTTATTTGTCACCTAGCTTTCTCATATATTGCATTTTCATTCTTAACCAAAATGTAGACTTTTTCAGTAGAACTTTACCTCTTTAACTCCTGCACAACTATACATGAGAGAGTTAAGTGACCAAAATGTTTAATTATAAAATACAGGAATTAACCAAGTCACAATATTAATATAGGATGATTTCATATATATTCCTACAAGAGCAATGTTTCCATGCTTTTTTTCTTATTAGCCGTTAAATCTTAATCTTCTCAGTTAGACGGTTTAGATTTATTTTCGTATAATATTTTTGACTGGCTGTAGCTAGTGTAGTCAATCAGTATTCGCCACTAGTCAGTAAGTTTTTGGGTATGACATTATATAGTGAGTTAGAGGGGGGCTTGGGTATCTTGAATATGTGCGGTATGAATGACGCCCTTCTCTGCAAATGGTGGTGGAGGTTTTTTCTAACACCAATCTCCAATGGGTTAAATTTATTAGAGGGCTTTATTGTGTGAAAAGACTCCCCCTGTGGGAGGGGAGTTCCTTCAGACCAGCATCTCAATGGTGGAGGAACGTTATGAGTACCATAGAGATTTTTATAGGGGTGTCCTACTCGCTTGGCGCTGGGAGGTCTATTAATTTTTGGAACGATAGATGGTGTGGCGAGGTCATCCTACGGTCTCTCTTCCCTCGGGTGTACAATGAAATGGTTAGGAAGGCGATCCAAGTCAGCTCCTGCTTAGACCGCAACAGATGGAGATGGATGAGAATCTTACGAGGAGCGTGTACGGGGGATAGGAGTACTAAGGATTGTGTGAATCGGTTGAAGGTAATTGTGGGGGGTGCTTCGCCGGAGGAGCGGGAGGATAGGGTGGTTTGGAGATGGCATGATAAGGGGGTTTTCACTGTTAAGGTGACCTACAGGATTGTTTGCGATGGGGGTATTTGGGATCCTACCTCCTCGGCCTTATGGAGATTGCGAATCCCAACCAAGGTTAAGATTTTCGTCTGGCTCGTACTTAAGAATCGGATTCTTACGGCAGACAATCTTGAGAAGAGAGGATGGACGGGGAATAATCTATGTGTGCTATGCGGCTCACTTATTGAGACGGGCGATCATCTTCTTTTGAGCTGTGTGTTTGCACTGTTTGTGATTGGGTCCGGTGAAGGGGTTGTTCGGTTCGAGGCGTTTGGGGCCACCGTACGTGGGGTGTGGGAGAGATGGATGGGGGGTGGGACCGCTACAGTGGAACATAGAACTTACCTTTTTGCCGGCAAATTGGTGGGTGATTTGGAATGTCAGGAACAGAGCCATTTTCTAGATGTCAAACACTGACCCCCTGTATGTCGTCAGTTGGGTCAGGAGGGAGCTGTCGCACTAGAAGGATTTAGGCTGAGAGGCCTTCGCTGAGTGGTGTCTTTCGGTAGTTGCTCTTATTATTTCTTTCTCTTTTTAGTATTTATTCTTCTATTCTTCTTTTGATTTTTGCTTTTTCTTTCTGAGACCTTATTGTCTCACTCTTGTTAGCTTAATTCACCTTCCTTATGAACAAAGCGGGTAGCGTGCTAGCTTTTTCTTAAAAAAACATTATATAGTGAGACTGACGAGGTCAGAGCTCTTTATGTGTATTTATATTTTGGGAGTAGCGAATGTATAAAATTATGCATAGTGATCGTGTGATTGGATTAGTTTTATATTATGCTCTCATACATTGTTAGTGATAGACTCCTAGGAATGTTGTCGCTATAGGTTATTTAGGGATGCTTCGTACGTGCAATGTTCGTCCTTGTACGTGCAGCGGGTTTGCTCACATGCCCGGAGGCTTTAGCTGTGGGCTCGGGATGTGACAAAATAATCTTTGATACCAATTGAAGGAACCGACAAAGTGCAGCAGAAACATGATATTTTGTAAATAAAAATAAAAAAAATGATCGAAGAAAATAAGCATAAGGATAACAAAACAATAAAATGAACAAGAGAACACAATAATATATGATTTACATGGTTTGGCCAATAATATGTCGATCTACGTCCACAGGCAAGACCATCTTAATGCATTCTTTGATTAATCCTTGGCACAACAGTACAAGGAGTATATTGAATTATAATAAACTCTTTCTTAAGAGCTCTCACTGTTTTCCTCTCAACTAGAGCATCTATAATGAGGTTCTGAACTCTAAAATATGAATTATAAGGATTTATAATTCTAAAACCCCAATTCTAGTAGTAAGCAATTTTTGTCGTTCATTCAAATTTCTGATTCACTTCTAGCCATCGATCTCCACTTAGATATCCTCTCCAAAGTGTTTCTTAATCATCCCTAATTTAAAAAAATAAGATTAAATCAAAATAGAGTCAAATCTAATATATCCAGCCTATCGCGGAGTTGAGTACCGATACTTAGCTTGGAGTACCGGTACTAAAATTATTTCAGAATTTCAGTATCGATACTCAAAATTGTGTACCGATATATAATACAAAAAATAATTTTTTCAGCTTCAAATTATGAGGAACTTCTAAGGTACTCTTCCGTATTGATACTCAAACTTCAAATTCTGAACTAAACATCTAAAAACCTCAAATTTTTAACTTTTTTACCATGATATCGACTCAAAACATGACTTCATATAATCCAACATATAGTTTGAATAAGTTTTGTATATTTTTATCTTATTATTTTTGTGATATCCTAAGATGGAAAAAAGATTGCGATTGAAAATATAAAGAACTGTGAACCCCAGTAATAATAACTGATTTTAAGCATTTTGTGCTGGTGATTTGTGTCCAATAAATTATTATTGTTATCGAATCGGATCGTTATATTTGTTATCAGAATCGGTTCACCAGCCAGAAGTGTAAGGTGGACTTTACATTACCTAGTGATCTTAAACTATATATGTGATGGGCCTCTTGTATGATGGTCTGACGAAGACGTCTTAGCCTAAACAATAACTAGTTTTAAATATTTTGGGTTTACAATTTAAACCCAATAAATTTTTATTGGTAATAATTATTATTGTTAGTAAGTACAGTCATTATATACATTGGCTAAATAGAAAACAAACAATTATATATAGAAAGTATAGACAAATATACTTAGTTCGATTTTCTGTATCATTACAACATGCCATGTGAGTGGACAAAGACTTGCCCCTTAGACAAAGTTATAGAAGATTATTGGACATACGAAGATCACACTCTCTCTCTCTCTCTCTCTCTCTCTCTCTCCTCATATATATATATTATTAATAGCACTAAATTATTGATATTATTAAATTTTTAATCCTTGAATAAAGGAATGTGCTGTTAGAATAATAGTGGGCCCTTACGGTTTAGTGGGTGGTTTGAATAATAGTATGATCTAAAAATTGAAAATGATCAAAGAGATAGATCTAGCAGTAAAAAACTTGATAGCACCAAGTATTTTGTGCTATCAATAGCATAGTAGCCGAATTTTATATACATATATATGTATATAGAGTCCGGCTACTAAGTTTGTAAAGATACCAAATAATTGGTGTTTGTAAGTTTGCTACGGTTAGATCTATCATTTTGACTAATTTTACTTCTTATTAGACCATGTTAATTTAATTACCAACCACCCATTAAAGCCAAAGGATCCACTATTATCCTAACTACACATCTTTTCATCAAATGACTAAAAATCTACAAACACTTATGACTTGATACTTTTAAAAATTAATATAGGAGCTCAATTATATATATATATATAGTCCGACTACTATGCTATCGATAGCACTAAGTATTTGGTGCTACCAAATTTTTCACCGTTAGATCGAATAAAATGATTTAAAAGATGAAATTAGTCAAAGGGGTAAATCTAACGGTGGAAAACTTACAAACATCAACTACTTGATATATATATATATATATATATATATATATATATATATATATATATATATATATATAAAATTAAGCTTTTATGCTTTTAAAAGTACCAAATCATTAGTGCTTGTAGGTTTTAGCCATTGGACGAAAAGTTGTATCATTAGGATGATAATGGGCTCTTGGATTAAATGAGTAGTTGGTAGAATAAAATGATTTAAGAGATGAAATTAGTCAAAGGAGTAAATCTAACGGTGGAAAACTTACAAGCATCAACTACTTCGTGCTTGTACAATCATAATAGCCGGACTATATATATATATATATATATATATATATATATATATATATATATATATATATATATATATTAATGACATCAAGTATTTAATGCTATCAAATTTTTTACTATTAGATCTATTGTTTTTATCATTTTCACTCTTTAGCTCATACTATTTCACCGACCACCTACTAAACTTTAGATCGAAATTTTAATAATATTAATAATTTAATGCTATTAATAGTATAATAACGTCGTTCTATGTGTGTGTGTGTATCTGAGGTAGTTACTATGTTAAACCACAAGAGTGACAAAAATTAAGGTAGGGGAAAAATTAAGATAAAATTAATAATAAAGTGAGAAATAAATCCGGGTTCACATCAAAATTGTATCGGATAATGGTTAGAACTAGAGAGTGTTTGTTATGTATGTTTAAATTAGATTCAGACTTGATTACGAATAATTTGGTGTATTTAGACTCAGACCTAGTTTAAAATAAGAGCAATGTTATAAGCATACCCTAAAATAGAATATACATTTTAAACCTATTTTATCCTAAACTATTAATTATTTACTTTTCAACATCATATATTCTTCTTCAAAATTTAAAATATTATTTATATTTTTTTGAAGAGCAATACAAGCTGTTCCCACCCCAAACGGGTTCTCTAACCCCAGGTGGAACAACTCCACTGCTGTTTTTTCCCTTTTTTTTTTTTTCTTTTTTTTTAAATTAAAAAATTTTAAATTATAAGATATTTATATTTATAAAATTTTAAAATTTTTAACTTACTTTTTAATAAATCTAAAAATATAAATTTTTTATATTTTTTAAAAAATTTATTAAGTTTAAAATTTTTAAATTTATGCAAATTTTTTTATAATTTTTTTTTAAATGTATACTAATTTTAAAATTAAAATTTTTGCTTCTACTTTTGTAATTTGTTGATATAATTAAAATTAAATTTTAACATTTATAAATTTTTAAATTTTAAATTTTATAGCTTTTAAAATTTGTAACTTTAATTTTTAATAAATTTATTAATTTATAAAAATTTAAATTTTATTATTTTTACAATTTATACAAATTATTAATTTTTTAATTTTAATTTTTAATAAATAATTCACCAAATTTTTAAAATTTTTAAATTTATAAATTTATACCTATTTTTATATACAAAATTTTGAATTTTAAAAAAATTATAAATTTTAATTATATCATAAAGGGTAAAATAGTCAATAAAAATTTATATCCCCTCTAACCTTCTTATTTCTCTTTAATTTACCAAACATAATTTTTTTTATACCCGGTATAACTCTTATACCCACCCAAATATAAATTAACATTAATTCCTGCTAATACCATAACTTATATCTATCCTCGGTATAACCAAATTTTTTTTATACCCGAACCAAACACAGCCTAAACCCTTATATAAGGGAACTAGTGATGTTTTACAATTTGAAGAGTTATTTATAGAATTACCACCTTTCAGGAGGGTATTGAAGAAATTTACCCTAAAATAAATGGCAAATTTCAAATTCCCCTCATGTGGTTTATCTCGTTTACACTTTTTAACCTGTGATTTAAAAAGTTACATTTAAATATCCTATAGTCAGCTCATTTTCACATTACTACTCCTTGGTTCAAAAAATTTTATTTTATTATTTTATAGTTATCTAAATTTTTTTTACTTTATTATTCTACTTGACAATAAATTTTTTTGATAAAAATTAAAAAAAAATTATATGACAATTAGATGTATTTTTTTGAAACATGTGGTGGCAAAGCGTATATGAACTAAATCACTGAGGGGGGTAAAATTGAAGTTATCCTAAAATTCGAAAATTTAGATACAAATTCGATATGGCACAATTGTAAACAAAGCATCGAGAAAATTTAAAAAATTATGTTTAATTTATATATTGTAATACTAGAGATACTTCTGTATCATTTTAAAATAAAATTTGCAAAACTAATATTTTCACAACAGAGGATATATTATAATGGGGCAATTGTTTCTATACTTCTGAAAAATATTCGACTTTCGTATTTACTCATTTTAGAAGATTAATATTAAAAATATTTTTTAAAAATTTTAAGTTATTTCAAATATGCTCTCAAAATTAAATTTTGTTAGTAAATTATTAGTAACTATCGTTATCTCTATAAAATTACTATTTTATCGTTTCAAATATATCTTCTACCGTAACTAATCTTTTCTTATTTGCCCTTATGTTAGGGACAATAGATATATTTTATTTTTATTTTTTTTAAAAAAAAATACCATTTTACCGTCACCGACTTTTCTTATTTGCCCTCAAGTTAAGGACAAAATAGGTATTTTAATTTTTTTTAACTCGGGTAAAAGTTTAACTCAGATTTAATTCAAAATAAATCAACGGGTACTAAAAGCATGAGTATTTTTGAATAACGAAAAAATATGCGAAGGATTTATTTGAAATATATATATATATATAGGCTAAATTACAGAAAATCTTTCTGTAATATCTCGTTTTTTCACTTTGCCCCCTGTCTTTTGAAAGCCTACATTTTGCCCACTCGTAATTACTGAATTGTCTTTAGGGGGCAACGGCGTTAACGGATGAGATAAATTGACGAAAATGCCCTTATCTTATATTGGAGAGAGAATGGTTTTAGCTTATTTTTCGCTATTTTTGAAGGGTATTTTGGGTATATCAAATAATATTTTTTAAAAAATTGACGGTTCACTCACGGAATGGTGACACCGGGGGTAAATGCATATTTCGGTAATTACGATGGGGCAAAATATAGATTTTTAAAAGATAGGAGGGCAAAGTGAAAAGGCGGGATATTACAGAAAAATTTTCTATAATTTATATATATATATATATATATATATATATATATGAAATATCAAAAAGTATATAAAATATTATCCCTATTATAATTGAGACATGTGGAACATTCTACCTACTACTAGGTAAAGTCTGGATTGAATTGAAAGTTGAAATTCGTAAATATTATGTCTAAATTTTTTAAGTAAATTAATTATTTTTTTTAATAGCTTGAATATAACAGTGTTGAAATGATTAGCGCTTAGTTGGAATAGAAATGGTAGTTCAATATATATATAGTGTAATTTCTCACCTTTATTATATATATTCAAAGTACCACATGTGATTGAGGTAGGTGACCCATCAATATCATGACAACCCTAGGAAACCTTAACCCTCCCTTTATTTGTATATATATATACGTAGCAACTTCAATAGATAAAGAGTACAAGAGATGGAAAATAAGAGGAGCAAACCTTTCTTGTTCCTTCTCTACGTAGTATCTTTTATGATCAGTGTTCTATTACTTTCAGTTGGTCGACCTGCAGCTGCTGAACCGAATTCGAGCAATGTAGCGTATCGCGCACATTCTATCGTCGAGGAGGAGGAGGAGGAGGTCGCGGTGTATCCGGAGACACACCGAAGGATCCTGGCCGGCCAGATCATCATCACCAAGGGAGCCCTAATGCCTGGCAAACAGGCATGCCTCGGCCCATGCCCTGCTAGGGGCGAGTCATACACTGGCTCGGGTTGCGGCTCTCGATCTACGGTTTTCCGTTGTCAGAAGTGATTGAGTTTCCTTAATTAGTAGGATCATGAATACTATCAATAGTACTAAATAATTGGTGCTATCAAATTTTCAGTTGTTGGATGAAAAAATATGCGGTTGGAATTATAGTGGTCCTTTAAGATTTTTACTATTCAACCAACCACCTAGTAAACCCTAGGAGGCCACTATAATCCCAACCGCATATTTTTTTATTCAACGGCTAAAAATTTAATAGCACCAATAATTTAATGCTACCGATAGTATTCTAGCCTAATTCTATATAATATGTTTCATATATAATTATGTGCATGTTTCGGAGCAAAAGTTGTTGTACGGGGGACCCTCTCACTCCGATCTACTGCGCACGTGATGCAATGCTCGAATCTCAAAGCAAGCAACATTGGTTATCACGTACACCACCATTTGGAGTAGCTCCCTGCATAATTTTTGTTTGTTTGTTTGTTTGTTTGTTTGAGTTGTGTACTGTACGTAGAATGTTAAGTTAAATGCTCTTTTGTAAGAAATAAATAAATTGGCATTAATTGTTGAAGAAATATTGTTCGAATTTCCCTGTAAATATTAATTGCGAATTCTAAAGTACTTAATAATTACGGATAATTATCTACGTATCCATTAATACTTCTGAAATATTTAATATATTTCTATTTGTTTTTCGAATATGCCTCTCGTATATATCTCTGTAATTTAAAAATATAGTACCCGTTAAATTATTTCGAACTAAATTTCTATCTGAATAAAAATAAAAAATATTAAAACAAAATAAATTTCTACTTATTTGTCTCCGAGCTTTCTAAACTTACGGATAAATTGCAAAAATGTGATTTTTCTAGTAGAACCTTAAAAACTATACATGAGAAATTTTATATGTTAAACAATCCAAAAATATAAACTACAACAATATTATTTTTAATTAAGAACTAAATAAAAATAATCACTTTTAAAAGTATCAAGTAAAGCGTCGTTAAATGATTATTATATTGATTTAAATATTTTTAATTATTTTTCAAAAAAATATGTTTAGGAATTTGACAAAAATACTGCATTTTTATTTTTTTGTCAAAAATTGACGAAAAAAAAAAAATTAAATTTTAAAATAATATTTAAATTTTAAAAAGAATTGTTAATTTAAACAGTTGCCGACTCTAAAAAGAATTGTTAATTTAAATATTTATCGATTCTAAAAAGAATCGTTAATTTAAATAATTGCCGACTCTAAAAAAAATCGTTAATTTAAATAATTACTGACTCTAAAAAGAATCGTTAATTTAAACAAGTGTCGGCTATAAAAAAAATCGTTAATTTAAATAATTACCGATACTCAAAAGTAACGATAAATTATATATAAATTAAATACTAAATTAACATGCCAATACGAAAACTTTATAGTAATGAACAAAAATTTTAAGTATTTCAACATCAGTAAACTTCAATCAACAATAATAATCCCAATCAAGAAATACAAAAAAATTTTACTATTACATAAGCAATCCAAATAATAGAAATAAAAAAAAATATTATTTTTTTATTTAGAATAAATTAATAAGATTTTCAAATGCATCACTCTTATAGCGTATATATTATTTTCAATCTAGTTGTACTTTTTTTTTGTAATGTATATATTGTCGTAGATAAAAATAAATATTAGTACAAATAGTTAATAAGCAAGGCATATGTGTTACAGAGGTATTGTTTCTCTAATAAAAAATCGTAATACCTGCGCGCAATCACTCTTCTATTATTGTTGTTTAGGAAAAGAAAACAGCTTTTTACATAGGATCTGAACAAAAAAAAAAAAAAAAAAAAATAGAATCAAAAATTGTTTCAGACTTTAGATTTTCGATTCACCGTGCGACGTTAAAATTTGATAAAATTTTGAGAAAAAAAAAAAAAAATAGATGTCTGTGGTGGAAGCGGAGGGCTCGGGCTTAGCGATCCGAATCCGAAGCCCACCACTGACATCAGACGAGAGATACGGGAAGTGGAGCCCCCGTGGTACGGATCGGATCTGATAAGACAAATCCGTTAAGAATTTTATTATCTTCTTTTCTTTTTGCCCTAAAGAGAGATTGCGCGATGGTACGATCATCTGAACCTTGTATTTTTTTTTACGGTATAGTGAAACTCTTCTCTTTCGTCCGTAGTTTTTTTTCTGTAAAAATTTTTTTATGTAAATCTGTGTGCTTATTATTCTGTTGTGCATTTTAGATCTACTTTTCTGTTTGATTATTATCTTTAATTTTGTTTGGTTTATGCGCTCGTTGCTGACAAAAAAAAATAGTAAAATTATAAAAAAATAAAATAAAAAGCTCTTTAACAATCCATAGGAGAAAATTCCTCCAGCTAGTCACTATAACACATTGACAAAATCTTGGAATATGAAGAAGGTGGCGAAAAATAAGCGTATGTTCACCAATAAACCATACGAAGAGAAATCCAGCTATTCACTGTTCTTGCATGCACTTAAACACTTGCTAATAGTTTTCATAGGATGGGAATGTAAATATATTTAAATATATATAAGACATGAACACTAGTAATAATAACTGAACTCAAATATTTTGGGTTGTGGTTTGGGTCCAGCGAGTTATTATTGTTAGTGGGCTGAGTCGTTATATTTGGTATCAGAGCCAGATTAACCAGCCGAAAGTGTGTGGCGAGTCTCGGCTGAATCTGGGTCTAGATGACAGGACTAGCGAGTCAAGTCTCACATCGCCTAATGATCTTGAGTTGCTGTGTGTGTTTGGGCTAACGAGGACTTGAGCTGTTGTGTGTGTTTGGACTGACGAGGACGTCAGATCTAAACGGGAGAATTTGTGACACCCCAATAGTTTCACAAAAACATGGACAATGGTAATAATAACTGAATTTAAGTATTTTAGGTTGTGGTTTGGACCCAACGAATTATTATTGCTAGTGGGCCGAATAGTTACAAATTGCTCTAACTTTTTCTGCTGCATATAGCATGCCAATATTTTGGACTGTGATTTAGGCCCAACGAATTATTATTGCTAGTGGGTTTTTCCAAACTAAGCTGAAACTATACAGCTTCTTAACTTCTTGAGAAAAAAAAAAAAAAAAAAAAAAAAGCCGAAAATGCATGGCTCTAAAAATTCTCTCAATTGGTCAAGAGATATATCCTACAGCAGAATAACATAATTAACTAATCATTCAAAAAAGACTAACTTGAATCATAAAATGAAGGTAAGGTTTCAAATGGATTATGTTGAGGACTAATTATACTACATTACTGCATGATATAACTTACAAAAAGCAAATGGAAACAAATCAAATTTATAAAATAAATTACAAATCAAAACAAATCAAATTTAAAATTAAAAACAAATCAAAACTAATCAAATTAAAAAAATAAATTAATTAAAAATAGACTCATGCCACTAATAACTAATTAAAACAACAATCAATTGAAATAAAAAAAAAATCAAAACAAATAAAATAAATTAAATAATCAAATTTGAATTTAATTTCAAAATATTATTTTCTATAGAAACTAAATTTTACATTCCTATTTTTTTTATTAAATATTTATATATATTATTTCATATTTAATATTATTTTTATATTTTCATATTATCACAAACCATAAACATATCAAAATAAATCAAATTTAAAAAATAAATTGCAAGGCAAAAGAAATCAAAACAAATCAAATTTAGAATTCAAAACAAATCGAAACAAATCAAATTTAAAAATTAAATTAATTTAAAATAGACTGATACCACTAATAACTATTTAAACTAACAATCAAATTTGAATTAAAACAAATCAAAATAAATAGAATAAATTAAACAATCAAATTTGAATTTAATTTTAAAATATTCTTTTCTATAGTATATATAAAAATGAATAAGAGTTGATTGATGGAATTAAACAAATCAAATTAAAAAAATAAATTATTTTTGAAATAAACTCAAGCCACTAATAACTATTTAAACTAACAATCAAATTTAAATTTAATTTCAAAATATTTTTGAAAATTAAAACTATATAATTATTATTGGCAATAATTATATATTTAAATTTGAGTTAAAATATGATAGATATTCTTTAATAAAATACAACATATGGATTTACTTTTTTAAAATAATTAGTTTTTAATTATAAACTTTTGGATTAATTTGATACACAAAAATTTATATTAATTTGATATAACTATTAAAATAATTGTTACGTGAAATGCACGTATACTCAACTAGTATATATATAGAGAAAGAGAGTACAGGGACCTGCTATTTTTGTTCTCAAATTTTAATTTGTTATGCTTTTTTAGTCAATTTTTAAAATTTATTGCTATCAAATCTCATAATTCAATTTACTTGATTAAATAGTAATATATTATCAATATGAAAACATCTTCATTATTAGAATGTCATCAATTATAGTAACATCACATATGGGTGGCAATTCAGCTCGTTGTTTGCGAGTCAGCTCGTATTCGGCTCGAAATGAGTTTGAGATCGAATTGCTCGTTTAGTAAATGAGCCGATCACGAGCCGAGATCTGCTCGCTCGTGTCCGACTCGATAACCGTTGGAATATATATATATATATATATATATATATATATATATATATATATATATATATATATATATATATATATATATAATTTAATTTTTATCCCCATTTTAATATAAAACTCAATTCCATTATAAAGAGACTAAATTATAAAAAAGCTCATTTATTTATAGTAAACTAGAATATTTTTAAAAATATTAAAAATATTTAATCATTGGAATTAAATTTGTGGTCATTGGATCAACAGTGAACAATAATGACTATTTTTAAATGATCTAAAAAATTATTAGAATTAATTCAACGGTTAAAAATATTATAGTGCCAACACTTTAGTACTTTCAAAAGTAAATTGGTCGAACTATATTTTAGGCAACCTAATATAAAAAAATATTTTTTATGAATTTTAATTATTAGATTAAAATTTTAATTTTTTTAATTTTCTTTCAATTTTACACCTAGTAGTAGAATAAAAATTTAACTTGTTGTTCGCGAGCCAGCTCGTGTTCGGCTCGTTAATAAATAAGTCGAACACGAGTCGAATTATTCAACTCGATATTTAAACGAGCCAGCCCTCGGATCGTTAACACCCCTACCATGACATCACTTGCATTTAAAAAAAAATTAATATTTAATTAATTAAATTGGATGTGAAATTTGATTATGATAATTTAAAAAGTTTCAACAAAAAAGTATATTAAATTAAAATTTGACTAGCAAAATATGATGTGCTCTTAATTTAAGAAGCATAGGTATAATTTAGCCAAAAAAAAAAAATTCATACACAAAAAAAAAAAAAGGAGTGTTAGGACTACATCTTTTTTTGGATTGTATTCTTACAATCCCTGTGCCATCTTAGCAACATTTTTAATTTTTTTTTATTTCACTGTTTCTAAAAGTTACTTAAAAAAAACTTTTAATACTTCTAAAATATTATTTGTATATTTCAAATAAAATATACGATATATATTTTATTCATTTCAGGATAATATGAATTTTACTAGTTATTTTGAAATAATTAATAAATAAATTTTCATCCTAAAATAAATAGAATATAAATCGTATATTAATTTCTGAATGTACGGATAGTATTACTCTTTACTTCAGTATTTTATAATTTTAAATCCATTAGCTAAGTACTTTGTAATTTCGATTTTTATTTTTTATTATAAAATATTTAAATGATATAATTAAAATTATGAAATACTAAAATGAAAAAAAAAAACTGATTAACTAAATGTGCAAATTATTATTATTATTATTAGATATATTTTTCACGAAAAATATTTGATGTACACTCAAAAATAAATATACATTATACACCCCCATTTATTTTAGAATAAAATAAATTTTATTCATCACATCAAAGTGATTGGTAAAAAGATCCTCACCTTTGATGGGTGAGATGTAACCTCTACACCCAAAAATGGGTGCAGAGGTAGCATTGCTCATTTTTCACAGCCACTTCAATGGTGGAATGAATTGCCCCTTTTCAAACTATCCTCCTAAGTCCAAATACTATTCTCAGCAAAGTCCTCTCTCTCCCTCTACTCTCCCTCCCTGTGCCGCGATCGTAGGGATCTCCTCCTCTTCTTCTTCTCCACGACCGCCGCCGCCGCCGCCGCCGCCGCCGCCGCCTCATCTACACGGCGATGGACAGCGGAGGCGGAGGCGGAGGGCCGGCGCCGTTCCTGATAAAGACGTACGAGATGGTGGACGACGCGGCCACGGACGACATCGTGTCGTGGAGCCCCACGGCGGCGAGCTTCGTGGTGTGGAACCCACCCGACTTCGCCGCGCGCCTCCTCCCCACCTACTTCAAGCACAACAACTTCTCCAGCTTCATACGGCAGCTCAACACCTACGTACGTACGAGCTCCCTCCCTCCCCCAATCCCTAGTTGCTGTTTCCGTCGCTCCCGCGGGGAAGAGTTTGGGGATTTGTAAGGGTTTGGGGATTAGGGTTTTGGTTTTTGCGGGGTTGCGGATGATGGAGAATCGAAGTCAAAATCCGATCTTGGGGATGAGATATTTGGGTTCTGTTTTAATTTCATCGTTAATTAGGGTTTTTGGGATTGCGAGTGATGGGGCTTTGAGGCCAAAATTTGATCTTGCTGTAGGATCTCTCTAGGATCGTGGAATTATTAGGGTTTTTGTTTTAATTTTGATCCTGATTTTAGGGTTTGGGGACTTGGGTTTTGGTTTTAAAATTAAAATTGGACTAACTGTTGAATGTGCGAGGCTTTTGAATTTATTTTTATTAATTCAGTGAGAATTACTAGAGTTTGAAGTTAAGAAAGCATTCTTAATTTAGGGTTTCCATAAGATCGATCCGGAGCGGTGGGAATTCGCCAATGACCATTTCATCAAGGGGCAGAAGCACCAGCTCAAGAACATCCACAGACGCAAGCCGATCCACAGCCATAGTCACCCGCCGGGTTCGTTAGCCGATTCGGACAGAGCCGCCCTGGAAGAGGAGATCGAACGGCTCACGAGGGAGAAGACGAGCCTTCAGGTCGATCTATGGCGGTTCAAACAGCAGCAGTCGGGGGCCAAGATCCAGATCGAAGATCTCGACCGTCGGCTGCTTGATATGGAGCAGCGCCAGCTCAAACTGATTGCTTTTGTTCAGAAGGCCATGAGAAACCCTAAATTAAGGGATAACCTCATCAAGATGGCAGGCGCCTCTTTGATGGCGGATTCTATGGATGCTATTCATAAGAAGAGGAGGTTGCCGGGCGTGGACTATTGCCATGAGGTCACAGAGAATAGTGGTTTCTACGATGATCACAGTAGTACTTCTAAACCTGATGCAAATAACCTATTTCAACAGGACTTTTGTGATAAGCTTCAGTTGGGCCTATGCTCAGCTATGACGGCGGCCAGTACTCAGTGCTCGGATGACGACAATGTGAGTAAGAATCCAGAATGTGGGAGAGCTGTGGAGTGCCTTTCTGATACTGGCGCATCTTTCTGTTCATCTAAGAATGTCGTAGTGCCAAGGCAAATTGATGAAGGGCTCTTTCCTTGCCACTTGAATCTCACTCTTGCGTCATCTTCGATGCAAATTGATAGGAATCAGTATTCGAATAGAACTCACAGCACAGAAGAGCAGGAGCCTGGAAATTCGACCGAATTGAATTTGGCAAGCACGAGTCGGAACGATGGTCTAGGGAAACTCGTTGGAAATAGCTCAAGTACTGGTGGGGATTCTCAGACAAATGTTACTTCTTTGAAAGAGGGCGCACCGGTTAGTAATGAATTACCCGCTGGTCAGCCGGCAAGAGTGAACGATGTTTTCTGGGAGCAGTTCCTAACTGAAAGACCGGGTTCTTCGGACATTGAAGAAGCCAGCTCCAGCTTAAGGGCTAATCCTTCGGGTGAGCATCAGGATGATCGGAAGCAGGGCAGTGAAGATTTGAAGTAAATATGATACCATATGGAGCGAATCGGCATCCGAGTTTCTCATACATTGGATTTGGCACAGTCATGAGTTTCACGTAAGCTCTCAGAACAAAAACCTTATGTCCTTTTTGAATGTGTTATAATGCTCCATTTAATATATGTAAACATGGTGTAGTGTTGTATTCATTGTGCATAAACTTAACAGCGCTGAGATGCTTTGTAGAAGATGCTTCAGTCCATGTTTATCAAAATAAAAGATGAGTATAAGAAACAATAATTGCTAGCCATTCTTTTCTACGCAGATGATGAGAAAGCATATGCTGCACATGTTTTACAACTATCACCTAAATCAAGTCACCAAAATACTGCAGAACTCGTTGAACCTGAGATTTTACTGCTTAAGTTGATGTTTTACATGGTTCCTTACTCCCTTAATATGATAAGGATTTCATGCCTCGACTCAAATCAATATTCTTCATGAGCATGGCTAACATAATCAAGTGATGGTGTTCATTTTCTTGTTTTAAGTCTGTTTCCCCTGCTGTGCGAGGCATATGTTCAGAAACACAGGCTAATTGTATTCTAGATTGACTGTTTTCAACATAAATAAACCAGATCAGTTCTCCGTTTATAATCAAGAATGATTAATAAATACAATTTGAGTTTTTTTTTTTCTCAATTCCTAGTAGTTTCCAAATTAACTAGGTAGTATACTTATTTTGTTGTGTCTTTACAAGCTATTGTTTGATGCTGGGATGATTTTTATATTCCCTGATGTCATATTGGTAATGATGTTGTAAGTTAATAACTTTTGTTTCTTATTTAATGTTGCATCTAGGAGCTATTTTATTCTTGATTAATTTTCAACTTAATTGGGGGAGTTACAATGAGTTGAATAGCTTGCGGGGGTGGGTGTGGTGGGGGAATTCTTGTAGTTATTTTAAATGAGTCTGGATGCCAACATGAGTACTCAGGGAAATGGGCATTCCAGAGCTCTTGGTAGGAACATTTGGCTGATGGAAATGAAGCAAGTCAGATAACCAAAGGGAATTTAACTTCCTTCCTTATTTCCTTCTCTGAATGAGTGTTCTTTTGGTGTCATTGATTTATGGCTTAGGCTATCATTTTAGTAGGCAGCCCCTAAATGCTTGTCCACATATTCGATTTATGCTCTCATTTCTAACTTATATGAAAATATTTAAAATTTAAAGATCTTGAAACATTAATAAAGCGGAGCCAAGATTAAGATTCATATTAGGCTAGTGTAGGTCGTATCCTTTTTTTTTTACTATATCAACTCATTTTATGTATATGTCCTGTCCATCTTAGAAGTGACCTGTCTCTGCTCTTAGCTAAAACTGACTTGGTAAAAAATTAAAGCATTGTGTTCAGGTTTAAGATTCTTCACATGCAGTTCAAGAATCAGGAGTTTCTATTTAAGACTGTAAATGACTAATAAAACTTCTCTAATTTGTTTCGGAAGATTCTAGTAATCATGCACAACAAGATTTTATAGGGATTTGATGAAAATTTCTGTATTTGTTTTGTAGAAACTTTGGGCAAGTAATTATCCAAGTTACCATCACATATCTTTAATCTCATCAGGATGACTGGTGTTAATTTTTATTATTAACTGTTGGTTGTTCCTCAACCAAACTGGCCCAATGGTTATGCTTTGTTTAGTTGAGTAGATATATGTGGTAGGCATGCAGATTTAGCCTTTTCTAACTAGCCTCCTGTAGTGGCTATAGACTATATTTATACTAACATAATCTGCCATTTGATAGTTTTTAGTTTTGGTCTTGAAATTTATGGCGTAAAAAATTTGAATTTAAAATATTCCTGAGATAACTATGCTTGTAGATTGCAGGCTCGTTGAGTATACTATTGCTGAGATCTGAAAAATGCCTTTTCCTGTTATGATTGCACTATTATGATTGTGCTGTACTCTCAAAATAACCTTTTCTACATTTATTGTGACAATTGATATCAAACTAGCGTGTTTAAAGTATGCAAACCAAGGTGTAACATCTTCTCATTCGGAGTGTTTTACTCTGCATGCTGATGCATTCGCTATTTCTCTTCCCCTTCTGTAATCTCATAGTTATCTTCAATTTACCTTATATATGTTGTTGTTTTTTTCTTTTGAGAAATATACTGCATGAAACACTTTCTTCCAATACTAAATATTTGAGCATTTTTCGGTGCTTTTCTTTCATTACAGTTTCATTCTTAAATCTTGAAATTTCTTATTCTTTTTCATGCATAATACAGTCTCAAATTCTCTTCTTCTAACTCATCTATTTCATGTAATTAGCTTAGAAAGGTCCATTTATCGTATCACCGTCTTCTCAAACTAGATTCGGACCTTTTTTATCTCTGTAAGGCACTACATGTTTACTGCATTTTGTGATATTAAACATTTAAAAAGCTGGTGGAAATTACAAATCTTGATATTGACCGCTTTTGGATGGAAACTCTCTGAATTTCCCTCTTCCTCCATGGTATAGCTTAAGCAATGCTATGTGCTCTTTTTCCATGGATTTGCCTTAGTAGTGTAGTAGTAAATTCCCTCTTTCTGAACAGCAAATTGTGCTTATCTAAAATTTCACTTTAGCGTTATCTTGGAATAATGCTATTGCATGTCTTGAAATGAAATTATTAGAAGGTTTTGCCTGCTTTTATCTTTTTGTAAGGTCATTGTTTTAAATACTGTACTGCCCGTAAGTGCAGTTTCTTACAGCAATGCTGATGACTTGGGGAGTCATCTGATATTTCATGAAAGAAATTGGCTTTGTACGAGAAAATGATTTTTGAAGAGTGCCACTTCTGCAAGTAGACGGTATATGTGGTCGAGATTAAATTTTTGAATATCATTCATGAAATTTCAAATTTGCAGCAGTACATATGTTGAAATTTCAAATTTGCAGCAGTAGATATGTCTGTAGATAATTTTGCAGGGGGAATTTGTAGATATCTCAAATTAAATTGCACTGTCAATTTTTTAGCAATTATCTACCTGAAAGTCTTTAGAAGCTTGTCATCTTCTCTTATGTTTTTATTCTTTTCCCATGTTTTCTCTGTTAGCGAGCCTTCATGTAGGAGAAAAGCCTTTATTTGAATTCGCATAAGCAGGGATATCGAAGTTCCTTGTGATGTGGGTGCATTTCATCATGTTATGTAGATTACATATGCATATTTGTATGGTTTGGAAACAATAATTACTTGTGAAATTAAATCATTTTGTACATATATATACTGTCCATGCATTCAAAGTGTGTGATTTAATTTTGGTTTAACTGTTTTGGGACTTATTAGTATTTGTACATGAGAAATGCTACTTGGAGATCGGCGTATATCTTATGCCGAATCCATACAATGGTTTAGGGGTTGATAGTAATGAGAAATTAGGGGTGTGATAAGATTAGTCTAAAAAAATGAATTCTTGGATGGAAAGAGTGTAAGAGATATACATTCACTTTTGGATGTACAAACAGCATTTAGTAGATGAAAGATATGGAGGTTTCTTTTTTCTTTTTCTTTCTTTTCAGTTAAGTTCTATGCGCATGTGTTGTCTGGCTTCTGGAACTGCTTCTGTAGTCAAAAGTGCTCAATGTTTTAGAAATTAAGTTGATGAACAGACAATTTATAATTTCTGCTGCAGCAGAAAACTAAATGAGATTTCAAGCCCCAGAAATAGAAAACCCAATTTGAAACTTTTACTTCTCCTGTGATTGCATTAAGTCATTGTATAGAAGATTTTACTCGAAAAGCTATCAATGCACTTTTAAGTAGCTATGATCAAATTGTGCTTATACAGAAGCTCCAGCACTGCCAAGCAAAACCTAAATTTAAGGCAGCATGATTCAGCTGCACTACCCTGTTCTAGCTCAAGAATTGAGCTGAAAAATGCATTTCCTTACTATAGATATGCAAAAATCCTGCTTTGAGGAATGAGTCTTCTGTAAATCATGTTAGTTGTCTACTTTGTGGTCCTCAACATTATTACTGCTTTTTTGTTTCATAGTTCATAAGCTTTGTCTATTATTATATGCTTTGTCTAGTACTACATTACTGGTGACAAAACTAGATTAATTACACATGATAACAAGAGTTATATCATGCTTTGTCTATGTGTGTAATTGGGCTAAAATGGACGTCAGAGTCTAAATGGAAGAATCCTTCACTAAATATTTAATGTGTGTAATTGGGCTATCATGATAAGCTTTGTCTATTATTATATGCTTTGTCTAGTACTACGGCATAAATAGTGTTTGATTTCTGAATTATGGAGTGTAAGATGTACATACAATAAGCATTTTCCATCATGTAGAAGATTCCTTCACTGAATTTAAACCCTGTCCACAGTGCTTTCCACCCTACTCTATGGCCCCATCAAACAATAATGAAAGCCAGACCCATATGGAGAAATTATTGCCTTCATCCAGTGCATCTGTACATCTCATGCACCACACTCAATTTATGCTGAATAATGTATTAAAGTAAATTTCTGACCTGATAGATATTATCTATAATATTTAAATGGTTTATGTATGAAAAATTATAAGATTTTAAATTCCATTATCTTGATATCTAAGTGTTCACAAAAATTAGAAATATAGAAAAGAAAATTAGATTCATAAAAAATGATTGTCCAAACTACTGGATTTTTGTATGTAAGCCTATTAAATGACATACAACCACATCAAATAAACTAAATTCTGATTTTGTAATGGATAGATAAATCACATTAAATATGGTTGGTACATAACAAATTTGGCTAGATTTTATGTATTTTATATCTGCACAAAATAAAATTGTGCATTTAGTGCATGCAATAATTTCTCCCCATTATGCCCATGCCCAATTTCACAAAAGGTCAATATACATGTGGTTGGTTCTCCTCTCACCACCTACAAAACCATGACCCATTAAATCCCTTGAACTAAGAGAGCTCAAAGAGAGAGAGAGAGAGAGAGAGAGAGAGAGAGAGAGAGAGAGAGCTGTGAAAAAAAAAAAAAAAAAAAAACCCATTAGTGAGAGATGAGAGAGAGACTATTGCTCAAAACTGCATTGCTTCTTCTCCTCTTTGCTTGTGTAGGAAGCAATGAAGTGGGAGAGGTGGTGATGGCCAAAGTGGGTTGTGGGGGGAAAGTTGGGGGTTGCATTTGGGAGGAGCAGAAGCAAAATGAGGGTTTGGAGATGGAGGAGGTGGACTCAAATGCAAGTAAGAGGATTTTGTGGGCTACCCAAAAGAGGTACATAAGCTATGAGTCTCTCAAAAATGATGTGGTTCCTTGTGCCAAAAGTGGGGTTCCTTACTACAATTGCTGGGCTTTTCCAAGGGCTCATAATCTCTACTCAAGGGGTTGTGAAGTTATCACTGCTTGTGCTAGAGATGCTAGTCCTTAAGAAAAGTGCTAACTTGTAAGAAAGAGGATCATAAGATCTCTACTATGTGGTTGATTGTTTGAATTATTGGTGTTAGGAAAATGCCAAGTGTACATCCCAAAAAGGGGTTGTAGTGCTTACACCCTCCATCCAAAAATTTACAAACCTTTTGAGATTTTTAATACTATATTAAAAAGAGAAGGTTAATAATAGTTCTTGGATGATAGAGTGTAAAATTTACACCATCCTTTTTGGAATGTACATATAGCATTTGCTTTAGTTGGTATTATTAATTTTTTTTTTTATTTGTAGTGCTTTAATAATGTTTATAGTTTTGGTTCCATATATAATGACAATTTTTATGTGGTTATAATCACTTAAAATTTCAGTATTGCTGTTTGCCTTGCTATTATTGTTTTTTGAGGTGGTTGCACATATTATATTATTTTCATATTATAAATAGTATTTTAGCTCTACTATATATATATATTCTCGCTATATGGAGTCGAATACGAGTGAGCTGACCTCAGTTCATGTTTGACTCATTAAGATTTTTTGCTAAAAAATTTAGCTCGTATTCGACTCGTTAATTAAATGAGCCGATCGATCTCGAGCTCATTTTGAGCCGAACATGAATTAGCTTGCGAACACCGAGCTGAATTACCACCCCTAGTCCAAACAAGTTGTTAGTAGTGGCAGACTAGGTTGCTGCAGTTAAAACCTTCTGAAATGTTCTTTTAATTGAGTAATTCCTGTATTTATTTGTTCTTCCAAAGATAAACTGGAAAAGGCCCTAACTTTCAGCAAGATACAATCATACAGCACATTGATGTCATTTTTTGCATGTGCATAGTACTTTTATGTTTTTGGCTCTCAATTTTTTATCAGATGCAAATAAAACTTGGTATAATGGTAATTTTGCCCTGTACCAGTTTGGGAAATCAGTGGACCAAGTTAAACCCTAGTGCCCTAACTTGGTCCAAAATTTGGGCTCAAACTTGAGTTAAAAAGCTAGTGTTTCCACTGTATGATATAGTAGTATTGTCTAATAAAGTGTTTTCTGAATAATAATATTAAAAGATTATATAGAAATCTCACAACATTTCTTTTTTCCTTGTTGTATAGCTAAAAATTTCAAATTAATGTTTTTTTTTTGACTCTGGACCCTGAAATTTTCTGTTTGTGTTTCTATAGAAAATAGTAGTTTTTAATTTTTTTTATTTGCCAAATGGTTTACTTAAGGGTCCGTTTGGTGACGGAATAAGACAGAACTGCTATTTCAGAGATAAGTATAAAGTACGGAACTAATGTAAAAAAACGTTTGGGATGATTTCAGGAATAAGAGATTTTGTGTTTGGTATGATAATGAGGAATAAAAATAATAAAGAGTATTAGTTATTTTAAATGACCTTTTTGCCCTCAAGCTTTATTATGTAATAATGAGACGAGAGATGGTGAAGGGTATTTAAAAAAAAAAAAAGTAAGAGGGTTGTTGAAAAGAATGAGAACAGTAATTTTCACTTATTCTAGTTGTACTGAAACAAAATATTTTCGTAATTTCTGATGTGTTTGGAAATAAAGGAATATCATAATTTCAATACCAAACTGGCCCTACGATTACCCTAGCTAGACATAAGAGTAGAAGTCAGATCAAACAAGCATTTCTGGATAATCAATACATAGTTCTTATTTGACAAATAATAGATTACTTTTATTTATTCGGAGCCAAAATTTGGTATTTAATTTTAAATCAACCGTTCATTACTGCTTTAAGAAACATGCAATGCATTGCATATAATAAAACAACTGATTAAATCGACTCTTGCTGTTGGTGGCAGGCTCCCCATGTAAATTGTTATTTCAATAGAAGTCGATCATTCTAGTTTTTATTTCAGCCTCAAATTTTTTGAAAAATCATGGCCTATTAGTTTCCTAATAATTGATTCTTAGGTTACGAATGGATCTAGGGTTGCAAATGGATCCGGGTTGGTAGAGGTCCATCCCTGATCTGCTCCAAATGAGGTGGTAGGGTTGCGAATGGATCCGGATTGGTAGGAGTCCTGCCCCGATCTGCTCCAAATGAGATCGTAAGTATTAGCTAAAATTTGCTATTCGCTTCGTTTATTTGTAAAATAAAATTAGCTAAAAATATAAAGCAACTAGGTTTTGAACTCTGGTCTCGAATATTAACTACCAAATCATTTTCCACTTATACCAGAGACGGTTGATAATATTAGCTAAAAAAAAAAAAAATTCAGATCCGTCCTAATCCGCGCTCAAAATAGAGCGAAAGGTGAGAAACCATCTCCTTTGATCGGTCCAGAAGCGAAAGGTGAAGGTCGTAGGATTGCAAATGGATTCGGATTGGTAGCGGTCCTGCTCTGATCCGCTCCAAATGAGATCGTAAGTATCAGCTAAAACTAAAAAAAAATATGTTCCGGATCCGTCCTAATTCGGGGTCAGAAATAGAGCGAAAGGTGAGCGAAAGGTGAAATTTTTTTTTTCTTCCTTTAATATTCTGAATGAACAATAAATGAGGACAAAAAATATAATAAAATTTATTCCGCCCCAGATCCGCTCCAAACAGTCCAAAAAAACAGGACAGGAGGTTGGAGACCCTTTTCTGTTTACCTCCCTAATTGATTGCTGTCAACAGTAATTAAGAATCTACACAGAAACAAGAGAGAAAATGAAGGAAAAAATAGTTATTTCCATTGATCAGGAGCATGACAAAACAACAACTACAGATAGACCAGATGAAGGAAGATCAATTTCCACTCCTTGCCAGTCACATTGGCAAGTAAGAGAGAAACAAACAAAATTTATCTCACCACTCTACTACATCATCACCTCACATCATTTTATTCTTAAACAAAACAAATCGCGAAAAAAACTCAGCAAACAAACAAGCAAAACAAACATCCTAAAGAATAATGGAAATGCGCAAAGGAAAAAAAAAAAAAAAAAGAGGAGGGGAGAGAATTAGAATGGCGACTGCGTCGAATCGAATTGTAAGCATTAGTATTAGTATCGGTAGTGGGGAGGCTTGTAGGGGCCCTCGATCGGAATGCTGACGTACTCGGCTTGGGACGGCGTGAGCTTGGTGAGCTTGGCCCCGAGCTTGCCGAGGTGGAGGGCCGCAACCTTCTCGTCGAGGTGCTTCGGCAGCACGTACACCTTCTTCTCGTACTTGCCGCTGCTCCTCTCCTTCCACAGCTCCAGCTGAGCAATCACCTGCGCGAGCAGAATTGTTTATCAATTCTACTTTCCCTTTTCGAGTTTAAACAGAGCACATTGTACATGATTAGAACTAACGAAAACAATTTAGAGTGCATTTTGTCTTCAGATTTCGAAAGTTTGTAGAAGCTTCGCATGTAAATTATAATGAATGATAGACACTTTTTGGATGGCGAAAAAAAGCACCCAGGGATGACATTGCAAGAAATTAAGCCAACAAAGATCAGGAGCAGAGGATGGCGATTCGTCGAAAATTCAACTATTCGGGCATTTTTACCCTAAAGTAATGTACAGACAGGGGTTTCGATGAACGGAAAGAACCTGGTAATCTGACCTTCATATGAGCCAAATTATTGAATTTAGATCTATAATTTAGATTCAGATCCGTGTTTCAGATCCTATATAGTATATTTTTTCTCGACAAAGAACCAAATTATTGAATTTAGATCTATAATTTAGATTCAGATCCGTGTTTCAGATCCTATATAGTATATTTTTTCTCGACAAAGAACCAAATTATTGAATTTAGATCTATAATTTAGATTCAGATCCGTGTTTCAGATCCTATATAGTATATTTTTTCTCGACAAAGAACATAATAAGCTAAATCAGGATCAGATTCAGATTCAGATTCAGATTGGGATGAACCACACACTAAATCAGCGCAATTAAGGATTATGTTCTGAGTAGGGGGACCACCCATGGCCAAGTCCCTCCTACTGAATGTTTATTCAAAATTTGCAGATTCAAAGAACTAACATTGAATAAAAGATCATGCATTATTGATATCTGAAAGATGCATAAACAATTCAAAAGGAGAAATTTTTTTTTACCTGATTGGTGAAGGAGCAGGACATGACAAAGCTGGGGTGCCCGGTGGCGCACCCGAGGTTCATAAGCCGGCCTTCAGCAAGAACGATAATCCCCGAGTTGGTTTCGGGGAAGACCCACCGGTCGGTCTGGGGCTTGATGGTGATGCGCTTGACGCCTGGGTAGGTCTCCAATCCGAGCATATCGATCTCGTTATCAAAGTGGCCGATATTGCACACTATAGCATTGTTCTTCATCTTCCTCATGTGGCCGACCATGATGATGTCCTTGTTGCCCGTGGTGGCGACGAAGATGTCGGCCTCGGACACTACGTCCTCAAGGGTGAGGACGGGGATGCCCTCCATTAGGGCCTGGAGGGCGCAGATGGGGTCGATCTCGGTCACGATCACGCGGGCTCCAGCCTGCTTCAAAGCTGCAGCGCAGCCCTTGCCGACATCACCGTAGCCACAGACGACGGCGACCTTGCCGGCGATCATCACGTCCGTCGCCCTCATCAGCCCGTCCGGGAGCGAGTGGCGGCACCCGTACAGGTTGTCAAACTGCATGCTCAAATTGTTCACAAAATTCAAGATTTAGATCATCAAAATTTCAGAAGAGAAAGAAAGAAACAAAAATCTCTTGACCTTGCTCTTGGTGACGGAGTCGTTGACGTTGATCGCGGGGAACAGCAGGGCCCCGCTGGCTTGCATCTGGTACAGCCTCTTGACCCCCGTCGTCGTCTCCTCGGACACGCCGACGAGGCGCTCCTTCATCTTCTGGTACTTTTTAGGATCCACCTTCAGCTGGTCCCGGATCAGCCCCAGCACGATCTTGAACTCGGGGTTGTCTGTCGAGTCCGGGTCAGGCATCGTCCCCGTCTTCTCGTACTCCTCCTCGGCCTTGACCCCCTCGTGGATCAGCAGCGTGGCGTCGCCGCCGTCGTCCACGATCAGGTCCGGCCCGCCGCCGGCGCCCCAATCGAGGCACCTCTCGGTGCACCACCTGTTTGAACAAAAATGATCAAAAAATCTAGTAAGATCTGGATCTGATACAGCGGCGGGCGCAGGAAATGAGATCTAAGATCTGGATCTGATAAGAAGTTGTAATTGGACCAGTATTCTTGGAGGGTCTCTCCTTTCCAGGCGAAGACGGCGGCGGAGTCGCGGGCGATGGCGGAGGCGGCGTGGTCTTGGGTGGAGAAGATGTTGCAGGAGCACCAGCGGACTTCGGCGCCGAGGGCGGTGAGGGTCTCGATGAGAACGGCAGTCTGGATGGTCATGTGGAGCGAGCCGGAGATCCTCGCCCCCTTGAAGGGCTGGCTGGCCCCGTACTCCGTCCGGCACGCCATCAGCCCCGGCATCTCCACCTCCGCCAGCTCGATCTCCAGCCGCCCGAAGTCCGCCTGCGACAGATCCTTCACCTTGTACTCCCGCCCGCACGACGTCTTCTCCACCAAGAGCGACATCGAGTCGATTCTGCTAGGGTTAGGGCTCCGATCCTTTAATGCTGGATCTGAGAGAGAAAGTTTTGAGGACGAGGAGGAGAAGAGTGGAATGCGAGGAGGAGAACGAGGAGAGAGAGTGGGAGTAGGGGTTCTTTTATAGGGAGGAGAAGGGAGATTTGGGGCCGTTGGATTTAGGGTGGGTATGATGGGAAATGATTTTTTTTTTTGGCCTTAAGTTTTGAATGAGGCGTGTTGGGGGGAACTGCAAATCAGACAAATTCTTTTTTAGGGTAAATTACTAATTATTTTATTTTTTAAATTTTAATTATATATATATATATATATATATATATATATATATATATATATATATAGTGTTCGGCTACTATACTATTGATCGTACCAAGCATTTGGTACTATTAAATTTCTATCCTTAGATCAACTCCTTTAATTATTTTCATCCGTTAGATTTTACTATTTCTCCAACCACCTATTAAACTCAAGGTGCCCACTATCATCTCAACCACACATCTTTTAATTCAGTGGTTAAAAATTTAATAGCACCAATAACTTGCTAATATTAATAGTATTCCAGCCTAGCGCTATATATATATATATATATATTGTCCGGCTAGAATACTATCGATAGCACCAAACAATTGGTGCTATCAAATTTTCAGCCGTTGGATGAAAAGATATGCGGTTGGGATTATAGTGGTCCCCTAAGATTTTTACTATTTAACCAACCACCTAGTAAACCCTAGAGGCCCACTATAATCCCAACCGCATATTTTTTCATTCAACGGCTAAAAACTTGATAGAACCAATGGCTTGGTGCTATCGATAGTATTCTAGCCTAATTATATATATATATATATATATATATATATATATATATATATATATATATATATATATATATAGTTAGTGTGGTGTGTTTTTTAAAAGCACGGAGTCCTTCTGCTTTCAAATTATTTTCATTGTTGGGACTTTCGAATGAACGATCGGCTCCATTAAATTTGATTTAGAATATTTTAAAATTTTAGAAAATAAATTTTGTGATTTTTTGATATCATTTGCCTCATGATTAAATAGTAGAGTTTATATAATTTTAAAAGTACAAGTCAATTTATACTTGTGAATTTTTTACCATTGAATTTGTATTGAGATTTATACTATTGTAAAGTCAACTAAAGAGAAAGAACAAAAAAAGTAAAAAATATAAATCTCAATACAAAGGTAACAAATTCACAAATATAGATAAACTTGTGTTTTTAAAAACATATAACCTCTACTATATAAATATATATATATATATATATATATATATATATATATATATATATATATATATATATATATATATATATATATAATATATATATATAGTTCGGCTAGAATACTATCGATAGCACCAAGCAATTGGTGCTATCAAGTTTTCTGCCGTTGGATGAAAAGATATGCGGTTTGGATTATAGTGGTCCCCTAAAATTTTTACTATTCAACCAAACACCTAGTAAACCCTAACCACTATCATCTTAACCACACATTTTTTAATCCAAAGGCTAAAAACTTGATAAAACTAATAACTTGGTGCTATCGATAGTATTCTAGCCTAATTATATATAGGGGCAATTTCCTACGTACCCCTAAAAATTTCTCTGTTTTCAGATTTACCCCTCTTAGAAGGCTAATATTAAAACTACCCTTCTTACGTTCCAACTTCTTTCCAAAATACCCCTGAAGTTAAACTCTGTTAGTGTACCGTTTGGAACTACCGTTATCTGTGTGTAATTACTATTTTGCCCTTTCAAATATACCCTAAACTCTAAAACCCTAAACCCTAAACCCTAAAACCCTAAACCCTAAACCCTAAAACCCTAAAAACCCTAAACCCTAACCCTAAAACCCTAAATCCTAAACCCTAAACCCTAAAAAACCCTAAACCCTAAACCCTAAAACCCTAAAACCCTAAACCTTAAACCCTAAAACCCTAAAAATCCTAAACCCTAAACCCTAAACTCGGGCAAAATAGGTATATCTGATAGTTTTCAACTCCGATTATTATTTAACTCTAGTTTAACCCTAATTAACTTAACAAAGGAAAACGGTAGGGGTATTTTTAATAACGGTGGAACGTATGAAGGGTATATTGGAAAGAAAAAAATAAGAGGGGTAAATCAGATATTTCTTCATATTTCAGGGGTACACAGGCAATTATCCCTTATATATATATATATATATATATATATATATAGAGAGAGAGAGAGAGAGAGAGAGAGAGAGAGAGAGAGAGAGTTAGGCTAGAATACTATCGATAAAATGAGTTCAGTTGCCACCCATTTGTTTTCGATGATGGAGGTTCCAAAATAACGATCGACACCGTTAAATATGATCTAAACCATTTAAATTATTTAAAAATTAGATTTTATATTTTTTTAATATTTTTTTCTTCTCCATTAAGTGAATACAAAAATGAACGGTTGAATTTGAATATCCTTCAAAAAGTAATGATATGAGTCTTGTAATTAATATCAAGAGTATAAATTATCTTTTAAATTGTTTAAAGAATTTTTCACTACAACAAATTTATACTATAGCGGCACTTTTAAATGTTTCTAAAATTTAAAAAAAGTGTCGCTAGCAAAAATACCGTCACTTATAAGTAGTATCGCTATATGTGCAGTCAGTAGGGTATATAACGACACATTATCTAATTTTGGATATAGATGAAATATAAATAGGACATTTGTACAAAAGTGTCACGAAGATGTGTCCCTGTAACTTAATTTTGTTGTAGTGTTCTAACCAAAATTTAATTAATTTAGAATTGTTTACACCGTTAAACAAGCTATAGACTCATATCTATTATTAAAATTACAACTTTTGCAACCTTTTGATCATTAGGCCAATGATGTCGAAAAATTTTAATTTCTAGATAGATTAAATGGTCTAGTTCACATTCAACGACGCCGATCGTTGATTTTGAAGCTTCATCATCGAAAATAAATAGGTGGCAATAGAGCTCGTTTACTATCGATAACATTCCAACTCAATTATATATATATATGAGCGATGTTAATATACTATCGATAATACCAAACGCTTAGTACTATTGAATTATCCCCTAGGATTTGTTTGGTTTGGGTACAAAGGGGGATATCCCCCCTTTGTACCCAAACACTATTGAACAAAGGGTGAACTATTAGGTACAGTAGTTCCAGTACAAACAGAATAAGCTGGAACAACAGTTCTTACCTATTATTTTATAAATTTTTTTTTTACCAAACTACCCCTTCTCCCCTCCTTTCTCTCTTTCCAATACACTCTAATCATCACAAATCCCTCTCTCTCTCCCCTCTCTCTCTTCTTCCCAATACACTCATCATCACAAATTTATAATTTAAAATTAATATTATAAAATTTTAAATTTTAAAATTTAAATATTGAAATTTTATATTTAAAATTTTAAATTTAATTTGAGGAAAAAAATATTAAATTAAATATTATTTTAAAAAAATAAATTTTGATTTTGATTTTATCTTAATTTCTTAAAAGCTTTAATTCATTAATTATCACATATTAAATCTTGAGGGTAAAAAAGTAATTTACCCAACTTAACCTCTTTATTCCTCTTATTCCTCATTATCATACCAAACACAAAATCTCTTATCCCTAGAATCATCCCAAACGCTTTTTTACCCTAGTTCCGTACTTTATACTTATACCTGGTACTACTAATTCTCACTAATTCCCGAACCAAACGATACCCTAAAGTTTAGTGGGTTGTTGGTAAAATAGTATAAATCCTAGATGATCACTATAATACTAATCGCACATTTTTTCATTCAATGGTCGAAAAGTTAGTAGTACTAAGTATATGGTACTATTGATAGTATAGTAGCCGGACTCATATATATAGAGTCCGGCTACTATGCTTGTAAAAGCATCACGTAATTAGTGCTTGTAAGTTTTTTATCATTAGATCTATTTCTTTGACTAATTCCGACCATTAGATCATACTATTCCACCAATCATCCACTAAACCCAAGGGACCTACTATCGCCCTAACCACACATCCTTTCACCCAATGGCTAAAAATCTACAAACACCAATGACTTGGTACTTTTAAAAATATAAGAGCTTAATTTTATATATATATATATAATGCACAAAATTTATCTGAACGGTAGATTATTTTGAATTGACTATTTAATTTTTTAAAATTTTAATTTTACTATCGAACCTTTTCGATTTGCTTAATTTGAATCGACTCATTTTGATTTCAATATTTGAACGCAATGTATATCTTTACAGATTTAATTAGTATATATCATGTAATTCTCGAAACTATAAAATGAATTAATTTTAAAGTCAAAGCATCGTTGACTGACTCAAATCAAATATATTTAAAAGTTGGATAGTAAAGTCAAAATTTTAAAAAATTGATAATCAATTCAAAATTGTTGATAGTTCAAATAAGTTACGTAAATTTTTACCTATGTATAATCTATGATCATTACAATAAAATTAGGTTATAGAGATACATTATTATGACACTTTTGTGTAAGCATCCTATCTATATTCCATTTATATTCAAAATTATATTATAGGAATACATTTTTGGAATACATTACAATAATGTGTCGCTATACATCCTAACGACTGCACATATAGCGACACTAATAATAAATGTCGATATTTTTGCCAGTAATATTTTTTTTTTACCTTTTAAAAATACTTAAAGATGTCGGTATAGCATAATTTTATTGTAGCGGATGTTTTTAAATACACATCTTTAAAAACATAACTTTTGATATTTTTTTGGGTTTTGCAGAAACTTTTGATTCTGCAGTAGAGAAAAGCTACTGAGGTTTTAACATAGTACTGATTTGGTTGGACTTTTGGCCCATTATGAAACAAAAATGGGCTTACTAACTCAAAACTTAGCCAATGTTGGGCTTAAAAACTGAAAGAGGCTTTTACTTATTTATCCCTGACCACTATTCAAAAATTTCAAATTTATCCTCAACCACAATATCCTTCTAAAACTCAATACCATTTAGTAAACCCCAGAAAAAAAAAAAAAAGGATATTTGAAAAAAAAAATTAAAATCAACAAAAATATTTTGGTCCTGTAAAGATAAATAAAATACTTTTAAAATTTTGAAAAACAAATTAGATATTATCTAAAAAAGAAAATTACCAATTTACCAACCTTAATTGGATTGATTATTATACCATTAAGTCTCCTATATTTACTTGCTTCATGGCTTTCTAATGTTCTTTGTTCCAAAGGGAGTTAGAAAAAAGTATTAAAAAGATGAAAATGTACAGAACTTATCTGAACTATCGACAATTTTGAATCGGTTATCCAACAATTTAAGATTTTGAATTTACTATTCCAAATTTTAATTTGTTTGATTTGAATCAGTTAACGATATTTTTGACTTTAAAATTTAAGACAATTACTTATTTTAATAAATTTATAATTGCAAGAAGTGTATGAAATATATAAATTAAATTTATAAAAATAAATGATGCATTCAAATTTTAAAACTAAAGTATTATTAATTGACTGAAATTAAATAAATTAAAAAGTTGAGTAGTAAAATTATATCTTAACCTAACTTATACAATTCATGGTATAAAGCTGTTATTTCTTATAGAGAGAATTATTATTTTTCCAATCTATCATACTTTTCTACGGTACATAATGCAAACTCTCCACAAAGCTAAATGGTGTAAATTGATGATTTTACAAGGGTGCATTTGCATCTTGGGAAGGATTTTTTTTTTAAAAAAAAAATGTTTTATCCATTATTTAAAAAGTTTTACAATATTGCAGTAACTTTGATGTAATAACTTTTAATTAGATTTTTAATAATTATTCCATCCATTAATTACATTATCTTTGTGGTGAATTGTACCCAACTGTGCTGTTGAAACTTTTTATATGAACATTTCAAGGTTGGGACTACTCTACTTTGAACCAACATGACAAAAAAAAATTCTAATTTTTTTTTTTTTTTTTTTTTTTTTGAGGGAAAGGCAGCATGCTACTGCTTCATTCATAACGGGAATGAACTTAGCAGTTGGGCAGCCGATGTTTGCAGAAGAGCAATCGGGTCCAAAAAAAAAAAAAAAAACTAGGTACAGTATTTAAGCCAGTTAGAACGGCAGATACGAGCTAACGCAAGAATGGCACCGACAGGTCGTTTCTGGTTGTCAAAACATCTCCTGTTTCTTTCTAACCAGACGTTCCACCAGGTTGCTGCAAGGGTTGTAAGCATCCGTTTCCCTAGAGCTCATTTTTTTTGCCCAGTCATATCCCAAAGGTTAGCAAGCGATGAGGATGTCTGGATCTCCAATTTGTTAGGGACCAAGACCTCCAGTAGTGATTTCGTGAAGGAGCAGGAAACAAGGAGATGATCTGCCGTTTCGTCTGAATCGAGGCAGATGGCGCAGTGAGTGTGTCCAGTCCAGTTCCTTTTCAGAAGGATGTCTCTGGTCAAAATTCGCCTTCTCAGGGCCAGCCAGATGAAGATCTTTACTTTGAGTGGTGCCTTTATATTCCAAAGCGTTCCGAACCTAGTTTCCGCTACCCCACTTTCTTGTAGGAAGCTGTATAGTGACTTGACTGTAAAGTTTCGCGAGTTTGTCCATCGCCATAGGACTTGGTCTTTGTTGTTTGTTAGAGTCTGTGTCGGGATAAACTCCTTCAAGTTTATGATTAAATTGTCGATGCCCAAAGTGTTGGTCGGCAGTCCCTCCAGAATTCTATCCCAATTCCAGCTATGTGGTCCCAAGCAGTTACTTACTCGTAAGGTCTTGTTGTGTACCAGCTCAAAGATTCTTGGGAATTGGGTCGATATCGGTGATTCTCCTAACCAAATGCTTGACCAGAAGGCTGTCCTTTCTCCGTTTCCAATCAAGAGCGTAATGCTGCGTCTGAAGAGTTCCCTCGTTTCCAGGACGCTCTTCCACCATTGTGAGTGGGGTCTGAAGGATGTACCTTCGTGTAGCGGTCTTCTCCGTCTATAATACATACCATTAAGGAGGTGGCCCCACGGGGTTTCCTCTAAAGAGAGGTATCGCCACCACCACTTTGCTAGCAGGGCAGTGTTCATGTTTTCCAAGTTCAAGATTCCTAGCCCACCATCTCTTTTCTTCCTGCAGACCGTTTTCCAGTTGACCAGGCAATTGCCCCCCTGTACCGCCGTGTTTCCTTTCCAAAAGAAGGCTCTCCGCAGTGATTCGATTTTTCGGAGAACCCAGACAGGGGCTCTGAAAACAGAGAAGTGGTAGAGGGGTAAGTTCGTGAGCACCGTTTTGACAATGGTGAGTCTCACTCCCTGAGAGAGCAGTTTTGTTTGCCAACCATCAATTCTAAGTTCAATCCTGTTAATGATTTTTAACCATGCTTCTTTTGGGGCATTGCCCTTTTTTAACGGTAGCCCAAGGTATTTGATAGGTAGAGTGCCACGTTTGCAGTCTAAGATATCAGCGAGTCTGTCCCCTCTGTTGTTTCGGTTGCCCAGGTCGAAAAGCTCAGATTTGCTCCTGTTGACCTTGAGGCCAGAAGCCCACTCGAAAAGCTGTCACATGAAGCGTAAGTTCTTGATTTGTCGGGCTTTTGCCTCGCAAAAAAACTGGGTGTCGTCCGCATACTTGATTAGAGTAGTTCTTGTCTCCCTGGTTGGGCCGATGCCGGAGATTAGGTTGTTGCGGACCGCTCTATTCGTCATTCTTGTTAACCCTTCTGCCACCAACAGGTAAAGAAAAGGTGACAAGGGGTCCCCTTGGCGTAGACCCCTTCTCAACTTAAACCAGTTGGTCGGGGCACCGTTCACCAGAATGGCTGCTTTATCGTTGGAGGTGCATTGGTCAATCCACCTGCACCATTTCTGATTGGCTCCGAGGCATTGTAGAATATGTCGGAGATAGAGCCAGTTCACCTTGTCGAATGCTTTTTCGAAGTCAACCTTGACTCCGACACCGTTGACGTGCTTGTTTGTCCCCCAGTTGATTAGTTCGGATGCGGTGACGAAGGAGTCAAGAATATATCGCCCCTTCAGGAAAGTGGACTGTGAAAGGGAGATGATATTAGGCAGCACCTTGACTAGCCTATTCGCCAGAACCTTGGAGATAATTTTCTGGATGCAGTTAATAAGGCAGATAGGTCGATAGTCGTTTGCAGTTTTGGCGTTTTCTGATTTGGGGATCAGGCAGATGTGAGTATAATCAATTGGTCCCGTGTTCAGCGAATCATTAAAGAGATCTTCAAAGATTTTGACAAGATCATCTTTGATCACATCCCAGAACTTTTGATAGAACACCATATTAAATCCGTCAGGTCCAGGGGCTTTGTCCCCGCTCAATTGAAACGTTGCTGTCTTGATTTCTTCCACAGTGAAGTGAGCGGTAAGGCTGTCCGAACTTAGCGAAGCATTATCTGGGAACAGATCGCTCCAGTCTCCGAAGGAGGAGGGAGGAGGGTTGGTAGGTGCAAACCTATCCTTGAACTTGCGCAAGAAGTAGTCGCTTTTGTCTTTTTCCTTGTTCAGTCTATAGCCCTCATCCTCGATGGTCCCAATGTGGATGGCTCTATGACGACCATTGGCTATTGCGTGAAAGAATTTTGAGTTCCCATCCCCTTCTTTTAGCCAGTGCTGTTTGGCTCTGGTTTTCCAGAGTAGCTCTTCTTCTTCTATGATGTCTCGCAGTTTAGCTTTGAGTTTTAATCTTTTGTCTAACTCACAGTTGGTCAGACATCGCATTTCTTCTGTCAAGTCGAGCTTTTGGATATCTTCCGCCAGTTATCGCTTGGTATTTCGGATGCTGTGGTAGCTAGAGTATCGCCATTCCTTAATCCTCTTGCGGCAGTGTCTGAGTTTGGCGTTAAAAGTGAGGATGCTTCCTTGCTGGCCCTGCTTCTCTTCGATTTCATTCCACCAAATCGGGACCAACGAGTTGAAGTCCTCCCGCGTGAGCCAGACTTTCTCGAATCTGAAGAGACTAGGGGCCAACCACCTCTCCATTTTAAGGAGGAGCGGTGAGTGATCCGACGTGATTCTGGGGAGTGCCGAGACAGTTGTCATAGGAAAGGTGAGGTCCCACTCTGTCGAAATGAGGAAGCGGTCGAGCTTTGCTAGTGTTGGAGAGCTTTGCAGATTAGACCACGTAAAGTTCTGATTGTTCAGTGGGGTATCTATCATCTCGAGCTCACTAATCGTCTTAGTAAACAGAGTCGAGAGACGGTTGCACCAAGCGCGACCACTTCTCTCGGTCTGGCAATGCGTCAGGTTGAAGTCACCACACATCACCCAGGGGCCAACGTAGATTCCTTTAAGCTGGATTAGTTCTTGGCAAAATTCTGGCTTTCCTTCCCAAGAAGGAGGCCCGTATACATTTGTTAGAAAGAAGGAGAAGCCAGTGGAAGTGCATCGCACCCGCAAAGTTAGCGAGCGTTCGCGCACTATGACTTCAGAGCAGCTGAATTTCTTTGAGCTCCTACAAGTAGCAATACCACCAGATGCTCCAAGTGAAGGGATGAATAAACATTTATCGAGCCTGGGGCCCGCAAAAGATCTGATGAAGGAACGTGAGAACGAACTCACTTTAGTTTCTTGTAGACATAAAAGAGAGACCGTAGTGTCCCCTATTACCAATTTAACAAGACGTCGCTTTGCTAAATCGTTTAGTCCTCTTACATTCCACGAGCATAATTGCAACATTGAGAAAACAAACCACCAACTACCAAAAAGCAAACAAAGGGACCCAGTCACTCAGGTCGTTGGGCTGATAAAGTCAAGGAAGGCGGGAGCGTCCACCCGCTCAGCGCGATTTCAAATTTGGCACACTTGAGTTTGACCTTGATCAACCTCTGCGCCGAAGTAGTGTCAACCGTACTCAGAGAGACAACCTCAATGGTAGCGAGGTTCGGCGGACTTCCATACATGTGGGCCGACTTGCGCGCTATTGCGAGCTCCAGTACTGGTTTTCTGATTTTTTTCGCAAGTCTCGGACTTTTTCTGATGCTCCTTAGCCAAGCAATTATTTAAAAACTGATCAAACTCATTAGTCTGCTAAATCGGATTCGGCTGAATCCACCACCCCATCAATTCGACACTTCAGGGCGAATTCAGGATATATTAATTTTAATTTTATTTTTGGCCTCTACTTTTCGCTTGATTTAAGACGAATCAGAACGAGAGCAAATTTTTGACAGATTTTTAAAAATTCACGGCAGATCAAAAGAAAAAAAGAATTTTTCGTCTTTCATTTCATTTACTTGGTTCCGAGCGGATTCAGGACGGATTGTATTTTTTTATATTTTTAGTCCGTATTACCTATCTGATTTGAACGGATCACGACAGAAGTTCCACCAACCCGAATCCATTTGCATCGTAGGTAAGCACTATCAACTTGACTTATTTTACAACCAGTTTGAACATTATTGCTAGCTGCCCCATTCTCTAATTTTAACTATGCATTTTATTTTATTTTATTTTATTTATTTATTTATTTATTTTCTTTTGTCTCTCTAAGTTCTTTGTTACTTTGTCTTCCTCTTTTCTTTTTTTTTTTTTGAGAGAAAGGAAACATGCTACCCGCTTCATTCAATCGGTAAATGAACTTAGCACAATAAGTAAGACAACTAGGTCTCTAGAGAGAGAGAGAGAGAGAAAAAAAAAAAAAAAAAAAAAAACCGGTTAGGTTGCGCTCCACTGGACCGCCCAGTTCGCGAGCTCATAGCTAACATTCGAGATCGCACGGAGAGGATCGGAATTAGACTGATCGAAGATTGCTTTGTTTCTAATTTTCCAAAGCACCCACCAGTTAGCAGACAGGTAGGTAAGAGCCGAAAACGGGGTCCGTAGGTGCGCTCCACTGGACCGCCCAGTTCGCGAGCTCATAGCTAACATTCGAGATCGCACGGAGAGGATCGGAATTAGACTGATCGAAGATTGCTTTGTTTCTAATTTTCCAAAGCACCCACCAGTTAGCAGACAGGTAGGTAAGAGCCGAAACGGGGTCCGTAGGTGTAACCCCCCCCCCCTCCCCGCCCCCGACCACCGTTCCCACGCCTCACAAACGCAGTCGCCAAGCTCTTGGAAACCAAAGGACCCGCCCCCCATCCCAATAACAAAGCGAGAGAAGACGCATCTCGTGAACAGATGGTCGGCCGTCTCCTCAGTGGAACCACAAAGCACACATAGGTTAATACCAGTCCAGCCCTTTTTTGCCAGATTATTTATCGTAAGAAGTCGATTCCTTAAGGTGAGCCAGATAAAAATCTTGACTTTAAACGGCATATGTAACCTCCACAGGTGTAGAGCAGTGCCGTCCAGCAATCCCCCGCTATTAAGTAGCATGTAGGTCGGCTTATTCCTGTATTTTATATTTTATGACCAAAGCTGATACCTTGATATATATATATATATATATATATATATATATATATATATATATATATATATATATATATATATATATATATATATATATAAACATGTCAATAAAACAATAAGAAGATATCACTTAATAAGCATCCTTAACACCTTTATTTTCTTTTTCTTTTTCTTTTTTTTTGCAACGGCCACAGATAAATTAAAAAAACTGTGATTTACTGTCAAGTATTAATTTGACATTTATTAAAATATTAGTTGAATATTTTTTAATAATAAAATATATATATAAAAAAAAATTAAACAAGAAAAAAAAAATTATAATCTTTAAGGGTGTGTTTGGTTGGGGTACAAGGGGGGATATCCCCCCCCTTGTACCCAAACACAATAGAATGGGGGGGGAATACCAATCCCCCCCTTTTTCCCACTGTTCTGGTACAAAATCAATTTCATACCCACCCCCCCGGAACCAAACTTTCTCTCTCATCTTGCCCCTGCCCTCTCTCTCTCTTCGATTATTGCTCTTCTCCCCACCCCTCTTCTCCATTTCTCCATCTCCCTCATCTCTCTCTTCTTGCTCCGATATCCTCCGCCGCTCGGATCTCCTCCGCCATCAACTCCCCCCTCGATCAACTCCCCCCTCGAGGCCGCTCGGATCTCCTCCGCCGCTCGGTTACCCTCCGCCATCAACTCCCCCCTCGATCCGAGCCCGCTCGGAAGTCCTCCGCCGCTCGGATCCCCTCCGACGCTCGGATCTCCTCCGCCGCTCGGATCTCCTCCGCCATCAACTTCCCCCGCTATCCGAGGCCGCTCGGATCTCCTCCGCCGCTCGGATCCCCTCCGCCATCAACTCCCCCCTCGATCCGAGCCCGCTCGGAAGTCCTCCGCCGCTCGGATCCCCTCCGCCGCTCGGATCTCCTCCGCCGCTCGGATCTCCTCCGCCATCAACTCCCCCCTCGATCAACTCCCCCCTCGAGGCCGCTCGGATCTCCTCCGTCGCTCCGATCCCCTCCGCCATCAACTCCCCCCTAGATCCGAGCCCGCTCGGATCTCCTCCGCCGCAAGGATCCCCTCCGCCATCAACTCCCCCCTCGATCAACTCCCCCCTCGAGCCCGCTCGGATCTCCTCCAACGCTCGGATCCCCTCCGCCATCAACTCCCCCCTCGATCCGACGCCGCTCGGATCTCCTCCGCCGCTCGGATCTCCTCCGCCATCTACTACCCCCTCGATCCGAGGCCGCTCGGATCTACTCCGCCGCTGTGTGTGATTTGTGGCCCGGTGTGCGTGATCCGTGCCCCTTGTGTGCGTGATTTGTGGCCTTGTGTGCGTGAGTTGTGGGCCTGTGGGCGTGATCCGTGCCCCCCTGTGTGTGATTTGCGGCTCTCTCTGCCTGATCCGTGCCCCGCTGTGCGTGATCTGTGCCCGCGGCTGCCTCTGTGCCCGAGCATTGCCCACCCTGTGTGCTCGATCTACTCTCTGTCCCGCCAAAGGTGCTATCCTAATCCCTAGTCTGTGTGCTTGTCCAGTGTTGTCTCGAAGTAGGTTTACATGAGATTGATATATCTGCTATATCTAATATGTGGTTAAATATGTGGTCATGCTGGTAGCGCATGATGAATCAGTAGGTTATTGTGGGATGATTGTTATTCTCTCTGGCGATGATGACGGTTGCCATAGGCAATAGATGGATGGCATGGATGTAAATCCACTGCAACCCGTTGCTTGTTGGAAACCATTTGAGCCCGTGTATATAACAGAATTTTGTTCGGCGATGATGACGGTTACCATAAGCAATAGAAGGATGGCACGGATTTTTTATCCACTGCAACCCCTTGCTTGTTGGAAACCACTTGAGCCCGTGTACAGAACAAAATTCTATTGGACGTCAGTATCGATATCTGTTGATGGCAATGATATGTTGCAATTATAAGTATGTAGTCTTCATTTATCTATCTGACATCTCCCTTAGCATACATAAAAATTATTTATTATATGTTGTGCAATTTGTTTTGTATCACATACATTGTATGCCTGTTATGATTTGCATTTCGAACAACAATTTTCTTTTGGAATGTTGATAATATTTGACACACCCCTTACCTTACATGTGTTTAACTTATTTTAATAGGTCATTTGTAATATTGTTTGATTCGCAAATGATTCGTTCAACTAGTCAAACCTTTTTTAATTTGCATATAATACAACAACTACTTTGCCATTTTTTAATTATTGAACAATCTTGAGAATCTACTTGCACAATGATAAATATATAAAGGAGTACGTCCATAATTTACAGATGCGTCCTTATAAGAGACTTGTAATTCCCGGTCAGAGCAGTCAGTCGGACATGAATAACCCACAAGGTGCCAGTGGTTCTCGCCCTCAAGCGTATTCGCGAACACCCAACTGGACCGCGTCGATGGATGCTTGTCTGTTAGCGTTGTTGTGTGAGGAACATGCCTTAGGCAATAATGTTCATGGAACATTCACGACCCTTGCATGGGTTAGGGTTGTTGGAGAGGTAAATAGACGAAATAATTTAAACCTTACGAAGGATCAGGTCAAAAATAGATTGAAAGTCTTGAAGCGCACTTTCGCGTTATACCATGCGTTGGTCAACAAGAGCGGATGGGGATGGGATTTTAATCTGAATATACCCACGCCTGGCGATAGTGCTGACTGGGATGCGGTGATCGCGGTAATGTGATTCTATTTCGGTTTTCATAAATTGTTAATTGAGTTTAATTGTTATTGTAAGACTAATATAATTAACCGACCTTCAGGAAAACCCAGCTTATGCCAAATGTAGAGATAAACCATTTCCTCCCTATAAGGATATTGAGTTCCTTACGGAGAAGACCACCGCAACCGGCAGATATAGCTTTGCTTCTGTCATGCCGCCCACTACCACTATTGTTAGCTCGTCCTCCTCATCCCCTGGTGAGGGTGATAACATAATTACTCCTAGATTGGAAGGTTTATATATCTTACCTCCTCCATGTGAAGCAGGGTCATCGGGGCCACCAATGAATGAATTCATGGAAGGTGGAGAACCCGACTTCACACCAAGCCCTCATCACCCCAACAAGAATACCAGTGGGTCGGGACATAGCTCTGGCAGCAAGAGGCCTCGTTCCCCACTCCCCGAGCGTAGCCAACGAACAAACCGACCGTCGAGTGGTGGACGGCGGAAGAAAACCGAGACTATCACTGAGGCTGTAACTGAGATGTTGCAGTTAGGAAAAGATAAATTTGATTTTGTCAAGGAAATGTATCATAAGGATTCTGACAGTCGGCGCTCTATTCCTACAATCGAGGATTGTATGCAGCGCGTATACCTAATGCAAGGGCTCAACAATCGTAAGATTTTGGCGGCCGGCGAATCTTTGAAAGATCCCCAGAATCGTCAACTTTTTATGACAATGAATGACGATCTTGCAAAAGACTGGGTCGAAATGCAATTAGAAAATCATAATGCTATCTATCGCCCTTTTTTTCCCAGCAATTAGTGGACAATTTGACTATGTTTTAATTATGTAGTGTAAATTAAACCAATGTAACATATTTTATCTTAACTTTTTAGTAGTAGAAAACTGTTCTAACATGTATTTTCGAAAGTTGCACTGTTAGTACGAGGATTGTAATATTTAGTAGGACAGTTTGGTTGCATTTAAGTATAATTAACTTGAATGTTGGTATTTCATATCGATAGATATTACATCATGTATACTTATCATGATTTCTTGCTAATTGGGTGCAATTTCGATGCAGATATTATGGATCGTACAATTAATGAAAGAGTAGGTAATTCCAGGGTCTTTGAATTGATGATGTTACTTTTAGATGATGAAGATGACATTATGCTGTTTCTTATATTAATACTCATTGCGGAAGGAAATCTTTGAAAATTTTTATGTAGTAATTTCTTGTGTAATTCGTTGTTGTATCGAGACATATGAATATTCGTGCTACATGATCTACATTTATCACAACTTTGTTTGCCTACAATCAACCTTGGCTAAATGCCTAAAATGTTGTTGCAGTTATAATGGATGCTTCATTGTATCGACCTTTATTTTCGTCAACTTTTCATGCCGAATTGTTCGCAATATTAGAAGATGATGATGACTACTGGGTGCAACTCATAATATTGCTTATTGAAGGGGGTTGTATAAATGAAACAAGTCCAATAACCAGACGACCTTGTCGTACCCGTCCATTTACTGGCCATCAGTTTATTTGTGATATACTTAATGGTCATCCAGAACGGGGGTACACTCACTTTAGAATGACGACAAGTTCCTTCATTGCTCTCCGCGATGAACTTGTTGGAAAGGGTCTTTTAAGTGGCACACGGAATATGACTGTTGAAGAACAAATAGCGATTTTTCTGTTTTGTATTGGACATGGTGTTGTAAATAGGGTCCTCGCTGAGACTTTTCAACATTCAGGGGAAACAATTAGTCGTCACTTTAACAATGTTCTAAGAGCTATTATTCAACTAAAAGATGACTACTTAACTCTGCCGCCAAGTGATATTGGAGTCCATCCAAGAATTAGTGACAATATCAATTTCCATCCGTTCAAGGTAAGTCTAAATCTCTTTTAATTGTCAGTAAATTGAGCATTTAAATTGTTAAATTTATCTATGTACTTTGTTTTCAAATTACCGTTTGTAGAATGCAATTGGGGCGGTGGATGGTACGCATATTCCGGTTATTGTAAAAACGGAGAAACAAACCCAATTTCGATGTCGCAAAGGATTTACATCTCAAAATATGATGGCCGCGGTTTCGTTTGATCATATGTTCTTTTATGTATGCACCGGTTGGGAAGGATCTGCCTCAGATATGAGGGTACTCAGATGGGCCTGTGAAGATGGAGGCTTTACTGTTCCTGAAGGTATCATTTAAGAATAAATTAGTCATTTATCTTTTCAAAAATATTGGTTTCACTTATTTATTACAAGTTGTATACACTTCTATTATCTATACAGGAAAATATTATCTCGTTGATTCCGGATACGCGAATACCGAAAAATTTCTGACACCTTATAGAGGCGAGCGTTACCATCTGAGTCAATTTAATAGTAACAGTCGTGGTCGGATACATCGTTCGCCAAAAGACTTGTATAATCATCGGCACGCACAATTAAGAAATGTGGTAGAGAAGACATTTGGAATTTTAAAAAAGCGATTTAGAATTTTAACTAATGCTACACCATTTCCTTATAGAGTGCAGTGTCACATTGCTATGGCGTGTTGTGTGCTTCATAATTTTATTCGACGGCAACAAGGAGATGACAGATATTTTAATGAAGCGCAAAACGCAGAGCCGTCAGAGGAAGAGGTGGAAGTGCCGACTACAAATGAGACTACATCAGATTCACACCGTGGAGACCAGATTCGCACTCAAATTACGGAGGAGTTGTGGAATAATAGGAGTTAGAATTTATGTTGTAATATAATGGTAGTCAGTTTGTGTAATAGTTTAATTGGTTTTTCTGTAATCTTAATTGGATGGTTATTTACAAAAGTAGTGTTCCCCGTGTATGATGTTAGTATAAAATTAGTATGACGTGATATGGATGTTATCTACGTTAGTACAGTAGTGTATTGAGCAACAAAGTTGTATTTTTAAAATTATTACTTTTAAGTATTTAATGCACCGGTTGTATTAAATTTTGTATTGAATTTAATGCACCCGTACCCATTGCATTATGCAGATCTAGTCCAGCAAACTATCATAGTAAAAGTTTCTTTTCATTTTTTTTTTTTTCTAAATATCTAATTTTTTAAATTGGTTTGATTTTAAGTCATTTGATTACTCTTTCGACGTAAAGTTTAAATAAATTTATAATTATATAAATTGCATGAGAACATATTAATTAAATTCGTAAAAATAAATAATATATTTTAAAAATTAAATATTTAGATTAAATAATTAAAATATATGACAGTTGAGGTTAGCTCTATATTTTTATATTTTTATTTTTCTTACTTAATATTATTGTAAAATTATTATATTTTTGTTGTGTATATATGTGTGGAGGGAACACTATAAAAAATTAATATTTTAAAATATTTTTTTTATATTTAATAATATTTAAAAATGTCGTAGAATAATTTAATTTTATATTTACAAATATCGATAAAATATATTTTAAAATAATATAATAGATGATTCATATTTTTTTTTTTAAATATCGATATTTATTATATTATAAAAATATTTGAAAATATTTTTTCTAAACTTCGTCTAAAAATAAAACTAATTTAATATTTTATCTAATTAATTAAATCCTATTTATAACAAATAACATAATTAAAAAGTTATAATACATTATTTATTTACACAACTTTTACCCATACATAAAAATGTCAAAGGGCATATTCGTCTTTTTACTTAAAAGTCAACTATTTATCCCTCTTATTCTTCATTCCCAACCAAACACTATTTTTCTTATACTGGTACAAACCTATACCCCAACCAAACACTATTTTTACTTTATCCTACCTTATACTCAATTTTATACTTGTACCTGGTACTACTAATTCCCACTAATTCCCCAACCAAACGCTACCTAAGGGGGCATTTGGATTTGAAACTGTTTGGGGATAAGGGAGATATCTCCTTATCCCTCCAAACAAGATTGGGTTAGGGGGGGAACTGCTGTTCCCCTCCCGTACGGGTTAGGGGGAACAGCAGTTCCCTCTCAATTTTTTTTTTTTTTTTTTTATATTTAAAAGTTTTAAATTTTTAAATTTTTAAATATTTTAATTTATAAAATTTAAAATTTTTTATTTTTAAAAATTTATAAAATTTTAAAATTTTAAATTTTTTTAATACTTTTTTTATATCAAGTAAAATATAAATTTTAATAATTTTTTTAATAAATATTTTAAATTAAATATTCAAAATCATACCAGTAAAATTTTTATTTATTTTTAAAAATTATTATGGTTGAGAAAAAAAATATCATTTTAACCAACTAATATTCTCTATTCCTCTTATTTTTTATCATCATACCAAATATAATTTTTCTTATTCCTGAAATCATACCAAACGTTTTTTTACATAGTTTCGTATTTTATACTTATCCTTGGAATAGCTAATTTTTTCTTATTTCATTACCAAACTGTGACGCTCCAGCACGCTTAACTCTTATGTTCCTCTTGAATTTTGCTACCATCCAAAATGCTATAGCCGGGTTAGAGATTTAGTCCTATTATATCATTTATATAGAGGACTAATCCAAATTCCGGAGATGTCACACAAACACAGCCTAAATAAAGTCAAAACTTATATACGATAGCTGATTGAGAACTCGCCAACAACACCACTGAATTTTTATCTTAAAACCCCATCAGAACCCACCAACTTGAAGATCAAGTCATAGGCTCAAACCCAGGACTTTATTTTGAAGTCCCATGTTGTGTGGAGCTATGCATACACAACAAGCAAGCAAATCAAGTTACTCCACCTACCTTTTGTCAGCTATGCTACATGTACATCTTAAATGGGGTATACATTTTACACCTAATCTAGAATGGATGTATAATCAAGTTACTTTAAAGTTACGGAATTCACCCAATTCTAAAATGAGTGGGATGTAAGATGTACATCCTATTTGGATGTACATCTAGCATTTTCCTTTGTTTATTCCCAAAAATATATAATTTGGTAAAATATCTAATGAAAAATAAGAACAAATAATTAAGAGCATATTTGTTTCACAGAAAATTAAAAGAGGAGAAAGTTATTAATTTTCGAGTGTAAATGTTTATTTTCGTGATTGACTTTATCTCGTATAGTGACAAAGTTAATTATGACAGAATAAGAGTAAAAAAAAAAAAAAAAAATTAACTGTTGTAATATTTTTTTTTTCTCCCTATATGCTAAAATAAATTTTTTTTGATAAAATAAATTAAAAAAAAAAAGGGATAATAACATTCTCAAAGCCATTGAGTGAACTTTACTTCTACTAAAAGTTATCTTTCAATTTAAAAATTAATTGTGGACAAACAAATAAACCCTGAGCCCCGTTTCTTTCAAGGATAACGATTTTATTCCTAGAATAACTTATTATTTCAAAATAATCAAAAATAAAAATAAAATTGTATTTAATTTGTAATAATATTATTTTAATTTTATAAAATAGTAAAAAATAGTAAAAAAAATAATGATTAAATTTAATATAATATATAATTTAATAAAAATAATTTGTTATAAAAATAATTTATTATAAATTATAATTTAATAAAGGTATTTTTATAAAAATAAAAATTTTCCAACTTCTATTTAAACTTAAATTTAATAAAATTAATTTATTATAATATGTAAGTATAATTTATTATAATATTTAAATAAAAATAATATGTATTAATATATATAATTACTAATTTTATAATAAAAATAATATATTATAATATATAATATACTATGTCTACATAATTTAGATTTAATTCAATTTATAATTTTAATAAAGTTTAGAATTAATTATTAAAATAACACTATTCTCCCAAAATAATAGAATAGTTTATTTCAAACTATTTCGGAATAACTAAGAATAGTAAAATTTGACCAAAATAAAATATTCTGCCAAAATATATGTAGAAAGAGTAGAATAAAATAAATTATTTTCGCTTTATCCCAAAATCAAACATTGCGGTCACAAGTAGGAATAACTTGCCTTGGCCGCCAACTACTCACAAAGTTTGCCATAGTCAATGAATTCCCAAGTCATTAAAATTTTTATTCTAATCACCATGGACCAATTTTTTTTTTTTTTTTTCAAACTAATTAAAATAGTTTAAAAGTTTCCTAATTATGATATATATATATATATATATATATATATATATATATATATATATATATATATATATATATATATATAAAATTTATCTTATAACATAAATTATAAGATATATAATTGGAGAGTTCTATATTGAGCATATATTGAGCCACCTTTTTATTTTAAAAAAAAAAGAGACAATGAGAATATTCAATACATCCAAAATAAAAAATATTGGATGCACTCGGTGCACGGCAAACCAGCTTTAAAATATTTATTAAATATTTAAATAAGTTATTTAAATATTTTATATTATATATATTTTATTTTAAAATATTAAGTATAATATATTTTATTAATTTTTTAACAAATATTCTATTAATCCTCTAATATATTTTGCGGTGTATGAAACATTAGTATATACTAAATGCAAGAAAAAAAAAAAAATTCTTTCTTTTTTTTAAAAAATTATGAGGTCATTCTATTAAGTATTCTCTATACCGGATGTATATAAATATATACACTACATACTTAAAACCTGTAATAAAAATTTTAAAATTTAATTCAGTAACATATATTTAAATTATTAGATTTTATAAATAAAATATATTTAATTAAATTTTGATATAAGAAATTAGTTTTCCAATATAAGTTGTAGTATATGTTACGTTAATATACACCAAGTGCATATAATATATAATGTATTCTTTTTTCGATCACTTTTAACAAGATATATTTAGTAATTTAAAATAAGTTCTCTAATTTAAATTTTATAATTAAAAATTTTATTTATAAAAAAAATTAACTATTACATTTAATTGAATTTTTAAGTAAACTTATTATAATACAATTACTGAAAGTTAAAAAAATTTAATACAAAAATAATTTTTATAATAATATATAAAAGTTTATATCAATTTTATTTTTTTAATTCTTTTGTTATAATTTTTTTAAAATTTAAAATTTTTAATAATTATATATATTGATTGATTGAAATATTAATAATATTTATTCTCTTTGGTGTCTCTATCACTCATTAAAATGGAATCTTACTTATTCCACCCAAATAAGCCTTTCCCTTAAAGCAAACCATTTACATGCTTACACGCATGGACTTGTTCAAATAAACCCAAGTTATATTATACAATACAATCAAAAATCACAAAAATAGAAAAAAATTAAAAAAAAAAAAAAAAAAAAAAACCCTCATTTATTCTCATATGTTATCTTATTCCTCCTTAATTACTTATTCTCCAACATGGTTGTTCTCATAATACTAAACCTAGTATTTTGGTCCTTAACCTCGTTTTTGGAGTTGGTAACATTTGTTCTCTTTAGGGGAATTGCACTTCTTATTGTAGCCATAGTGCAACTGCTTAAACTCTCCGGAAACGCTCTAGATGAAGTGCTTGAACATATAGCTGGTGCTATTAAGGTGGCTCAGGGATATGTATTCGAGCTCGCTGTCGGTGCTATCGAGTCCATCGTTTCGGGCTTGTACGAGATTCTGCGAGGGTTCGTGACAGGTGCGAGCGAGCTGACGTTGGCGGCGGTGAAAGAGATTGCGGAAAAGAGCGGCGCTGGGGTTGAGCAGTTGGCGGAGATGGTGCAGGAGGTGATCGAGGGCGTCGCGGAGTTGCTCGGGAGAACTGCTGTTAGTGTTTGGAGTAACTACTGGGATGCTGTAAGATATATCATGGAGAATATGTAGCTAGGTTTTGTACTTAGTTTTTTTTTTCTTTTTTTAGATAGTTGTTCATAATTGCTAATGATCATTCTAATTGGTTTTTTTTTTTTTTTTTTTTTTTTTTGGTTTTAGGTTAAGAATTGTAGCCCTGCATACAAAGTATATATTGCTAATAACACGCAAATTAATCACCGTTGATATATGTCTACTAACAAAGGATTAAAGGTGATCGAATTAAGTGATAATTAAGTTAATCAAAGCATTTATTTATTTACAATAATGTGATGCCACTACAGGAATCTGTGGTCCTTTAAACTGCCTTTATTAACTGTAGAGACAGTTACAATGAAGGGTTTGTTTATTTCCCCGTAAGTAGATTTTGGATTGAATTAGAGTTCGGATGAAAAGTTCTATTATTTGTTTAGTAAAAAATGAATGGCGTAGAAAATGCAGTTATCTATTTTTTTTCTCATAGTGCGGGTAAACTTACCTCTCACATAATATTATTGTCTCTTTTGTAATTTAATTAATAAATTATAATATAATTATATTTCTATATAATTATAAAATAAAATTTAAAATAATTATATAGAGACAAGCCTGGTAATTTGAAAAGTGAATTCAATTTGATAAATAAATTAAATTTCTCAATTTAATTGAATTTGAAGACAAGCCTGGTAATTTAAGGATCAAAATATAATTTAGTCATATATATATATATATATATATATATATATATATATATATATAGAGAGAGAGAGAGAGAGAGAGAGAGAGAGAGAGAGCTACTATGCTATCTATAGCACCAAATATTTGATCCTATCAAGTTTTTCACTGTTAAATGTATCCTTTGACCATTTTCATATCTTAAATCATACTATTTTACCAACCACCCACTAAATTTTAGAGAATCACTATCGTCCTAACCACACATCTGTTAAGGGGACCACTATCATTCTAATCACACATCTGTTAATTTAAGGATTAAAAATTTAGTAATACCAATAACTTCGTACTATTGATAGTATATATATATATATATATATATATATATATATATATATATATATATATATATATATATATATTACTATGCTAGCTATTGATAGCATCAAAAATTTGATGCTATCAAATTTTCTACTCTTAGATCAATCTTTTTATCATTTCTAACAGATATATTTTATTATTTTTTCAACCACTCATTAAACTCAAGGGATCCACTATCATCTCAACCATATATTTTTTAATCAAAAAATTAAAAACTTAATAGTACCAATGACTTAATCATATATATATATAGAAAGTCCGGCTAGAATACTATCGATAGCACCAAGCAATTGGTGCTATTAAGTTTTCTGCCGTTGGATGAAAAAATATGCGGTTAAGATTATAGTAGTGTCCTAAAATTTTTACTATTCAACCAACCACCTAGTAAATCCTACGGGACCACTATCATCTTTTATATATATATATATATATATATATATATATATATATATATATGACTTGAAAGCTATCGATAATACCAATTAATTGGTATTATCAACTATTTTATAATTAAATTTATTTTTTAATTAATTTTATTCGACGGATTGAGCTAGACGCGTTCAAATTTTTTTATAAATATACATTATTAAAAAATATATTTTGTTCGTAAGCATAAACAAATCATATATTTATAAAATATTTTTATTTGTACTAACATGTAAGATTCATCGTGTACCATTTTTTCAATTCTCAATCATCATTAATAATTTCGAAAATTATGCATCGAAACGAATATTTCTCGACGAATAAAAACCACGTCATGCTAACGGGTTGTTGAGTAACCTGGGGAAACGAGAACACGATTTCCGGGCATACACGTGGCGAAATTTAAAAATGCCACGTACGAGTAATGAGGAGAATGTGGGACCCACTCGTACCTACCCAATCCGTTGGCGACAAGTGTCCACACATCGCTTTCCGGTGTGAACATAACACGCCGAGGGGCCGGAGCATGAACAAATTATTGCCTCCACCCGGTGTAGCCCTACGCCTTATGCACCGTTCTTAATGTAAAAAAAAAAAAAAAAAAGCTAAAATTTATAAAAAAAATCTCCCTTCAAATACTTAAGCTTAGTTTTTTTTTTTTTTTTTTTACTTTGACTTTTAAAAATTCATATTTTATGTCTTTAATATTTTAAAAAAATTATGTCGTTAATAAATAGGGTAAGATGATTAAATTATTCTTATTTATTGTGATTTTTTTAATATATTTTTATTATTTTCAAGAGTATAAATTTTAGTATAAATTACTAAAAATAGAGGATACAGTAATGAAACCTTGATAGAGAAAACTAAGTGCATCAATTTAAAATTTTAATAAATTTTTAAAATTCAGAATGAAAGAAAAACAGTGAATATTTATAAGTAATTTTTTTTGTACTTTAGCAACAAAAAAATATCACAATATCTAAAACTTTTACTATCTCAAATTTAATATTTTTGATCAATTACATCATCATTAATTATTGTGCGTACATATAGCGGAGTTACCGGAGTTACGACATTAATTTGTTATAATAATATAACGATTTTGATTTTGATGTGATAAATATTATATACCATAGTTTTGATTAGAAATATGACATTACAAGTATTAAAGAATTAGGAATTAACATGAAAATCAGAATATCTGAATATTATAAATAAATAAATAAATTAAATAAAACGTTCACACATCCAAAAAAAATTGTAAATTTTTAGAATATCGCAATACGTGTTTACTTTGATCAAAATTGAGACTAAAGTGGTCGAATTTATGCAATTGGAGGTCACTGGCGGTTGAACGAAATCACAGAGCACGACTTCTGTGGGACAAGTGGCGCAAATCTGTCTTAAAGGGCGGCGAGTTTGCGTATGGCGCAAACTCGCCATTTCGCAATCGACGAATGATAAGTCGATCTACGCCGTATAGATAAAACTCGCCGAGTTTAATAGGATGTAGTTTTATTTTACCAAACTCTCTTCCGTCCTCCCAAAAAATAAATAAGACATTCACACATTCAAATAAGATCATAAATAAAATATATATAATGAGTTAGGACGTGTTTGTTTTGATTGAAGTCGAGACTGAAGTGGTCGAATTTCCGCAGTCGGAGTTCGCTGGCGTTTGGACGAAATTGTGGAGCCCGACTTCTGTGGGCACGAATTTGTCTCAAAAGGCGACAACTTTGCATACAACGCGAACTCGCCATTTCGCACTCGACGAATGTGAAGTCGAGCTCTGCCGTACAGATAAAACTTGTCGAGTTCGACAAGGTGTAGTTTTGTTTTACCAAACCCTTCCCCTCCAAGAAAAAATTAAATAAGACGTTCACACATCCAAATAAGACAATAAATTTTTAGAATATCACAAAATATATATAATCAGTTAGGACATGTTTGTTTGATCAAAATCGAGACTAAAGAGGTTCGAGTTTTAAGTACAATCGGAGTTCGCTAGTGTTTGGACAAAATCGCGAAGCCCGACTTCTATGTGGCAGGTGGCGCAATCTGTCTCAAAAGGCGACGAATTTGCGTATCTCGCTACTTGACGCTCGACAAATGCGAAGTCGAGCTCCGACGTACAGATAAAAGTTGTCAAGTTTAACATGATATAGTTTTATTTATCAGACCCTCATCTCCTCAAAAAAAAAAAAAAAAAAATCATTCACGATCAAAATAAAATCATAAATTTTTAGAATATCACAAAATACATGTAATGAGTTAGGATGTGTTCGCTTTGATTGAAGTTGAGACTGAAGTGGTTGAGGTTTCGCAATCGAAGTTTGCTGGCGTTTGGACGAAATCGCATACCCAAACTTCTATTGACCAGGTGTTACGAATCTTTCTCAAAAAATGAAGAGTTTGCATGTAGTCCGAACTCGCCACTTCACACTCAACAGATGCAAAATTGAGCTCCACCTACAGATAGAACTCATAAAGTTCGACAGGATATTATTCTATTTCACCAAATCCTCCCCCTAAATTCTAACTAAAAATACTGTGACACTTACTTTAAACAGAATTGGTGTATTATTATTATCTTATTATACACCAGGTGTAGGCAATAATTTCCTATGGGTGGAGGGGCATTTCCGTAAATTAACCTTGCCACGACTTCATTCCTACCCTCGCTTCAAATACGTACAATACACATACACTGCACTACACACACACACTCTTTCTATATCTGAATCGGGACGCTTCCTCGGCTCCATTCATTAATCGACCTCACTTTCCCTATAATTACTTAGTTGCCCATCTCCTACCTCCTCCATCTCCGCCCCCTTTAATTTTCGTGCTCCGATCCTTCTCCTCCGCCTCAACTTCGCCCATGGCGGGAGCCACCATGCGCGCCGTCCAATACCACGGCTACGGCGGCGGCGCCGCCGCTCTCAAGGTGCGATCTCCTCCTCCCATGGCGGCGCGGCGCGGCGCCGCCCCCTGTTGATTCCTTTTCTCTTTCGCTTTTTTTTTTTTATGCTTAATTTTTGTTTAATTAGGGTTTAAATTTGTCAGATCTTGTATTTTTGTTATATTTTTGAAGTGGTGTAGAGTTTGCGGATTCGTAGGATGTCGCGAAACGATCGTTGCGAGGGTATTTGTTTAATTATAGGGTTTTGATTCGTGCATGAGTATGCTTTTAAATTGGTTTGGGGTTTGGGGTTTGGGGATTCGTGGGATGTTGTGAATTGGTCGTTGCGAGGGGATTTTATTATCGTTGCTCGGTATTTGTTCAATTAGGTATCGTTTGTTTCAAAAACAAAGCCCGGAATAAGGCCTTGTTCCCGGTGCTGTTTGGTACTTGGTACAAGGGATTCCCTTATCCCCAAACAGAAGTGAAGTTTGGAGAGAACAAAAGCTCCCCCTTAAACCGCTATCCCAGCACTGGGATAGCGGTTTAAAGGGGAGCTGTTGTTCTCCCCAAAGGTGAACCTTGTTCCCACCACACACACACCCCCCTCCCCCCCTCTTCCTTTTTTTTTCCCTCTTCCCTTTTTTTTTTTTTTTTTTTTATTTAATTAAAAATTTTAAATTTTAAGATATTTAAATTTATAAAATTTTAAATTTATTTTTTTATTTTATAAATTTTAAAATTTTTAACTTTACTTTTTAATAAATCTAAAAAGTTAAAATTTATTAAAATTTACTTATTTTAAAATTTATACAAACTTTTTATAGAAATTTTTAAATTTATATAAATTAAAATTTTTGCTCTTACTTTTGTAATTTTTTAAGACAATTAAAATTGAAATTTTTAATATTTATAAATTTTTAAATTTTGAGAATTTTTAAATTTTATAGCTTTTAAAATTTTTAATTTTAATTTTTAATAAATTTATACAATTTAAAAATTTATTAATTTTAAAATTTTAAAATTTATACTAATTTTTAAATTTTTAACTTTAATTTTTAATAAATTTAAAGTTTTTAAAATTTATATCAATTTTTATATACAGAATTTTGAATTTTTAAAAATTTATAAATTTTCAAAATTTTTAAAATTTTTAATAATTTTTTTTATATACAAGTAAATATAAATTTTAATAAATATCTTAAATCAAATATTTAAAATCATACAAATAAATTTTTTATTTATTTTTAAAAATTATTATAGTTGAGGGCAATTTCGTCATTTCATACCACTGCTACTCTCTTTTTCTTATTCCTCATTATCACACCAAACACAAATTTTCTTATATCTGATACTAATCTAATACCCAACCAAACACATTTATACAATAGTTCCAGCTTATTCTTAAATTTATACTTATCCCTAGAACAACTAGTTCTCTTTTTCTTATTCCTCATTATCACACTAAACACAAATTTTCTTATATCTGATACTAATCTAATACCCAACCAAACACATTTATACAATAGTTCCAGCTTATTCTTAAATTTATACTTATCCCTAGAACAACTAGTTCTCTCTTATCCCCTAACCAAACGCAGCCCAAACGCGTTTAGTTATGGATGGGAACAACAGTTCTCGTCTTCCTGATATAAGCTGGTAAAAGGCTGGAACTGCAGTCTTTTTCTGGAACAAGGCTTATTCTTATGAGAGAATAAGCTTAATTAAAGTAAATATAATTTTAATTATTGTATTAACTTTTTAATTAATCTAATATTTTAACTAATCTAATTATTTTATTAACTAATTATTTAAGTATTTAGGTAATTAACTAATTAAATTATTTGTAGTTAATTAAATTATTAATTATTAATAATACTCATTATTTTTAATTATTTTATCAATTAATTGAGCATAAGCTTAATTAAAATAAATATAATTTTAATTATTGTATTAACTCTTTAATTAATCTAATATTTTAACTAATCTAATCTAATTTCGCTTTCTTCCTTTTTTCTTGAGAAGACACCCGTTAGGAAATATATGATGGTTTATGTTCATAATCAAAGTTCAAAATTACTATATATCCAAGAAAAAGTGGATTAGTAAGAAGTTTAAAAGTTAAGTGAGGAAAACTTGTTGGTGTGTGCTATCTTAGCTATCTTATTATAACTATAATCAACTCTTACTTTGCTTTAACTTGTGTGAATATGTAAGAGACACAGAACATGCCAATTACCAATTATGAAACACTTTCTACATATCACATATAGTAATTCACCATCTTCAAAAATGTTATCCATGATAAGATTAACTTGACGGTTGGATAGACCAGATAATCTACTTCATAGGATAGGTCTCTGGTTTAAGTCTAGATGGCCCAGCTGTGGCGGGAAAAGGAATAGAAGAAGCATCTGACTAGTACTTTGTAACTAACCAATAAAACTAGCATTATGTTGTTGGTTTTGCTAATGTTACACCTAACAATTTCTTGTTTAGTTGCCAATACTAAAATATGTAAATGATGATACAGAGAAATATTTTCAATTCATTGCTTCTCTGAAATTTAGCATTTTGTGTTAATGTATATGATGGTAACTGCAGCATGTTGAGATTCCAGTTCCTTCACCAAAGAAAGATGAAGTGCTATTGAAAGTGGAAGCTGCGAGCATCAACCCAGTTGACTGGAAAATCCAGAAAGGACTGTTACGGCCTTTCTTGCCTTCGAAGTTTCCATATATACCAAGTAACGTTCTACCCAATTACTTTTGAGGAGAAGACTGTTATTAGATTACGTATGAGTCCCTTGTGTACCCTACCTTGCATGCTATTAGATAAGGTGTCGAATATATGATAGTAAAATCACTGCTGTACTTATTTTCTAAATTCTCTTATAAATTTTTCTTTTTCTTGATGCAGCTATAGGATACTAATTATTGATTTGTATATAAACTCGATCAGAATCTAAATACAGAAGCATACATCCTCTGAACGCCTTTTCTATTTATGTATATATATTTTTTAAATATCGAGTATTGGAGTTTTGTTTTTTGCTTATTTCTCAAAATCTCTTCACAAGGGATCATGGTCTGGATATCAAAAACTTTTGAAGATGGAATGCTTTTGTAAAGATTTCTGAAAACAATGAGGAGAAGAATCCCACAACTGTGGAGAGAAACAAAAGGAAAAAAAAAACCCACTGAATTGACTAATTAAGAGGAAAATGATAGGATAGATTTTTTCTGCAGGTTGATATTGTATTTTGCATGAAAATTCAGGAAAAATGAGTTGCTTCTGAGTGAATTCCTTTTAGAAACTAAAATTTCCATTTTCTTTGGTGTCTACTTAGACTTTAATTTCACTTATAATGTTAAATAAGTTACTCTGTTTTAGAGCTGTATTTCTGTATTTTTTCGAACTCCTTGTTGCACTTCTTTATTTTTTATTTTACCTGATGTAGCGTCCAACTTTTATGCCTTGTTCTTTCCTGGTTTTGTTTCCTTGTTTCAATATCTCTTGCTGTACTTGCTAAGCAGCTTGCTACATTTATTTATCAGTTTCGAGAACAAAATCAGCAACTAAATATTGTGTGATGCAGCTACTGATGTTGCTGGAGAGATTGTTAATGTCGGTTCAGGAGTGACTTCTTTCAAGCCAGGCGACAAAGTCTTATCTCTTCTTTCATTTGGGGTATGCATCCTGTTATTCTTCACAATCAAGCTTCATTGGAAGAACATGATGTTATTTAGTACTAATATCTGTATTCATTCTGATCATGTATCTTTTCAATGATGAGCATATTTTTGTTGGCCATCCTCTCTCTTTTGCACGCATTCTTCCCCTCCCACTCAACCACCCTCCTCGTCTTCTTCTTTGTTCTCAATTTGTAAATAAACCTCATTTAGATTGTCTGGATTGGGCCTGTTCTCTGTTCCAGTTGACCCTGCTAGAATTCACCCAGTGGTATAGATGCTATTGCCTAATTTCTCTACTTGGTAAAAGGAGTAAATCTAGAATACTTTTTTTAAGGTATGTTTAGTTTGAAGTATTTGAGAGTTGGAATGGGAATCGAAATAAATCGTTCTCATAGTTAGCATTTGGATCGAGGGATTGACATTTCGATCCCCATTCCAGAGGGATTAAAATCCCTCAAAAGTGATTCCCACCGTGGAGGTGGGAGTTAACTTTGATTCCAGAGTGTGTGAAAAAATAATTGTTTTTTTTCCCACTAATAATTATTTGAATTCAAATTTGAATCTAAATGTAATTTCCTATATTAAATCATAATTTCAAATTTAAATTTGAAAGACGAATTTTAAATTTTATTTTTTAATTTTTAATTTCTTACATTTTAATTTAATAGCGCTAAATTTAAATTCGACTTTGACCTTGAACTTGAAGTGTAAATTCAAATTTTTAAGTTAAAATTTGGATTCAAATTTTAATTATGAATTTGAATAACAAATTTAAATTTTAATAAAAATTTGAACTTTTTGAATTTCAATTTGAACATGATTTGGATTCCGATTACTCTTACGAACCAATTTTTTTTTTTTTATTTTTATTATTCTGCGCTCGATTCCGGCCTATTCCCATTCCTATTCCGATTTTGATTCTTATAAACCAAACATGTCCGCGTTCGATTACTCTTATGAACCAAACATGTCCTTTGAAGTAAAATAGGGCTGTTTACTTCTGCGTCATTTCCAATGACGGGAAATTTGAATAGATTTTTAGCACCGTTAAGCTTTGTCTAGGCTATTTGAAATTTCTAAGTACTGAATTTCGTGATATTTCGACATCATTTGTCTAATATTCAAGTAATCCCAAAATCGACATTATTTAAAGGTTAATATAAGTAGGACTTAAGATCACTTGATCACTTGATAAATGATGTTATAAAATCACGAGATTTGATTCCTAGCAAGTGCAAATAGTCTAGATCATGTTTGATGGTCTTATCAATCGTTGATATGGATGCTCGATTCTCGAAAATGATGCAGAAGTTAGCAACCCTGTTTACTTGTAGCGTAGCCTTACTCTACTATAAGAATACTGACACTACATTAGGGGGCACTGAACTTCATTTAGTTTGCATTCTGTTGCTTAGATCATTAAAAATTTGAGAGATGCTCTATTATTATTATTGGGCACTTGCACACGGAAAATGCTTGATGGTCTATATTTTGATAATGACAGCAAGGAGGTGGCTTCGCCGAGTATGCTGTGGCCCCAGCCGGCCTGACTGTTGAGCTGCCGCCCGAAGTCTCTGCAGCTGAAGCTGCAGGCCTCCCCATCGCCGGCGCAACCGCACTGCAATCGCTCAGGCGCAGTGGAGCCAAGTTCGACGGTACTGGTAATCCAGCAAATGTCCTGATCACCGCTGCATCGGGCGGCGTCGGTCTCTATGCTGTCCAGCTAGCGAAGCTCGCCAACCTCCACATCACCGCCACCTGCGGTGCCCGCAACATAGAGCTTGTGAAAAGCTTAGGGGCTGATGAGGTCCTCGATTATAAAACCCCCGAGGGGGCGAGCCTGAAAAGCCCTTCTGGTAAGAAATATGACTCCGTCGTGCATGGCACGGTGGGGATCAGTTGGTCTACATTTGAACCGAACTTGAGCCCCAACGGGACCGTCATCGACCTCACGCCGAACTTCTCGACTATAGTGAATTCAGTATTCAAGAAGCTGACCTTTTCGAAGAAGCAGGTAGTGCCGCTATTGGCGTTCCCCAAAAAGGAGGATTTGAAGTATCTGGTTGAGTTGGTGAAGGAAGGAAAGCTGAAGACGGTGATCGATTCCAAGTATCCACTGAGCAAGGCGGAGGAAGCTTGGGCGAAGAGCATAGAGGGCCACGCGACTGGTAAGATCATTGTCGAGATCTGAGAGAAGTCGATGAAGTCTCGATCGATTTAAGATCTGAGACTACTGATGTGTGGGTGGTTTGTAAACAATAATATAAAATTTAGCCAGAGTGAGTTGTGGTGTAATATGTAAAGAGTTGATGGAACAGAGGCTTTACTCACTGCTTAGTAAATATAATATATGGTAGTGTGGGAATGCTATTGATTTTATGTACATACTGATGTTGGTGGAACTTTCTTAGCTTATATACATGTTAGTTTTGTGCTGTTAAGTTGGTGGGTTTTTTTATAGGTAACTGTATCCGTAAATTTTTTTTATGTAGTTTTATAGCTAAATTCAACAATTATTTCAAATAGCTAGACCTATATGAGATAATAACAAAGAGTGGGAAGGTAATTGATGTAGTTTTTTATACAGGGGAGTAATTGAGACATAGTTTTTTCTTTTTTCTTTTTTTTTTTTCAGCATTTTATTTTGCACTGTTGTTCTATGTAATAGGTTGGCCTGAGATCTATTATCTTGTTAGTTAGCTAATTTAAGCTTGTAGTGTTTTTTCACTAGCCTATTTGACATTTCATGTCCATTGAAAGTAATAAGGCATTACTAAATGCGAGACCATCAGTCCCCATGTTATATTTAGAAAAAATGTTATTTGAATGGAGTTGTTAAATAAAGATAAATATTAATTGAGGCATAAAGAGTGTAGAGCAAATGAAAAATTTGTCAGCGCGTCGTACTATTTGATGGTCAGGATTTTCTGGGGATCATGAATAGAATACAATATCAGGAGACGAGGGTTTAACAATTTGCCTGCGTTGGATAACAAAGAATGCCTAATAAATTCAAGGTTATAATCCTACCACAAAGGTTGGTATTGAGTAGAATTGGATTCAGCAAACCCTATCATGACCCCTAGCATATTCTAGCAGCTAAACCCTCCGCTATCCAAAGCGGCGGTATCATTTTATTCTGTTCAATCCAATTAGAACAAATAAAATGAAAATTTGGATGAGAGTCAAAAATGTACCCGACCAAAACCCATTAATGATTGTCTTTGGTGGATTAGCATTGTACTCCACAATTCTAGATCAAATCTCATCAAGAAAGATTTAAACCAAATTGAAGTACTTGTGAAGAGTTTTAACCTAGGTTAAAACTCTGACAAACACATTCTCCACATTGTAAGGATTAAATTTATCAATTGCTCCAACAAGAGGAGGTTTGCATCTTCATACGGTACAACAGCTCAAAAGCAACATTTACTGATAAACGCACAAAACGAAAGCAATTCTCACAAAATACTCATTAAGCGTAGACGTACTCGTTATGGAACATCAAAATGAATTTCTTGTTCTTTCTACCTGTTACTTCACTGTTATATTTCATAGAAATCCGTTCTTGAATTTACAACGCTTTCCAAAAGCAGTGCATCGATAACTACAACCGGTAAAAAGCAGCCCATAAGTGATCTTTTTAAGTTAAGAAATTATCACTAGAGGGCTCAAAATACGGCTGATTATCGTGAAGTAGCACTCCTCAAAATTCTTCGATGAAAAACAACTCTGCTGCTGATATACAAAAGCGGCAGGATTGGATGGCGAAGCAGACGAACTTCATACATTTACACCAAAATCTCCCCTCAGAATTGCTATCAATCGAATATGTCTTGTACTTCAATTATGCTGTGTTGACTGCAATTTTATGGTTCAAAATTTGTCAAATAAGAGCTAACATGACAGAAAAGAACAGAAAAAAAAGAGAGGTGAAGATTGGTCAGTTTTGCTTCAGTTCGGTTTTAGAAGTGTTTCTTAAAATTGAATCATTATGAATTGATGAACTGAAGCAACCGAACAAAATATTCACTTCGGTTGATTTATTCAATTTGAATAAATGTCATTTGGGCTAATATACATCAAATTACTAAAAAATGGTTACAAATAAGAATTTTTTCCTAAAATCTTTGGTCGAACAAAACTGTGGTTAAAGTTAAAAATTTCAAGTGTTTGATCAACATCAAAGGCATAATATGTCAAACTACAAAAATTTTGATTAATTCAGTTTATTCAATTTTTTCTGGTTCCCAATTCACAAAATCAAACTGAACCAAATTATAAATTAATCCAAACAGAATTAATAAAAATTAGTACGCTCAATAGACCAAATGGTGCTCTCCCCTTTAAATTAGGCACTACGAATACATAAAGAAAAGGATAGGGACTTGTAGGCTTACTGTTCATCCTTTGTGACGCGATAATATTTTTCAGCATGCTGGCGTTGGCCAATCAGCTGAGCAAATCTCTCATCATGAGTGATTACTATCAGCTGAAAATTCTCCTGTCCCTTTCTATCTTCCATTATTCTGCATTGATGAGAGGGAGAGAGAGAGAGAGACATGTTAAATGACCAACTCAGTGGCTAGAATATAACTTTATTTCGTTCAGGAATTAACCTTAAGAGAGCTGCTGCAAGGCTTTCAGCATTAGGTCCATCCAGATTTGTAGTTGGTTCATCTAGTGCAAGTATGCCACAATTGAGGCAGAATGTTTCTGCCAGCGCCAGTCTTATTATGAGTGAAGCAAGAACCTAAACATTGCAGTGAAAATCTTATCAAGATTAACATTAAAAGCAAGGATATCAGTATCCATCGGCACGGGCCATATCTATTGTGCCGTATCGTGCCAATAAGATACAGACACGATACAACCTCCGTACTGATGGCACAGCACAAAATTCTTTTTTTAAAAAAATTACTAAATAATTTTCTCAATAAAATTCAAAATATTTAATAAAAATACATAATAAGCAATTATAAAATATTGTTGCTAAAGAAAATAAATATTTCATGTCATTATATGTCGGCGCACATATATTTTTGTGATCGGCACTCATTGGCACGGCCTAACACGTACCGTGCCAGCAAGTTTTCGACACGACCCCGTGCCACAGCACTTAAATCCTTAATTAAAAATAATAAAAGGTAAGTGAATTGTGCCAAGAGTACCCAACTTGTTAGCATAACTTCATTTTGGTAAAAACGTACAGAACTTACCTAAACTATGGAGAATTTTGAATCGGCTACTCAACCTATCAAAATTTTGATTTTACCATCCAACCACCCAATTTGCTTGACTGGAATCAGTCAACAACACTTTGACTTCAAAAATTAAGCTAATTACTTTAATAAATTTATAATTACGAAACTTGCATAAAATATACTGACTAAACCTATAAAGATGAGCAACACATTCAAATTTTGAAGTCAAAACACCGTTGACTGACTCAAAAAGGTTGGCTAGCCGATTCAAAATGGTTCATAATTCAAGTTCGTTCTATACATTTTTACCTTTGATATTTAGTCATCAGCCTTTATATTATTACAACTTCAGTCCCTAGTCTCTACATTCTCTTGTAGTGATAACCTTTCTGTTTAAATTTCTCTGTAAAACTTGAAAGTATCAAAGTAAATGATGTTATGTTGTATAACTGCTGTGTGACATTTGGACTTCCTTATTGTGTGCCACAGTTGATTTTGTTTTTATGTCAATTATGCGACAGCTATAAGGCTATCACTTCATCCTTTGGCTGTTTTCTGTAGAGATTTAGCAAAGAAATTATGACTGCAGCAATCTAAAGATGAGGTCCAAATTGAAACAAAGGTAAAAGGTTGAGGACCTCCATGATAGTTACAGTCATCTTCTGCCAACTGATATCAAAGAAATCTAGTTCAGTGCAAAGCAGAGCCTCACCTTCTGACCAGCACTACATCTTCCCCTCATTTCCAGCTCAGCATCACCAGTTTGCATAAGCACCTAATAGAAAATACGACATTAAACGAGTACTACATTATATGTTGATACCTTAATAATTGATCTAACTTACCCGATAGCTGTATGATCGAGTTCCAGCACCCTCGGAATCAGAATGAATACTTACATAATCAATATCCTGCCCTCTGTATGTCTGCTGCCATAATTCTTTAATTATTTTATTTATCTCCTCCATTTTCATCGTATGAAACCGCATAAGCGCCCTTCACAAGAAAAGAAGTCTGTCAGGCTGCACAAATAACAAGTTTACTAGATAATTAGGAAATCAATCTCATCAATCTTAGGAAATCAATCTCATCAATCCCGTATCTACTATGATTCCAATCAATTACATCGCCTTTTTCATAAATAATTAACTTCTACATACTAAATGAAAGAGATCTATTCATTGATAAGTAGAAAAACACTTAAGTTGATCAAATTATTCATAAAACAGAGATCCAGTCCACATTAGCGGTACAAAAGGGATGTGATTGTATTATGCTATCTGATTAATAGTGAATTACGTTATGATTTGAATGTTTTGGTTACATCAGAAAACATGCTTGTTTCTTCATTTTCCTTAGTTTGTTGAGTAAGTCATGATTTCTAAACATGCCACTTCTTCCCGTCCGATTGACATTTTGCTGACTTCACTTTTTCAACATTACAAGCCAGATTCCCTAATTATAATCCCTTTGTGAGTTTAACTAAGGCAAATAGGCCCTAAAATTTACCAAATCATGTTTTTCAACAAAATATGTAGGGCCACAAAACAACATGATTTCCATTTCAACTTGATTCCCAGTTTTTTCTCAAACTGATCAACATAAAGAAAATTTGAACACCCATGCAACTTTCATCAAAGATAGCTGAACATGTCCAAAAGTGAGTGAGAAGAAGGGTCAAATTTAGATAGAAACCAACAAACCTACAATACATTCCTTCTAACCAAATGTTCCTTAAATTCTGCTTATAGAATCAAATCCTATCTAAAATTCACATTAACGCATAATACATATTAGCTTTTTCTGTGTTAGAACACAAGTCCAAAAGGAAAGATAATTTCAGAAAGGGTGAATTTTATGAAGGGGCCACTCTAGTCCTTATAAATATGTGGAAGTAAACATCGCATAAAAAGTTGTATACACAAAAAGAAAATGAAAAACTAGAAGTGTCGTCATTCACAACATAAGAAATACAATTCAGTGATTTCTACTTGTACTCACTTATCAAGAGCATTGTAATAGCGGTCCAAGTCCTTATTTGCCATTTCAGTTGTCTGCGGCCAAAGCAATAAGCAATGAATATCCATGCATCAATATCAATAAGATTGAAAAGCTAACACAAATCAAAATGGAAAAGCTGCACATCTACCTTAAGTTGGATAAGCTGATTGAAGTATCGCTTGTCGATGTCGTTGTATTGTGACTGTTTAAGGTCGAGCTTATGCTTCGAAATATTACTTTGGTAGACAGAAAGAGTTCCATGACACCTATTCAACTGCACAATTGGCATCATAAGTCAATTCAATATCTTAAGTTGATACTTGAAACATGCCAATAGGAGTAATAGTGAAGCAAGTAATATTTTTATGACAAACTACACCAAAAAAAAAATGAATTTTTTGTATGCATAGCTGTTCCTATATAAACATTATAGACAATAATCCACTGTGGATAGACAATAATGCATTGTGATACCACTGAAGGAAACATTTGATAAGAAGAAAAATATCCACAGATGCCATAATTTGCCATTAAGAAGGAAACCATCACTGCTAAGCTGAACTAATTAAACAAGAGAAAGAAAAATCAGATCTATCCAACAGTCAAAGTTCATCAGATAGTGGGTGTCTTCCTGATTTAACTACCAAAGTAAACATTGAAATATTTTTGGCTCAGAATTTGCGAAACTTTCACAGAAACTCAACCCACTAAAAAAGAATTTAGCATCGCCATTGTTTCAAATGTCTAAGATCATTCTCAGAATCCAAGCAGCCCCATTAAGCCAATTCAGAAACCTCATTATTCTGACTGGCTTGAAGGTATGTCAGATCATGGACAGTAAAGGTGGATAAAGCAAATGGTAAATAACCATGTGCATAAAAGAACTCAATATAGTAGAAGAGATGGAAGGGATGGAACCTCTGAAAGAAGCCTTTCTTTTTCTTGCAAATGTCTCTTGAGATCAGCTTCCAAGGTTGACATGCTACCAACAGATAGAACTTTCTCTTCTAAAGATTCTATCTCATGCGTGAGTTGATCTACTTCTGCTTTTGTTTTTCTATAATTTAAATTGTCATCAATATTCCTTTTCAATTGATCCTGATTCCTTAGTAGCTCCTTACTCCTGTTTAAATCAGCTGAAATTTCCTGTTTTCTGCTCTCACATTTCTGTAGTTGAGATTCAGAAAGAGAATGTTTTTCTTGCAAATCCTTGAGCCTTTCTACTTTCTTCGAATCAAGGTACCTGATATACGAAGGTTTCAAAAGTTATAAAAAAAATAAGAGAAGCCAAAATTATATGAAACCCACTAGGATTCAAGGATTTAAGTATCCATCGGCACGGGCCGTATCTACCGTGCCGTACCGTGCCAACAAGATACCGACACGATACAGCTCCCGTGCCGATGGCACAGTTCAAAACCTTTTTTTCTTAAAATTACTAAATAATTTTCTTAATAAAGTTTAAAATATTTGATAAAAATACATAATAAGCAATTAAAAAATTTGATTGCTAAAGAAATTAAATATTTCATGCCATTATGTGTCGGCACGCATGTATTTTTTGTAACCGGCACTCATCGGCACGGCTCGGCACGCACCGTGCCGTACGGTGCCGACAAATTTTCGGCACGACCCCGTACCACGGCACTTAAATCCTTGCTGGGATTACAGCTTTTCACTATAGCAGAAGCAGAATCTTCAAACTGAATTTTCAGCCTTTTTGAGGCCAGAAAAGCTCATTGGCTTCCTGTCCACATCAAAAGCTCCAGACTATTTGTAGCCAGATGTCAGGTTCCTCTGCGGAGCTTCTGCTTTCTAGAGTAGAGAAGCGGTTTGGAAGTAACGCCAACCAGGCGCAAAAGATGTTAAAACCTATCATTGGCTCAAACATACTCTTTAATTCGTGCATTAAGTGTCAAAAGTGTTTCGATTTCTTGTTGGAATCTCCTCTTTCTTTCTGCTTGCTCATCATATTCCTGTTCAAGTTTGGACTTTGAACTCGTGTGTTCCTGGAGCAACTTCTCCTTTTCCTTTACCAATGGACCCAGAGCATCTTCTAAATGCTGGAAAGATCACAATAGGACTAATTAACAGGTGATATCTACTGTAATCTTGATCTAATATTTTCAGCATAAAATATGAGAATAATTGTAAAAGAGTAAGCATGAAATTGAAAATCAACAGAACATTTCCCAACAATAATTGAAAGATTAACGTCCAGTCTATGAGACAATAACCATGGTATCAAACACTGTCCAATCTTTGGCACCTGAATGGTACAGACATATTAATACAAGCATAAGTTAACAACAAAGTACCTCAATTCCGTCCTTTTGAACATAACCAAGATGTAAAAATGAATATCAACAAACTATGTGATGAATTTCCAGAATTCTTATGCCTTGCACTCTAGATTTCACATGCTCATAGTTGTAATCAATAGTTCTTTCATTGTATATTTTACTACCATTATTGCCTGAATGAAGAGGCTATTCTATAGTTGCTTTTCATTTGGACTGCAACACCGTTGTGGCATGCATATGGCTATCCTTAATGACCAAATAAAAGCCCCTAATTTTCCTAGCTTATAACATGTAAGCCATTAGCACAGAAAGTTATGATAAATAAGTTCGATAGATTATGAGTTCTTTTTTGTATTAAAGAAAATTTACTATTTCATGTACATGAGAGACTCCCTAAGAGTGACCCTTCTTACTACAAAAGGAAAAAAAGTGAATATTTGGGAGAAGATGATTTACCTTCTCATCAAGGTCTGCTTGAGTTTTATCCTCAGCTAGAAGAACTAAATCCTCTTCTGCTTTCTTGACTTTATGCAATATGCTAGATGCTTTTAGCTTCTCCTCTCTTAACGCATGCCACCTCATCTGAATGTTCGATAGATCGTCACTGAGGAATCTCTGCTCTTCCCGAAGATTCTCAACTTCGGTATTCAGTGTGTCTCTGCCCAATAAAGTACCATGATCTCAAAGATTAGAAGCACTTACGTTAAAAAATGTTATAAAAATCATCACTAGATAACTACAACAATCTAAATCATTAACTTTCTGTAATCCACATATCTTACAGCCAATGAATAAGTAAGAGGATTTTAACGTAGTAATTTTTCCTAGTTCTACGCAAAATCCAAATGAGCAGTCAAGATGTTTGCAACATGCAGATATATACTAATTCTAACTTCTGACTAAGAATTTTTTCACCTTAAGAATAAATAGAAGTAATAGTTTCAATACCCAATAATTTGTTGAGGTGAGGAATTGACTATTAAACCTCAAAATTTACAGGATTTGGACTCGGTTTATCCCACTATTAGAAACTACATCGACGATATCATATTCTAAGTCATCCATAGCAGTTCCATTCTCATCCTTCGATAATACATGCCATCCAAATTATAATACAGATAGTAATTAAACTAAATGAATCAAAACAATTTACCATTCTAAATTTGTCTCATATTTATTTCTAAGCATCAATGTATGAAGACTAAAACTGCATACATGATACATGAGATAGAATGCCACTGCACATACTTGCACTTGAAATTTTAACTGTACTTCATTTAAGAATTCTTGAAAAAAGAAAAAGATTACCTTTTGCTCTGCAAAGCATTCAATTGTAATTGAATTTCCTCCATTGTTTTGGCACCTTGCCCTCTAGAATCAAGCTTATATTCGAGTTCTTCAACTTGAGGTTTGAAATTGTGGATTTCCTGCAAAAGCCGGTCAACGGCTTCTGTGGGTTGTACCAAAGCTTCCACAGCATCTTTATCTGCCTTGACATGAGCCAGAACCCCTACTAGCTGCAGTTAAAGTGCCATTTTCATTGTCAATCCCATCCGTAAAAGGGCATATCAGCGCATTGTATTAGAGTTGTAGCGGTAGGCTTAGTGGTTGTCGAAGCAAGAAAAGAAGAGAACACTTGGTAAACCAACAACAGAGCTCAGGATAGTAGAATGACGCATCATCTATATATTAATTTAATATGTACGATAAATGGATGTTAAGGATTGTGCATAGAAACAAGCAAGAAAAATAACTCCATTTAAATATGAGGATAAAAAAAAAAAAAACAGGAAGCAAATGCGGTTTGTCAAGGTACGAGGTTGAATAAATATATCACAATGAGAGAAATTGAAAATTAGAGGTAAACAATTACATCATCAAATGCCTGCATCTTCTGATTGAGCTCCTCCATTAGCTCATTCAAAGTCTTCTCCGCCAAAGGTATAGTTTCTTTTCCGAGCTTCACACATTCCTCATATATCATACGGAGCTTGTCCAACTGCTGGAAGTTTGTATCAGCATTCGAGCACTCCACTGCTAATAACTTCATATGCTCAGCCGAACTTGCACTTTTCACTCTTTGCTGAGAAGAATAAAAAAGCCTCATTAATGTGAATCTTAAAAAATGTAGGGCCTTTTTGGCCTAGCTTGTGGTAGTATTGTTTTAACTAGAACTGTTCAAAGAAGCACCAATGCCTTTTTCTTTCATTAGAATATCCTCAACAGCTTCCTGCTGCAACAGAAGCAGAATCTCCGAAATGGAGCTTCTATGTTTATGGCCAAAAGCCCATTTAAGCTTCCCCCACAACAAAGCTCCAAACATGTTCTTCGCCAAATGCATGGTTTTTAGAAGCTTCTCTAATCTAGAAGCTAGCTGAATTGGCATGTAGGTTCACAAACAAGAGACAAAGGGAGCTTCCAAAGATATGATAATAGGTAGAATCGTATGGAGATTCCCTTGGCCACTTTGTAATAGACCCTTCAACTTTGGTTTTTCTGAACAACAACCTCTAAACTTTTGCTTGCTTTGAGTTATTCTATCAATTGGATTGGGGATTTCTATGTACTGTTAAATGTTAATGGAACCCACAGTTCCATCGTTATAAAAGCAAATTAAACTGTTTAATTTGGTTGAATCACGGTTAAAATTAACAACTTTCCCAATTCAACTGAATAAAATATCTTAAATCAAAACAAGTAAAAGTTAGGGCAGTTTAATCAAAAAAGTTAAAAAGAGTTGAGGGGTCTGTTTCAATATGTCCTGAAAGTGAGGTCTCCATGCATTTTTAACATAGTAATATGTCCGCTAACCTTCTTTACAAACTCGTCCTCTTCATTGGGAGAGAAAGGGCGTTCACAGCATGGACATATATGATGCGCACGAGCCACTCTTTCAAAAGGATCAAACATTTGTCGCATCCCGTCAGCAATGTTGTACTTGCTGCATAAATAGTCAAAAGATAAAAAGAGTCGAATTTTCGAAGAAAAAGATTGGCTGCAAAACATGAAGGTTGAAACATCAGTGATAACCTTTTCTGAACATCTCTTTTCTCCATAGAATCTAGAAGAACTTTAGGGAAGGAGTCGATGTCTAAGGATGCCGCAATTAGAGATCGGAGCTTTGAATCGAGAAATCTTCTCTTTGCTGCATGACAGGAACAGTAGTAAGGCATAGATTTTCCATTACCCAAATAACTGTCAGGGAATGAAACAAAGCAAGTCAAGTATTAGCAAAAACAGAAAAAAACCAAGTGAGATTTTTCCAAATCACTCTAAACATTATCTACATAAATTACTTTTCACCTAACTTTTTGTTCATTACGCTTTTATGTCTTAGAGATTTCTTCACTTCAATAACAGTTTTGGAGATTCTTAAAATAATGAAAATTTGAAAAAAAAAAAAATGGTATAGATTAAACTCAGTTGCCTTAAATTTGTTTGCAAATCTAGCATTCCCCTGCCAGTGTGATAGAAGCAAATTGAGATGCCAAGGTGGTGAGGAACAACTAAATTCTGCTTTTGAACCGCAGATAATGGTTTAAGCTTTCAAATGACCTTAACTGATCTCATATGTTCGAAAGCAGTTCCCAACAATTCGCTGACCAAGTTCGAAGCCTACTTGCTTCATATTTTCAGCTAAGTTCATATCTTAAAAAAAAAAAAAAAAAAAGAACAAAGCAGGTGGCATGGTCTACCATTCTCTCTCAAAAAACAAAAAAACAATTCACTGACCCCCTCTATGGCCAAGAAAACCAATGTCTTCTGATTCCACTCTGTAGGCTTTCCAGCTGGCTGTGCCTTTGTTCTCATACCCAGCTCTTTTTTTCTTTCAGACGTTATCTTACTGCTTTATATTATCTTCCTCTCTCTAATTTACAACTCAATATATCACTCCATTTTATTCATTCAGTGCACGGCCTTTGAACCACCTTAATGACCATAAGGCAAACTCATCCATGGTTACAACCTAACCATACAGCACTACTGGGTGCAGATAGGCTTGATTGAACAGCTTACAAGAACTTTCAATGTCCAAAAGCTGAAACCACTTTAGGCTGCAAATGGCAATTTATTTGCTTCTCACCACCTGGTCATCTCGGTTGGCATCCTATATCCCAGCCACACTAGCAGGGGATCATATATTAGCAACGAAGATTAGTGTGAGCCCAATTTTCTTTTTTTTTTCAGGCCTCATTTGGTACTTCAGTTTCTTTTTCTTTCACGAACTCAAATTCTATGCCCTTGAACACCTCAGAGAGTGAACTTCTATATTCTTGTTGGCTAGCTTCCTTCTTTTCTTACAAAAACAATGAAACAAGAGAGGAAAATTACCACTAAATTGTCTACTTCAGCAGCAAAACAAACCCAGTAGATGTATAGATTGTAAATAATCCACCATCGGCTGGTGCATTCAATTATATACAATTTGAGTTTCAGAGAAAACCAAGAAAAACGTAAGCAGAATCAAATGAGACCTCAAAGCATTATTTATATAAAAAAAAAATTCCTTATAGTGGATTCTCCTTTTCTGCACATCCCATGCCTCAAACAATAAGGTAAGATCACTCTACTGACCAACCAGTCTTTGAGGTTTTGAAGTAAGCTATATTGTAATATCTCTCATTAAGGATATGTATGAAATCCAGGAGCTAAATGGTAGTATCTCTCATTGAGGTCAACAATCTTTCACACAGATGCAAAAACAACATGAGACAGATGACAACATAAAGAAGATAAAATAAATAAATAAAATGAACTTTTGCCAAGTGAAGTTACACTCATTTGCGATGTACAGGAAGCAGAGATAAAGAAAAGAAAAGACAAATAATGCTTATACGACACCTCGTTGGTGAATTTACCATCCATATCTTTTTGAAGCTTTGACAGGTGATCTTTAGTATCTTGTATTTTCATTTGCACCAATTTTACCTCTTTCTCTGCTTCAAGAGTTTTAGAGTTCAAGTCATCATACTCCTTTTTTAGAGATCTGAACAAGATGATAGAAAACCTTATTATTTATCATAACACAAAAGGAAAAATACAACAATGCAATATACCGGGTGCAGAATGTTATGACAAAGAGTTTGCTTAGGCAATATGATGATATGATTGTGTAATAAACTTATAACCCACATATATGCAGAGATAGCAAAAGATTCCTTCCGATGAAGAAAATTCTAAAATGATCAGTTATTTGTCCCATGTGGCTACAAATTTTCCACCAGTCTACTTTTACCTATATTTGTAGGGATTACTTTAGAATCATCTGAAGATTATGTACACCAAATTCAGAAAGTAGAGTAACAAAAGTCGCACTAGAGAAACATCCTTGATCGAGATTCTTTTGGGTGTCGTCTTCCGCTAAGCAGTTGTAGGAGTTTAAAGAACAACACATAGTTAGAAGACAAATCTTGGCAAACTGAAGCTTCTGAATACAAAAGAAATGCATATGCCAAGGAAATAAGGAACAGGATGATAAAAATATATGAAAAAAGGGATGTAAATTGACTAAGATTGATAGCTTAATAAATTTGCTTTAAGATCTCAAATAGTAAATGCTACATTGGTAAAAGAAAGTTTACTTTGCCATGAGCAATGTGAAACTAAAAATTATAAGGTTATGTTGGTAAAAGGAAGTTCACCTAAGAAACAAAAAGCAGGTACCACAAAATGTAAAGAAATATAAAACTTAAAAAGGGATGCTATATCATTGGGTTAAATGATACTCATTTAAGTTGAATAATTACCTAATACACAAGTAATGTGTAAATCAAAATAAAAGAAAGGAACGAGTCTTTAGGACCAACCCAAAGGTGTTAGTAATCTCCTTCTTAAGATCCTTTTCAGAAGGAAGCCTCCCCTTTAGCACACCTCTAATTTTGTCTTTGTTTTCATCCATGCTGAAAGTTAAAGAATATAGATGTTACTTTCTAGAATCTCAAGGCATTAAGGGGGGAAAAAAAAAAGATTACACATTTTTTATAAAAGAAAAAAAAATTAGGAGAAAAAGCAAAGGACATGCATCTTTTTCAGCTTCCTCTTGCAGCTTTCTAATTCTTCCTTCTTCAAATCTAGTTTCACTCTATCCTCAGAATCACTAGCCAAGACATCTTTCTCACGATACAGAGCTTTGATCTTCTGCTCAATGCTAAATATCTCCGTCCTTTTTTGGTTTATTGTTGATTCATAGTCCCTTTCTCCCAAGACAAGAGTCTTCCTCTCAACCTCGATTTGCTACAATTAAAAAAATGTAAGATTTTATTTTGATATGAATAGTTAAGAATTTTTTTTCTGACGAGACGAGAAAGAACAAGCACCAGGTTTCTCTCCCGATCATCAATGTGTGCCAGATTAAGGTTTGATAGTTCTCGTTCCGCAAAATCACGCTCATTCTCCTTCTCTTTTGTGCGCTTTGAAATTCCAAACTGAGAACAAATATAATACAGAAATTATTTTACAAACAAATGACAAGGGCTGTTTCGCCAAGCTAGATCTTTTGCACACAAATATATATATATATATATATATATATATATATATATATATATATATATATATATATATATATATATATATATATTTATTTATTTATTTATTTATTTATTTATTTATTTATATTCGACTGCTTCTCACTACAACAAAAATAGAAACTTTAAATTAGAGCTTTTGTTTTGGGGACCCAAACCTCATTTCAACTTCCTGGCATAAAAACTTTCAGATATTTTGTTAGCCAAATGTGGCTACTCAAAGCTGGTTCTCCCAGTAGAAGACAGGCCAAACAAGTATTAAATAGAGTAGCAGAAGCTAAAACCAATGTGCATTTTCAGAACAGACCTTAGATTCAATCTTAGCTTGCCTCTGGCCTTCGATTTCAGAGCAACGAGCATTTACCGCAACATAACGCTCCCATAGAAACTTCAGTTCTGTCTCACTGGCTTTCTGCATAAGCAGAATGTATCATGCCAAAGCATTAAATTTAGTATTGCAGAAGCAATAACTTATTATAATGTAAAGAAATAATTTCTAGCATCATTTGAATACTACATGACATAAATCTAGGCTTTTGGCTGCATGTAAAAGGAGGGAAATAAAAACTCGGTCCTTTGCTGAGCTACATTATTTGAAGGTCATCATAATGGATTCACACAACCAATTTTGTTTTTGCATTTCAGTTTCTCTAATCATAAAAAATAGTAAGAAAGGAAGGTACAAACATTTGGAAAAAGAGTGACTCATTTTATTCAGCAGTTGTAATAACTACAACAGGAAGAAAGGTGAAAGATACGTGAATGAATATTTTCAAGATAAGACAATGATAGCCACGCAGAATCATATAAAGTATCTACTTTAAATAGCAAACTACAAGTTTCACTATGCAAGCACCTTCTTATCCTGTAAATCCTTCTCAAGATCTAATAACCTTGTCTTTAGTCTATTTGTCAGGTTGACAGCCACATCATTACTGAAAGGGGCATCAGGAAGAGACCCAAGATTATGCTTTGTAAATATCTTCTGGATGGTCGAATCACGTTCATGCCTCACCATATTATGAGCCTGAAAGATGTGCATTGCACCATCATTTGAAGCACAACACATGAAGTAAAATAAAATATTGAGGGCCTGTATGGCCTGGTTGGAGCTTATGTAGAAAATTGCTGTTGAGTAAAGTTGTTCAGAAGACACCAGCAGTTTTTTCACTTCACTGTGGGAGAATTAGAAGCTTCAAACTGAGGCTTCTACTTTATGGCTTAGAAGCTCATTTTAGCTTCCTGCCATTGCAAAACCTCCAAACCATTCATTTGCCAAATGCATAGCTACTGCATTTCAGAGTAAAAAAGCTATTCTAGAGACCAGACCAAACAGCCCATGAAAGGCCAAAACAGAAACCTAGCAAATTACATCAGCTTCAGCCTGAAGCTTTCCAATCTCACGCATAGAATCGTTGATGGTCTGCAACAGCAAGGAACTTTTAGTCTCTTCATCATTCATCTCCCTCTCCAGCTTATTAATTTTAGTCTCTAATAAACCAATTCTCTCTTCAAATTTTGTTTGCCATTCCCTCAGCTCCTCGTCAGTATCTAAATGTAGAGGAAGACAGTTGTTAATCCTGTAGAAAGTTGACATGCTGAGGACCTATTTTGGCCCAGGTGAAGCTTCTACAAATGTTTTTTTGTTTAGAGCTGTTTAGAGAAGCAGTAAGCTAGTGACATCTTCATTCTTAGAATCTCCTCAACAGCTTCTTACATCAGCAGAAGCAGTCGTTTCATATAGGACCTGCTTTTGGAACCCAATTCTCACTTTAGCTTCTCAACACAATAAGAATTCTAGATTTTTTGTTAGCTAGACTGTTCTCCAGAAACTTTTGATTTTATCAAGTACAGATGTTCCAGCAGAAGCTTATATTGGAGTTCTGCTTTTTGGGGTCCAAAAGCTCATTTTAGCTTTGTGCTCCGGTAAAAGCTCCATAGTTTCTGTTAGCCAAATGTTTGGTTACTAAAAGCTTCTAGTTTTTAGAGTAGAGAAGCTCCTCCAAAGCTAGGTCAAACAGAAAATATGATCAGGCCACAGAAGAGGAAGCGAGTACCTTCATTTTCCTCCGCGAGAGCAGCATATTGTGTCTGCTGAAGCTTAAACAACGTGCTTCTTGCAGTAGTATTGGTTGAAATCTGATCTTGAAGCTTCCTCAGTTCCTTCAGAGTTGTTTCAGTATGAGTGATCTTACTCTCCACGCCTTGGATGCTCATCTCTAGTTCTTTCATTTGGGTTTTCAAGGATTCTGATTTCTCTTGATCTTGAGCAATATTCTCGCGAAGCTGTAACAAGAACCATTATTAGTATGTCCTGAAACAGCACAGAGAATGTTGTCAAAAGAAAAACAAATACAACCTAATATGAAAAGAGCAGCAAATGCAAGAAACAAGTATCAATTGTTTGTCATGAATCTGAATTCAACAAGTACAAACTAGAAAATGACACACTTGTAGCATTCAACCTACTGATAAAGAATCATACATCAAAAACTTCTGGAGTTGACTCAAAACTCGGCAGAATTCTATCTTGATTCAGCATGATTTCAAGTTGACTCAGATATAAGCTCAGTGTACGGAACTTAGAGAAGTCAAGCTTGGAGAAACTCAGTTGACTTGGTGAGAAATCAGAAACTCAATACCAGTCATTGAACTCAGGCGAGTTTTAGTGCAGTTAAAATTAGCCTCTTTATCAAAATAACCCAGGCTTATTGAGGACAATATCGCATTAGGGGCTGTTTGGTTCTATGTAAAACTGTGAAAAAAAAAAAAAATCGGTGGAGAAAAATTTCGGTGGAAAAGGAGTTTTACGTTTTTTAGTGTACGGTTTGTAGGAAAAGAAAATTAGTTTTCAGCCACACTTGTTTGGTTGAAAGGAAAAAAATGAATGAAGTTTTTTCTTTTATTATATATTATTTATAGTTTTATACATAATAATTACCATGCTACATATATTATTATTATAACTTATATTTGTAAATTAAATATATCAAAATTATATTATAAGATAAATTGATAAGCATATAATATAATATATGTAATAGTATATATATAATACTACAAAATATTTATATAATATATATCTATAAATAAAAATATAAAATAAATATAATAAATTTTCACCGCCTATATATATATATATATATATATATATATATATATATATATATATATATATATATATATTAGAGAGAGAGAGAGAGAGAGAGAGAGAGAGAGAGAGAGAGAGAGAGGGGTGAGTGGTCTAGCATGGACCACTCACGCAGTCCACGAGCTCTCATATAAGATCGTGGACCACGGTGCAATGAATGCCGTGAGCCGCATTTCTTCCTTGAGATTTTTCGTTTTCCGACTCATTTTTTTCGTTTTCCACTAAAATGAGTCGGAAAACGAAAAGCTCATTTTTCCTTCAAATCTGTAAAATTCTTTTCCATGAAAAATTATTTCACGTCAAACCAAATGCTAGGAAAACTACTTTCAAGCCTGAAAAAAAAAATTCCGCAACTTTTACGTGGAATCAAACACACCCTTAGTTAGAAACATGTTAGAATTTATTTAAGTACAAAAAATGAATTGAGTCAAGTCTCTTCGTTTCTGAGTTATGACAAAAACTATTACCTTCAAAAGTAATATGAGATCATGATCTAAGGCCACCCTGGATGCATAATTGTGATTGTCAGTACCTTACAAGGGTCTCTTAGTTTCTGAGTTATGATAAAAACTGCTACCTTCAAAAGTAATATGAGACCATGATCTAAGGCCACCCCAGATGCATAATTGTGATTGTCAGTACCTTATAGGCTGCATCTTTTAGAGTTTGAAGGTGCTCCAATTTCAGCTTGTAAGTCTTTATCTCCTGTGCTTGATCCTTGTGAAGTTTCTTTATGACTTCCAGAGCTTTAGTGTAGCTATAATAATGGGGAAAAGCCAATAGGAAGATTAGGAAAATCTAGAACATAATGAATCCAAAATTAGAAGAGACAAAAATAGAAAGATTGGAAGTAAATAAAAGCCAAATGCGACAACAACTTTTATGTTACATGAAAATTTTTAAGTAAAACTCAAAAGAAAAAAAAAAATCACAAAAAACCTTTCCCCAAAAATATGTTGTCAGCTAGAACACAACTGAAGGACAACAACAATAAAAAATGCATCAATAAAATAATTCATTTCAACCTAACATCAACCCTCTAGAAGTTCAAATTGAAATTTTTGGCCAAATGAAACCAAATAATAGTGGGAGTTGCCACAAAAGCTTAAAACACTACCATGATTTATGAGCACTACACTACTACAGCAATACAGGCACTTAGTTTAATAATTGTTTGCAAAGTTATCGGCGTGTTATGTAACTAAGGAGAAAAAAATGAAGCAACAAATATCAACATGAAAGGATCGTCAGATGATCGCAAGGTTAATATTACAACAATTTCTTTGAAAAGACTACAAGGCAAGACAAAGAAGTACCGTGTAGCAGAAAAAATATCATCAAACTTCTTCTTCAATGTCGAAGGATCCTGTAGCGGCCAATTGGAGTCGTCCTGGTGAACAAATATGACGTTCTCCAATATAGCCTTTGAAACCCCCATCAAAGCTGGTATCTCCCTATCCATGTCGGCACATCTATAGCTAAGGCAAACCTTCTACACTCAAAACACCAATCCAACAAGCAATCAATTTAGTAATAAATCAAATCACATGTTAATGAGTAACAATTCTAAAGGGACAGACAAAGATTTACTTCTCCAGTATGAGGATTGATGGTTTGGAGTACACTCTCGATGGCCTTGAACTCCATCTTTGAAGCCTTCTGTGTGAGCTGGAATGATCGGATGCACACAACGTCCTTTCCTGCAGCTGTCTTGAACCTAAGCTTGATCTGCCCCTTTGTCTCTGTCTCTCCCGCCACCTTCACCGATTACCCAATTACTCAAACCCCACTACTCAAAACAATCAAATGAGGAATTTTAACGAGGTTTAACACCTTAGGTAGCCGATTCCACCATTACGAAAAGCCCAATTCAAGTGAAGCAATTCCCACTACTGTAGACAATCAAATGAGGGGTTTCGACAAGGTTCAACAACTTAAGGTCACTGTTTCCACAATTACAAATACCGCCGATTCAAGGGAAGCAAAACCCACTATTTTAAACGATCAAATGAGGTATCTTTACAAGGTTCAACACCTAAGGCTCACCATTTCCATAATTACAAAAATTCATATCAAAATGAAGCAAAACCGACTATTCTAAACAATCCATGGCGGGTATTGCCGAGGTTTAACACCTTAGGACACCGATTCCATAATTACACAAAACCCAATTCAATAGAAAAAAAAAAAAAAAACTCACCACTCTAAAAGATCAAATGTGGGATTTTAACAAGAGATTCCACAGTTACAAGGAATGCAAGGAAAGCTAAACCCACTACTCTATGCGATCAAATTAAGGATTTTAAAAAGGTCTGACAACTTGCGGTCACTGATTCCACAATTACAATAAACCAATTCAATTGCAGCAAAGCCTATTAATCCAAACGCACAAATGAGGAACTTTAACAACTTTTACCACCTTTATGTAACTGATTCCACAATTACAAAAGACCAAACTCAATTGAAGGAAAACCAAACACTCTAAACATTCAAAAGAGAGATTTTGACTGAGGTTTCGCACCTTGGGGTCGTGGATGAAGCTGTGGCCGGAGCGGGAGTTGGGCGGGAGCTCGCCGGTACACGATAGCTTCAAGCACTCAATAATAGTCTACAAAGAGAGGGTAAGGAGACCGTAAGAGCTATACTGAGATAAGCAATGGAGAAAAGCTCCAAGGGGAAGGGGAGAGGAGGGATGGAGAAGGGTTTAATTACGGTTTTGCCAGCGCCATTGGGGCCGACGATGAGGGTGAGGGGCCTGAAGAAGGTGACGACGTGCTTGTTCTCCGGATCGAAGCTCCGGATCCCCTTGATCAGCATCTTGTCCACCGTGCTCATCTTCGATCGCCCGATCCCTCGACCTCGATCGCGATCTCAATCTCTCTCTCTCTCTCCCCCTCTCCTCCTCCTCCTCCTCCTCCTCCTCCCTCGCTCCCCCTCGTCGTCGTCGTCGTCGTCGTTGGATAACGGTTTTGGGGGTTTTGATGGTGAAGAGAAGAGGAGAGAAGGGGGAAAGGAGGGAGTCGAATGGCGCGGTGGAAGAGGTAGCGCGAAATGGGGTTTTAGGAACGAGGAATGCTATTCAGACACCCTTTTCAGGTGTTTGATTTACTACTGTACATCTAATATATTTAGAAAATGTCTAATGATGTTTTTTCATTTTTATTTGAAAAATATTTTTTATACACCTAATTTGGATGTATATTTTATAGCTCATTTATCTAAAAATAAAAATTTTTTACTAGTCAATTCGAGTAGAATTCATCTCATCTTAAAATAAATAGGATATGTATACATCATACACTATATTTGAAGTGTATCAATAGTATTACTTTTCTCATTTGGAGTGTATATTTTATATCTTAAATAGAGATGCTCAAAATAACTTAATTCATTAGTGAATTTTATTTTCACCCTTTTTTTTAATTCAACAGCTATATTTTTCTCTTCCTCAGGCTTTCTCTTTCTAAAACGAGAGTCTCCTATCTTCTTCTCTCTTGCTGTATTCTCAGCTCTCTCTCTCTCTCATCCCCTTTTCTAAATCAATAAAAAATTACTAAAATAATTCACTCCAATTAATATATATATATATATATATATATATATATATATATGTAAACGGCGTACGCGCGGATAGATACTAAGAATCTCAATCGAAAATGTGGGGAGAAGAACGCATAAGAGAAGAATCAAGAGATCCGTGATGGTTACCAACCACCATGTTGGTAAAAAGACCTTAGGTAATGTCACAATCGGCTCAACCTAGCATATGACTCTAGCAATAGGCCACATAGGGCTCACGGGTTAGAAATACGATCACTTTTCGAAAAAAGAACACTATTACGGTGGCCAAACAGCTGGTGTACGTGAAATGCACACGAATTGTAACGATTGATACAATATGATCAATAGTCAACCATTGGCAAGTAGCAAACAAGAAATCCATAATAGGAAAGTATTGACTAATCAGGTCACATAATCTCATGGATATATCATGCCGACCAAGCAGGTCAATCAGGTCAAGTAATGAAATCCAAACAGATATCGCTCTACACTAAGTCATGCTGAATATAATCGAGAGTAAAAGTAGAGCAAACAAAAGTGAAGTCAGGTGGTGATCAGGTGCTCAACATGTAAGGTGTTCATACACAAGTAAAAAAAAAAAAGGGAAGAGAATGTCACCAAGCTAACACTACTGTACCGACTACGGATCGATGTACCCACCTAAATCAGACGAGGCACCTAACTCTCAAGGTGCTCCTGATAGTCGACCGAACCTACAAAAGATCCATAGAGTCAAAGACTAAACTCTACGCGACTTAAAGCCACAAATCACACAATCCCAACCTTTGGGAAACTAGTTTCTTACCGATTCTCGAACCCGTCAAGAATTCCTTTAAACTCACCGTAACACTTCTGAAACCCATGAAGTGCCCCGGAAAGACCAAATCTAAACCGTAAGTCATCTACTGCACAGAAACACACCAAATTGGGGTTCATGGGTCAATCAGACCACTCTACAGGTAAAGACTATAACAGTGGCCAAACCGTCTGTGTACGCGAAGTGTACATCAGGTGCATGGCAATCACAAATGTGGATGCTCAATGCTCAAGATTAGAAGACCGAAATATGGTGAATAGCCGAAAACTCCCAAACGAGATCTAGAGTCAAATCATAATGCCAACAATACTATAATAACAACAATATCCTCCCACTCTATTATGCATAGTAATCCAGGGACAATACAGATATTATAAAGGGGCAGTATGAGATATGCTAATAAACAACTCGAAATGTCGCAACTAAACTCATGAATTTGAAATGAACCAAAGATCTGGAAAAGCAATAACTGAATGAAGGGCTAGTAATAGGCTTAAGGGACCGATCAAGTACGATACCTAGTGAGGTAATACTATGCCAATGCCCGGATTGGAGTACCCACCTCAATTTAGGCGATCCAGGAACCCGCTGCTCAGCTCACGCAGAGGCTCCTGATTGCTCGGGCCTAAACCAAATCCACTGATCAGATACTGACTCACACAAACCCAACCCACCGACTCACAGTGTCTAAAATAACTAAACCACGGACTTAAGCATAAGTCCCGGCGGGATCCGCCGAAATTTTCGATAATCCACCGATCGAATGATAATGGTTCGAATAGTGCTTACAGGCTACCGAACTTAATGAAACTTTACCTGTTGCCCCCGAACGCTTCGTTTAAGGTATCCGGGCAGCAACAATCAACCTCGTGCCATTATTAATCCTAACTATGCCATAACTACTGTAAATGCATTCGGAATCGCCAATTTCGGCTCTGAAAATCTCCGACGCAAAACGGAAGTCATTGAACCAGCCAAGAAAGCGTTGGGAATAGTCAAGGACACCTAGTAATCATAACTGATCCACTAAATTGCTCGGAACGTGAGTTTCGCGCCGAAACGACGAGAAACTGGCGATTTTGCCGATTTACGACTCGTAAAGTAATTTTGACTTAACGAAAGCAACCGGATCTCGAACGAAAAGTCCAAATATCACGAGCACGCTGCCCGAGGCAGCCCAAGTGGCTATAATTGTAACTAGACCCCTACACTTTCATAAATTTGCATAAAAACATACATTATAAGGTGTTTAGGCTTGTTACTTTAATCCGAAGGCTTTCGGATTGATCTGAGGGTGCTAGTAGATGGGGCTTGATTTACTGAAATCCATGCTCACTGTCCAAGGGTTGCTCGGAATCCAGAAAGAGTCTAAGGCCAACCTAGAAAATTATCAAAAGCACACAAGGCAAGAATGTCACATGTTGTCCAAGTTTGCCTCAACTATGGTGAGCATTATGCTTAGGAGGGTCCAAAGGCTCGAGGGCTCACCTTACTGTAGTCACCGAATTGCCAGAATAATCGCCAGAGCAAGGTGGCCCAACAACATGGAAGATAAAGCTCAGTTTAAGGTTTCTTCACAGAGCTCAGGCTCAACGGGGAAATTAGGGCAAACAGCAGCAGTGGTGGGTCGAGAGAGGTGCCAAAGGACCACTCAAGTCCAACTTCGGCAGCTGGTGGCGGTGAGTGGCCATAGTTGGTTCTTGCCGCGAACTTAAGAAGCAAAGATGGAGGGCCAAGGGTCTTTGTGCGGCTAGGGTTTCCTAAGAGGAAACCCTAGGATCCCTATATATTGCATGATAAAGATGCAATTTAGTCCTCGTATCTTCATTATTTTTGCATGAGTCCCTAACTATAGGTGCATTATGCTAAGAAGTCCCTCCACATGTGATTTCATGCAATTTGATGCATAAAATATTGGGCTTTTTTGCAAAAACACGCTGTAAAAATAATGTTTTTCACGCTTTCGATGCTTTCGGCTCGCCGAAATTGAAAACGGATGTCACTACGTTGTTCAACTCAATGAGACCAATCAGGTAGCGATTTCATTTCATCGCGTTTAGGACTCGTTAGGTCACATTAGTCATGTTTTTTAGAACACCTAGAATTTCATGTTTTTGAATTGATAAATTCTAGAAAATTAAATTCAAATTCAAATTTCTGAATTTAAATTTCACAAGTATTACACTTTTTCTATTTTAACTCTAGTAGACTTAGTAGGTAGGTCGAAGTTATCGATGACGTACTCAATGAGGACTACTGATTTTTCGTAGTTCTCATATCCTCTGTTGAAGATTTTTTGCAGAGTTCTCCGTGGTTGTTGCGGCGATTGCGGACCAAGCTTAGAGGATCTTAGGCCATGTTCTCGTGGATTATAGATGTGGACCCCATATTATTTTTATTCTTCAGACTACTGTACTTTGGGTCTGATTTTTCGCTAGCTGTTTGTATTATTTTTTTTTGGAAATGTACTTTTGTATTTTGGAGTTCTGTAGTACAGTTCTGTCTGATATTTATCTTTAGTTCAGCTTCATTTTGCTCTGTTGTATAGTTTTTTTATACTTGAGCAGGTTTGTAATACTCGTGAATTTTAAATTCTAAAATTTGAATTTAAATTGATTTTCTGAAATTTTTGTAATTCAAAAGTCGAATTTCGGGGGTATTCGCGAAGAAGCGCCCAATGTCACTAAATGAAATCCGAACTCGGCGGAGTAAAAACGCCATCTAAACAGTTTCGTCGAGTTGACCTAGGTGGCAGTATCTGATTTTGAATTTGGCGAGCCAAATACATCGAAATACGTGCAAAAAGTTGGTATTCTTAAGGAAGTGGCTAAATGTGAGCTACCAAGACCTAAACGCGATGAAACAAAATCGCTACTGAACGGTCTCATCGAGCTGAACGATGTTGCAACGTCCGTTTTTATGTTCGGCGACCCAAAAACCTCAAAAAGCGTGAAAAATAGTGTTTTACAGTGTATTTATTCAAGAAACACAAACATTTTATGTGTCATTTAGCATGAGACTTCTTGGGGAGGGGCCTCTATGCACTTTACACCTATAGTAGAGGACCCAAGTGCAAATTCAAAGGCTTCAAGGGACTAGTGAGCATTTTATTACAAAGCTATATAGAAACCTCTAGGGTTTCTCTTGGAAACCCTAGCCGAACAGGAGTTGGAACCCCCATTGCGCCCCCTCGTCTTTCATCTTTCTCCCGTGCCCTCCTCGAATCTCGCCCCTGAGCCTCGTTGTGACCTTCCTCACCACCTGAAGGTCATCCCTGAGGAGCCAAGTCATCGGGCTTCGCCGCACGACGCTAGAGAATGAAGACTCCCTTTTTTTTCTTCTTCTCGGACAACGGTGAGCCAAGGTTCCTCTTTTCTTCATTTTTCTTGCCAAGAAGCATCCTCATCTTCTTCATCACCCCCTTGAGACCCTCCCTGCGCTGCCTTGATGTCAAAGAAGTCGCAAAGCCGCGGTTTGCAAGCTACGTCACCGGAACCCTAATTTTGGCCAGACTTGATCGCGCGCCGCCCTCGACCGCTGAGCTCGGGATCAAAAGTGTTGGTTCTCTTTTGCTAGACCCGAGGAGGCCACCCATGAAGTTTCAAGCCTTTTGGTTCGATCTGGGCATCGGAATCCAACACCGTAGATCTCAATTCTTGTTCTTGGCCGAGCCCCGCCGCCACCGCTGTTTCTCACTACCGACCAACCATCTGGCTAGCATCCCCTCATTGAGACAGTCCCTTAGGTGCCCTTGCCTGGACCTCTAGGTAGCTAGCTATCTCTTTCTCCATCCTTGCCCTAAGTGTAGCCTAGGTTTTCTTCTCCGGCCAACCGCCGCCCTAGACTGCCGACACCAGGTTTGGTGGAGAGTCCCTGTCACCTCCTCGACCTACTCCCATTGTTGCTTGCCTTGGTTTCCCACTCGAACCCGAATCCTTGCAAGCTCAGCCAACCCGAGTCCTTGGTGGTGTTGTTTTGGCCAAAGTTGCTCTGGCCAACTTTCTGGCCACTCCCCGGCCACAGCAAGGTGAACCCCTGAACCACCTTGACTCCCTGAGCATTATTCGCACTAGGTTTGAGCATATCTTGGATAACTTGGGTGGAATTTAATTTTAGTGATCTTGATCTCATTATAGGTTGCTTCTAGGACCTTCTCGGGTTCCGTGCCACCTCCGAACTATGAGCGCGGGTTTTAGTAAGTCGAGGCCTATCTGTTGATACCTTCGGATCAATCCGAAAGTCTCCGGATTAAGGTAACAAGCTAAAACACGTAAAAATACAAGTTATTATGTAATTTCTGGGTAAGTTAGGTACCTAGATGGAATTGTGACCACATGGGCTACCTCGGGCAGCGTGCACATGATCTTTGAACTTTTCGTTCGAGGTCCGATGGCTTTCGTTAAGCGAAATTTGAATTACGAGTCGTAAATCGGCGAAATTGCCGATTTATCATCATTTTGGTGGAAAACGCGCGATCTGAGTGATTTAGATGACTAATTATGGTTGCCAGGTGCCCCTGGTTGTTCCTGACGGTATCCTGGCTGGCCCAGTGACTTTCGTTTCTCATTGGTGACTTCCGAAGCTGAAGTCGACATTTTCGAAAGTGGTTTTCGATAATTATGGCACCGTTTGAGTTTATGGTTGAACATAGTTAGTTGCTGCTACCCAGACACCTTAAACGAAGCGTTCTGGGGTAGCATGTGAAGTTTCATCAAGTTCGGTAACTTGTAGGCACTAATCGAACTGTTATCGGTCGATCGACAAATTTTTGAAAATTTCGGCGGATCCCGGGACTTAAGTAAAGCCCACTGTATAATCGTTTTATACACTGTGAGTCAGTGGGATGGGTTTGTGTGAGTTAGTTACTAATCTGTGGTTTTGATTTAGGCCTGAGCAATCAGGAGCCTACACAAGAGTTGAGCAGCGGATTCTAGGACCACGTATACTGAGTGGGGTACTCCGATTCGGTCAGCATAGTATCACCTCACTGGGTACCGTACTCGGTCGGACCGCTGTGATCTTGCTAGCCATGGTCCTATGCTTTGAGTTATATTGCCTTTCATTTCAGTACATCTAGCTGCTTATACATTAACTTATACTGTAATGACCCAACCCACTAGCAATAATAACTCGTTGGGCCCAAACCACAGCCCAAAATGCTTAAGCCCAGTTATTATTACTAGTGCCCGTGTTTCTTGTGTACCCAATCACAATCTATTCACATCCGATGTGGGATTATTGGGGTGTCACATATTCTCCCCATTTAGGCCTGATGTCCTCGTCAGCCTAAACACACACACACAACCCAAGATCACCATGCGATGTGAGACTTGTCTCGCTAGCCTTGTCATCTAGACCCAGGCTCAGCTAATACTCGTCACACACTTTTGGCTGGTTATTGGCTATGATACCAAATATAACGACCCATCCCACTAGCAATAATAACTTGTTGGACCCAAACTATAACCTAAAATGCTTAAGTCCAGTTATTATTACTAGTGCCCATGTCTCTTATATACCCAATCACAATCCTATTCACATCCGATGTGATATTATTGGGGTGTTACATATACCATGCTTGATTGGTCATTACTTAGCTATACTTCAATTCATAGTATTTCAGTATCTCCCTATCCTTGTATTTCCATGATAGAGTAGGAGATCAGTTACTGTTATACAGCATGAGATGATTTCATAGTTGATTGGCATCCCGTTTGGGAGTTTCCAGCTTAATGCCGATTACCCGGTCTTTAGACCGCAAACTTAAGCATCAGCATTATGATCGCCATAGCACTAGCTTTTCTTTCACGTACACCAGCGAACTGGCCCGCGTGGTGGTGCTCTATACTGATAGAGTGGTCTTATTGCCCTGTGAGCCCTAGATAGCACCGAGTGGTGCAGAATTATGTCAGCCAGATAGGTGCCAGACAGTGGCATTGGCCTGAGGTCCTTGAGACCAATAGTGGCATTGATTGTGTACTTGGTTTCCAGCATTGATGCATAGGTCTTACTATTATTGATCATCATTTATTTATGCCCCTGTTTCATTATGCTTTAGCATATGATCTTTAGTACCCTTTTGATATAGCACTGTGATTCACTGTGATTATTATACCTGTCAGTTACCTGCTTTCATATCTGCCATTGATTTATTATCCCTTGATTATTGTATACAAGTAGGTACGACTTGCTGTTCCCCAGCTCATTGTACCTACTAGAATACATTTAGTTGTATCTCATACCCTCTGGTGGCCCTTTTTTTAGGTCCGTCAGGTGATGGGATATCGGAACGATGTTGTGAGGCATTTCGATAGAGTTGTCCCTATGATGCTAGCTAGATAGCTGGCCCGCACCTTATTTACTGCTTTTATTATACTTTGGATCTTAGTTGTGACTTTTATATGCTGTGATTAGAGATCATGACTTAGACATTTTATTTATGAGTTATCATATGGATAGATTAGTTGTGGATTTTATTATGATATTCTTAAACTGTTGATGTTGAATTATCTTGATTGTTAATAAACTCTATTGTGCATTATGTACTTGCCTAGCCGTGCGTGTATAGTGAAGACTATGCCTAAGTAGATAGAGAACTCCCTATGCACGTAGCGGATCTGCCTACATCCTGCGGATTTGTTTTCAACTTTGATTTAAAAAAAAAAAATTATACCGCTTTTAAAATCCCAGGGCGTGATAAGATTACTGACGCTTCGTATATGTGGGACTTTCCGTATATACGATAAATTTGTTGGCAGGTCCGAATTCTGATTACCTCCAAGACGTGACAGATTAAATTAGCATTAGATATTTTCTTATATAATTAGAGTGCAAAGACATAGAATGCCCAATTTATAGGTTTTTTTTTTGTCTTTTTCTTTGCTGAACACATGTCACTTTTAGTATCTACTATTTGAAAAAGTTAGATATGCATATCTATAGAAGAGGAGATTTTTTAAAAATAACCCTCTCAAATTTTGAAATTTGCAATCTAACCCTATCAAAATTTTTTTTGCAAAACTAACCCTACTTTTGCCACCTCGGCGCCATGTAGGGGTGCCAGCGTGAAGGCGCTGAAGCGGTCAGCGCCTTCACAATATTCCTATGAAGGCGCTGAACCGCTCAGCGCCTTCATGCCTCGTGTTGAAGGCGCTGAAGGGTTCAGCGCCTTCATAGGAATATTGTGAAGGCGCTGACCCCTTCAGCGCCTTCCTGATATATGCTGAAGGCGCTAGTTCATTCAGCGCCTTCAGCATATACTATAACCGCAGCCAGGACTTAGCCATTTTTCGCCGAAAAATGGCTAAGTCGGCGAAAAATGGCTAAGTCCTCAGTGTAAGCCAAATATGGCTTCTCAGTAGAGGCGCTGAGTGGCTCAGCGTCTTCAGTGAAGGCGCTGAGTGGATCAGCGCCTCTAACTTAATGTTAAAGGCGCTGAGCAGATCAGCGCCTTTAACTTAATGTTAAAGGCGCTTACCGCGTCAGCGTCTTCTTCACCACATAACCCCCCGCGTCAGCGTCTTCTTCATCTTCTTCATCCCATCCCGCTCCCCCCTCCCGTGAGCCCCTCCCCCCTCCCGCTTTGCCGATCTCCACGCACGAGCGAGGTCCCTCTTCTTCACGCACGAGCTCCCTCTTCTCTCGCGAAATCTCGCCGCCCCGATCTCCACATTGCCGATCTCCACTCGCGCCCCCGCCGCCCCGATCTCCACTCGTCGTCGCCGTCGCCGTCGTCGTCGCGCCCCCGCCGCCCCGATCTCTCACTGTGAGCTCGCGCACTATCTCTCTTCTCTCTCTCTCTTTCTCTCTCTCACGCGCACTATCTCTCTTCTCTCTCTCTCTCACTGTGAGAGAGTGATCTCTCACAGTGAGAGATCACTCTCTCACTGTGAGAGAGTGAGCTCTCACTGAGAGAGCTCATTCTCTCACAGCAAATAAAAAAAAAAAAAAAAAAAAAAATCTCACTGTGAGAGAGTGATCTCTCACAGTGAGAGAGCTGTGAGAGATCACTCTCTCACTGTGAGAGAGTGAGCTCTCACTGTGAGAGAGCTCATTCTCTCACAGCAGATAAAAAAAAAAAAAAAAAAAAAAAAAAAAAAAAAAAAAAAATCTCTCACTGTGAGAGAGTGATCTCTCACAGTGAGAGATCACTCTCTCACTGTGAGAGAGTGAGCTCTCACTGTGAGAGAGCTCATTCTCTCACAGCAGATAAAAAAAAAAAAAAAAAAAAAAAAAAAAAAAAAAAAAAAAAAAAAAAAAAAAAAAAAAAAAATCTCTCACTGTGAGAGAGTGATCTCTCACAGTGAGAGATCACTCTCTCACTGTGAGAGAGTGAGCTCTCACTGTGAGAGAGCTCACTCTCTCACAGCAAAAAAAAAAAAAAAAAAAAAAAAAAAAAAGCTGATTAGCTAGTCTCACAGTTAAAATCTTTAATTTGAGATAAAATCGTAGTAAAATCTTTAATTGAAGCTCTCTCACTGTGAATTCATTGTGAGGGAGTGAAGATCACTCTCTCACAGTGAGAGAGAGTGAAGATCACTCTCTCACTGTGAGAGAGCTTCAATGTGACAGAGTGATCTCTCACAGTGAGAGCTTCACCGTCACAGTGAGCGATCCCCTCACTGTGAGATCGCTCAAAGTGAGAGGTTTCACTGTCGGTCTCCGACTGTAAAGTTAAAAGTAGTATTTTGAAGTGGTTAAATTTTGTTTTGTAGTTGAAATGGCTAATCCTCGCATGCCCATAAGTGTTCATTGGGATGGACAGTTAGTTATCGGTGGGAATGGTCCACGATATATCGGCGGTCAAAAGAAGCTAATCGCGATAACTTCTGATTGTACATATAGTAGGTTTGAGACGAGAATGTATCGCTTAGTAAATTGTAGAAGCGAACAATTTCGTCTAAAATTTACTATTGGTTGTCCCACGATCGGTGGTGGATTTTTAGCTCACGAAGTACTAGATGATGAATCATTGGAGGGAATGATAGGATTATGTCTACATCATGGTGTTGTGACGGTATATATTGAGAAAGAGTTACAACCGTCGGCTAATTTTGAACCGCAAGGATATTACACCCAAATGCTCCACAATTATATTGATTTGGGTCCTTCCGCCAATTATATTCCACACGAAGGTGGTGTCGGAATGACAAGGTTAGAACAACAACCTAATAATTTTGTCATTTAGCATAATATTTAATTGGACTTAAAGATTGTATACATTGCAGAGAAAGTGAGTATGACCCGATTGAGAGTGTTGTACCTTGCTTGTTTAGTAGTGTGCCACCAACGACCACATGTGTGGCACCTACGACCACACACACGCAAGCCACGACCTCACGCGGACACACGCAAGCCACGACCTCACGCGGACACCGCACGCATGCCACGACATCACGCGAACAATGCACGACCTCCCGTATTGAACCAAGCATGTCTCATTTACAACTAGAACCTTCTAATTGCAGATGGCAGATCACGAGGACGCGGGGCCAGTTGATGGGTCTGTACTGGTGGACCAGCATCGCCATAGGTCAGCCTTTATCACGACTGAGGTAAGAGATATAATTTTTTATTTTTTCAAATATTATAAATAAGCTGACTATATTTTATATGTAAGAGCTAACTATATTTTTTTTTGCATTACAGGATTATCATCCCGTCCCGTTCGCAGAGCACGGCCGCAAGATGAACCAGTGGGAGCTTGATCACCCAGGGGTACTCGACCTGCTTCGCCAGTCGGGATTCTACGGGTTATCCCGACTGCGACGGTTAGTACTGGATCAAGCTCTACTGAGCGCTCTTGCCGAGAGGTGGAGACCGGAGACCCAGACCTTCCATTTGCGCCACGGTGAGATGACCGTCACACTCCAGGATGTGGCGGTCATCTCGGGTCTCCGTGTGCATGGTGCACCGGTCTCTGGTTCCACCATCCAGGATTGGCCTGCTCTGTGCATGGAGTTTTTGGGGGCGGCGCCTGAGGAACTCAAGAGACCTGAGGTATCACTTGATTGGTTATATCGAACTTTTCATGATATACCTCTGGATGCCCCCGCCGGATTAGTCGCAGCTACCGCCCGCGCTTATATGCTATATCAGATCGGCGGTAGTCTGATGCCAAACCCCAGCGGATACAAAGTTCATCTAAAGTGGCTACCACTTTTAGCTGACTTTGCTATTTGCGGCGCTTACGCGTGGGGCGCTGCGACACTGGCGTATCTATATCGGGCACTAGCTGATGCCGCGAGGAACGGGAAGGCCGAATGCTGTTGTTTTGCTACACTATTGCAGGTATAAAATCTGATTTTTGGATTTCAGATTTATCTTTATATTGGTAATATATATTAGTTTAATTCATTTCACCTGTTGGCGTCAATTTACAGATCTGGTCTTGGGACCATCTTCACATCGGCCGACCTACGCGCATCCTAGATCAGCCCGAGATGCTCGATCGACCCCTGGGTTGCCGGTAAGATATTTTTTTTCATAAAGTAGATTTTTGTATTTCAATTATAAATGCAACTAATATATATTTTTTATAATCTAGATGGGGCAACACTGGAGGGTTGCGTTACGGAACCAATGTCAAGACGTGTGACATTGAGTTCTACAGAGACGAGCTGGATCAGCAGCGAGAGGCGCAGGTATGTAGATCTTTTATTACGTACTTTATGTATGTAGATGTTTTATTCAACACTAATCATTTTGTCGATTAACAGGTTATATGGATGCCCTACACAGATCAGGTTATAGAGACATTACCTGATTTCTATGTGCATGGCTCTGTGGTCTGGCGTGCACGGACAGTCCTGATATGCTTTCATATCGTGGAGATGCACGTGCCAGACCGAGTCATGCGGCAGTTCGGTCTCCTGCAGCATATACCTGTCAATGTGGAGTCCATCCCACGCATCACAGTACGTGGGCGTGCGGAGGAGGACTGGATAGCATTTCATGCTGACCACATTGAGAGGTGGTCCGAGAGGCTTGATCACATTTTTGATCAAGCCCCGGCTGCTGGTGAGGACCCACTGCAAGCGGTATCCATATACATGCAGTGGTACTGGAGCATTACACGACGATGGATTTCTCATCCAGTACAGCGTCCTCCGCTGACTTTCCACCCTCGTGGACATATCGAGAGATCACTGGTATTAAAATTTATATATATAAATTTACTATATACAACTTTCCTGAACCGCAAATTTAATTTTAATTTCTAATTTATAATGCAGGCCGACACACTACGTCATGTTAAAACCATTGTCGACCAGATTTGGCAGCACCCACCGCCGACTGATACTATTATTCGGACTTTGAGGGAAATGAGCGGCGATATTCAGATGGTACTACAGCATGTACCATCTGAACCTACGGCCAGAGAGGCAGCCGGACCTTCAAATGAGGGAGCGACCTCGAGTCATCAGGTACCATTTAGCATAGAATTCAAATTAAGATTTCAAATTCATATTAACAAACTGTTTACACTCTTTCAGGTGCCACGATCTCCATCTCCTACCATTCAGGCACCGATGGCATTTCCTTCGACGTCAGCATCGCTCCCGCCGCCAGTCTCACGGACATCATTTTCATCGACATATTCACGCCGTCGTCCAAGGTCATCATCGCCACACGAGATCGAGCATATAGCGTCACAGGATGAGGGTGGTATCATCGAGGAGCTCGATCAGTCGGCAGCAGTCGAGCTTCTCGATGATATACCTATCATCGACCTTGCTGTTCCACGTGGGCGAGGGCGAGGGCGAGGGCGTGGACGTGGGCGTGGGCGAGGACGTCGAGGTCGAGGACGTGCTCAAAATTGAGCTTTTGAGCTCAATTTTTGTAAATTTTAATTTTTGATGTTACTGAAGCCTCAATTTTTGTAAATTTTATTCTTTGATGCTATGAAATGATTGTTGGTGATCAACTGCTGTTTGTGAATGTACTTTTTTACTTCTTCAATGTTATTTGTCAATGTTTGAACTTCTTGTATAAATTTGGGATTTTTTTAAGGTGATATTAAGTATTGTTTGTGGGTGCAGTTGAAGGCGCTGAGCCAGTCAGCGCCTTCAATGTTTTGCACTAAAGGCGCTGAGCGGCTCAGCGCCTTCAGTGTTTTGCACTAAAGGCGCTGAGCAGCTCAGCGTCTTTAGTGTTTTGCACTAAAGGCGCTGAGGGGTTCAGCGCCTTCAGTGTAAATCACTAAAGGCGCTGAGCCACTCAGCGTCTTAAGTGCAGAACACTAAAGACGCTGACTGGTTCAGCGCCTCTACAGAGAAGCCATATTTGGCTTACACTGAGGACTTAGCCATTTTTCGGCGAAAAATGACTAAGTCCTGGACGCGGTTATAGTATATGCTGAAGGCGCTGAATGAACCAGCGCCTTCAGGATACATCATGAAGGCGCTGAAGCGGTCAGCGCCTTCACAATATTCCTATGAAGGCGCTGAAGCGGTCAGCGCCTTCAACACAAGACATGAAGGCGCTGAGTGGTTCAGCGCCTTCATAGGAATATTGTGAAGGCGCTGACCGCTTCAGCGCCTTCACGTTGTCTGCCCGACGTGGCGCCGAGGTGGCAAAAGGAGGGTTAGTTTTGCAAAAATTTTTTTGATAGGGTTATTTTGCAAAATACAAAGTTTGGGAGGGTTATTTTAAAAAAATCCCCTATAGAAGATATCACTAAAATAGTACCTAACATCTATAAACTTGAGATACAACACCTTCAAACTCAACATTTTAGAGACACCACAATTCATATTTTACTGATTCATGTTTAGAAACTACAGCTTGTTAAAAAGTTCCAATTTGCTTTCTGCTATTCTAATCAAATAAATAATATAGTGATTGAAGTCTCCATTAAGAAAGGGTAAGAAATGGCACCAACATTGCACATCACCTTCTTTTTGTTGGTACTTTCATTAAAAATGGTTCATTCTCTGCATTTCAATTTGATCCACAAGTACCCAGTCTACTCTCCCCTCTTTCCCGGAAATCTCACTAAATATGAGAGGGCAAGGCGCCTTTATGCAGATGATATAGCCCGCGGACAACTCTTGAGACCATCCCTCTTAGATCTCAACTATAGCGTAGAACATCTGCGCCCTACTCTCAAAAGTTTCCCTGGGTCCTATGTGGTAGAGCTCTACATCGGCACGCCAGCCAAAAGAAAATACTACTTAGTGATGGATACCAGTAGTCACATATTATGGTTGCAGTGTAAGCCATGCATTCATTGTTGGAAACAAGACAAGCCAATCTTTCACCCAGCCAGAGAGTCGAGCTCCTTTGACCCTATACCATGCAACCATACATTGTGCGATTTGAGTGACCAAGATGTGAAATGCGTTAAAGGCCAATGTCATTACACTATCGAATATAGCGAGGGCTCTTCATCAAGAGGTGTCCTTGCCTATGAGACATTAGGTTTCTCTTCTGATGAGCCCGAAAAAGAGTTTGTGCATAAATTTGTCTTCGGTTGTGCCAACGATAACCAACAATTCTCATTGCACAAAGAGTTGTCAGGAATTTTCGGCCTTGACACGGAGCCATTGTCACTGGCAAACCAGCTAACGGGACAAATCGGGGGCAGGTTCTCATATTGCTTTCCGCCATTCATGAGCAATAGGCAGCCGCCGATACTACAATAAAATTAGGTTATAGGGACACATGTTTGTGACACTTTTGTATAAATGTCCTATCTATATTCCATCGATATTCAAAATTAGATTATAGGGACATATTTTTGGGACATATTACAAAAATGTATCGCTATACACCCTAGCGACAGCACATATAACAACGCTAATAATAAGTGTCGGTATTTTTGCCAGCGACACCTTTATTAGATTTTAGAAACACTTAAAAGTGTCGCTATAGCATAATTTTGTTGTAGTGCGAGCCGGCTCAAATTCGGCGATGAGGCCATTCTTAAAGGCCCTCATGTAAAGACCATTCGCATTATCTATGTGGCAACTCAGCCGCTATACTACCTTCCTCTTTCAGACGTGAGCATTGCCGGCCATCGCCTCGGCTTTTCGCGAAAAGATTTTTCTTTTCACAAAGATGCTGAAGGGGTACTGAGAGGGGGCTGTTTTATTGACTCGGGTGCAACATATACTGCATTCAGCACAGGTGGCCCATACGAGCGAATAAGGGAGGCATTTCGAGCATACTTCAAGCAACTTAAGTTACAACCCACAAATCACAGCTCATTTGAGATTTGTTATAGTGCCGGACGAGGGGGTTAAGGGGGTCTTACCTGGATTGACGCTTCACTTTAGCGGCGGTGTCGATTACATGGTATCACCAGAGCATGTGATGGAGGAGATGGAAAAGAATATAATCTGCGTCGGCATAACAGGTCGTCCGAATGTAAACTTTCTGGGAGAACACTACCAGTACAATTACCATTTCTCGTACAATCTTCGAGATAAACTATTATCCTTCGCTCCTGCAGACTGCAGTCGAGTTGTGTGAGATGTATGTTTGGCGTACCTATCAGCATGCAGTTCAGTCATCGTAATGCATCTTAAGTTTTTAATTTCACCATGGACATGTATGTGGCTTTAAAGATCACCTATATTAAGAATGCTCTAGTTGCTCTTTGAAGGTGTGCTTCTGTTATTACAAATTGTTTTGGTGCACATGGACCAATTTTTATTTACTACTTCTAATTAAAGTTGTATATGCATGGACCAATTTTTAAAAGTGATTTTTTTTTTTTTTACTTGAGTGACTTCAACTAAACATGGCAGCTAGCAGGACTTACAAAATGGTATAGTTGAAAAGATAAATTTTGTGCTTCTGGTGTTGAAAAGATAACTTAATATATGTCCTAATAATATCTATATGTGCTTCGGGTGTTGAATGCAATTACAACTGTACTTCTAATACACACACTATAATAAAATTATGCTATAGCGACACTTTTAAATATTTCTAAAAGTTAAAAAAAAATACCGCTGGCAAAAAAATACTGACACTTATTATTCGTGCCGCTACATGTGCAGTCGTTAGGGTGTATAGCGACACATTATTATAATGTGCCCTAAAAATATATCTCTATAATCTAATTTTGGATATAGATGGAATATAGATAAGACACTTGCACAAAAATGTCACAAAAATGTGTTTCTATAATCTAATTTTGTTGTAGTGACAAAAGATGCAGAACATTACTTAGAATTATTAGGAATGTTAAAGGGTACGAATATCCGAATCTTTTACGGAAGCTTGAATCCAAATGGAGCGGATTTAATTGAGGCTAATAAGGATCACTACAACAAAATTAGGTTATATGAACATATCTTTGTGATATTTTTGTACAAGTGTCCTATTTATATTCTATCTATATCCAAAATTAGATTATAGGGATACATTTTTAGGACACATTATAATAAAGTGTCGCTATATACCCTATCGACTGCACATATAGCAGTAAAGTGTCGTTATACATCCTAGCGGCTGCACATATAAGTGTCAGTATTTTTGTCAGTGATACTTTTTTCAAATTTTAAAAATATTTAAAAATATCGTTATAGTATAATTTTATTGTTGTGAATGGTTTTAGTTATGGATATAAAAACTAAAATACTGGTTGATTCAGGTTTGGTGATGGTTCTGTATATTCAGGTATGGTTTTGGGTTTTGAATTTTTATATACAATTGGATACGGTTTTAGATTTTGATTTTTTATTTAAATTTAATTTTGGTTTTACAAAAAATCATCCCAAACCCGACCCTCAATCTCGAGGCAAACCAGCATAAGGGAGAAAAATCAAGCAATGTAGTTTGCACCCAATGAATCAGATTTTAAATTCGGATTCAAAGTTCAATTCATGTTTCATATTCGAATTCCAATATTTATTCACATTCTAAATTTGGATTCAAACTTTAAATTCAAATTTTAAATTCAAAATTAAATTTTAAATTTAGATTTCAAATTTGAATCCAAATCATGCCACGCCCTTAATATTTAGAAATTGATATTTTGGATTCAACTACCTTTACATTGTGGTCGATTGATTATCTAAGATGATAGTACTTATGCCGTGCAAGACAATAATCATTGACAAGGAAACTGCACGGCTGTTCTTACAACATGTTTAGACACACTTTGGGCTACCAAGCTCAATTGTGTTTGACCGTGACAGTCATTTCTCAAGCAACTTTTGGCCGTCTCTGTGGCCTATAATGGACACAACGCTACAACAGAGCACGGCTTTCCATCCTCAAACCGATGGTCAGACCGAAATGGTTAACCGGACGATTGTACATCTGCTGTAAGGGTATAACGCTCGACATCCTAAGACTTAGGACAAGGGCCTTCCTTACCTGTAATTCGCCTTCAATTGAGCCATACACAGTTCCACTAGCAAAACTTCTTTTGAGGTGTGCTGGGTTATTTGCCACAGGGCCCATTAGACTTGGCATTCACGGTCGAACAGCTGCAGACCGCCAAGGAGAAGAGTGAAATGGTGCGAGCACAACACTTCTTGGAGGGCATTCAGAAAGTGCATAACGAGGTGGAGCGACAACTGGTAAAATCTCAACAAAAGTACAAAGAACGATATGACCGGCATCGGACATCGAGTAAAAGGCGACTTCCAAGAAGGTAATCCCGTCTGGCTTTATTTCAGCAAGGAGCGCTTAAAAGGCGAGGGTAAGAAGCTTAAACCCATTCGCTATGGACCTTTCAAGATCTACGCAAGATTGATGAGAATGCTAGCTTGTCAATTGCAGCTGCATATAGCCTACATAAAGATGTATTCGGTCGTCAATGTCGAGAACTTAAAGTCCTTCGAGCCATTAATGTTAGACGATGAGTCCGGAAAAATATTACTATTCGTGGAAGATCGTGGTGGAACGCGAAAAACAACTAGCTGAAGGTTCTATTCTGGAACACAAAGTCACAACGACACGCAAAGGTGAACATGAATCCTTTCGAGTCGGAAAAAAAAGGTCAAAAGGCAAGTGCCACCAGGTGGTTCACTAGGAAAGTTGAGGAAACTGGGTTCTCTCTCACTCACAGTTTTAGATTTTTGCAAGTGCTAGTTCCTCTCAAAATTGGAAAGTTATGATTCTGGACGATCAAAATTTCGAATTAGGTGGAGTACTAGTTCCAACCATTTCGGATAAGACGGAGGCGATTCCAACTACTTTAGTTGAGATATGAATCGAAATGATTTCAGCGAATTAGGAGAATGACCAAACTGTTAACTAATTTGTAGAAGAATGGGATAATGATAGAATTTTATTCTTATCTTTTTTTTTTTTGTAAGCCTAAAAGGTTATAAATAGGAGTCCAATTGACTCTTATAAAGACACTCCAGTTAGAGAAAGCAAATATTCAAAGCCATACAAAGTTTTTCCACCTAAAACGTATTGTTCTTGTTTCTTTATAATCTAGTTTCAGGTGTTCATCCGAGAGACATTGCTTTCTCCTCCACCTCCTCCGACCGATTAATTGGTGGTTATCAAATATTTCTTAATTAATTGGTTAATACGCAGGAAAAGAATTTGTCAATCTTTGGTCTAAGTTTATTTTAGTCATTGGATCAATTAATATACCAATTAACACCCTTTCCAACTATAACACTCTTACAAATAACTTATCTTCTATTCTTTTGATTTGCGCTCCTAAATTTTCAATAAAGTTTCTAAGTAACAATTATCTTCTTCAACTAAATAGTTGAAAATAATAGCCCATATTAGATAGAAATAAAAACTGTCCAGTAAAATACAATTAAGAGAGAATAAGCGTTATTTTCAGTATATTGTAGATTTTATTTATAGATTTCTGTGTATCGTATATCAAAAATATAGAGAAAGAGATTTTATTTATAGATTATTAGGATTAATAATAAGTTAACATATATTTTTTAACTAATAAAAAATATATAACTTATTATTTTTATCCTTAACCTAAGAATAAATCATAATCTTATTCTTAAGATATAAGAATAAATTTCGATCTTATTTTAAACACAAAAAGATAAATCTTAGTCTACATCTTATATGGATTTGATCAAATTAAAACCGGCCAATATAAACACACCACATGACAACACCATAGACAGTATACAAACCGGGCATACATTAAAAAGAGGAGAAGGCATTTTCATTCGAAGTAAACTAGAGATATATTAAAGCTTCTTATTTACAAAGTAATCTTTTATATACAGTAAAGAAAAATAACGTAGGAGACTGAATATTCGGCTAATAAACCATTATTTTCAGGACTCTGAAAATTTTTATCAATATTCACACGACTACGATAAAAAAAAATTAATTGGACATCATAGAAAGGGACAAGAAATTTAAATTCGAGATAGTAGATAAAACTATTCAGTTCAATGATTCATCCCTTTTCTTCCGCATTCGAGCTCCCTAGGAAAAGTTATCCTCTGAATTCTTATTTATGCTCCTCCAATATAACTCTGCAATTTGATCTTGCCAATGCTTCCCCCAGTGCGATCTTTCATCCAGTTCCTAATTTTAAACAACTAAAAAGTTAGCACTTAATAAAGAATTATGCCAACCCAGTTCAAGTATAACTAATGGAGATAAAAGAAAAGAAAAATCTGATGAATAGTAGGAATTAAATCAAGGGTGATAGTGCAAGAAAGAGAGCCTTTTTATGTCCATAAAGAGAGATATGATCAGGTACGCGTGAGGAATTTATGTATCGATCACAAATATTTCTATAAATTTCACGTGTCTGGATCCGTGTTTGACGCAAACATGCCATGAATGTGCGAGACAAGTTAATGACGCATCCAATGAAAATTATATATATATATATATATATATATATATATATATATATATATATATATATATATATATAATTATATATATATAGAGAGAGAGAGAGAGAGAGAGAGAGAGAGAGAGAGAGAGAGAGAGAGAGTCCGGCTACTATGTTTGTACACGCACAAAGTAATTGGTGTTTGTAAGTTTTCTATCGTTAGATATATTTTTTGACTAATTTCATTTTTTAAATCATTCTATTCCACCAACCACTCACTTAAACCAAGGGACCCATTATTATTCTAACCACACATTTTTTTCATCCAACGCTAAAAACCTACAAGCACCAATGGCAGCGTGCACGTGATCTCTGAAATTTTCGTTCGAGGTCCGGTGGCTTCCGTTAAGCGGAATTTGGATTACGAGTCGTAAATCGGCGAAATTGCCGGTTTATCATCATTTCGACGCAAAACGCGCAATCTGAGTGATTTAGATGACTAGTTATGGTTGCCAGGTGTCCCTGGTTGTTCTTGACGCTGTCTTGGCTGGCCTAGTGACTTCCGTTTCGCGTTGGTGACTTCCGGAGCCGAAGTCGACATTTCCGGAAGTGGTTTTCGGTAATTATGACACCGTTTGAATTTAGGGGTGCACAAAGTTAGTTGTTGCTACCCGGACACCTTAAACGAAGCGTTCTGGGGCAGCATGTGAAGTTTCATCAAGTTCGGTAACCTATAGGCACCAATCGGACCGTTATCGATCGATCGGCAAATTTTCAAAAATTTCGGCGGATCTCGAGACTTAAGTAAAGTCCATTGTATAGTCGTTTTATACACTGTGAGTCAGTGGGATGGGTTTGTATGAGTCTGTTACAGATTTGTGGTTTTGATTTAGGCCCGAGCAGTCAGGAGCCTGCACAAGAGCTGAGTAGCGTATTCCAGGACCACATATATTGAGGTGGGTACTCCGATCCGGGCATCAGCATAGTATCATCTCAGTGGGTACCGTACTCGGTCGGACCCTGTGATCTTGCTAGCCATGGTCCTATGCTTTAAGTTATATTGCCTTTCATTTCAGTACATCTAGGTGCTTATATATTGACTTATACTATGCTTGATTGGTCATTACTTAGCTATACTTCAGTTCAAAGTATTTCAGTATCTTCCTATCCTTGTATTTGCCTGATAGAGTAGGAGATCCGTTACTGTTATACAGCATGAGATGATTTCACAATTGATTGGCATCCTGTTTGGGAGTTTCCGGCTTAGTGCCAATTATCCGGTCTTTAGACCGCAAGCTTGAGCATTAGTATTATGATCACCACAACACCAACTATTCTTTCACGTACACCAGCGGACTGGCCCCCGTGGTGGTGTTCTTTACCGGTATAGTGGTCTTATTGCCCCGTGAGCCCCAGATAGCATGGAGTGGTGCAGGATTATGTCAGCTAGATAGGTGCTAGACAATGGCATTGGCCTGAGGTCCTTGAGACCAATAGTGACATTGATTGTGTACTTGGTTTCCAGCATTGACACATAGTTCTTACTATTATTGATCGTCATTTATTTATGCCCCTGTTTCATTATGCTTTAGCACATGATCTTCAGTACCCTTTTGATATAGCACTGTGATTATTATACCTATCAGTTATCTGCTTTCATATATGCCATTGATTTATTTTTCGTCGATTATTGTATACCAGTAGGTACGACTTGCTGTTCTCCGGCTCATTGTACCCACTATGATATATTTAGTTGTATCTCACACCCTCTAATGACCCTTTTTTCATATCCGTCGGGTGGTGGGATGTCGGGACGATATTGTGAGACGTTTCGATAGAGCTGTCACTATGATGCTAGATAGATAGCTGGCCGCACCTTGTTTACTTCTTTTATTATGCTTTGGATCTTAGTTGTGACTATTATATGCTGTGATTAGAGATAATGACTTAGACATTTTATTTATGAGTTATCATATGGATAGATTAGTTGTGGATTTTATTATGATATTCTTAAACTGTTGATATTGAATTATCTTGATTGTTAGTGATCCGTCGGAGGAGGAGGAAAATGTCGCAGCGCCTCCCCGATGGATATCTGAAACCCGGATGAGAGAAAAAGAAGACGAAGAATATATTTGTAGATGGAAGAGTGTTTCTATTTTTACTTTCTAACTGGGAATCACTTTACAAGAGCCAATAGACCCCTATTTATAGCCCTTAGGCTTACAAAAGATAAGAAACAATAACAATTTTATTCTTAACCAAATTGGCTTTATCCAATTTGGTTTAACAACCCGATTCAATTAAACTACCTCGATCCCTATCCTAACCGAAGTAGTTGTAACTGCCTCCGCCTTATCCTCAATGATTGAGACTTATCCGAAGTAGTTGTAACCGTCTCAGCCTTATCCTCAATGGTTGAGACTTATCCGGAGTAGTTGTAACCGCCTCTCCCTATTCTCAATGGTTGAAACTTATCCAGAATTTAGATCGTCCCGGATCATGGCTCCCCAAATTTTGAGAGGAACCAGCACCTGCTGGATCTAGAACTGCAAGCGAGGAAATTGGGTTTCTCCAGCTTCCCTTGTGAACCACTTAGCGGCACTTGGCTTTCGACCTTTTCGTCCAATACGGAAGGCTTCACGTTCACCTTTGCGTGTCGTTGTGACCTTGCGTTCCAGAATAGTATCATCAGCTAGCTGCTCTTCACGTTCTACCACGAGATCCTCCATGGGTGGCAGTACTTCTCCGGGCTCATCGTCTAGCATTGACGGCTCGAAGGACTTTAGATTCTCGATATTGACGATCGAATACATGTTCATGTATGCGGGCAGCTCTAGTTGACACGCATTCTCACCAATCTTGCGCACGATCTTGAAAGGTCCATAACGGATGGGCTTAAGCTTCTTACCCTCGCCTTTCAAGCGCTCTTTGCTGAGATGGAGCCAGACTAGATCACCCTCTTGGAAGTCGCCTTTCACCCGATGTCGGTCATGTCGTTCTTTATACTTCTGCTGAGATTTTTGCAGCTATCGTTCCACTTCGCTATGCACTTTCTGAATACTCTCTAAGAACCGCTGTGCCTTCGCTATTTCACCTTCTTCCTTGGTGGTCCGCGGTTGCTCGACCGTGAACGACAAGTCGAAAGGGCTGGGGGGTAAGTAACCTAAGCACACCTCAAAGGGAGATTTGCCAGTGGAACTGTGTATAGCTCGATTGAAGGCGAACTGCAGGTACGAAAGGCTCTCATCCCAAGTCTTGGGATGTCGAGCGTTATATCCTCGCAGCAGATGTACAACTGTCCGGTTGACCACTTCTGTTTGCCCATCGGTTTGAGGATGGAAAGCCGTACTCCGTTGTAGCTTTGTGTCCATCATGGACCACAAGGACCGCCAAAAGTTGCTTAGAAAATGGCTGTCACGGTCAGATACAATCGAGCTTGGTAGCCCAAAATGTGTCCAAATGTGTTGGAAGAACAGCCGAGCTGTTTCCTTGCCGGTGATTGTCTTCTTGCACGGCACAAGTGCTATCATTTTGGAGAACCGATCGACCACCACATAAAGATAGTCGTGTCCCCGTCGGGTCCTCGGAAGGCCTCCTAAGAAGTCCATGGAGATACTTTTCCAAGGACGAGTCGGCACCGGAAGAGGAGTGTAGAGGCCCACCTTTCGATTAGCGGGTTTGGATGTGCAGCACAAAACGCATCCCTTCACAAATCGTGCCACATCGTTTTGCATGTGAGGCCAATAGACATAGCGCTGGAGATTCTGCAAGGTTTTGTTCACCCCAAAGTGACCTGCCACCTTCGAGGTATGGGCTTCTCGGATCCACCGTGCTCGATTACCATCTCTAGGCACACATAGTAGTGCACCTTTGTACAGTAGACCTTCTTGTAAGGCAAACTCGGTAGGTTGTCCTGCTTCGATGTCGGCCAACGCCACTCGAAAATCTGAGTCTTCTGCATACAAACTGGCATAGTCATGAAAATTTGGCTGAATCTGCATTAATGTCGTCAAGCAAAGTGCTGCCACTGGTGGTCATGATAGCATATCAGCCAGCTTGTTGTGAGCACCTTTCTTGTACTTGATCACCAGATTGAACTGCTGTAAGTACGTCATCCACTTCATGTGCCGCGCCTGTTGCAATTTGGATTGCGTTTGGAGATATTGTAGTGGGCGGTGGTCTGTGTGCACCACTGTCTCCTTGCCTAGGAGGTAGATTCGCCAATGCTTTACTGCCTGGTGTAGTGCCAAGAGTTCCTTGTCGTAAGTCGGGTAGTTCTTTTGAGCTCCTTGAAACATTTCGGAGTAGTATGCCACAGGCCGACCGTCTTGCATCAAGACAGCCCCCATAGCATATCCCGACGCGTCCGCGGGATATGGGTGTGGGTGTGGTGTAGTCGACAAACCCAATTTTTGAACTAGGTTCTCTGAGATCAAGTTCTTTTGGCTGCCGGGATCGATAATAGCATCGATCACCTTATTTTTGACTTGAACTCGGAAAGTGAACAACTCCTCTCTCTTATCAGTTGGATTTGACGGGCACAGGCTTGTCTCCTTCGGCATAGCCATCAGAGACAAACTAGTGTCCGCTTGATCAATCCGTCCGATTAAGGTAGGAGCATCACTTGTCGATGCTGCCATCATTGTTGTCGTTGCTGTTGTGCGTCTGTCACGATCGTCCTTCTTCTTCGGTCTCAACTCTGGATGGAGCTTCCAACATTGATCCTTGACATGTCCTGTGATTTTACAATGATCACAGTACAAATCAGGATCAGATGGGCCCTTCTTTTTAGAGCCCTTCTTTTTGGCCTTTTTGAAGCCCTCGGCAGACTCCCTAAATGGCTTCTCCCTGCGAGACTGTTTATTCTTCCGCTCGATCGCCATGGCTGTTTGGCTTGCCGAGGCGATATCACGAACACCGAAGAGGCGGAGCTCATCATTGATACGCTCCTGTAGGCCGGCAGTGAATTTGCGAAAAATCTGTGGATCGTCAAGGGAGATGCCAAGCGCCAATGCTTGGCGCCGGAAGTCGGTGGTGTAGTCCTGCACAGTCTGGTCGCGCCTTTGGCGCAGGACATGCCAGCGCTTCCATCGCTCTTCTTCATACCCCATAGGGTAGAATTCCTGGCGGATCAATCGTTTAAACTGACTCCAGGTAAAATCCTCATTGGTGGAATTTTGGAGAATGGCCTTCCACCAAGTCAATGCATGACCTACAAGTTTTAGTTTTGCGAAAATTACCTTGTTCGCGCTACTATAGTTGTAGAGGTCGAAGTACGTCTCCAGTTGGTCGAGCCAGGCGTCCAATTTTTCAGCGTCGACAGTGCCGTCGTAGTTGGGGATCTCGATCTTGGCCTCAACCTTGAACGGTTGTGGCCTTCCTTCTGCAAGCGACGGAGCGATGCTTCCGTCATCATCAGAGTCGTCGTCGTCTCGCGCACCCGAGGTACCCTCGGCAGCGCCCTTCATCGGCGTCACATGCGCCTTTGGAGGAGTTCCTAAGAGTCGACCGCTCTTCTCCACCGGTATTGCCGATGGTGCTGCAGATTGGGCCTTGATCCAATCTAAGACGGTCTTCATGTCATCAGACAATGTCGCAACTTTGGCGGCAAGGTCGGCCGTTGTCGCTATCTACTCGTCTGCGGACATAGTAGGCGGGCTCTTCGTTTTCCTCGTCGATGGCCTGCGGAAGATGTCGAGGACGGAGAGTTGTTCGCTGGTAGTTTTGTAGACGCTTCTGGTTCGCACCATACGTCAGGATCTGGCTCTCTGATACCACTTGATCCGTCGGAGGAGGAGGAAAATGTCGCAGCGCCTCCCCGATGGATATCTGAAATCCGGATGAGAGAAAAAGAAGACGAAGAATATATTTGTAGATGGAAGAGTGTTTCTATTTTTACTCTCTAACTGGGAATCACTTTACAAGAGCCAATAGACCCCTATTTATAGCCCTTAGGCTTACAAAAGATAAGAAACAATAACAATTTTATTCTTAACCAAATTGGCTTTATCCAATTTGGTTTAACAACCCGATTCAATTAAACTACCTCGATCCCTATCCTAACCGAAGTAGTTGTAACTGCCTCCGCCTTATCCTCAATGATTGAGACTTATCCGGAGTAGTTGTAACCGCCTCAGCCTTATCCTCAATGGTTGAGACTTATCCGGAGTAGTTGTAACCGCCTCTCCCTATTCTCAATGGTTGAAACTTATCCAGAATTTAGATCGTCCCGGATCAGTTAGTAAACTCTATTGTGCATTATGTATTTGCCTAGCCGTGCGTGTATAGTGAAGACTATGCCTAAGTGGATAGAGAAGTCCCTATGCACGTAGCGGATCTGCCTACATCCTGCGGATTTGTTTTCAACTTTGATTTAAAAAAAAAAAAAAAAAAAAATTATACCACTTTTAAAATCCCAGGGCGTGATAAGATTACTGACGCTTCGTGTATGTGGGACTTTCCGTATATACGATAAATTTGTTGGCAGGTCCGAATTCTGATTACCTCCAAGACGTGACAGATTAAATTAGCATAAGATATTTTCTTATATAATTAGAGTGCAAAGACATAGAATGCCCAATTTATAGGTTTTTTTTTTGTCTTTTTCTTTGCTGAACACATGTCACTTTTAGTATCTACTATTTGAAAAAGTTAGATATGCATATCTATAGAAGATCTCACTAAAATAGTACCTAACATCTATAACTTAATTTGAGTTTGAGGTACAACAACTTCAAACTCAACATTTTCATGTTTAGAAACTACAGCTTGTTAGAAAGTCCCAATTTGCTTTCTATTATTCTAATCAAATAAATAATATAGTGATTGAAGTCTTCATTAAGAAAGGGTAAGAAATGGCACCAACATTGCACATCACCTTCTTTTTGTTGGTACTTTCATTAAAAATGGTTCATTCTCTGCATTTCAATTTGATCCACAAGTACTCAGTCTACTCTCCCCTCTTTCCCGGAAACCTCACTAAATATGAGAGGGCAAGGCGCCTTTATGCAGATGATATAGCCCGCGGACAACTCTTGAGACCATCCCTCTTAGATCTCAACTATAGCGTAGAACATCTGCGCCCTACTCTCAAAAGTTTCCCTGAGTCCTATGTGGTAGAGCTCTACATCGGCACGCCGGCCAAAAGAAAATACTACTTAGTGATGGATACCAGTAGTCACATATTATGGTTGCAGTGTAAGCCATGCATTCATTGTTGGAAACAAGACAAGCCAATCTTTCACCCAGCCAGAGAGTCGAGCTCCTTTGATCCTATACCATGCAACCATACATTGTGCGATTTGAGCGACCAAGATGTGAAATGCGTTAAAGGCCAATGTCATTACACTATCGAATATAGCGAGGGCTCTTCATCAAGAGGTGTCCTTGCCTATGAGACATTAGGTTTCTCTTCTGATGGGCCCGAAAAAGAGTTTGTGCATAAATTTGTCTTCGGTTGTGCCAACGATAACCGACAATTCTCATTGCACAAAGAGTTGTCAGGAATTTTCGGCCTTGACATGGAGCCATTGTCACTGGCAAACCAGCTAACGGGACAAATCGGGGGCAGGTTCTCATATTGCTTTCCGCCATTCACGAGCAATAGGCAGCCGCCGATACTACAACAAAATTAGGTTATAGGGACACATGTTTGTGACACTTTTGTATAAGTGTCCTATCTATATTCCATCGATATCCAAAATTAGATTATAGGGACATATTTTTTGGACATATTACAAAAATGTATCGCTATACACCCTAGCGACAGCACATACAACACTAATAATAAGTGTCGGTATTTTTGCCAGCGACACTTTTTTTAGATTTTAGAAACACTTAAAAGTGTCGCTATAGCATAATTTTGTTGTAGTGCGAGCCGGCTCAAATTCGGCGATGAGGCCATTCTTAAAGGCCCTCATGTAAAGACCATTCGCATTATCTGTGGCAACTCAGCCGCTATACTACCTTCCTCTTTCAGACGTGAGCATTGCCGGCCATCGCCTCGGCTTTTCGCGAAAAGATTTTTCTTTTCACAAAGATGCTGAAGGGGTACTGAGAGGGGGCTGTTTTATTGACTCGGGTGCAACATATACTGCATTCAGCACAGGTGGCCCATACGAGCGAATAAGGGAGGCATTTCGAGCATACTTCAAGCAACTTAAGTTACAGCCCACAAATCACAGCTCATTTGAGATTTGTTATAGAGTGCCGGACGAGGGGGTTAAGGGGGTCTTACCTGGATTGACGCTTCACTTTAGCGGCGGTGTCGATTACATGGTATCACCAGAGCATGTGATGGAGGAGATGGAAAAGAATATAATCTGCGTCGGCATAGCAGGTCGTCCGAATGTAAACTTTCTAGGAGAACACTACCAGTACAATTACCATTTCTCGTACAATCTTCGAGATAAACTATTATCCTTCGCTCCTGCAGACTGCAGTCGAGTTGTGTGAGATGTATGTTTGGCGTACCTATCAGCATGCAGTTCAGTCATCGTAATGCATCTTAAGTTTTTAATTTCACCATGGACATGTATGTGGCTTTAAAGATCACCTATATTAAGAATGCTCTAGTTGCTCTTTGAAGGTGTGCTTCTGTTATTACAAATTGTTTTGGTGCACATGGACCAAATTTTATTTACTACTTCTAATTAAAGTTGTATATGCATGGACCAATTTTTAAAAGTGATTTTTTTTTTTTTTACTTGAGTGACTTCAACTAAACATGGCAGTTAGCAGGACTTACAAAATGGTATAGTTGAAAAGATAAATTTTGTGCTTCTGGTGTTGAAAAGATAACTTAATATATGTCCTAATAATATCTATATGTGCTTCCAGTGTTGAATGCAATTACAACTGCACTTCTAATACACACACTATAATAAAATTATGGTATAGCGACATTTTTAAATATTTCTAAAAGTAAAAAAAAATACCACTGGCAAAAAAATACTGACACTTATTATTCATGCCGCTATATGTGCAGTCGCTAGGGTGTATAGTGACACATTATTATAATGTGCCCTAAAAATATATCTCTATAATCTAATTTTGGGTATAGATGGAAAATAGATAAGACACTTGCACAAAAATGTCACAAAAATGTGTTTCTATAATCTAATTTTGTTGTAGTGACAAAAGATGCAGAACATTACTTAGAATTATTAGGAATGTTAAAGGGTACGAATATCCGAATCTTTTGAGGATGCTTGAATCCAAATGGAGCGGATTTAATTGAGGCTAATAAGGATCACTACAACAAAATTAGGTTATATGGACATATCTTTGTGATATTTTTGTGCAAGTGTCCTATTTATATTCTATCTATATCCAAAATTAGATTATAGGGACATATTTTTAGGACACATTATAATAAAGTGTCGCTATATACCCTATCGACTGCACATATAGCAGTAAAGTGTCGTTATACATCCTAGCGGCTGCACATATAAGTGTCAGTATTTTTGTCAGTGATACTTTTTTCAAATTTTAAAAATATTTAAAAGTATCGTTATAGTATAATTTTATTGTTGTGAATGGTTTTAGTTATGGATATAAAAACTAAAATACTGGTTGATTCAGGTTTGGTGATGGTTCTGTATATTCAGGTATGGTTTTGGGTTTTGAATTTTTATATACAATTGGATACGGTTTTAGATTTTGATTTTTTATTTAAATTTAATTTTGGTTTTACAAAAAATCATCCCAAACCCGACCCTCAATCTCGAGGCAAACCAGCATAAGGGAGAAAAATCAAGCAATGTAGTTTGCACCCAATGAATCAGATTTTAAATTCGGATTCAAAGTTCAATTCATGTTTCATATTCGAATTCCAATATTTATTCACATTCTAAATTTGGATTCAAACTTTAAATTCAAATTTTAAATTCAAAATTAAATTTTAAATTTAGATTTCAAATTTGAATCCAAATCATGCCACGCCCTTAATATTTAGAAATTGATATTTTGGATTCAACTACCTTTACATTGTGGTCGATTGATTATCTAAGATGATAGTACTTATGCCGTGCAAGACAATAATCATTGACAAGGAAACTGCACTGCTGTTCTTACAACATGTTTAGACACACTTTGGGCTACCAAGCTCAATTGTGTTTGACCGTGACAGTCATTTCTCAAACAACTTTTGGCAATCTCTGTGGTCTATAATGGACACAACGCTACAACAGAGCATGGCTTTCCATCCTCAAACCGATGGTCAGACCGAAATGGTTAACCGGACGATTATACATCTGCTGCAAGGGTATAACGCTCGACATCCTAAGACTTAGGACAAGGGCCTTCCTTACCTGTAATTCGCCTTCAATTGAGCCATACACAGTTCCACTAGCAAAACTTCTTTTGAGGTGTGCTGGGTTATTTGCCACAGGGCCCATTAGACTTGGCATTCACGATCGAACAGCTGCAGACCGCCAAGGAGAAGAGTGAAATGGTGCGAGCACAACACTTCTTGGAGGGCATTCAGAAAGTGCATAACGAGGTGGAGCGACAACTGGTAAAATCTCAACAAAAGTACAAAGAACGATATGACCGGCATCGGACATCGAGTAAAAGGCGACTTCCAAGAAGGTAATCCCGTCTGGCTTTATTTCAGCAAGGAGCGCTTAAAAGGCGAGGGTAAGAAGCTTAAACCCATTCGCTATGGACCTTTCAAGATCTACGCAAGATTGATGAGAATGCTAGCTTGTCAATTGCAGCTGCATATAGCCTACATAAAGATGTATTCGGTCGTCAATGTCGAGAACTTAAAGTCCTTCGAGCCATTAATGTTAGACGATGAGTGACGATGAGTCCGGAAAAATATTACTATTCGTGGAAGATCGTGGTGGAACGCGAAAAACAACTAGCTGAAGGTTCTATTCTGGAACACAAAGTCACAACGACACGCAAAGGTGAACATGAATCCTTTCGAGTCGGAAAAAAAAGGTCAAAAGGCAAGTGCCACCAGGTGGTTCACTAGGAAAGTTGAGGAAACTGGGTTCTCTCACTCACAGTTTTAGATTTTTGCAAGTGCTAGTTCCTCTCAAAATTGGAAAGTTATGATTCTGGACGATCAAAATTTCGAATTAGGTGGAGTACTAGTTCCAACCATTTCGGATAAGACGGAGGCGGTTCCAACTACTTTGGTTGAGATATGAATCGAAATGATTTCAGCGAATTAGGAGAATGACCAAACTGTTAACTAATTTGTAGAAGAATGGGATAATGATAGAATTTTATTCTTATCTTTTTTTTTTTTGTAAGCCTAAAAGGTTATAAATAGGAGTCCAATTGACTCTTATAAAGACACTCCAGTTAGAGAAAGCAAATATTCAAAGCCATACAAAGTTTTTCCACCTAAAACGTATTGTTCTTGTTTCTTTATAATCTAGTTTCAGGTGTTCATCCGAGAGACATTGCTTTCTCCTCCACCTCCTCCGACCGATTAATTGGTGGTTATCAAATATTTCTTAATTAATTGGTTAATACGCAGGAAAAGAATTTGTCAATCTTTGGTCTAAGTTTATTTTAGTCATTGGATCAATTAATATACCAATTAACACCCTTTCCAACTATAACACTCTTACAAATAACTTATCTTCTATTCTTTTGATTTGCGCTCCTAAATTTTCAATAAAGTTTCTAAGTAACAATTATCTTCTTCAACTAAATAGTTGAAAATAATAGCCCATATTAGATAGAAATAAAAACTGTCCAGTAAAATACAATTAAGAGAGAATAAGCGTTATTTTCAGTATATTGTAGATTTTATTTATAGATTTCTGTGTATCGTATATCAAAAATATAGAGAAAGAGATTTTATTTATAGATTATTAGGATTAATAATAAGTTAAGATATATTTTTTAACTAATAAAAAATATATAACTTATTATTTTTATCCTTAACCTAAGAATAAATCATAATTTTATTCTTAAGATATAAGAATAAATTTCGATCTTATTTTAAACACAAAAAGATAAATCTTAGTCTACATCTTATATGGATTTGATCAAATTAGAACCGGCCAATATGAACACACCACATGAAAACACCGTAGTAGATAGTATACAAACAACGGGACTCCTTATTTACAAAGTAACTTTTATATACAGTAAAGAAAAATAATGTAGGAGACTGAATATTCGGCTAATAAACCATTATTTTCAGGACCCTGAAAATTTTTATCGATATTCACGCGACTACGATAAAAAAAAAAAATTAAGTGGACATCATAGAAGGGGACAAGAAATTTAAATTCGAGATAGTAGATAAAACTATTCAGTTCAATGATTCATCCCTTTTCTTTCGCATTCGAGCTCCCCAGGAAAAGTTATCCTCTGAATCCTTATTTATGCTCCTCCAATATAACTCTGCAATTTGATCTTGCCAATGCTTCCCCCAGTGCGATCTTTCATCCAGTTCCTAATTTTAAACAACTAAAAAGTTAGCACTTATTAAAGAATTATGCCAACCCAGTTCAAGTATAACTAATGGAGATAAAAGAAAAGAAAATCTGATGAATAGTAGAATTAATTAATCAAGGGTGATAGTGCAGGAAAGAGAACCCTTTTATGTCCATACAGATAGATATGATCAGGTACACGTGTAGAGGAATTTATGTATCGATCACAAATATTTCTATAAATTTCACGGACACACGTTTGAATTCGTGTTTGACGCAAACATGTCATGAATGTGCCGCATAGATTAATGACGCATCCAATAAAAATAATATATATATATATATAGAGAGAGAGAGAGAGAGAGAGAGTTTCGTTACTATGCTTGTACAAGCATTAAGCAATTGATGTTTGTAAATTTTCTACCGTTAGATTTATTCCTTTAACTAATTTTATTTCCTAAATTATTCTATTCTACCAACTACCCACTTAATCCAAAAGATCTATTATAATCCTAACCTTATATTTTTTTTCATCCAAAAACTAAAATCTACAAACATCAATAATTTGTACTTTTAAAAATATAGTAGCTCAATTCTATATATATATATATATATATATATATATATATTTAGACAATATTAATATTATGTATGATGGTGAATTTAAAATTATATATGTACGTGAACTATTAATAAAAATTTTATTAATTTTTCGTCTTATAAAAGTATAAACATATTTTATCAAAAATTAATATTTTATATATAATAAATATATATTATTATATTAATAGTATTTTTTTTTAATAATATTTATGATATTTTGATATTTTAAATTTTAAAAATTAACGTATGGTATTTCATATTCTGTATTCATTGTATTATTGACGTGTAGAAAAAGTGAAGTAACAAATAGTAAAGTGTTGAAATCCTCAAAAAGGTAGCAAAATGTACTATCCAACTTTTTGGTACAATATCAGCAGAAAAGAGAAGGAAATGGATCTTATCTATGATGATGTGTGTTGAATCAAATGGATATTGACATGGATGCTTGGTCAATATATAGAAATAACACATATTAACCACACATGTTTAAATTTGTCAAACCAAAAAAAATAATAAAAGGAAAAAAAACACAACTAAGGAGTTATTTATTTTGAATTAGTCAAATATGCTTATAAAGTTAGAAGAGGAAAAACAATCAAGTACAAGAGTGATTAGTGGAGATCCAAGCAAGGTGTCTATTCGTGCTGATCATTTTTATTGTATCATATTATGATAATAAGATATCGACACAATATAATTATTGTGTCGATGATACTATTCAAAAATATTAAAAAATAATAATAATAAATAATTTTTTAATAAAATTTAAAAATTTTGATAAAAATATATAATAAATAATTATAATATTTTATTATTTTAAAAAATAAATATTTAATGTTATTATATATCAACACATATCTAATTTTTATGACCGATATAATATTTTCGATAAAATTCTATGTCACGATATTTAAATTCTTAAATCGAAGTTTCTACTCTGGATGGTCTACAGCCATAGATGCCAACCATAAATGTCTCAAAAATGAAAACCTAATCTAAAATCATAAGTTCTAGGCAACTATTTCTCAGTGACTACACAAATTTTTTTTACAAATGTCCATCGTAATAAGTTTCCAAAGCTTATAATTTTTGATTGCTAGGCCTTTTAGATGTTTGGATTATATCTATCAATTATTCTAGCTATTTTAAATATTAAATTAAATGATCTATAATTGAATAAAGCTAGCGGTGCACGAGCAATCCATACACCAGGTGCAGGCAAGACCCTGTTTTCACTTTAAGGAGGTAAAAACATCATTTAAAATTTGCAGTAGAAAACATCTAGAAGTTATGACCAATCCACATATAGAATTAAGAGTCAATTTTAAACTGCTCTATATAAATATATCATCTTTTTATATTTATTTTTTTAAAAAAATTAATTTTATTTATATATTTTTTAATTTATTATCGTTAGCTAAATATTTATTTTTTAACAAAATATAATTATAAAGGATAACATAAAAGGTTAAAGTTCAAGGGGTGTTCACACATTTTAACATCCTTATATATATATATTTTTTATTATTTTGCAACAAAAATATAGTTTACACTTCAAAATTGTAAATTAATATTTTTAAACTCCTCTGCTCCTATATTTTTTATAATTTATATCAAAATATAAAAAAATAAATATTTTTTTTTATAAAATGAGGATGGATAATTCGATCATTTTGATCTCTTTATAATTTTTAAGAATATTTTTAAAAATTTAATAAAATATAGACTTTTAAAAGTAACGAAAAGAGATTTAAAATAAAAAAAATATTATTTATATATTTCAAGTGAGTATATATTTTAGTATTTTATTAATCACATTAATATGGTTACTGGAGTAGTTTCGGATGGATTGGATGTGCAACGGAGCATTTCTTTACGAGATCTCAGAGAAGGATGGAAATGTGGGAAGAGAGATTTAGGAGAGAGATCATCAAAAATAAAAATAAAAAAATTAATAAATTTATATATAATATTTTAATAATTTTATATCGAATGAAAAAAAATATTCTGATTGAATGTATGAGCTCATACACGTTAATAATAATAATTAAATTTAAATATTTTAAATAGTTATTAATATTTGATGTTTGGATGCAGCCAATTATTAATATAAAATGTGGGATATATAAAGTATAATAATAATAAATTATTTAAATTCAGCGAGTTATTAATATTGAATATTTGGATCCAAAGTTATTAATATCGGATAAAAAAAAATTCTGATTAAATATATAAGGTCATAAATATTAATATTTTAAGTTAGTTATTTAGAATCAATAAATTATTAATATCGAATGAAAAAAAAAAAAAAATCTAATTAGATATAGAAAATCACACACACTAATAATAATAATAATAATAAATAGGCTTAATTATTTGAATTCAATAAATTATTAAGGTTTTGATTAAATATACGACGACGAGATCACACAAGTTAATAGAGTTTAAAAATATTGAATTATTACTAGTGTGTGGATTTGTTACAATTTACCTGATGAAAGCACGGACTCCAAGCGGAGGAGGAGGAGGAGAGGAGGCGGGAGCGGTCGTAGAGGGCGCGGCGGGCAGGGTCGGAGAGGGTGTCGTAGGCCTCGCGCACGGCGATGAAGCGCCGCGCCTGCTCGGCGGACGAGCGGCCGGAGGACGACGACGCCGCCACGTCCGGGTGGAAGCGCCGCGCCATGCGCCGGTACGCCCTCTTTATCTCCTCCGCCCTCCCCTCCCCCTCCGCCACCCCCAACACCTCGTACAAGCTCACCCCCATCTCCGCCGACGCCGGCGCCGGCGCCGCCGCGGCGACGACGCCGACCCGGGCGCGCCGGAACCCGGCGGCGCCGCCACCGATCGGGACGGCGGAGGGGAGGGAGGGGCGCAGTGCGCTCATCTCTCTCTCTCTCTCTCTCTCTCTCTTAGAGAAGGGGCGGGGGCGGGGGCTAGGGCTAGGGTAGGAGCGAAAAGGGTTTGGGGAGTTGTTTTTGAAAAAGGGAAAAGAGTGAGGGGGACGAGGGAAAGGGAGATTTTGGGGTACGCAGAGGAATAGAATGAGAATGGTCGATTTGTAGTTTGGTTTATATAGACGTGGAGTGTACGCGTCGTTGGTTTTAGTGATACAAATGGATCCGGGTTGTGATGGACCTTCCGTTCTGATCCGTTTTGAATGGATCGGATAAGTAGAAACAAAGAAAAATGTATCCGTTTCAAATCCGCCAAGGCTTATTTATTTATTTATTTATTTGATCTATTCTGATTTATTTTTCAATATGTCCCATACACACCACCAAAAAGAGTCTATATATTAAAAATATTCGTGAATGAAATCAGTTATAGATAATTAATATATTATATATTTATATTCTAAAATAAAATAAAATATATTTAAATAAATAAATAAATATTTGATATATCCAAAATTTAGTGTTCAAAATATATAAATTCTATAGTTTTATACGAAATTTAAATGTAGCAAAACAGGTTCAGTAAATCAAATTTTGAATTTGAAATTATCTGCGTTTGGTTTATGTATAAGGTATAACTGTTTATTCTTAGAATATGTATATGCTCAAATAGGAATAAAATTAATTTTGTGTTTGGATGAAAATTAGTTTGTTCTCCGGAATAAAAAAAATAGTATTTGGATAATTAAATTATAATAATGAGAATGAGAATAATTATAATTTTAAAATAATAATATTTTATCTAATTAATTAATATAAAAATATTAATTAAATAATAATTTAACTTATTTAATTAATTATTGCTAGATAATTTTAAATATTAATTGATAAAATAGTTAACAATAATAAGTATTATTAATAAATAATTTAATTAATTATAAATAATTTAATAATTAACAATTAATTAGTTACTTATCAAATAGTTAGATAATTAGTTAATAAAATAATTAAATTAATCAAAATATTATATTAATTAAAAGGTTATACAATAATTAAAATTATTTATTTTTTAATTAAACTTATTCTCAAGTAAAAATAAATTTGTTCAAAAAAAAAAATTGAAATTACTAAACTTGTATCAGTTTATTCCAGAAAAACGAGTTCCAGAAAAACGAGAGCTATTATTTTCATATCTAACTAAATACGAAAAATAAGACTGAAACAAAATTTTATATCGGACAATAAAATATGGCTCTTTCTAAAAGAATAAAACAATATAGACAAGTCTATATCTCCTATAGAAATAGGACTTTTCGTGAGAGCCGCGTTGCCACTAAAAAAAAATATTTATCACATATCAATAAAAATTTTGGACCATAAATTAATTTTTAAAAATATATATAATATAAATTTTTATAGTACAATAAAATATTTAAATATTTTATATTATATATCTTATATTATATTTTATTTTATAATATTAATTATTAAATATTCTTTTTTGAAATTATGAGTACATTTTATTTAATATTCTCTACCCTAGATATATATATATTTGTATATGTACCATATGCCTAAAACCATTTAATGGCGATTTTAAAATTAATTCATTAAATATAATTTAAATTATTAGACTTTGTATATTATATATATTTAATTAAATTTTAATTTTAAAATATTAATTATTTAATATAAGTTATATTCACTAGGTGTACATAATAAATTTTTGTTTTCTCCCATTAATTTTAACGAGATAAAAATACTTTCATCTATTCTTAAATTTAAAATAAGTCCTCCAACTTTAACTTTTTAGTTAAATAATTATCTATAGAATAACTATCTAAACTAAAATTTTAATTAAATTTTTAAATAAAATTATTATTATAATTTAACTTTATAAATGCTAAAAGTTAAAAAAATATTATTTTTTATAATATATATAAGATTACTTTATAGCCCTTTTTTTTTTATATTTCTTTAGTTATAAATTTTTTAATTTTAAATTTTAATAACTATATATTTTAATTGTTTCAAATATTACATATCCCCAAGGCAGTAGGGGTTATTTTTTATTTAGTCCCCTCATTTTTTTTATAAATATTTTTGGTAAATTTATATTTACATATACGGCACTCTCTTTGTTACAGTAGAGTGATTCATCGATAAAAAAAAAATACAATATATATATATATATATATATATTATATATATATATATATATATATATATATTTAAACATGATTATTGAATCATGGTGTTCAACTTAAAAATGCCACCTAAGCACTCACACGGTAAAATTACTCAGGTGAAAAGTAAAGGAATATTTATAAAAGAAAAAAAATTTTGAGGCTGCTAAATGCAAAAAATAAGTTCAATAAAATATTAAAAAAAAAACTATTTGTATATTCATTTGAGTGAAGCGTTGTTATAGTCACATTTGTATATTCATTTGAGTGAAGCGTTGTTATCTATACCTCTATATGATTTTTTTTATTTTTTACCACGTGTCAAAATTTTTTTTCACTCTTTTCTTCTTCAATTCTCAATAAATTAATGATAGACTCTTCACATTTCTAACCCCCAACTCTTTCTTTCACTCTTCTTTTTTTCAATTCTCAATGAATTAATGATAGACTCTTCATATTTCTAACCCCCAACTCTTCTTATTCCTAACTCTCAATGAATTAATTATAAATTCTTCCAATTCACAACCTCCAACTCTTCTCACTCCCTACTTTCAATGAATTAATTATATCTCCCCCTTTTTGAATTCTTTTTATTATTATTCTTCTTCTCTCCCTTTTTCTCTAAGCCACCACCTCCCTCTTCATTATCTCCGTTGACAACAACGCTCTCTCCCTCGACCCCTCCACCCTCGATCCTTGCCTCCTCCTTCCCGTCGTGGAGAACCTCCAAATCTCCTTGCCCTCCTCTTCCTCCTCCTCCTCCAAGATCAAAATCTCCATCGTCCACTTCATGGCCACCTTCGTCCAATCCAACTCTCTGTTTTTGAAAATCTTTCACCCCCGACCTCACCGAAAATATAGACCCGATCCTCGCCTTCTTTAGCCGCACGGGGGGCATCGCTCATGATCAACTCCTACCTATCGCCGCCACTGCCACCGCGACCACCATCGCCGATAAGAATCCTCTACTTCTCCGCCTATTCCTCCTTCTCCTCCTCCGCCACCGTTGTCGCCGTCACCGTAACTCATTGAACGTGAGCTCTCTCTCATTCTCTCTCTAAACTTCATTACATTCCTATATATGTCTTAGATTTTAATCCTGAGTGAATAAATATTCTACTCTGATTGTTGCTGATAGATTTTTATGTTAGGGTTGAGAATGATTAATTTTTTTTTTTTTTTTTCTCATAGGTTGATACGGGAGTTTTAAAATAAAGTATTTAAAATTTTTCTATATAATTTTTTATTTTTATTTATATTATGAGAAAAAAAATATAAAAAAAAATATTTTGATAATATTTACCCGCCGCATCGCGCGGATAACTACACTATAGTCACATTAAGTGACTAATAAATAACTTTTATTTATTAAATAGACAGAGGGTATATTATATACATTATAATAAAATTATGTTATAGCGATATTTTTAAGTATTTTTAAAATCTAAAAAAAATACTGTTGAAAAAAATGGATAACTACACTATAGTCACATTAAGTGACTAATAAATAACTTTTATTTATTAAATAGACAGAGGGTATATTATATACATTATAATAAAATTATGTTATAGCGATATTTTTAAATATTTTTAAAATCTAAAAAAAATACTGTTGAAAAAAATATCGATATTTGTTATTAGTGTCGCTATATGTGCAGTCGGTAGGGTGTATAGTGACACATTACTATAATGTGTTCTAAAAATATATTCCTATAACCTAATTTTTAATATAGATGAAATATAAATAGGACACTTGAAAAAAAAATGTCATAAAAATATATCGTCATAATCTAATTTCGTTATAGTGATATTTTTTTAGGTTGTATCAGTAATATTACTTTAAAGTGAGTATTATTCGGTATTGATAAAACTTGACTCGGAAGCTCTCCAACGACGTCATGTTGATGAGTTTTCAAACTACCGTCGTGTATTAATTTTATCTCTATTTAATTATTCATTGAAAATTTTTTAATATTAAAATTTAAAAAAAAATAAAAAAAAGAGTTTATAATTTTTAGATAAAAATAAAAGTTGCACGCCAGGAACACATCTTCTAAAACGATAAAATTTACAAACTCAACTTTTTAAAATTTAGAATATCACTCTTGATAGCACATTAACTTTTGTTAAAATTAATCCATCATTAATAATCATAATCATGCAAATAATGCAGATTTATCAATAATATTTATAAAAATAATTTGAGGCATGAACTTCTACCAAAATTGTAGCTTTCAAAAGAAAGCTTGTTATTGATAAAATTATTGTTATTTTATTTGTAATTAAATGAATACAAGCAATGAATCAACACATGTCAGGAAATTTACCAGAGTGGACCTGGGTCCCTTGGACCATCCCATATTTTGGACACAAGTAAGAGACAAAATATTGAGTTTTTTAATACCCAAAAAACTACTATTAGAAGCTTCTTTGTTGAATATTTTGGAAAGTACAGTGAAAAAAAAAACCCCACTATTTTCAATGAAAAAGACAAGAATAAAATAGACATGCATAAATAATTAGGCCTTTTTTAAAATTAATCCTTAAAATATAATAATTTATCTAATAATTCTATTATAATTTTATTTGCTTAAATAATTTTAGTTATGATACAGAATAATTAGAAGGCAATGAATTATTCAAAGTTTTTTTTTTTTCTTTAGAGATAAAAGTACGAAGCAATTCATCTTCTTTTTTTTTTTTTTTTTTTTGTAAGTTTCATATATATATATATATATATATATATATATATATATATATATATATATATAATTTTAAAAGCCACATTAAAAATTTTAACAATTAAAAATTATTACGCATGTGACTCTAATTCACATACAATATTAATAATATATAAAAAAAAATATCAACGTCTCTAATGAAGTGACAAAAAATTTGAGTTTGAAGCCTAATTGCTTCATATTTTCAGCTAAATTTATTTCAAAAATAAACAAAGCAAGTAGCATGTTACATTTTTCTCTCAATATATATATATATATATATATATATATATATATATATATATCAAAAAAATTTATTAAGAAGAGAATTAGTTGATCAAATAAAATTTTAGAAAAATCATTTGATCAATTAAAAATTTTATAAAATTATTTTTAAAAAATATCCATTCTAGAAGAAGCAATAATATTATATTATCATTATTCTTTAAAAAAAAAAAATTGTAAATCTTATACCCCTTATTCAAGGTCTATATTAGATTCTTATCTTGTCAAAAATAATATATGCACATAGTACTAAGACCTATTTGAATGTTTGAATATTTTATTCAATATATATTTTTTAACTTATTTAGACTTGTTGGAATGTCAAAATAAACTATCTATAAATAAATTTAAATTGTGTGAGAATTTTTTGATATGATTATAAGTAAGGAGTTTAATTTTTTGCTTCTTAAAAAAATAATAGTGTCCATAATTTGATAGAATAATATATTTTATTTATAAAATAATTTTTTTATTCTAAACAATAAATATTGTATTTTATTCTAAATATTTGATTACATTCTTTGTCAATTAAATATATAATTTTTTTTGACTAAATCAAGGAAATATATCAAACAAAATATTCACCCATTGGGGACTTAAGAAATTTACATATTTGATATATGATATATAAAAATTTAAAATAAAATATTATATTCAGCTTTCAAATTTTTTTTTTAAGAAAAAAATAAATCACCTCATAGGTTAACTATACTATCATATCAAATTATGTGTAAGCCTTTCAAAAAGTAAATATCAAGTTTTGTACATATATTATTATTGTTGGAATTAAAAGGTAACGAAATCTTACAAATTAGATAACTAACGTATCTAGAAATCGAAATCAGATCGAATTGCTTGTTTTACTAGTTTTCTTGGATCGTTATTGTTTTGATGGTTCTGGACTTTCCGCGTATCTCGCCTTCGCCTATGTGTTGCGGATTGGATGTGCGGATCGGTATTGCGAATCGAATGCGAAAAGAGTATCTCGCCTTCACCTATGTGCTGCAAATTGGATCGCTATAAGAGTTCTCTTTTATGTTCATACTCTAAAATTCGGAGAATGTAGAGAGTAAAAAGAGAGAAGAGGAAATCTATTTTTTTCTTTTTTTAGATTACGCTAATAGTGAAGAGAAAAATAAAAACTGCTCCAATCCGAGCACACTTTTTTTCTCCGATGTGTAGCACATTTAAGATCGCACAACCACCGCAGAAAACAAGAACGGAGAAATAAAAAGCTCACAATAATAATTTTAAACAACTCCACATATGAATCTAATAAACTTCACAAAAAATATTCAAAACATTATACGATGGAAACAAAAAAATACCAACCAAATAAATCTTCAACCGAAATTACCTTATAATAAATGTTCACAAGAGAGAGAAAAAAAGGTTGATAGAAAATCACTCACCTCAAACCTAGCAACCCTTTTTCACACTTCTCTTACTCTCGAGAGAAAACACGATACAGGGAAATAGAGAAAAAAAAAAAAAAAAACCCTAATTTTTTTTCTTTTAATCATAACCTAAAACTGATGTGGTCCAAGCTCATTTAATCCAAAAGTAAATCACATGATTCAGCTTGAATCAACTAAATCAAATATATAAGACTCTACAAATATATTTATTAATATAGTAAACTAAAATAAAAATAAAAATAAAAATAAATTTGACACTATTTTTTAATAAATAAAAAAGGGTTATGAGAACTCCTATTATATAGAGTATCAGAACTTTTAAGATATTCTGTTTCTCATATAAAGATAGTTAAAATATGAGTTAAATTTTTTTTTTAACGAATTAAATAATTTTAATATATAAGAATAAATCTGATTTTATTCTTAACATATAAGAATGAATACTAATTCACATTTCATATGAATTAAATTGAGTTAAAACCAACCAACATAATACAACAACAATTATAATAAAATATTTTATATCGCATAAGTTATTCAAACAAAATAGAAAAAATTTAAATTTTTTCTAAATACTTGAATTTTTTTTATTTTTTATTTTTTTTGGTGTTGAATTAGCATTTTCCTTCTAGAAGAAGATGCTTCAAAAGTCACATTAACACATGGCACAAATTTCTGACCTGGTCCCCTCTGGGGATGCTCCTTCTGACGAGGATTTGAAGAAGAATTACTATCTTTTCAATTACCATTCTTTGCATCAGATTACTATATGGGAAGGAGCTTTTATTGCAGTCATTATCTTTGGCGGAAATATTATAATAAAATTATATTATAGTGATATTCTTAAATATTTTTTAAATTTTTTTAAAAAAATATCGTTAGTAAAAATATCAATATTTATAATTAATATCACTATATATGCAGTTATTAGAGTGTATAGCGACACATTATTATAATGTGTTCTAAAAATATGTCTTTATAATTTAATTTTAAATATAGATGAAATACTACACTTGTACAAAAAAATTATTACAAAAATATATTTTTATAATCTAATTTTATTATAGTGAAAATATAAATAAAAAAAAGATGATACAAAATTATAACATAAATTGGTTATTGAACTTATTACGAAGTTTCAACTCGATTATCTACTTTGATAACTCATTTTATCTCAGTAAGGTAGGAGATAATTTAACGGCTAAATTACAGAAAATCTCTCTGTAATATTCCGCTTTTTTACTTTGCTCCGGTCCCTTGTAATTACCGAAATATGCATTTATCCCGCTGTTACCATTCTGTGAGTGAACCGTAAATTTTTTAAAAAATATTATTCGATATACCCAAAATACCCTTCAAGAATGGCGAAAAATAAACTAAAACTCATTCTCTCCAATATAAGGTAAGGACCTTATCCGTTAACGCCGTTATCCCCTAAAGACAATTCAGTAATTACGAGGGGATAAAATATAGACTTTTAAAAAATAGGAAGGCAAAATAAAAAAATAAAATATTACAGAAAAATTTTCTATAATTTAGCCTAGTTTAATTATTAATTTAAATAGAACATTCTTTGCAAACAATAGAATAAATACTAATACAGCAATCACGTCATTTTCAAATAACTATCATAATATTTTTCGAAAAAGACAGGACGTGTAAACAATAATAATAATATTGAAAGAACGTGGTACCTAATTTAACTTGCCACGTCATCACCCTCGTCATCTCTCGAAGATGAAGATGACATGAATTAAATAAAAGATTAATATTCAATGACTTTTTGCAACCAACTAATTAAAGCTCAACAAAATTTCCATATAAATTTAGTGACTAATTTTACAATCTTATTCAAGATTCTGTTTGGTTCAGGTATAAATTAAAATTATTTATTTTAAAAATAAATATAAATTTATAAATAAATTGAGTTTTTAAAAATAAAAAAATTAGTGTTTGAATAGTTAGATAAAAATAGAAAAAAAATATCTTATCTAATTAATTAATATAAAAATATTAATTAAATAATAATTTAATTTATTTAATTAATTATTGTTAGATAATTCTAAATATTAATTGATAAAATAATTAACAATAATAAATATTATTAATAAATAATTTAATTAATTAATTAATTATCTAATAATTAAATAATTAGTAAATAAAATAATTAGATTTATCAAAATATTAAAGAGTTAATATAATAATTAAAATTATATTTATTTTAATTAAATTTATTTTTAGGTGGGAATAAGGTTGTTGTAGAAAAAAAAAAAATTGAAACAGTAATTTTAGCCTTATACCAGTTTATTTCAGAAAGACGAATGTTTTCATCCAAACCAAACACGTTTGTTCCGATCCAAAAGCGAGTGAAGTTAATCAAACCCAGCCAATGGCTCCGTTTGGGTACAAGAACTAGGGGGGATGAGGGGGATATCCCCTTTTGTACCCAAATAACAAAAAGCTGCTTGGAACAGCTGTTCCACCTAATCGAGGAATTAGGGGAGAATAACTGTTCCAAGCAGCAGGTGGAACATCAGTTGTTCCACCTGCAGTCTTTTTTTTTTTTAAAAAAAAATTAATTAATTTTATTTTAAATTATAAGTTATTTAAATTTATAAAATTTAAAATTTATTTTATTATTTTATAAAAATTTAATTCTCTCTATTTTTTTTATTCCTCTTTAATTTATCAAACACAATTATCTTTATACCCGGTATAACTCTTATACCCATTCAAACATAAATTAACATTAGTTCCTGCTAATATCATAACTTATATCTATTCCCGGTATAACTAAATTTTTTTTATACCCGAACCAAACGCAGCCTCATGAAAGAAAAACATAGTGACTGGTTGACTCTTTTTCCTACACCATCATTTTCATTGAAAATAACTAAACCCTTTTAAGGTTATATAAGGTGAGAATAAAAAATTTATAACCGTTATTATTCTAAATGGTGATAGGAATTGCTATATTTTTTGAAAGAAAAACACAGTAACTATTATCCCATTTTCCTAGTTCATGAAAACAACTAAACCCTTTGGAGACTATATTTGATTCAAAGGATAAGGTGAGAATAAAAAATTTATACCCATTATTTTTTAAATGGCGGTAAAAATTACTATACTTCTCTTAATGGGTTATTCTAAAATAGTCCGTTAAGAGAAAAGAATAGCAGTGGATGAAATAAACTATTCTCTATCTTATTAACTAACTAATCGTTTGATTTATTAAATTAATGAATATTTAAATAATAGGGATAATTGCCTGTGTACCCCTGAAATATGAAGAAATATCTGATTTACCCCTCTTATTTTTTTCTTTCTAATATACCCTTCATACGTTCCACCGTTATTAAAAATACCCCTACCGTTTTCCTTTGTTAAGTTAACTAGGGTTAAACTAGAGTTAAATAATAATCGGAGTTGAAAACTATCAGATATACCTATTTTGCCCCGGTTTAGGGTTTAGGGTTTAGGGTTTAGAATTTTTTAGGGTTTAGGGTTTAGGATTTTTTAGGGTTCTAGGGTTTAGGGTTTAGGGTTTTAGGGTTTAGAGTTTAGGATTTTTTAGGGTTTTAGGGTTTAGGGTTTAGGGCTTTAGGGTTTAGGGTTTAGGGTTTTAGGGTTTAGGGGTTTAGGGTTTTAGGGTTTAGGGTTTAGGGTATATTTGAAAGGGCAAAATAGTAATTACACACAGATAACGGCAGTTTCAAACGGTACACTAACAGAGTTTAACTTCAGGAGTATTTTGGATAGAAGTTGGAACGTAAGAAGGGTAGTTTTAATATTAGCCTTCTAAGAGGGTAAATCTGAAAACAGAGAAATTTTTAGGGGTACGTAGGAAATTGTCCCTAAATAATAATTAATTTATTATTTATAATTAATAATCTAATTAAATAATTAATTGCTTATTCAATAATTAACTAATATTTATATTATTTAAATATTTAATATTTTAATGTATTTGATTAATGTATTAATTAAAAATATAAATAATTAAATAATTTATTAATACTAACATATTGTCTTATTTTTTATTTTATTTACTAATTAACCTCATTCTTCATCATCTCATATAATAATTTTTATCAATTAATTTATTAACTTATTATTATATATATTATTTTCGTTTTCAAACATAATTACTCTTATTTTAACAATTTTTTATAATATCTGAATTTTCGTCCAAACATAAAATTTGTTTAATTTCTTTCTACCCTAAAAGTTATATCTATTTCAAAAAAAATAAAAATAACTTGTTCTTCAAATCAAACAAACAGTAACTAAAACCATAAACCCTAAACCCTTTTGCGTTACTCAAGCCGACATTCTTGCTTCCGCTTCGTCGACACCCTGTAACTTGTTATTATATATATTATTTTTCATTTTCAAACATAATTACTCTTATTTTAACAATTTCCTAAAATATCTTGATTCTCGTCCAAGCATAAAATTTGTTTAATTTTTGTCTATCCTAAAAGTTATATCTATTTCAAAAAAAATAAAAATAACTTGTTCTTCAAATCAAACAAACAATAACTAAAACCATAAACACTAACTCTAAACCCTTTTGTGTTACTCAAGCCGACATTCTCGCTTCCGCTTCGTTGACCCCTTTGCGTTACTCAAGCCGAGAAAGACATTCTCGCTTCCGCTTCGCCGATCCCTTTGCGTTACTCAAGCTGACATTCTCGCTTCCGCTTTGTCGACCCCCACTGTAACGATCCGATGTGAAATTATTAGAGTGCCACTGACTCTTTCCATTTAGACCTAACGTCCTCGTCAGTCCAAACACACACAGCCAAAAGATTTGCCTAGAAGGCGCCACCTTTGAGATCCCAAAATACTTAACCAATTATTATTATTAGTGTTCATGTCTCTTACATACTCAATCACAACTCTATTTTTATCCGATGTGAAACTATTAGCCTTCGTTTGGTTAGGGGGTTAAGGGGGGATAAGCCCTTATCCCCCCATTTATCCCCAAACGCTATTTTAAGAGGTGGGAATAGCTAAACTCATTCTTAGCGGGTTATTCTAGGATAACCCGCTAAGAGGTGGATTTAGCAATTCCCACCCCCAGACGGAATAGCGGAATAGAGATTTAATATTAAATTTTAAATAATATTAAATATTTAATATTATTTAATATTAATATTAAATAAAGCAAATATTTAATATTTAAATATTAAATATTAAATATTAAATATTAAATATTAAATATATTTAATATTAATATTTAATATTAATATTAAATATTAATATTTAATATTTAGATAAATATTAAATATTAATATTTAATATTAAATATTAATATTAATATTTAATATTAAATATTAAATATTAATATTACAATTTAATATTAATTGTAAATATTATTTGAATTTTTTAATATTTATCTAAATTAAATATAAGGTTAATTAATACCATAAATTTATTTAATTTTAAATTATATCATAAAGGACAAAATAGTAAATAAAAGTATTTATCCCCTCAATTTTTCTTATTCCTCTATACCCAACCAAACATAATTTTTTCTTATTTCTCTTATTCTTCTTATTCCTATATAATTTACCAAACACAATTTTCTTTAAACCTGGTATAACTCTTAAATCCAACCAAACAGAAATTTACACTAATTCCTGTTAATACCATAACTTATACCTATTTCCGGTATAACTAAATTTTTCTTATCCCCGAACCAAACGCAGCCTTAGGTTCCGCAATTGCTTCCCTCTAAGGCGGAACATTCTCGTTCCAATACAAATTTTATCTAATTTCTATATATCCTAAAAACTATACCTATTTCAGAAATAAATAAAAATAACTTCTTCTTTGCAAATCAAACCCTAATTCTAACCCTAAACCCTTGGACTTTCATTGTCAATGGGGCTCCATCATGCTTTGGAAAAAGTGTTATGGCTTCTAGAAGAGGTTTATACATTGACTAGAAATTGGAGGAAGAGGTTGAAAACCTAGTAATCTCACTAGAACTTGTTGGCAACAAGCACTTCAAAGGAAAGAGGCTTTGTACCCTGGAGAAGAATGAATATGCCACTCTTTCTCTAGAAGGATAAATATTTTACAACACAAAATTCACATACTGTAGCAAATAACTTTGTAAATTGCACATGCAGCCCCTAGTTTGGTATCTGGTTGTTGTACTTAATTTGGTGCAGTAAACATTAAATTCGTCACGTCAAACGATCTAAATTTCTCTTATTAGTGCTAATAAGTTCAGGCACGCAGTTTTTTAAGCTGACAAAATACTGATGCGACAGTATTTTAATAGCATCTTAATTACGCGAGAAATTATTACTAATCTAGTATTGTATGAAAAAATAATTATCTATAGGTATACGAGAACGGAACATAATATAACAGTAACTTGAGCTCAAGCATTTTAGACCGATTGTTTAAGTCCCACAAGTCACTGTTACTAATAGACTGAATTACTATAACACAACGGCATTAATGCATCACGAGTTGAAAGCAATTCGGTTACTCCATTTGAAACCTAATCGATTAGATTTTTCGAAGGATAAAAAGTCTGCGTAATGAAAATAATCACCTTTGAAAATTTATTTCTTGTGCATCAAATAATGATTCCTCTTACTTTGCTTGCTTTCGGACAAATTCAATACCAGATCGTTTGATACAGAAGTTTTTTGAAATAAAAAAAGGGATGGAAATAGACCGAATCAAAAACAGAATGATAAAAATAATAATTTGTTTGGTTCAATAAGAAGAATGGGAATTGAAATCGAAATCATGTTTAAATTGAAATCGAAATTATGATTTAATCTAATAAATTTACATAATTTATATTTAAATTTAAATAATTATTAGTAGAAAGAAAAAAAATTCAATCACTCCGGCTTCAAGATTAACTCTGTCCATGGAGGTGGGAGCTCCTTTTGAGGGATTTCAAATCTTCTTGAAATGAAAATTAGAAGGACAATCCCTAAATTCAAACATTAATAATAAAAATAATTTATTCTGATTCTCATTTCAAATCTCAAATACTTCAAACTAAATATATTCTAATTTGATTTCAAACCATCATAATTGAATTCTTGTGGTCAACGAATGATGTGTACACACGGTGACAAGCAAAATATTTAAATATTATCTTTATAGGTTGTTGATGTACTTGCACAAACAGTGTGAAAGCATTCGATGGATTTATACATCAAAGTCAAAAGTACGAGATACTTTATAGAGCTAGCAACAGTAGACTATCCAAAGAATTTTCCTTTTCCTTCTTCCCAACTGAATGAAGTGATGTGACAATGTGGGATTATTTGATTCAAGGGTTAATTGTATACGGCTCTATGCAAACATATCGAATAGCAGATATATTCCTATAAAGTTCAACTTTTCATATTTATTCCTTCAAAAGTCCAACGTTATTCCGGTTTATTATCGTTAGTTCACTGTTTATTTTTTAACAGATTATATGTAAAATAACAGTTTTGCCCTTTTAAAAATATTCCTTTAAAAAATAATGTAGAAATATCTGAAAGGGTAAAAAGATAAATTTACCTCACTAACTAACCAAAATTAAATATTTAACCTATGGTTAACTAAATTTTTCTAACAGAGGTAGACGGTAGCGATATATATGAATAACATTAGACTTTTGAAGGGATAAATATGAAAAATTGCACTAACTATGGTTAACTAGATTTTTCTAACAGAGGTAGACGGTAGGGATATATATGAATAACGTTAGACTTTTGAAGGGATAAATATGAAAAATTGAACTTTGTAAGGATATATCTGCTATTCGATATATTTGCAGGGAGCCGTATGTAATTAACCCTTGATTCAAAGTTTGTAATATTTCAAAATTACTGCATATTTTATATATTTTATAGAGGCAATTCTAAATTGAGGAATGCTACCTGTACACCCATAAATGAGTGTACATCTTGATGGGTGGGGTGAATTTCACCCATCACTTAAAGTGATGGGTGGAGAAACCCCACCCTTGAATGGGTGGGGATATAAGATGTACATCCCTTTTGGAGTGTACATTTAGCTTTTTCCTTCTAAATTTATTCTTCAAAACTTTAAAATAACACAAGTATCCTTTCAAAAGTTGTCAACATCACATCAGTATAACACTTCAAAATCCACAAATTGCATAATAAATACCCTCTCCGCTAATGTGTTAGAAAATAGAGCAATGCTACTCATATACCGAAAAAGGGTGTATGATACACATTCCATCCATTCAAGAGTGGAGTGTCCTTCACTGGTCACTTCAAAATGACTAGTAAAATTTATTCCATCTCTGAATGGATGAGATGTGTATCATATATCCATTTTTAGGCTGATTGTAGTTAGCATTTTAGTGTATAAGTATGATTCATGGCGAAAGGGAACTCACTTAAGTTACAAAAATTCGACCACTATACAGTATAATACATCATATTTAGGAAATGTTGTAGCAGCTGAATCATTGCATGTCGTCGTTACAAGATAATGTCGCAAATTGATTATTTCTGTTATTTGGTACCCGTAATAAAAATATTTTCTAGTCTAGGCTGAAATCAATTACGAAAAAATAATAATAATAATAATAAAATTATACAAAAAAATAATCTTAGATATATTTAATAATAGTACCAATTATTTTATTATTTAGTTTACATATTTAAAATATAAAAAAATAATAATAATTTAAGTATTAATTAATACTCCTTTCATAATAAAAATTAATTAATTGAATATTAATATTTTTTTTTTACTCTATAATTTTATTTATTGTTGCATTATTATGATTTACATATATAAATAAAATTTTACTTCGGTTATTTTAGATTGTATTTTTTTAATTATAAAAAATATTATAATATTATTTATTAAATTATTTATTTTATTTATATATAAATTATAGTTTTTACTTTGTTCACTGTACACCCAACAAACACCATAATTGAAAAAACTTTATTTCGATAACTAAAAAAAAAAAAAAAAAAAAGAAAAAAGAAGCTAAACTTCACTTGAACCCAAAATTTACAGCGATGCCGTTTGAAGCCAAACGGCAATAATGCATCAATGAGCTCCCGTTCGGAAGCAGAAGAAGAGATGCAAGAATCAAATCGAAAGAACTGCTAAGAATTCTGCAAAGAAACTTTATGCAAGCATGCTGTACATACAAATAACCGACGCAGGATGAATAAACAGAATAGAAGAGAATAATAGAGAACCTTTTAACAGATGGCATGAGCAAAATATCAGTTGAGAAATTACACTTGATTCCTAAAACACTTTACATTCAAGTTTAAATTAATCACAATTTATCTATAATCGTAAGGGGAACTTCCTCACCTCCTATAAGGTATGAGATGGCTCATTGATCCTTCAATCTACATAGAAGAGTCCTACAAGGTGACTCTAGACTCTCTACTTACGACGCATGTCCCCAACAGAGCCCAAGACTGAATAATTTCAAGAACAATAGACTTAAAAGAATAAGATAGCACTGCACCCAGTAAACTAATTTGTCTGATAGGCCTACTGTTGTTATAGGATAGTCGAACTGTAAGAAGTGTCGCATGACCAAAGACTGCCACAACAAGGTAATAATTTAACTAGGCATTTGATCAGTCAAAATTGGCAATAGCATATTGTCTTACAACCCTATTAAGAAGCAAAACATTCAATAAATAGTAGGAATTCACACAACACAGACTTGTTAATTAAATGCATTTAGCTTCATGGAACACAGCAAAAAAATGGTAGAGATGCAAACAAGGCATGGTCCAGCAGCTTTTAGTTTGATCCTGCAGTTCACCTACTTTCTATGACCTCGTCAGTTTACCTAGTAGAACTGAAAAAAGAATAAAAAGAAAAAAAAAAGAAAAAAAAAAGCTATATATATATATATATATATATATAAAAAAAGCTAAAGGAAGTGCAGGTCATCACTTGAAACTGAACAGCTAAACTTTTCTTGGTACAAAAGATCCAGTACTCACCAAACTCGTAATATTGATCTTCATCTTCATACCTCTTGACTGTTCCAAAAGAAAACTCGGCAAACTTGCTCTGAGAATGCCCAAACAGCAAGCCAGTTATAAAAACCTGCATGGATCTGATATGATAGCAACAATCACGCTACTGAAGCTGCATGAGTCGCATGCTTTATAATGGCCTGTATGGAACCCATTTTTCTACTAAACCCACGAAATAAATAATGTAGAGCAATCTCAAAACATAAAATCTTAAAGTTGTACTGCTTATCTTGGAAAACAACTAAGGGAAGGCAGATATCATGTTGGTAGTGAAGAAAAAAGTTTCTCAGGTTACCCAGAGTCCCATTATGCTGAGCCTCTCAAATGAATATCCTGTTACCCAGAAACAAAAGAAAAGGAAGAAAAAAAAGAAAAACAAGAAGAGGAAAAGAAACAGATAGTTGGAATCACCATAATTGAACTATCAGCAAATTCAAAAAAAAAAAAAGAAGGGAAAAACAAATATTGCACTGTCAACAAAAAATTAGAAATTCGCAAAGAAGTGATGCACCTCATGAATAATTGAGGCATGTTAAGAACAACTACTTGCGACCAGTAGATCAAATTAAAAAGGTTACTATCTAAATGGGTAATATAAGAAACAATTCCACCAACCAGGAATAAGTTCGTTACAGTTCAACAATATTGACTCGTAATCTCAGACAGGAATGTACTCGTTGTACTTCAAACGATCTCCACCCACTCTCAGATGTGTTCCAGGTCATTATATACCTGCAAGGACAAACATACAGCAAATTGGACCTCTAAAACCTGCATCAGTTCAGCTTATCAGAAGAATTTCCTAGAGAATAAAAGGCTTTTAAGACTTGAGGTTTAATTGCTCATCCTTGAGCTTCGGTGACACAAATTCGATCAAACAAATTGACTTCCCCCTTTGTTACTCTCTTCCAACATCTTCATTACCTGCAAAGAAAACTAAGGTAAGAGTCAAAGTTCACTACTGTAGTTGTCTGCATGTGTATAATTTCTCTGATTTGGCTCATGGAGGGGAAGTGAGCTCCTTAATCCCCCGTCTCCTCTTCTAGTGTGTCATTGCTCCTTAAATCCTTGGGCTTTTCCAGCAAGAAAGAACTCTCATTCACCTCTGTAGACTCTAATTTCGATATTCCACGAAGTTCTGAATTTTCAGGACTAGCAGTGTTTGACCTACTCATTGAATCCACAGAGTTTCCATGTTCCCTCCGTTCATCAGACTCATAGCCAATATTAGCTACTTCCTCGGTGACTACACCTTTCTCTCCAAATGATGTACCATCTTCAATATATGTTGTTTCCTGATTGATATCCTCCACATATCTAGCCCTTTTACGAGCTGCTTCTGCTAGTTCGCTGTTTCTGATGTCTTTCAACTCTGACCTAACATCATCTTTCACTGTCATTGCATCGTAAGTTTCCATATTTTCTAACTCGAATGCTGCATAATTTGGTTCCCTGTTATCACCTTTTCCAATAGGCATTCCATCGTTCTCAGATGCATCAAAATTACTTATTGTCTTCTCAACAATGATGCCACCCTTTAGCACATCATTATTTCCTTTATTCTTAGCCGCAATATCAGTTTTCAAATTCCCATTATCATGATCAAGCCCCTCATTCTTTTTCCGATCTTCCAAATCCCGGCAATCCTCTTTCAATTTCTCAGATTTGTGGTGATCTGCAGTATCCCTCGAGGATCGTTCTCGTGAATGCCGCGAACTTCTATGAGATCTTGAACTCAAGTTGTGTGAAGACCTCTTATCATCCCTAGAGTGTCTTGATGAATCTATATCCCTAGAAGAAGAATCATATTTGTCATGTCTCCTATGATGGTCTGATCTGGACTTGTCATGCCTGCTTGAATGTCTACTCTTTTTGTCATTATCATCTTCAACGACAAAATTCTTTTTATGCGATTTTGATGTCGGAGAACGCAAAGACTTTTTGTCTTCATTCAGCTCAACATCTTCCCCAGATAGCTTCTGATCCTTCATCTCAACATGGTTTCCCTCAGAACTTTGATCTTCCACCTTAGACTTTTTATTCTTACTTGTTTCTCTCAGTTCTAGAACTTCATTCTCTCCTAATAAGGGACTCCTTTTGCAGCCAACTTCAGATGAATCTAATTTTTTATCTTTAGCGTCAGTGCTAATTCTTTCAGAACTTCTTTCTTCCTCCTTTCTTTCAGATTTTCTGCTACCCCCTTTATCACTTTGATGATGTGCCTTTTCTGGTGTCCTCGATCTGGAACGCCTACTGTGATGCTTTTCTGATTTTCTACTATCTTCTTTACCAATCTTTTCTGGCGATCTTGACCTGGAGTGCCTACTTCGATGCTTTTCAGATTTTCTGTTATCTTCTTTACTATGGTGATGATGCTTTCTCTCTGGAGATCTTGAACGAGAATGTCGACCACGGCGAGAAGAGATATCCTTGTTAGAATGCTTTGGAGATTTAGACTCAGTTCGGGACGATTTTTTTGCCCTAGGGCTCGCACTTCGGCTTCTATTCCTTCTTAAGCCAGAGGAATAATGATCACGGTAACTTTTGTGCTCTTTCCTTTCAAATCGGCTGTGGCTGTCACGATCATCTCTGTATGATCTGTCAGTTCTCTGACTCAAATAGTGAGATCTTATTGGCGAGCGCGACCTATGATCACGGGAGTACCGAGCTGGCGGGGAGAAAGAACGGGACCGCCGGTGTCGGCGGTATTTAATAGGTGACCTAGACCGAGACTTGCTTCGGCGATATTTAATAGGTGACCTAGACCGAGACTTGCTTCGGCGGAATTTGATAGGTGACCTAGACTGAGACTTGGGACTTTGTTTCGGGGGAGATGCCGACCTGGTAAACATCCAAAAGTATATCAGCATACATCCTATCAAAATAAAAGAGTTACATAAATGGAGAAGCGTAACAATTTATTCATTTCAAAATTCTTCTTAGAGCTAAAGCTTTGGCAGTAAGTTCTGTTGAACAATGCTATTGAAAGCACTAACAGTTTTTTCATTGACATCCTCCCCAACAGCTGCCAGTTGCAACAAAGTAGAAGTTTCGATTTGGAAGTTCTACTTTGTGGCTCAACAGCTCATTTCAGCTTCCAATCGCAACAAAAGCACTAGATTGTTTAACTTTCTGTTTTTTTTTTCTTTTGGCCAAAGCTTAGTTGCTGAGAAGCTGTTACCAAAGCAAGTTTAAACAGGAACGTAAGCTCATCTAAGACAGCGGCTAGAAACATTACTTGCAAAAACAAGTACATGAAGAAGTTCATATTACCTCGATTTGTTATTAGTTTCTTTATCATCGCTTGCTATGCCGCCCTCTGCTTTCAGCTTTCTGCTTATCTCTGCAGCTCTGGCTGCAGCAATCTCCGTCGCAGATTTCATCGTAGCTGCTCGAGCAGCAGCTTGCTGAGAAGCTATGGTTTGCTGCATCAACAGAGCCTGCTGAAATTGCATCTGTTGCAAGGCAACAGCTTGCTGCATCATCAAAGGCAATGAAGGGTTAACAATAACAGATTTTGGCGGCAGAGTTTTCGCCATCTCGACATTCAGTGGCCGGCCCCCGACGTCCATGTTATTCAGAGCCAAAGCTGCAGTAGCTTCTTCAGGCTTAGAGTACTCTATGTATGCAAAGTGCTTCGAATCTGTGATGATACAGTCAACAACAGTACCACAGTAACCAAAGAGCTGTTTGAGCTGATCCACTGTGAGAAGCGGATTAAGATTACTAACTTGTACTGTTTTCTTCAAAGCATCAGCTTTTTTCTCCCCATCAGGTGAAGCTGCATAAGAAAATTTATCAGTTCCTTATATAAAGTAATAAACGCCGAAAGGAGAGTTGAGCACGCAAAGCACAAACTTCGGCACAAGTTTATCTTGTTTAAAAGAAGAACATGTGCAAGCTCGAGTCAACCCACGCACCAGATAGTTACTAAAAACTTAAAAAAACATACATCTAACTTCTTGGTTATTGACTCACTATGAGAACACTGATTTGGGGGAAAAATGGGCCTAAACAATATCATTGCATTCCAAAGCGATAGATAACAGTTTAAGGGCTCGAAAAGAAATCCTTTTTTACACACTTACCATGCAAGGAATGTTATAAGCATTAATAGTCATACTACTTCAGTTATAACACCAACTTAGAATAGTAATATCATTGCAAATATGATGCATGGAGTTATTCTAGAAACACGAACTACCAGCAATCCCAGTCAAAAGCTATGTATTACGGACACTTCTATAAAACTCGCGTGTCCTGTCGGACACTCGCGTGTCCGTGTCGGACTAGTGTATGATGTGGACACTTCTTGGACGAGCATTCAATGCCGATCCATAGCACGCATACCTATGTATCACAGACACTTCTATAAGACTTGCGTGTCCGTATCGAACTCGTGTCCGATGTGAACATTTCTTGGACGCGAATTCAATGCCAATCCATAGCGCAAACAATTAAAAAAGTATATATATATATATATATATATATATATATATATATATATATATATATATATATAAAGAGAGATAGAGAGAGAGAGAGAGAGAGAGCTAGGCTTGTGTTCTTTTAAAAGCACGGAAGCCTTCGTGCTCCCAAATTGTTTTCGATGTTGGGACTTCCGAATAGACAATCGGCTCCGTTAAACTTGATCTAGAATATTTAAAAGGCCTAGAAATTAAATTTCGCGAATTTTCAATATCATATGCCTAGTGATCAAAGTGGCTCAAAATCAATAATTTTAATGATTGTGGTAAGCCGTTTGCAAGTTTAACGGTGTAGAAATATCCAAATCACGTAAAATTTTGATAGAAAATTTTTTATACTATTTAGAAAAAGATCAATATCTTTGATCTAAAATTTTAGTATCATATCATCATATTTTGTGAGATTTTTATTTTCAACCGTTGATTTTGAGCCCTTTCGATCACTAGGTAAATGATATCGAAAAATCGCAAAATTTAGTTTCTAGATACTTCAAATATTTTAGATCAAGTCTAACGGAGCCGATCGTCCGTTCGGAAGTCCCAACATTAAAAACAACTTGAGAGTACGGAGGGCTCCGTACTTCTAGAAGCACACAAGTCTTACTATATATATATATATATATATATATATATATATATATATATATAATGTAAGATGATAAATATTTTAGCTTTTTGATGAGTACATATAAATTTTTTTTGGACAATATAAATAAATTATGTATGGTGGAGAATTTTTTTTCTTGAAGTATATGAACTATCAATAAAAATTTTATTAACTTTCATTCGCATGAAAAATATAATAATATCATACCAAAATTTGACATCCTACAAAGATTCCACAGAGTAAGTTGGACATCAATAAAGTCAAAATAGACTATCTTTATTCAATTGGAACTAGATACAATCCAATAGTGCTAATTAAGTATAAAATTGGACCAACTTGTATATAGGAAGGTCAATGTCATCAGCTACAAAACTATCTTCTACTGACTCCAAATAAGGTACACATAGGTACAGGGTGGCCATATAAAGCACCATTAAGTGAGAGAAATGTGATTCGCTCCATATCCCGGAAGGAATTTCTTAAATACATTCCACTATGACTACTGAGGAAGTAGCAAATATCATATCTCTCCATATCCCAAGCCGACAAGGCGACCATAGAAAGTTTTATAAACCAAGACCTAATTGAAGCAAAGTGTGCAACAATTTGCTCCTTAAACTGCTAACGTAGAGATCACGATAAGTTAAATCTCATCAGTAATATTAACTCTTTCCTAAGCAATACCCCAAATACGGAATCACTTTTTTTTTCTCTAAAAGCTGAAGTCAACACCCTGAGTTGGGACTTTGCGCGGATTTTGAACACAAGCTCCCAACACACGGATTTGAAATGAATCCAACAAAGATTCAAACTCGAGAACTCCAGCTCCGATGCTATGCGAAATAAACGCTATCTTCTAAAAGCTTAAGCTGCTCAAGAACAATCCTTTAATCATATAGAGAATAGACATATAGGGTGAGAAAAAAAAAAAAAAATACAAACCAGATACATCTCCCGAAGTTTGGGACTGGGCCTGCATCTTGGCGGCGTGCGCCTGCAGGGTCTGGGCCGCGACAATCGCCTGCGCAGCTGCCATTGCGGCCGCCGACGGAGCCATCGGCGCCTGGCTCAGCGTGCCCATCGCCGTCGTAGCTGCCAACGCCGACATCAGAAGATTATGCGGCGGATGGTTAAACCTGCAATCACTCTTCGCGCACCGCCCACTCAAGTACTCTCTGCAAATCTCCCCGAGCGTCGCCCCGACCCCCTGCAACACGACGCCCCCCGATGACCCCGGAAGCGCGCCAGGGAGCATGCCGAGCAGCCCCGGGAACGCCCCTGAGACGGAACCAGAGTAATTGGGCATGTTGGGCATCGTCTGGTTAACCATGCCAGGGAACTGGCTCGCCGCGGCGTTCGGCAAGCCGGGAGCACCGATGACGGTGCCGGCGCTGAAGAAGACGGGGAAGGGGCTCCCCATGATCGGCTTCCCGTCGCACTCGACGTGCACCATGTAGTTGCCGCGCTTCGGGACGGCGTAGGTGACGGCGTAGGTGCCGTCGCCCTGGTCCTTGACCATGCCGTCGAGATCGGCTCCGCCGACGCCCGCGCCGGGGGAGACCCTGACCTTGACCTCGGCGCCGCCGTTGGGGAGCTTGCGACCGTCGGAGTCCTTCGTGACGACGACGAAGGTGGCGGGGGCGCAGGCGGTGCCGCCGGCGACCCCGGCGCCGGCGGCGGAGCAGCGGGAGGGGTCGAGGGGGCCGAGGGGCTTAGAGGAGAGGTCGTCCTCGCCGTCGTCGTCGTCGCCCTCGGAGTCGGAGTCGTTGCCGTCGCCGTCGTCGCCCTCGGGCTTCTCCACGCCCTTGAAGGTGGCCTCGAACGCGGCCTTCGCCGCGGCCGTCTTCTCCGCCTCGCTCTTCAGCTTCGCCTCCTCCGCCTGCTTCGCCCAGATCGGCTTCGGCGCCGCTGCTCCCCCGCCGCCGCCGCCCCGATCCGCCATGGATCGCGACCTCGGAGCAAAAGCCCTAGGGTATAGGATACGCGATTCGGAGAGGAAACCGGGGGAGATATCGATCGGAGAATAGAAACCCTAGATGGAAAAGGGTATCGATCGATCGATCGCTCCCTCCCTCCCTCGCACGAGCGAGGCGAGTTTAGGGTTTGGACGAGCGATCAAAACCTAGCTAGGGTTTCGCAGGTACGGGGCGGCGATGCATGGAGAGAGAGAAAGAGAGACGAGCCCCCTGAAAACAGGCAAAATGTATTTTTCCACCCAAAACAAAATAATTGTATATCTTTTATTAAGGGCGTGCTTGTTATGACGGCATAATCCGATATTTTATAACTAATCTTTATTATTTCGTTTAGTTTAATAATTAACTAGTGTAGGGTCGATATTATTAAAATATTTTTTTATATTTTTTTTATTATTAAATAAATAAAAATAAAAAATTATATAGAAAAATTTTAAACACTGTGTTTTAAAACTTCCGTATTAATATATTAAAAAAAATATAATAATCATTTAAGAACCTATCAGGCAGCAACGGAATAGAATATTAATTCACCGGATTAAAATTTAAGACATATATGAAAATGTAATGAAGTTGAGAGAGAGAGAGAGAGAGAGAGAGAGAGAGTGCACACGTTCTATAAACTACGGTGACAGCAACGACGGTAGAGGTGGAGGAGGAGGAGGAAGAGTAGGCGGAGAAGTGGAGGATTTTGATCTGCGGGTCGCGGTGACAGTGGCGGCGATGGGTAGGGGTTGATCATGAGCATTGCCCCTAGTGCGACTAAGGAAGGCGAGAATTGAGTCTAGAGTTTCGATGAGGTCAATGGTAGAAAATTTTTAAAGACGGAGAGTCGGATTGGGTGAGGGTGGTCACGGAGTGGACGGTGGAGATTTTGACCTTGAAGGAGGAGGAGGCTTGGAGGTTCTCCATGGCGAGAAGAAGGAGGCAAAAATCGAGGGTGGAGGGGTCGAGGGAGAGGGTTTTGTTGCCAACGGAGATGGTGAAGAAGGAGGTGGTGGCTTAGAGAGAGGGAGAGAAGAAGAAGAACTCAAGAATTGGGAGAGCGAGAAATGAGAGAATGATGTTAGTCATAGCATATGAGTTTTTGTGGTTAGGTGTGAGCTGTGTGTAAAATTTGATTTTATGTGTATAAGTGACTCATTAGATTTTAGATCCATAATTATTCATTAGGAGTTGGAAATGAAAAGAGTCCACAATTAATTTATTGGGGGTTGGAAATAGAAAGAATCTACAAATTGAGAGTTGGAAATGAGGAAAGTTGGAAGTTGGAAATACAAAAAGACTACAATTAATTATTAAGAGTTGAAAAAAAGAAGAATCAAAAAAATTTCAATGAAAGAAAATTTTGCCACATGGCAAGAAATAGAAAAAATCATATAGAGGTATAGATAGATAGATAGATAGATAGATAAATAGATGGATATAATATTAAATTACAGTATATCTAAAATTATTATATTTAGTTTATTTTCTAAAATTCGATAATTCTGGCAAAATTAAATAATTTATTTTAAAATTACTCTTGTAGTCAAATTTAATATTATTTTTATTAAATTATAATTTTAATATAATTTGTTATTTGTTATTAAATTTAAAATTTAAAATATTAAATTTAAAATCCGAATAAAAATGTAAAATTTAATGTTTTAATTTAAAATTTTAAAATATGAGTATAAATATAAATTTAAAATCTAAATGAAAATTTTAAAATTTAAATTTGTTTAAAAAATTAAGATTTAAAATTTAAAATCTAAATTTATAATTTACAATTTATAGTCCGACTACTATACTTGTACAACCACCAAGCAATTGGTGCTTGTAAGTTTTCTATCATTAGATTTATCCCTTTGACTAATTTCATCTATTAGATTATTCTATTTTACCAACCACTCACTTAACCCAAGAAACCCACTATTATCCTAACCACACATCTTTTCATTCAAGGGCTAAAAACATACAAGCACCAATAACTTAATGCTTTTAAAAACATAAAAGCTCAATTATTTATATATATATATATATATATATATATATATATATATATATATATATATATAAAGAGACAGAAAAAGAGAGAGAGTTGAGCGAGTATAGAATTAACAGTATATGAATAGCATTTACTATTAACTTTTTCATCCTTTGATTATTACTATTTCACCAACTTTCACTAAACCCTAAATATTCAATGATAAAAAAATTGATAATAAACATTATTTTCTAAATATAAATAGTATTCTAACTCTAATATATATATATTCGAGCACTATATCGAGCCGAACACGAGAGCGAGCTAATCCTAACTCATGTTCAGCCTGTTTATGACGTGCATCTGCGCACTCTCTACTCTGATTTATTTATTTATTTATTTATTTTTATGTATCTTGACTTTCGAATTCATTTTTCAGGGTTGGATACAATTTATTTTTGAGCTTCATGATGGTTCTGGTGTGGTGCTTATTATTCGGAAACATGTTACTTCAAATCACAAGAAACATAAATGGAAATGAAATTCTCCATCGCGACACTATATTAACTAAATTTGAAAAAAATATCTCTAATCCGAAGCTTTTTTCATAGCATGAAATCAAACAAGTTGAAAGGCTGGATAGTAAAATCAAAATTTGAAACGATTGGGCAGCCAACTTAATAGTCGACAGATCAGATAACTTCCATACGTTTTTACCAAAACTAGATGAGATTACAGTACAAATATTTCTCCTATGTTTCCACATTACATTTGGAGCTCAAAAGTCTATTTGTTTGCATTAAAGGTGAGTCTTTTTCGCCGAAAGAAAGGGTGGAGCTTCACAGGAAAAACAATTTACAGTTAATAAGTGTGTGTGTATCGAAATGAGGAATGAAGATTAAAAATTAAATAGGCAGCAAGTTTGATGATCTAAGGGTAACTTCTGCTTCTATTAATTGTTCACAAACTATCAATTTGCAAGAAGGGAAAGGGATGTATCAGGTGCAAAAATACTGATGAAAATCTAACTATCTGAGCTCATATTCAGTGAATCATTTTTCTAACTCATTGATTTTGCTTGCTGCTCTGTTGTCAGCTGTGTGGCAGCTATGTTCTTGCAGTTCCTTCTTTCCTATTGTTGATTTTTTCTTTCTACTATTCTGTGAGTTAGATATATTTCATCTCACAACTTGTTGTTGGATTGCGACTGTAGTGCATTAAGAGCTATGATACATTGAGAAAAGAAAGGCTTTTAATAATATAAGGTGTGATATTTTCAGAATTTGGATTTGTTCTATGTATAAATGATATAATATGATTAAATCTCTTAATCCGGTTATAGTATTTTGGACAGTAGTAAGATTCAAAAGATTAAGAGAGTTAAGCGTGTGATAGAGCTAGAATAGGTCTAGAATGGATGATTTTCTGAAAAGTTGGAACGTCACATAAGGCAGATGTACTGGAGTTAGTAAATTAATTCTAAATCTCTTTTTGTGTTTGTAAATCATATTACTCTCCCCTTGCTATGATAAATGCAACTTTAGACCAACATATGGTACTATCATTTTATGCATTGAAAAAGCGAATTTGTTAAGTGGTTTTGAAATTTCTGGAATATTCTAACGAACGAAGCTGATTATGATATCATTTTGATTAATTGTTATATATATATATATATAGATTAATTTTTGTAGAATTGATGCGCTGTAATGTAATGTGCGTGTACCTACACTACTTTAAGATATTATAGTGTATCCATTAGAATGTCAAAAGAGTCTACAAACAAATGAGCCAATAATGTATTATAAATCTTAATTCCGAGTATCAACCGTCCCTAGTGCAAGTGGCAAAGGGCTTGGTGGTTGATGTCCAAGACCTGGGTTCGAAGCCTAGTTGCTTCGCATGTGTTCAAATAGGGTATATCCCTGTTTAATCAAAAAAAAAAAAAAAAAAATCTTAATTCCGAGTATCCAAATTGCTCTTTGTATGGAATTCACTCATTACACCAAAAAATTATATTTTCTTTAGTTACAATTGTTTTTATTTGATTTCCGAATCTCTGCGAATAAATAGCACAATGAATTTGCCACAAAAAAAGAGAGGCTAAATTACAGAAAACCTTCCTGTAATATCCCGCTTTTTCACTTTGCCTTCCTGTCTTTTAAAAGCCTACATTTTGCCACATCGTAATTACCGAATTGTCTTTAGGAGGCAACGGCGTTAACGGAGGAGGTAAATTGACGAAAATGCCCTTACCTTATATTGGAGAGATTATGAATTTTAGCTTATTTCTCGCCATTTTTAAGGATATTTTGGGTATATCAAATAATATTTTTTAAAAAATTGACGGTTCACTCATGGAATGGAATGATGACGGCGGGAGGTAAATGCATATTTCGGTAATTACGAGGGGGCAAAATATAAACTTCTAAAAAACAGGGGAACAAAATAAAAAAGCGGGATATTACAGGAAGATTTTCTGTAATTTAGCCAAAAAAAAAAAAAAAGAAAAACATAATCTAAAGAACAAATGGGGTAAATATATCTTATTTTCCAGAAAATTGAGTATTTTTTGAGCACTGGTTGCAGTACACTTGAAAAGTCAGATTATTTTTTTTTAAAAAAAAAAACAAAGAACAGTTTTTTTTGAAAAAAAACACATAGATACTTCGACATCATTAAGAAATACATATCACATAAATTGTTCCCCAGAAAAAAGGAAAAAAATGGAGGAAAAAACATGTGAAAGTACAGAGTTAATGAAGCTACATCAACAACAACAACAACAACAACATGTGTATTTTTCATAAATCAGTAATGACTACTTGCACAATTTCTCCTCGCTCAGAGAAAAAAATAAAAGAGAAGAGAGGTAAGTAAAATGAGTAAGAAATGGTGAGTAAACAACATGAAGGGAAACCTCCTCGCAGTCCATCGAAAAATCCTCTGATATTCTTGCAGAGAATCATCGGTAAAGAAGACCAGAGAGTTTAAATAGAAGGAAAGAGAGAAAATCCGAGAGTAATTTAGCTGCCGCCTTATTTAGAAGAAGCTGCACTACCGGCAGAAGGCCCGGAGCGATTGCCACGACCACCGGAAGATCCTGCATGGTCGACCCTCTGATACGCGACATCGCCTCCGCGGTTCGAAGACCCGCCCCTACCGCCGGCCCCCCTGCCGCTAAAATCTGTGCGGTTGTTGAAACTAGCCCGACCGTAGCCCCTCCCACCGCCGTAGTTAGCGCGCCCCCTGCCCCCCTCGTTCCAGAACCCTCCGCCGCCTCTACCCGGGGCAAACCTTCCTCGGTTGCCAGCTGCAGAATGAAAAGGTCTGAGTACTTTGCTGTTGGAAAACAATCTAAGAACTTTTTGATGGATGAACTACCGCTTGGACAAGGATAATAAACCGAATCTCAGATTTTTGTTTTAGTCTACGATTTGGTTATTAAGTATACAAGAATAGGAATCTGTGGATCGTCAGACTTGCCTCGTGAGCCGGTAGCCCTCTTCTCCTCGACAAAAGCTTGACGGCCCCCTATCATTATAGGCGAAGCCTGAAATAGCGAAACAAAATCAGCATAAAAGTTAGAAACCATTAAAAAGTGCAAGAAAAGAAAGTGGCATCAAATCCATAAAAGGTGAATCAACAGAGCGGAGCACTAGTTTCGACCAGCCACTATCTATTTGGATTGTATTTATCCTCTGGTATGGCTGGAACCACACAAAAGAAAAAAAACCCACCAACCCACAACTTCGAGACGTCAAAAAAGAAATGGCGAATCAATTTCAGAGAATTAAAGTGAACCATTAACATCATGTCAAACAAAATTTATGATTATTGTGAGCACTTAATAAACCATTATGATGAGTAACCAAGAATATCTGTCTGTTTTCTGAATGGATAGCAGACCCAACAAGGTTTCCATGATAACAATCAACAAGGATCTCGAATAGAAACTCTCTAGTATATCACTTGCTAATTGAGAAGGTGGTATGCTCATTTCCAATTTGAGACATCAAGAGTTCCACCTCCTCCCGACAATGTGTCGAGAGGGTGTTCAAACCTCAGTTACTCTGCAGCTCGCAAAATTTTGCACATTGTGTCGGATGAAATTGAATGTTAGGGTTGATGAAACATAATGATAAGCATTGATGATTTTCAATTTTCAAGTCAGCAATTGGTTTTAGTTTAAATCAATCCGAAAAGACCCTTAGTCTTATTCTCCCAAATGGCGTGGGGGAACACTAGTTCCCTCTTAGCGGTTATTTTCAATTTAATTAATACTTTCATGTTTGTTAATAAGGTAAATTATTTTTATTTAAAAGTTATAATTATTCCTATTACCACTATTCCAGTTTATCCATTCGAACACTATTTTTCTTATTCTCAAGTATAACTCGATTCTGAGCTAAATACAAAATTAGTCTAGTTCGTACTTATCCCAGAAGTTGTACTTATACCACGAATAAGCAAAATAGCTTATTCTTGAACCAAACGGTACCACTTTCTGGTTTTGAGAGAAGCTAGAGAATTCCACTCTGAACAATGGTACAGCATCAATAAACTGCTGATGAACTGAAAACTAGGCAAAGCTTGATAATGACTATATTTTGATCAAATATTGACGATACTATCTGAAACATCTTGAGATCACACATGCATTTTTTTTATTAGTGCTGGACCATGAAGAGATATGCTGGTCTATTTTCGAAACTTCTATATCCCTCATCTAATTTTGCAATTCTTCTTTACCCAAAATGCTTTTCATTGAGTCAGCTACTCATGCAGTCTAAAACCCAGATTGCTTCACTTAAGTCTTACTTTCAGTACTATTTGCTTTCTTTCTATTATTTCTAGTTATTTTTGTGTGACGTAACATTCCGATGATAATCAAGGTCTTGAGAAGAGTTTTCTCTTCGCCAGAGGATTTTATTTGACTTTTTTCCACCACTGGTTTTTGTATCGATTTTAAGGTTCAATTTTGAATCTAATTATATAACGGGCCATTATTACTTATCCGGGTAGTAATTGGGACATTTCCATTTTCTTTCTTGCTTCAATACTTATCCCCTTTTCTGGGCCTTCTCCTTCTATTTCAGTTGTCTATACCTCAGCCTAGAGGAGCGATTCACTAAACAGCACAGTAAGTTCGAATCATGGGTAGAAATATATACCAGGTAGCTGCAGATTGGGCAAAATAGAACTTATAGCAACTGGTCAATAATTCTTCTAAACATCATTGTTATTTCTCTCTAGCACATTATAAATTTTTTTAAAAAAAAAATCCAAATTCATATGCTGAAGAAAGTAATCAAATTTACCTCTATTGCACTTTGGACAGCACTAGCTTCCTCAAACTCCACAAACCCAAAACAGAACCCTTGTACCTGCATTTACATCAAAAGTGCCTCCCAAGGTTACAAGAACTCAGAGACGAGATTAATTTATCTTCCCCACCAATATTACAATCTAAATAACAGAAGAAGTACCCTATTGCTTCTGACTTGAATGCCGTCAGGTTTTATAGTACCAAACTTCTTGAATTCCTCCTCAAGTTCTGCAGATGTAGCACTTAGAGGCAAACTCTTTACGTATATTGAATATCCTTCGCCTGAACAGAAACACATAACAATGGTAAACTATTGAGATAAAAGTCTGTAGCAAGTTCGGTTGAGGAGCAGTTACCTTCTGGCTCTTGGACATTGCTGTTTTCAGCATGGCTTGAACTAGAAGCAGGAATCTCAGCAACTGGAGGTGGAGCCAGTCTCTCTGGCTTAGGCTGTGCAGGTCTGGCAGGATGTGTCGGAGCAGACACTGGAGCAGCGTTATCTTTCATAACTTTCACCTGCAGAAGTAACATTATTTATAAATTATCAAAACTAAAAGCAACAATAATTATTAGCAGATTAGGAAAGCGATATTAGGTTTCTAAACATTTATCCTGATAATCTTAGAACAACACACAATTGCACATTTGTTACTTGCTATTTTCGACGCATTAAAACAACAGAGAGGATGTCACTGATGGGACTCTAAAAGGGATATTCTGCATTAAAGCGATCATACTTTTTCAATCATTTACCAATGAAGTAATGCACCCATGACACCGGTCAATTGAAATGCCAAATGAGTTTTGCAATAAAAAATGCTTTAGCAGTGCAAAGCCACAAGAAATTTCTAGAAAATTCAAGTGCAAAACTCCTAGAAACGGAAGAGATGGCATCCTAATAAATGTCTTGTTACAAGCAAATATTTCAACTTTACAATATAAAAAGACAGCTAGCCTAGTCATCCAACTTCAGTATGCGTAGTGGTGTAGGATACTTTGTTTACTGTCCAAATTTTCCTAACAAGGATAGAAAAATGGGGATTGCTTAAATACTTCTACAATGCTTCTTTGGTACTTTTTAAAGAAGAGAATAAGACACTTACCTATTGTGAGAATCCTCTTCAAATAATCCAAAATGAAGATAATTTGCAACAAATGTCTATTATTAGTCGTAGCAAAATTGGAGAGGTTTGATTGGATTTATACTGTTAGTCTGCTATATATCATAAAAACAATTCCCACTTACAGTAAACAAAAGCAGATAGAATAAGCTCTCATGTACATGCATATATGCACGCACTAGAACACATCTCGGGTTTATATTTATATATCTATCTCTAACAATCTCTGAATCCTCTATAGATATATGTATGCATCTAAATGTACAAGTGTTTATATCTATATGTGCACCGCAGATACCTCATTTTAATTTTGTTTCTTGATGAATAAAGCTCAACATTTTGTATATATTTGAACTACTTAGCAAGTCTATTGCTTTATATTATCTAACCATCTATTTTAATATTTGCTCTCGTCTATAACAGTAATTTTTAAGTATCAATATTTCTGAATAGTGCATTCCCCTTGTATTGTTTTTTCAGAATTCATCATATCACTATGTCAGTATCGTGATGTATACATATAGTGTATCCATATTTGTACATTGTTATCTATCATTGTCGTGTTCCTAGCATATTATATCCTTGACTGCTTTGAAAGTTTGTCATCAAAATGTCTATGTCAATTCATATCCATATATACCCAGTCTCTCCAAGCAACATAGATTAGGTACATTAACTTCCTCTTACTTGCCATCTAAGAACAGCCATTATCTAGAACGGAATCCCAACCAACACAGCGTCCCACGAAGAAGTATTTGAAGGCAGTCCTAATCTTTAGCACATTCGAATTAATCAGCTGCTCTCAATAATTGAACCCTCGATCATATATTGCAAGCCCAAGACTTTTACAGTTTAAACAAACAAGGGACCTACTTGACATGGATAATTATCAATGTTCTAAAATGCGGTATGCAATAAGCGGGGGATCAATCCATCGCATAGTGCCTATGCGGTATGTGGACGCAGATACAGTTCATCTATTAAAATATTAAAAAATTCAAATATAAACGTAAAAAATAACTAATACACTTTTAAAAGTAGTAATAATTAGATCTGGAATATATTCGTTAAACATTTATAAAGGATGCTGAATAAATTGGTTAAACACAAAGATTTAAGTATCCATCGGTACGGGCCGTATCCACCGTGCCGTATCATGCCAGCAAGATACGGCACGATACAGTCACCGTGCCGATGGCACAGCTCAAAATCCTTTTTTCTTTAAATTACTAAGTAATTTTCTCAATAAAGTTTAAAATATTTGATAAAATTACATAATAAGCAATTAGAAAATTTTGTTGCTAAAGAAAATAAATATTTCATGCTATTATGTATCAGCACACATGTATTTTTTGTGATAGGCACTCATCGGCACGACCTGGCACGCATCGAGCTGTACCGTGACAATTAAGTTTTCGGCACGACCCGTGCCACTGCACTTAAATCCTCTGTTAAACATTTAAAAAGGATAAAAACTTTTTTTTTAGTAAATTGCCATACACGATTATTTGTAGTCATCCTAGAGGTAGGCCAACACTTCAAACTATCTAATATAATAACATTTAATAACTACAAAAATATTCACCAATATTTATAAAAATAATTACTAGATATAATAAGAATAATATCAATTAAAATAAAGAAAGAGATGGTTAGATTTTATTTTTACGAAAATAATTATATTTATATGCATTACTATTAACCAAACTTGTATGAAAATAGCCATATGTGTATTTGTAAAATCATTAACCAAAGAATTCCATTTGCCATATATGCGGCCACATATGTGGCCACATATGGACTGCATATGTGGCCTGCTCACATACTGCACAGCATATTACATATGCAGTGCGGTTCATGGTTCGAACCGCATATGCAGCCACATAGGCTGCTTTTTGGAACAATAATAATTATTAATTATCATAGACAAGAATGAAAGGGCCAAGAATTCATAATTGGCAATTTAGTGAATATGGGAAAACATATGAAGTTATTCTTGCCTTTGCACTTAATTATTACTACCATTGTAGAAGCTTACTACGGTTTCCAATGAATGCATGTGAATCACATTAATGGTTTAAGTAGCTATTAAATGCATAAAACAGCCATAAAAGATATGGGAACATACAATGGAAGCATATGATTTCTTTGGCGCCTCTTCATGGACTGCCGAATCACTCGAATCAGCTACAACAGCCTGAGCAATGTCTGTAGCTTTATCTACAACCTCAGCAACCGCTGCTTCATCCTCGACAACCGACTCATCATCATTGTCCGAAGGATTATAGATTTCCTCCTCATTCGCATCCTCTGGTTCCCACGATGGCACGCGGTCGATCACAGCATGCTGCTCCTGTTGAGGCACTGAAACCGCAGGGCAATACAAGAATTAAGAAAAAAATGGAACACATAAAAATTAAATGTTAAGCAGCGGAAAACCTCAAAAAAACTCAGCGTCATAGCACATCTGTATTCTACCACACAATAATTCAAAGTGTAGCACTTTGTCATCGTATGTCTACTGTTTCGGTTCACCATAAAGAAGTTTAGCAAAGTGCTACACTTTTGAACCAGTGGAAGGTAAACTGCAAATTGAGCTATATAATAGGTGATTCTTCTGAATTTTTTCTTTCATTGATAATGTGTTTCAATCAAATATGTGGTTGTCACGTGCTCATTATTAAAGGAAATCTAGCAATAAGTTCTTGGGACAAAAAACGATACAGTAACGACAGTGGAGCAAAAGATTACACATTCGACAGCAGGGTAGTAAATTGCAATCAGGATGGGGACTTTTGTTATCTTTCCTAAAAAAGCAAAAGAAAGAAAATGCTCAACCAAGCTTTTATCGGATTAAAGTGGACGCACCAGGGTCATTCACCAAGCCCTCGTTCCCTTGTTGGTTATTGCCCCGCACGTCCTCTCTGACGTAACGGAAAATGTCGTTGAGGACAAAGTAGCCCCTGTCTTGCGGGGCGAGGAAGAAGGATTGCGCAAAGTCCCTCATGGCATTATCCTTCCCCGTAATATGACCTGTCACAAGGACAGTCACCCCACCATCGAGAGACTTTTGTGCATCAATCGTCTTTATCTCTGCTTTGAGGAAATCCATCGACAATATCTTCTCATTGATTGCCTAATTCAACCCGAATCAAAAGAAAGGATTTCATCATCAACAGATGATTGGCCCAGGACCCATATTTCGAATTTTCTTTTCGTAAAGGTGTAGAGGTAAGGGGTCCTCAACTATTTTTATTCTGATTGATGACCTCAACTATATATATTTTTTTTATTTAAGATACTTCTACAATTAAATCAGTGATTTTTTTTAATTCCAAAAGTGATTCTGTTAAATTTAACTATTTTGGATGCTTTTTCAAATGATGAAACAGTCAATTTTGTCGTATGTCAAGAACTGATAGATAACGACCTGTTGATTTTAAGAATCCCCAACTCAACGTACGACAATAACTCAAATCAAAGAAATTAGAACTTTAGAAAATACCAATCAGAAAATAAAAATAAATAAAAGAGTTGGAGGACCTATTTCAGAATTGGCTATAGTTGACAGGTTCTCCACGCATTTTCACCTTTTCTCTCTCCTTCTTACCTCCGTAGTGGTGATCGAGCTCATCTCGCCGTGCTCGTCGGGGCGGCCGAGATTGCTGCTATCCTGGTAGAACCTGTGCACCAACTCCGGCGACTGGTGAAGTATATTGTAGTACTGTTGCACGAAGGCATGCCCAACCTAATCCAATCCCAAAAAAAGAAAAGGAAACATATAAACATCTTCAACATTTTCTGCAAATAAAAAAAAGATAAAAGCATACAGAACATATCTGAATTATAGATCATTTTGAGTCGACTACCCAACCTTTTAAAATTTTGATTTTACTATCCAATTTTTCCATTTATTTGATTTGAGTCCGTCAACAACACTTTGATTTCAAATTTTGAATACATCGTTTATCTTTACAAGTTTAGTTAGCTTACTTCATGCAATTCTCGCAACTATAAATTTGTTAAAGTAAATAATTAGCTTAAATTTTAAAGTCAAAGTGTCTTCAACTTACTCAAATCAAACAAATCGAAATGTTAGGTGATAAAATCAAAATGGTTCAACGTTTTTACAGATAAATAAAGGTAAATGCCCTCAAATTTTGATTCCTTTTTATTTAAATAATTGTAGTCATATAAATTGGGGATTTCGCCAAATCAAACAGTGATTTGGTTAAATTTGATACCACTAACCACTTTATAGCAAACAAAGGTGCAACATTGAATGAATTTTAAAAAGCCAATAGAGCAATCAAAATCCTCAATTTAACTAGCTAGATCAACTCGCATAGACAAAAAAAAAAAAAAAAAAAAAAAAAAAAAAAAAAAAAAAAAGTTGAAGGGGGTCTCCGGTCTCGTCACAATTTCACACAAGAGGCATGAAAGGATCCCAAATCGAGCGACTACGAAACTCACCACCTGCGCGGAGGGAGTCGGCGGCGGAGAACCCATTGACGTCGATCGGATATCGGAGATCGGAGATTAGGGTTTGGGAATCGCCGAGACGGGGATCGAGGAGGCGCGATTAGGGCGACGGAGATCGACCTCGGAGGAATCGGACGAGGAGGAGGAGATCGGGGGTTCGACTGCGCCCCCACTCCCTTCTCGAGCTCGCTAGGGTTTTGGAGACGACGACGGAGATGATCAATTTTTGTTATTATTATTATTATTATTATTATTTCTACGTATTTGCTGTAAGAGAGAGAGAGAGAGGCGGCTCTGGATGTTGTACGAAGCCAACAAGGAGCACGTGCGGGAAAGGAGGGCGTGAATACGTGGCGCCGCCCTCGCACGTGTGACGAGTGGTACTTGGACAGTGGGGGCCACATGAAAGCACTCTTATTTTAAAACAAATATATTCTTACATAATTTTATTTTTTATATTTATTCATTCAAAAAAAATTAAATTCTATATTTATTTATTTATTTATTATTAGATTAAATATTTAATTTTTATTAGTGAGCTAGATAAATTTATTGTTTTATATTTTTTAGATATTATATTTAATTATAAGTATATTGTTAACAATTGAATTTTTTAAAACAACAAAATTAATATTTTACTTATATTTTATTAAAAAATAATAAACTAACAAGTAACAAATTAAAATAATATATATGAACAATTTAAGACATTTAAAAAATAAATATGAAAAAATAAATTTTGTAGAAATATATACGCTATTCAATATATTTATAAGAATTTATATAAAAATAATTTTAATTTAAAATTGAATTACTGAATCGAACCGAACCAACTAAATTTCATCAATAAAATATAATTTAATCGGTTATTCGATTTAAACGATTTAAATATAATTTAACCAAACCAAACCATCTTCTCGATCTATCCTCCTCACGTTGCGTCATCATTTTCAATCAATTGTCATTGATCCCCGATTGGATCTAACATGGTATTCTATAATTTTTTTAAAATATATAATTATTTAACCTTTAAAAGCTCTTCTCCTACTCTACCAATTTTGTTAGATAGTCTGCTCAAATATCAATAGGATGAATAATATGCTTCGTTGTTGAATTTTAAATGTTCGATGAAATGCTTTCTTTTATTATGAACCAAAAACATCATCAACCCGCTATCCGTTAGGTTTTTTTTCTTTCTAGCCGCGTGCAAAGAGAACTCCAAACAAGTACAATTCGTTTTTATTGTCAAATTGAGTTCTCTCTCCATACAAGGATTTGAACTTTTTCTCCCAATTTTTTCTAAATTTATTCTTTTTTTTATATATTCATTTATATATCTAGCACTTTATATTTTTATAAAATTTGATTACGGACACAATGGTGTTCAATTGAATAGAGCAGATCATGAATTATTTCTCCACTTTAAAGTATATCAGGTTTGAACTTCACTTTTTTTTTTTTTTCTTAGATTATCACACCATTCTATAATAAGACAAAAGGAAAGAAGAACATAATTTCACTTTCTATGTGACTGATTGAAGGAAAATTTTAAGCCTCTTCAATTCACTTTCACATTGTTTTTTTATGTTATCTTTTTTGAGGTTTTATATGTATCTGATAGGACATATAAGACTCTTATTTTAACTCATGTTAACTATATTGCTGTGTTCCTTTTTGTTATTTCTATCAATAAAATGACTTACTTTGTTTTCAATTTAATGTTGACTTAGCAAACCTGCATTGAACTTAATCTACAAATTTTTAGTTTATGTTATAGAAACTGCAGTTCTATTTGGTTGATGCAATTATGGATCCTAAAACCATTAATGATTCCTAATGTTATACATTACATTTTTAAAATCACTTCAAATATAATTTTTTTTATCTTTCAATAATTTATAGCAATATAATACTTGTAAAAATATTCTAAAAAGTAAAAATGCATGAATTCTATAAGTTAAGATATCTTCCAAATTCTTATTATGTGGAATGATTTGATGAAAATATAATTAAAGTTATTGATTCCTATAAGTGAATAGTTATCAAGCTTATCTAAATTAGAGGATGACTAATTATACATATTTTGTTTTATGAGGTATGTTTTCGCGTGGAATAACAATTAATTCTACATATTTTGCTTTCGTGACACAGACAAATTAATAAATGTTAATTGCAGTTTAATTCACTTCTTAATCATATATGGTATAGAATTTGATTCATTATTAGCATATATATATATATATATATATATATAATATATATATATTATATATATATATTATATATATATATATATATGGTCCATATTCTTATAAGTAAAATTTTTTTGTATTCATAAGTTTTCATCCCTTGGATGAAAAAATGTGCGGTTAGAATTATAATAGTCCCTAAAATTTATACTATTTCTCTAACAACCTAGTAAACCCTAGGAGAACCACTATCATCCTAATCACACATTGCTTCATCCAAAGATAAAAAAATTATGAGTATAAAAAAATTTATACTCATAAGAATATAGTAGCCCTACGCTATATATATATATATATATATACAGTATCTTAAATTTTACATATATTGATGATTAAAAGAAGGCTCCTGCTTATACTTTATATGATTTTTTATTGCGAAAAGCTTAAGTTGATAGATAAAAAGAACTCTCTTAGTATAAACTTTCTTGTGTGGTAAACACTGGTAAGTACGACAACTTCCAAATGTCGAACTTAAAAGTTTAAGGATTAAAGTAAAACCTAACAAAAAGTTCAGAATCTAAAATAGCAGTTTACAAATATGAGCAACAACCACTTTTAGTAGCTGTTATTACAAAGATGTGCATAAATTGCAATATATATATATACCATGAAGTTTCATCAATGTCAGGCTTATTTCATAGAAGTATATTTGTTTTGTAACAGCTCATCAAACAAACGGAGATTGCGCCCCAGGAGAAAAAAGAAGCAGCCTAATACAACCACAAATGCTGGTTTCAGATACATAAACTCATTTCCAATTTTCAAACAACAATCAACAAAGGCATTTAAGATGCAATATATTTAAACATGTGTAGATGTTAAGCACAAAGCAGGTATTAACACTTTAAGAAATAATAAACTGTGGTTTAGTATCTATTTGTAACAAGCAAACCTTAAAAAAATAACTCCCAGAAAATGTGAATCTTAAAAATTTTGGGTTCCACTCAAAGCTAAAGCATATAGAGGTCTATTTAACAATTCAGGACAAAATCATTTGTTAAATCATCAACTCTGTTAGTTAGAATGCTTCAGTTAATAATGTCTATACCATCATATTCTTCTTCTCATACTACCATATTTTGTTTACAGAGTGATGCTTATTAGCTTCATTGGTCTCAATCAAGGATTTAAGTGCCCATAGTTACATGTCGTGCCTGCCGTGCCGTACTGTATTTACGGATATTAACACAACATCATGGAGAGCAAGAGGCACAAGAAAGGAGAACCAACTTATTTTTAAAGCAATTTTTCGTTCCCATATTACTAGCTAACAAATATATCTCTACAACTGATAAGAAGGAACGGTTCTTGAACTATCTCAAGAACATTATTCATAGAAGAAGAGCAGAATAACGAAGAATAGCTACAGAACAGAGAGAAGTACATAATTATTTCTTAACATACATATAGTGGTGATCTAAGAGGAAGAACTTTGGAAAAGGACCACAAATTTTATATGGTATTCTAAATTTCAGAACACCAACCAAAACAAGTCTAGATACATACAGAACATAATGCAAGATTCTAAGGAGGCTGGCAGTCATGAAATATGCAACGGAACTTAGCTTGGTCATATGAATAAGAATTAGAGTATAATCTAATTGAGCAACTACAACAAAACTAGAAAATGACAAGTTGTTCACCTCTAGTAGTCGTGGCCATACTTTCATTTCTCTTCAGAAGCGGCGGCAAGTCGCACACCCATTTCACGCTGCAAAATTACACTGGCGGATAAACTCGTTATCATAATCGACATGCTTTGTCCAGAGATGTCGGAACTGATTCATAGCAATATCCAGCCAGGGTTTCATGTTGCCATTGAAATGAACAACAGCAGCGTTTTTTATCTCCTCCATGCTGATGCTTGGATTATACCCAAGCCCAAGAACGTGCCAAGATTTGTCCAGAGGTTTTGTTGTGGAGTAGAATGTTATCAAACCCGGAGGCAACGTACCCAACTTCCACAATGTTCGATTCTCATTCTGCAACAATATCAAGCACCAATTTCTCATATCAGCATATCATACAAGCCAATTAATAGAATACAAGCAAAAAGAGGTTGAAAGGAGAAGTTCTCATGTATCAATGAGCAGAATTATCCATAACAACATAAACAATTAGATCAAAAACCATAAGTTGGGTCAGGACGAAGTAAAAGTTAATATTTCCATATATTCTTAAACAGCAATAGCATATAGTAATAACACAGACACAGAAAAAAAAAAAGAAAAAGAAAAAAAAAATAAGGTAAAAATGTTTAGAACTTATCTGATTCTGAATATCTTGATTTGACTATCCAATCTTTCAAAATTTTGATTTTATTATCTAACCTTTTAATTTGTTTAATTTGAGTCAAACAATGAAACTTCGACTTTAAAATTTAAGTTAATTACTTACTTCAATGAATTTATAGTTGCGAAAATTGCAAGAAATATGCTAACTAAGCTTTTAAAGATAAACGATGTATTCAAATTTTAAAGTCACAGTGCCATTGCCGGACTAAAATCAAACAAATTAAAAATGATAGATAATAAAATCAAAATTTTGAAAGATTGGATAGCCAAATCAAAATGGTTCATAGTTCAGGTAAGTTCTATACAATTTTACCAAAAAAATATTCTATCAGATACTATATATATGCTATATAACTCAGGCTGCCCTTTTTATCTAGGAAAAGCCTCTTGTGAACTAGTTGTTACTATTATGGTTTGCTCTCCAGTTATTTATCTACTCTTCACATGTGCGTTTAAAGTATCAGCTGATCTTCTAATCTTATTGTAGCAAACATTGTTTGAATTTACTGATAAAGTTTGGGTTGGGTACTAAACTGACTGTTGAACACAATCTTGAGAAAGCACATTTGATTGTTGCAGTTAGCACATATATATTTATATTCAGTTCGGAGAACACAATTATGAACATTCAATCATCTGAGAATAGTTGCCCACATACCAGATTCTGCCAATAATGGTACTGCTCTGTGCACTTCTCCCTCCTCCAAGCATCGAGATCGAAGAAGTTCATCCCGTAAGCCCACCCGCAGGCGTTGGGATTGAACCTCTCCTTGATCAGCGGGTGCGAGAAGTTCATGTACTGCGCATAGCGGTGGAACGACCCGAAGCAGGTCTCCACCGCCCCGTTCACCTTGCCGTCCATATCGATCTTCCACAGCCCCGTGAGATCGCGCTGCACCACCACATCGTCGTCCAGGAAGAGGATCCGGTGCAGCTTCGGGTGCATCTCGGGGAGGTAGAATCGAAGGTGATTGAGCATTGAGAGGTACTTGGGGTTCCTGAATTTCATGTTGGTGGTGTCTTTGGTGGCGTTCTCGAGCTTGTTCTCGAAGTAGAACCTCTGCAGGTTCGCGGACTCGAGTTGCCGGAGCACGGGCACGTAGGAGGAGTTGAGGAAGGCGTAGTCCTCGACGGCCATGACCTCGACGTGAGCTCCGGCGTAGTCCCGGCGCCGGAACATCACCTGCATTGCCCCGAGGTTCATCCGATCGGTGACGACGTGGAAAACGTGCTTGGACGGATCCTTGGCGTTGCGGACCGCGGAATTGACGACGACGGAGGCGGCGAGGACGTTGTCGGAGAAGATGGCGTAGTGGAAGAGGCGGGGGTCGTCGAGCTCGGGAGGGGGGCGAGGGGAGGGGGCATAGAGCTCCGGGTGGGCGATGCGCTCCTCTGTGAGGCGAACGGCGAGGCAGTGGAGGCTGCGGGGGATGGATTTGGCGGCGATGAGGCTGGAGAAGGCGCCCTGCTTCTTGGCCTTGGAGAGGCGCTCGTTCGCGGCGAAGATCGCGTCCTTGAGGCGCTGGATCTTGAGCTGGGCGTCGAAGGCGCCCTTGGCGTCGGCGATCAGGGCGCGCGCGGCGCGGATCCGGTCCTTGACCTCCCGCTCGAAGCGGCGGAGCTCGGCCTCATCCATGGCGGCGGCGGCGGCGGAGCCTCCGGACGAGGGTGAGAGGAGGAGGGAGAAGTTGCGGGAGAGGTCGGCGAAGAGCCGCACCTGCTTCGAGCTCTCGAGCTTGAGCTTGCGGGCGAACGACGCGTACGCCGCCGCCACCGCCGCGTGGTCGCTCGCCTGCTTGCGGATCAGCTCCGTGCGCGCGCGCAGGGGGTCGGATCGCGCCGCCGCCGCCGCCGCCGCCGCCGAGGGCGACGGAGCGACGACTAGGAGTGCCGCCGCCGCCACCACGGCGACGGCGAAGCAGCTATAGGAGGAGAAGATCGGGGGGTTAGGGTTTCGTATCGCCATTGCTAGGGTTTGCGAGAGCTCGGAGCTCTCACCCACACACAATGGTGGACGAGGAGTGAGAGAGAAGAGGGGGTTGGAGATTATAAATGAGAGAGAGAGAGAGAGAGAGAGAGAGAGAGAGAGAGAGAGGAAGATTAGTGGTGATTACGCGTAATAATTAATTAACGACTCAATTAATAGTTAATTAGGATTAGTAAAGGATTAGAGTAATAAAGCAGGGAATTAACGAGAAAGTGGGCGAGTGTGTGCTTCGGCACCGAACTCAAAAACGACACGTCGGATGTAACGCAGTGTTTAAAATATTACGCGTACCAAGAATGTCCCCTCACACTTCTTCTAGAGGTAAAATTTTTTTGAATGTATGAAAAAATTTTCTCCACATAATTTTCAAGTGCAAAAGGGTAAAAATCAATTTGAGCCAACTCCAAACTATTTGATTCTATAGAGTTGTATATAATATTTTTTTTTGTTGTTGTTGTTGGTGCAAATATCAAATTTGGTTGTATGTAATTGCATTTGTTGCAGTTGTATTTTTATATTCTGAATCTAAAGTTAGTCGGTGAGTCTGTACATTCTATTATTTTTAGGATTAATTTTATTCAGTTTTCTGTAAACATATCAAATATCAGATATATTTTTATAAAGTTTAATTTTTTATATTTTAAAAAAATACAGTTAATTATAAATTAAATATTTAATCTTAGTTAGTGAGTGAGATAAATAATAATATATTTGTAGGACAAAATTATTATTTTATTTATATTCGTTAAAAAATAAATAATAAATTAACGGTAACAAATCAAAAATTAATATTTTTAAAAGAATAAATATGGAAAGTTAAATTTTGTAAGAATATATCTATTATTTGATATGTTTATATAAAATTGTATGAAATTAATTTTATTTTTAACTAATAGTGATGTGATTATTGACAATACTGTAAAAAAACAGGATAAAAGTAATCTGGATAAATTTGACGGTGACATTATTTTCCTTCAATAACCAACAATTGCAATTGGTACTGTAGTCAATTTAGGTGCAGTTTTACAATCCTGTATTAGTTGGCTCTTCTTCTGCTGCAGTTCAAAGTGCAGTAATTGTAGAACTACCATGTGTACATTTTGGTGTATCTTTTAGTGGTGATGCTTGCATTAAATATTAAATTAAATAATTATTTTATTATGTTGGTGGAGGATGTTGGACTTGGCCAGTCTGCCTCAAATCATACACCTGGAAATGAGTGTACGATATATATATATATATATATATATATATATATATATATATATATATATATATATATATATATATATATATATATATATATATATAGGCTAGAATACTATCGATAGTATCAAGCCATTGGTGCTATCAAATTTTTAGCCGTTGGATGAAAAAATATGTGGTTGGGATTATAGTGGGCCCCTAGGGTTTACTAGGTGATTGGTTGAATAGTAAAAATCTTAGGGGACCACTATAATTCCAACCGTATATATTTTCATCTAATGACTGAAAACTTGATAGCACTAACTGTTTGGTACTATCGATAGTATTCTAGCCGGGCTCTATATATATATATATATATATATATTATATATATATATATATATAATATATATATATATATATATATATATATATATATATATATATATATATTTCATCTATTCAATCTTCAAAAATAAAATGTATTTTACTGATTATTTCGAAATAATCAGTAAAATTTATTTCATCAATCCAAATTAAGTGGAGTGTAAGATGTACATCCTTTTACGGTGTACAAAAAGTATTTTTTCTTTAAAAATGAAGAAAAATATACACAAAGATGTCTGAACTTTATCATATCCCCACCTTTGGGTGGATGAAATGTACATTTCTATATTTCTATGAAGTTTAATTTTTTATATTTATTATTTTAAAAATTCTAAATTATTAATTAATGTCTATCTGATTTATTATTGTTAGCTTATTATTTATTTTTTCATAGAATATAAGTGAAATATCAATTTTGTCCGAACAAATATATCGTAGTTATAGCTTATTATAATGGCTGAAAGAAAAAAAAAAAAAAAAGTAAATTTTTCATCCTCACTAATCAAGGTTAAATATTTAACCTATAATTAATTATATTTTTCTAACGGATATTGACGGTAGGAACATTTATGACCAACTGAGCATTTTTGAAAGATACAATATAAAAAATTAAACTTTATAGAGATATATCTGCTATTTGATATATTTATAGAAAGCTCTGTAAAATTAATCCTATATTAAATATAAAATAATTTTTGTATATTTTAAAACGCATGTATATTTTATATTCCACCCATTTCATGCATTTTAGAGGTTACATCTTATATTTCACTCATTTCAAAATGAGATAAATTTTACTGATTATTTCAAAATGATTAATAAAGAATTCTCAATCATAAGATAAATAAAATATATATCGTATAACTCAAATAAAATATATACATAGTATTGCTCACATTAAATAACTGAATAGACCTTTCTCTCAAGCAGCTGTGAATAAAATAGTTATTTTAATTATATTATTTTTTTTATATTTTTAAAAAATTAATATAATAAATGACGGAAAAGTATAAGGTTCACTACTACAAGAACAACAACAACAACAACAAAAGAAAAAATAAAAAAATTGCAAGTGTATAAAAAAAAATAAAATTCAACCCTTCTTATCCACAATCTCGAACTTGAAAAAATTACTTATATACGGTAAAAAAAAATATACATTTCATATTTTATTCATCCTTTGAATAGATATTTTTACTAATTAAATCAAGTGACTAGTAAATAACTTTCGTGTATATTGAATAAATCGAATATATATCATACATTATTTTAAAGTATATGCATAGTATTACGTCTAAAATTTTTGTAAGTAATGAGATGTATGATGCATGACTCGTTGGTGCTGCATCGTCGGAGAACAAGAGCGACGGAGTTGTCTGGAGGTGACATGATAAGGGTGTCTTCTCTGTCAAGTCGACCTACATGCTACTTAATAGCGAGGGATTGCTGGATGGCACTGCTCCACACCTGTGGAGGTTATATATGCCGTCTAAAGTCAAGATTTTTATCTGGCTCGTCTTAAGGAATCGGCTTCTTACGACAAATAATCTGGCAAAAAGGGGCTGGACTGGTATTAACCTATGTGTGCTTTGTGGTTCCACTGAGGAGACGGCCGACCATCTGTTCACGAGATGCGTGTTCTCTCGCTTTGTTATTGGGATGGGGGGCGGGTCCTTTGGTTTCCAAGAGCTTGGCGACTGCGTTTGTGAGGTGTGGGAACGGTGGTGGGGGGGGGGGGGGGGGGGTTAGACCTCCGGACCCTGTTTCGGCCCTTACCTACTTGTCTGCTAACTGGTGGGTGCTTTGGAAAAATTAGAAACAAAGCAATCTTTGAGCAGTCTAATCCCGATCCTCTTAGCGCGATCTCGAATGTTAGCTGTGAGCTCGAGGACTGGGCGGTCCAGTGGAGCGCAAGCTAACCCGGTTTTTTTTTTTTTTTCCTCTCTCTCCAGAGACCTAGTTGTCTCACTTATTGTGCTAAGTTCACTTACCGATTGAATGAAGCGGGTAGCGTGCTACCTTTCTCTCTCAAAAAAAAAGTAAAATTTATTATACACTAAAATAAGTAGGGTGTAAAATATATGAATATAAAAAAAATATTTTGGCTAAATTACAGAAAACCCCCTCTAATATTCCACTTTTTCACTTTACCCTCCTGTCTTTTAAAAGTCGACAACCTGCCCATCGTAATTACCGAAATATGCATTTACCCCCCTGCCAGATATGAAAGTCCATCCATGAGCCTCTAATGGATGCATTTACCCTTCCCCCTGCCAGATATGAATTGGTTTCTTACCAATTTGTTACAAGCAATTGGCTCATTAGAGGCTCATGGATGGACTTTCATATCTGGCAGGGGGGTAAATGCATATTTCGGTAATTACGAGGGGGCAGGTTGTCGACTTTTAAAAGACAGGGGGTAAAGTGGAAAAGCGGGATATTAGAGGGGGGTTTTCTGTAATTTAGCCAAATATGTTTTTATTTTTTTTTTCGAAATTATATTTACATACCCCTCTCTCTCTCTCTATTAATTTAATTTTTTGTGTTAAGTGAAAGAGGGATGCTAGGTGTACACCCCTCTAGGGGTGTACATTCTACACCCCACCCATTGTGGGGTGGGTATTATTTTACTCGTCCCAAGTGAAGTTCACTCGTTCCATCGATGGGACGAGTGGAAGAATACCCACCCCAGGATGGGGTGGGTGTAGAATGTACACCCCATTTGGGGTGTACAGGTAGTACTCCTCATATATATATGAGCGCTGCTAGCGGTACACCCACGTTCGGGGTGTATATCATACACCCCGCGACGTGGGCAGTCAGGATTGAATGGGATTTTTAAAACTTTTATTCTCACTCCCTCTTTCTCTCCATACCGGTACACTTTCTTGCGTACCGGTACACTTTCTTGTGTACCGGTACTCTTTTAAATTTAAATATTTTTTATATTTTATTTATTTCAAAATTTATTATAAAATAAAATAAAAATATATAAACTGTAATAAAATTAAATATTTTTAAAATTTAAATATTATAAATTAAATTATCTTTTATAATTATTAAATTGTAAAAATATATATTTAATTTTCAGATTATGTTTCCCTCTTATGGGACATTCTTGGCACTAGTATAATTTAAATTTTAACTTTATGGAAAAATTTTAAATTAATTTTGTACAAATTTAGTTTTTTAATTTACATTTAATTTTTTAATTTAAATTCTAAATTTTTTTAAATTTTTTATTCATAATTATTTAAAAAAAAAAAAACACAAATAAATAGAGAGTGACAATATCACCTTCATTAATCCAGCCCCTCCATTAAGGGGTGATAGGATGCACTGTTTAATCCAGCCCCTCCATTAAGGGGTGTAGGATGTACACCCCTTAATGAAGTGTACAGGTAGCATTTTCCATATATATATATATATATATATATATATATATATATATATATATATATATATATATATACTCTTTCTCTCTCTCCTTTTTGTACTCGACCCCTCCCCCCAGTCCTCTCTTAAACCCTAACCCTACTCGACGTTCGATTACCACCGTCCCCCTCTCCCGCCACTCTCTCTCTCTCTCTCTCTCTCTCTCTCTCTCCTCCCATGGCGAGGACGAAGAGGGCGGTGGTGCGGCCCAAGTACGTCGCCGAAGACGACGACTCCTCCGAGGAAGTAGAAGAAGAAGAGGAGGAGGAGAGGTGTGGGGTGTGCAAAGCGGTGATGGGGCTCGGAGGGTGCTTGCGCATGGCGTGCGACCACTCCTTCCACTCCGATTGCTTGGATTCCTACGAGAATCGCTTCCCCCACAAGCGCAACCAGTGCCCCGTATGTCACCCTCCATCCCAAATAGTAATTAATTCCTAATTATTTGATTAATTCACCAATTAACACACACACATAAACATATACATGAATTTTCTAGTTTTAATCACTTATTAGGGTTTTGATTTTTCTTTTTTTCTTTTTTTATTCTGGGGTATTTTTTTTGGTGGCAATTTCGATATAATTAAGCGAGATTTTTTGGTGATCTATTTAATTAGATTGTTTTTAGAGTAATAATAGTACTTGTTCAGATCCTGTCATTCGAAATGTTATTGAATATTAAATATTATTATTATTTGTATTATTCTGGGAATTTAATTAAGAAATTGGTTTTTTTTTGTGCTGATTTTTTCTGAAATATGTGAATTTGTAGGTGTTTGTGTTGAATATCTATTTGATTTTATAAGAAAAGATATATTACTGTACTAAAAGTTCAGCTGTGAATGTATATGATTTGTAGAACTGATATTAGGATGTTCTTGCTGTGGAATTACTCAAATCTACTAAATTCAAAGATTAGATAGTAAAATAAAAAAAATAATTAAATGTGTTCGAAATTGTCGAGAGATTGTGTTAAGTGCAGTGAAAAACTACGATGGCAAAATTGCAGCATAATATCACGTTGCTTAGTGCTTACAATATATTTTCTGTGTTTCCACCTATAAACAGAGACTCATATTCTTATATAATTTCGTTCCGACTCTGTTTTATCTAGTAGAGTTAGACACGCCTTCGAATAAAGGCCCTTGATTCTTCGAGAAGCTCTTATCGAAACTGCTAAGCTTAGAGCAGTCCAACTAGAGCTGCGAGTGAGCTGGGGTCAGCTCGAGATCGGCTCGAAATTACTACAGACAAGCTCGTAAAACCTAGCTTGTGATTGGCTTGTAATTTAATGAGTCGGCTCGTGTTCAGCTTTTTGTTATCTTGATTAGCTTACCAAGCTGACCTTGCTCAAATTGTTTATAACTCGAAATTAAAATCTAAAATTGAATAATTTGAAAGATGTTTTATTTTTGCGTGGATATTTAGTGTACTATTAGATTACGACTTGCAGATATTTGAAATTAGGGTTACTGTTTACTGGTGGAAGGTTGAAAGGAAACTAGGGTTAGGGTTGAAAGCTTATATATGAAATAGAATCCTAGAATTATATCCCTTGAATCTTGATCTAATGGTTAAAATTCTACAAATTAATTGGCTTCTCTACATTTGGGTTGGGTCAAAATCCAAATGTGTGTGTGTGTGCGCGCGCGCGCGTGCGTGTGTGCGCGCTTTTAAAAGCACAGAGACCCCGTGCTCTTAAGTTGTTTTTGATGTTGGGACTTCAGAATGGACTATCGGCTCCGTTAAAATTGATCTAGAGTATTTAAAAGTCTAGAAATTAAATTTCATGAATTTTCGATATCATTTGCTTATTGATCAAATGGCTCAAAATCAATAATTTTAACGGTCGTGGTGAGTCGTTTGCAAGTTTAACGGTGTAAAAATATAGAGCTAGGCTGGAATGCTATTAATAGCACCAAGTCATTGGTGCTATTAAGTTTTTAATCGTTGAATTAATAGATGTGTGGTTGAGATGATAGTGGACCCTTGGGTTTAATGGGTGGTTGGAAAAATAGTAAAATCCAACGGATGAAAATAATCAAAGGGATTGATCTAAGGGTAGAAAACTTGATAGCACCAAATGCTTGGTGCTATCGATAGCATAGTAGCCGAACTCTCTCTCTCTCTCTCTCTCTCTCTCTCTCTCTCTCTCTCTATGTATATATATATAAGTATAAAGTATATGTATTCAAGTTATATCGAATTGAACATGAGCGAACTGACTGCAACTCGTATTTGGCTCGTTAAGATATCGAATTGAAAAATACTGCTTGTGCTATTCGATCTCGTGCCGATTTCGAATCGAACACGAGCTTATCTCACGAATAGCAAGCTGAATTGCTAGTCCTAGCTCCAAATAATATAGTTTTTGATATATTTTTTAATGTTTTTAGAACCAAAAATTACATGTGGATGGGATACCTAATAACACAAAGTTAGTTCTCTGTATGGAAATTTGGAACATTAGCTCATGTTACAAATGCAAAACTCTAGAAGATGCCTCTTGTTGTTGAATATTGTTTCTTTTGGTTCTTAACAACAATGGTGAACAAGTAATTGAATTATCAAGGACAATGTAAAGTACAGAGATGCAACCATTGACTCTAATGATGCATTTACAGCAATGTTTAGTGAAAATGATTCTAAGTAGTTCGAACAACTCCTAGATCCAAATTTGATTTTGTATCCGAAGCATAGTTTAACGATTATGTGAGATAATCTGAGTAATAACTCTTGCAAATGTTTTGGTATCTGAGAAAACTTTGTTAAATCTTACATGAGGTTGGTTGCATATTTACAGAGTACACATATAAATGGTTCTTTTTTTTTTTATTATTCATAATAGGGATGTAGCTGGATATGGATATCCGACATTTTATTCGAATTCGAATTTGATGGAGATGATTGTAATCGAAGTTAAATGGGGTTAGTTTCTGACATGGGAGTGAAAATCCAAACTCTTGACAGTTTCAGTTTCGATTATGGTTTTTGCTTTTATCTGAATTGAACCTGAACTTAAAAATCAAATTCAAAACCAAACTTGTATAAAAGCCTATTTTTTTCATATAGAGAGTATACTTTTTTTAGATATTTACTTTAATAGTTAATAAAAATTGATGATTTACTTTCATACTTAGCATATTAGATAGTCGGGTTCGGATTTTAAGTTTCGAATAAGTCAGTTTTTTTATCAAGGCGGTTTTAGTTTTGAATTTTTTTTACCTCATCGGTTTGGGTATGATTTCGGATTTCGGTTTTTCATTCAATTTCAATTTCAGATTTTGTGAAAACTATTCCAAAACTGATCCATTGGGGCATTCCAAGAGGTCAACAAAGATCTGGTGGTGGAGTGTTTTAGTGAAGGAGCGTCATTCAGGCCAGTCATTCAGGCCACACTCGCACCGGTGGCGGAGTGTTTTAGCGACTAGAGATATTTTTAAATGCGGAGTGTCCTACTCAATCAATCGGAGACGGACAAATTGTTAGGTTTTGGACTGACATCTGAAGTGACCAAGCTTCTCTACAAATCTTATATCCACATATTTATGATAATGTATGATAATGTAAGTATACAGTGAAGGATTGTTAGGGAAGGGAATGGGTGAAAGTGGCGTAAAATTTTGTCAGGTTTCGTCTGTAGTTCCCAGCACGAAGGTTGTCAAATCTTAAAGCTCAAAGATTCAATCTTCGAGATCTCTCTCTACAATAGAAAAGATGAACTTAGATGAAGATGGGCTCAGTTCGAAAAGTTTACAGTCAAATCGTTCTACAACTTTTTGTAAGATGGTAGTAGAGTAAAGGACACTAGTTTTGTTCAACTGTGAAAGATTAAATCTCCTTAGAAAGTTAAGGTTTTCGTATGGGGTGGAGTGGAGAGGAGAACTGTATTTTTGTCTGAGCAAGATTGAGGCAATGAATCATTTTTTTACGGAGTGCCATAATACAAGAGCTTTGTTGGAAGGATTACTATGGAACAAGCTGGTTTTTATTAACTGAAGTGAGGAGGTGTAAAGGAGGAGGGGCAATAAGGAGAAGGGAGTTAGTGACAATTGTCATCACGTGATGTGTTATTTGATTAGAACGGAATAAAAAAATACTTGAAAAAAATTAAACAATCGTTGGTTTGGTTCGGGGATAAGAAAAATTTTGTTATACCGGGGATAGGTATAGATTATGGTATTAGCAGGAATTAGTGTAAATTTGTGTTTGGTTGAGTTTATGAGTTATACCGGGTTTAAAGAAAATTGTGTTTGGTAAATTATATAGGAATAAGGAGAATAAGATGAATAAGAAAAAATTATGTTTGGTTGAGTATAAAGGAATAAAAAGAATTGAGAGGGGAGCTTCTGCCATATGTTTTTTTTTTTTTATAGTATCATATGTTTTTTTTTTTATAGTATAGTTTATCTTTTCTTCGAGGCCCAGCTGCTGAAAATTACAGTATAGTTTATCTTCTAAATAAATAAAGCGATAAAGCAGTACTATACTATTTTGTTATTATTTTTGGCGCTGTTTATTTCTATAGTCGTGGAATTGAAGTTTTTTAATTTTATTATTCATTTGGTAAGAAATAAATGACATAAAAATTAAAGTTACTTATTATTAATATTTTATTATTATTTTACTCTTATTTTTGCAATTAACTTGGGAATAGGGTGTGCGTGATCTTTTAAAGAGTTTTGAGTTTCCGCAAAAAGTTAAAATTATGATTAACCAACCAGCGAAATTGGCTCACTCCACCCCTGACTAATCAAGTAACTCAATTGCTATATAAAAATGATGATAGGGTCTATGAAATTGTTGATGGAATCTTCTACTATCTATGTAGTGGAAACCAATGAGCAAGCAAGTTACTAAAACTAGTATAACAAATGATTCATTCTTTAATGTTAAACTTAGTAACAATAATTGTGAATTAGGAGGTGTCACAACACCCATAGCAGTATTCCTCCTTGTTCTTTCTTTTTTAATTACCACTACCAACATACCAACACGCAAACTAAGTTAACAACAAAAGGAAATTGGGCAGGTGGATTCAGGTCAAACTCTCACTTTGAAAAAATAATGAGCACTATCTATAATATATCTCTTCTATTTCAGAACGAGAACTTATTCATCGGTCATTTCGAAGTAATCGATAAAATTCATCAATCTGAAATAGATGGGATGTATATTATACACTCTTAGATATCTCTTTAATGTTCGAGTGTTACATAAATATCATGCATATTTTTAGATAAAAATGTATAAAATTCACCCCAATTAAAGACCATTTTGATTTGACTATTTAATTCTTTAAAATTTTAATTTGTTTGATTTAAATTATTTGATGATTTTTTGGATATAAAAATAAAGCTAATTGCGTTAAAATATCAACTAACGTAAAAAATAAATGAAAAATATAAAAATAAAGCTGATCAGATTGTTATAGTTGGTATCAAAATCGAATATATGTCGCAAGTGTAAAAGTTAAGTGCTACATGAATTTAGTAGGCTTCACCAGCAGGAGCCACACAACTACATTATTTCCAATCCTTTGAAAGTAGTTCTAACCTAAGATAACCTTGTCTACCAATTCCTCTATTAAAAAGGGGAAACAAATTAAAGAAAAGAAAAAGAAAAAGAAATTTGTCTTCTTGGTGGGTATTCCCTTGGGATTTCAATGGGTACGGATACCCGAAATTTTATCTGAATACAAATCCGAACGGGATGAATTTATTCGATGTTAAACGAATATAGATTCGGATATGGATATAAAAAATGAAAATCCGCCGGATTTGAATTTAGATATGGATTTTGATTATATCCGAATCCGGCTCGAATCCGAATTGATTTTACGTTATATAATATATGTATATATAAATAGAAAAAAGCTAAGTGTACATTCCAAAAAGGGTGTACATCTTACACCCCACCCATCCAAGGATGGGGTGAATTTCACCCATCACTTGAAGTGATGGGTGGAGAAGCCCCCACCCTTGGATTGGTGGGGATGTAAGATGTACACCCATTTATGGGTGTACAGGTAGCATATAAATATTTGCTATTATATTTAAATTTATATTTTAAAAATTTAAATATAATATAATATATTTTGACATATTGTAATAAAAAAAGAAAAAAATTATTTCGGATTTGGGTTCGGATTCAGATTTTAAATTTTTGATCGGGTTCGGATTTGGATATGGATTTTTAAAATCCGTCGAATTCGGATTTGGATATGGATTTTTAAAATCCGTCGAATTCGAGTTTTTGAAAATCCGTCTCGAATCTGATAAGTTGAGTATTCCCTTTTTTTTTAAAAAAAAAATAAATAAATAAATTAGTGGACTTAGGTATATAGTAGTGTTGTTTGATAGCGCTATTCAAATAAGGGAAATAATTTTTGTACACTCTAAAAAAGTATACATATATTTTATATTTTATCAATTTTAGAATAAAATAAATTTTACTGATCACATCAAAGTAATACATACAAAAATCTTCGATCATATATTGTACATTCCATACCAAACGTGCGGATAGCATTACTCTTCAAATAATTATTTGATCTACAAGTTTCTATCAATTCAGTCTCTTCAATAGATTTTAAAATGACAAAATCAGAAATGCTTTATATTTCTTTTAGACTAAAATACCAAAAAAAAAAAATTTCTAAAAATAAATAAAAACAAATATTTATATATATAAAAAAAATCTATATTTTATTATTTTTTAATAATTAAATATCTAACTACTGAAATATTATAAACAAAAAATCGTTTCAAAAGTCAGATTCGTGAAATATTACACACGAGAAATATTTAATTATTTCTTTTGGGCACTCACCGGTGGTTTCAATGCTCATTAGATGATTAACAAATTGATCAAGCAATGAGAACCATGAAACATTTTTGGCCCTATTAATTAAGCCAATTGTTGTTTTGAATAAATATAATTGCCTATTTATTTGTTTATATTTGTTTTTCTCAGTAAAAATAACCTTTTAGTTGAATTGAAGTTCAAGTGAAATTTTTTTATTTTTTTTATCGTTGATTTTTTGATAACAAGTGAATAGTTCTGATTCTAAAACATAAGATGATTAAAATAAAATAATTATTACTGTTAATTTTTTATAGTTTTTTTTTCTTTTAATCTTTTTTTCCTTCCTAATTGAATTAGCTATAATAAGCTAAGCATACAAAAGCAAATATTTATGGTTGAAAATGACTTCACTCTCTTCGTTTTCGAAAAAAACAAATATATCCAAAAGTTTGGCTTTAATAAGCTATAAACATTTAGTTGGGAATTTTAATTTTATTATATTTTATCTTTTTACATTTTTATTTAAAAGGCTTTGTAAAGTTTTGTTCAAATTTTGCAATCTCCATCTAAAATGCTCTGGTCCTTGAAGTTTGATCCCAATTCAATCTGTTTCTAAAAATTTTGACTAAATTTATAAAATTGAAAATGAGGTTAAAAGCTTTGAGGTAAGGGATTATAGGGTCTCAGCTTTTACTTTCAATTGCAGTTATCTTATTAATATTTTGTAAATTAAAAATTTAAATTTCTACTGTTATATATATAATCCGGCTAATATACTATCGATAGCACCAAATATTTGGTAGAGTTTTTTTACTGTTATATCTATCCCTTTAATTATTTTCATATTTTAGATCATACTATTTTTTCAACCACCTGCTAAACCCTATGCACCCATTATTATCCTAATCATACATCTTTTCATCCAAGGGTTAAAAACTTTATAGCACTATATATATATATATATATATATATATATATATATATATATATATATATATAGAGTAAAGTTTATATACTTTCAAAAGCACAAACTCAATTATGCTTGTGAATTTTTTATTATTGGATTTGCATTAAGATTTGTGCTATTATAAAGTTAACTAAAAAGAAAGAATGAGAAAATACAATAGCACAAATCTTAATACAAATCCAATAGAAAAAAATTTACAAGTATAGTTGGACTTGTGCTTTTGAAAATATATAAATCTACTCTCTCTCTCTCTCTCTCTCTCTCTCTCTCTCTCTCTCTCTATATATATATATATATATATATAGTAGAACTTATATACTCTCAAAAGCATAAGCACAAATGTGCTTATGAATTTTTTACTATTAGATTTGCAGGGATTTGTGCTATTTATTTATTTTTTTTCTTTCTTTTTAGTTGACTTTATAAAAACACAAATCTCAGTGCAAATTCAATGGTAAAAAATTCACAAGCATATTTGTGATTGTGCTTTTGAGAGTATATAAGCTCTACTCTCTCTCTCTCTCTCTCTCTCTCTCTCTATATATATATTATATAGCTAAATTATAAAAAAAAAATGGCTAAATTACAGAAAACCCCCCTCTAATATCCCGCTTTTCCACTTTACCCTCCTGTCATTTAAAAGTCGACAATCTGCCCCCTCGTAATTATCGAATTGTGCAATAACCCCTCCGCCGTCAGTTGACCGTCAGTTTTTTTAAAAATATAATTTTTTATACCCAAAATACCCTTGGAAAATATTCCTAAAAAAAATAAAATAAATAAAAAAAAAACAAACAGGACTTCGGAATAAAAAAAAAAAAAAAAAAACACTTCGGAAAAGAAAAGAAAAAAAAAAATAGGAGGGCATTTTCGTCAATTTACTATTTCCGTTAACGGCGTACCCCCCTAAAGACATTTCTGAAATTACGAGGGGGCAGATTGTCGACTTTTAAATGACAGGGGGGTAAAGTGGAAAAGCGGGATATTAGAGGGGGGTTTTCTGTAATTTAGCCAAAAAAAATTCTTTAAAATTTTGTTTTTTTATTTTTTTTCTTGACTTTTAAAAATCTACACTTTGTCCCCTCCTAATTACGAAATTATACACTTATCTTCCTGTCGTTATCGTTTCGTAAGTCATTGAAGGATTGATGCTGTTAATAAGCAAATTCCAGATCCAATGACTACAGCGATGATGCTGCAACACATCAAATGTGGTCACAGCATCACAGAATCATTTACAGAATGATGACAGTAGGAGAGTAAATACATAATTTAATAATTAGGAAGGGGCAAAGTATATATTTTTAAAAATCAGAAAAAAAAAAAAAGTTGAAAAAAAGATATTTTACATGAATATTTTCTGTACTTTTGAGGCTAAAAGTGGACTTTTTATTTAGAGCTTTTGATTATGCTTACCGAAAATATCTATTGGAGAATTTTTAATATAATGCTTCTCCTAATAGAATTAATAGAATTGTAACCAGCATTATGTCTGACTGCTAGTTTTACTACAATAAAATTAGGTTATAGGGACACATATTTGTAACACTTTTGTATAAGTGTTATATCTATATTTCATCTATATTCAAAATTAGGTTATAGGGACACATTTTCGGGACAAATTACAAAAATGTGTCGCTATACACTCTAGCGACGGCACATATAGCAACACTTACAATAAGTGTCGGTATTTTTGTCAGCGACACTTTTTTTAGATTTTAGAAACACTTAAAAATATCGCTATAGCCTAATTTTGTTGTAGTGTTTAGCTTAATTTTAAATGGTATCAATCTCTTGCGGAGGATGTGGCCAATAACATATGTTTACACTTTTGGTTCTCAAACCATATTATAATATTCAAATTTTAATTTATTATAATTTTTAGTTTGAATTTTTTAAATTTTTATAATTAAGCTAGTTTCATAACTAAATTTAATTATCGAAATATTGACAAATTAATAATATAGATATATTATGATTGATGACGCAACAATAGTTAAGATGCTACATCACTTGTACATAAACAATTTATCAACATTTAGCCTACTAAATTGTATTGTGAGACTTAATTGTTATAATTAAAAACAATTAAGTCAAAAATTTCCATGAAATTTTTTTTTGAGGATCAAAGTGTCACACGCATCTCACAATTTGAGGGCCTAAAGCGTAATTTACCCTTTTTATTATGATGTGAAGTTGAAAGCTCTCATTAATAGAGAGAGCTCTCACCATTTCTAGGGCCACTTATGCTTCTATTTTTCAATTTTGTCACTCAAAAATAGAGCTCTTAGCTCGTTTGGATTCGATATAAAATCGAAAATAGGAGGGATATCCTTCTTATTCTTCCAAACGCATCAGAAATCAATCGGTATAGTTTGTTTCGGTACAACTAGATTAAGTGAAAATTACTGTTCTCACTCTTCCCAACCACCCTCTTATTTTTTTAAAAAATATCCTCTCATGTCTACTGATGCACCATCTCTCATCTCATTATTACATAATAAAATTTGAGGGCAAAAATATAATTTACTCTAATTAAAACTCTTTATTCATCTTATTCCTTATTCTCATACCAAACATAAAATCTCTTATCCCTGAAACCATTCTAAACACTTTTTTATACTAATTTTATAATTCTGTCTTATTCCGTTACCAAAAAAAAAAATCCTAAACCTTTTACTACAGTAAAAAGCATGAACTAAATGCAGAAATTCTGATGTACTTTTCTACTGCAGTTATTGTCACGTCATGTGCTTGAGCGAGAGCCTCTCCCGACGGTATTCCCAGATCTGCTATGTGTGCAAGGCTGAAGCAACAAAGCACAACAGTAAACTCATCTACAATAAAAGAGATTAAATACAAGTCGGAGTATCAAAGCATGGGAATACTATTCTATTACAACTACTAAACCACGAGAAATAGTAGAAGTGAGAACTATAAAAAGTACTCGAAAAAAGGAGCCAATAAAAAGGAGTGAGAACTATAAAAAGTACTTTTCAGTGGTGGGTACAATTACCGTAAGAAGCGCTCTATCCACTGAGTCTATTAGAGACACAAAATCAATAGATAATAGATGCGCCACCATCATGCCTCTATAATGTCGACCTCGCGTCATCTACCATGTTTACATGCTTCGATGTTCATAGGTCAGTTGACTTACACAACACTTACTGTTGGGAATCTGGTACTCGCCTCGGTATAAAATTTTGTGAATCCGCAATCCGCTCCGGTACCGATTGTTGGGATTCCTTAATGGAATCGTCAAATCGAGTTTTTACTAGAGACCCATCCCCCTCAAAAGAAACTGGAACCGTTATAACCACAAAGAGGAGAAAAAAAAAATCAAAAGCAGAAAAATACGGATTAAATAAGATTTATTAACCAATAGAAGAATTATACTAACTCTTCTTTTAAAATAGAATAATTTCAATCCGAACCCTCTTCCTAAATCTCTCGTGCCCTTCTTTCGTCTTCTATAAATAAAAAAAAAGACTTTTCTTGTGTGTGTATCCGTGCGCTAGGTGCATATAATCATGCCCAACTTTCTCTCAAGTACCGTCAACATGGGCTTAAGACTTACTCTACATAAAAGTTCTCTACATTTGAGCTATATATAAAATTCTACCCAAAATGTATCCAAATCTATTTAAATTAGAATTATACTCTAATTAATATTTAAATCCAAAATTAATTTATCTTTAACAGATTTGAATATTAATCATAATTCAATTACAATTAAGTATAAATTTAATCAAATCCTAATACTTACAAACCCCGACCAATCACTTTCTTTTTTAAGTTTGCGTCTTGCCTAGTGGGACATCGAGAAATCGCAAACAAACCCACGTCAGCATTTAACAGCTAGTGCGAGGCGAGAAATCGCATCCTCGCTTAGCTATAACTTCAAAGGGTAACGGCTTGTAAAGAGTGACCCTCACAAGCTAAAATACTCGTTGAGCTCATTTTGATTCTTACAAGCTAAGATCACCAATTCATAACAAATTATGTAACAATGTGAGGGTCACTCTTTATATTGGTATTTTGTCGAATACCCAAATGAAAACTTTCTAGTTATATTGGTATTTTGTGAAACACATTGTGTGCACTACCTATAGTCAAGCTCTACATGTCATTTGTCTTGCCTAATAGATGTCTCAATATAATACAAAGCTCACAAGATATGTTTTACTAGAGAATAACACAATAGCTAGGTTTTCTACCTATATTCGAAAATCATTATTTAACAAGAAATTTTCACTTTGACTAGGTTCTTCTCATGCATCATAGAGCAGAGAAACAATGAGAAACAAAAGGGAGAAGAAACAAGAAAAGATTACCCATTTCAGAGACTTAAATTTATTGATTCTTCGAGACGGTTCGTCGAAAGTTCGATCAAATGTGACGCTCCAACTTCCCAGAAGGTCACGCATCATAGAACTACTCCAGCTCTAGCACGCTTAACCCTCTTAACCTTTTGGGTCTTACTACTACCCAAAATGCTATAGTCGGGTTAAGAGATTTAGTCCTATTATATTATTTATATATAGGACTAATCCAAATTTCGAGGATGTCACATTCTTCCCCCCTTTAAGTCCTGACGTCCACGTCAGACTCAAACAAACTCACAAGTATCAGGTGATGTGAGACTAGTCTCGCTAGCCTTAGTCGACCTTGTGGGGAGCTACACTCCACCCACAATGGTCATTAGTCGGGAAGCCTCGCTCTACCCACTATATAACCCTGGTTCAGCCGAGACTCATCTCACATCTCCTGTTGGTGAATGGCTCTGATACCAACTGTGACGCCCCAACTTCCTTAGGGGTCACCCATCCTAGAATTATTTTAGTTCTAGCACGCTTAACCCTCTTAACCTCTTGGATCTTGCTACCACCTAAAATGCTATAGCCAGGTTAAGAGATTTAGTCATATTATATCATTTATATATAGAACTAATCTAAATTTCGAGAGTGTCACATCAAAGGTGTAAAGTTCACCAAACAACTCTACAAAAAGAGTTCTCAATCCATCTATACCATCTAAGCCTTTAAATGAAAATCCTCCAAATCTAAACCCTAAAATCATATTCTACCCCACCCCACCCCACCCCATCCCATCCCATCCCATCCTATCCTATCCTTAAAAAAAGCATCAAAATCATACTGTATGGAGTGAATAGGAACTAGAGTTCACATTTTTCGAACTCCACTTCTCGGATCAAACCTTTTTGGACCTAGGATTAACTTCTTCAAAATGGATCATCCTTCTCTCTTGCTCTACTCCAAGCTAGGTTGAAATAGCACTTTCTAAAGAGAGAAGAAAATAGAGTTAGAAGTTTAAGGAAGATTTGATGGTGAAGAGGGAGAGGGAGCAGGAAGGGCAAAGTTGGAGGAGAGTGAGAATTTCTCCCTTAGAAAGGCGGAGAGAAAAAGAAAAATGAGGGAGCAGAGAGAATGAGAGGATATATAAAGAGAGGCAATAAAACTTCCCTCTCACACAGCCTGCGTACAGGCCGATATCAGTACTCGAATGGGAGTACTAGTACTCCCTCACTCAGTGCCGATACACTCTCGTAGTTCAGCAAAACACAGAAGTTTTGGCAACCAAAACAACTCAAGGTGTGCTGGTACTCAACTCGAGTTCCGCAAAACTCAAACGTTTTCCTACGAAGACTTCTATTGAGTACAGGTTCTCAGAAAGTCAGTACCGACACTAATTCGGGATTTGGCCAAACTCTAGGCTGATTTGTACAGATACATTAGGCAAAAGGCATAGATAAAATTTTATGGTCAAATATGGAAGCTCCTATTATCATTTTTAATACAATTGCAAAGAAAAGCTAACATAAGAATGTCAATATATAGTCTTTTCCTAGTAGTCTAATTAGAATTAGTTTTTGTTTTTAATAGTACTACATCTTATGATAGGATTAAATAAGCACTAAATTTTAATTAAACATAAAAATTAATTAATTATCAAATGTTTAAATGAGTTAATTTTATACAACTTAAATATATCGAACACTAGTTATATTCCGATAAAGTTTAAAATTTTATATTTATTTTTTTTAAAAATTATAAATTGTTCATATATGTTCATGCTATCAATGTCCGTTAGAAAAATATAGTTAATCATAAATTAAATATTTAACTTTGGTTAATGAGTGAGATAAATATATATTTTTATTCTTTCAAATATTTTTGCACAGAAATAAATTTATAAGAATAAAATTGACATTCTATTTATATTTTGTTAAAAAATAAACAGTAAACTAACAGTAACAAATCAAAGACATATATGAACAACTTAAAAATTTTTAAAAAATAAATATAAAAAATTAAATTTCGTGGAAATATATGCAATAGAAGGATTTCAATATAGTGCTCTTCTCACCCACCTACTCAAAAGTAATTAATTTATCAAATAGTACTACTCTATGTTACAATAGGATCAACTAGGTCTCAATTTTATTCACATGTACCAAAAATATTAATTACCAAAAATCTAAAAATGGTGCATGAATTCTAGGGATGCACGCTCCGTTTGGTTCGGGAATAAATTTATGAGGTATAAATTTTTTTATACCTGGAATAGTTTGCTATTTCGGGATAATAAAGTATAAAAGTTAAATTACGTTTGGTTGAAAAGTTGGTATTATCTGGAATAGTTAAAATTGTGTTTGGTTAAAATTATGGAATAGTAGAGGATAGTGGAAAAAGAAGACAGAATTTTTATAAAAATACCAACTTTGCCCTTAGCTTTTTTTATAGAAAAATTAATTTAATTATTATATTAAATTTGAAGCAATTTAATTATAAATAATAAATTATATCTTACGTTAAAAAAAATAATATTTTTAATTTTATATTATATTTTAGTAAATACAAAATCTAAGTTTCAGATAGCTATAGGTTGGAAGTTAAACTGCAAATTTAAAAAAAATCAGAGTTCACATAACAGTAAATTAGAACTAAAGTTAAATCATAGTTCACATAGTCGTAGGTTCATATAGCCTGAGATTGGAAGGTAAGCTACAGTGAAGAAAATATCAAAATTCCATTCACTGCCCCCAGGAATAAAACCCTATTCCATGGGGGGAGAGGAATAAGGCTTAACGGGTTATCGCAGGATAACCCGTTAAGCCAGGGATAAAAAAAAATTTTATTCCATGTCATTTTGTAACACTGTTTGGCAGGAATTGGGGGATAAAGAAAATTATTTCTCCTTTATCCCCCAACCAAACGGGGCCCAAATGTATAGCATAAATAAAATTTTGAGATCCAAATATAGAAGCTCCAATTTATATTCAAAATACAGTTTGTTATAAAAATTAAAAACTAATAAAAGAGTTTACAATATTTACTCTTTTCTTATAGTACCCTGCTCAGAACTAATTAATTAATTAATTAATTAATTAATCAAATAGTCTGTTTCTTAGGTCAGCATCAAGCAGGTTCCAATTTTAATCAAATTTAAGAAAAATATTAATTATCAATGTAGCGCTTTTATTAGCACCCTACTCAATATATATATATATATATAATATATATATATATAGAGAGAGAGAGAGAGAGAGAGAGAGAGAGAGAGAGAGAGAGAGAGAGAGAGAGAGCTAGGCTGGAATACTATTAATAATACCAAGTCATTGGTGCTATTAAGTTTTTAATCTCTGGATTAAAAAATGTGTGGTTGAGATGATAGTGGGTCTCTTGGGTTTAATAGGTGGTTGAAAAAATAGTAAAATTTAACGGGTGAAAATAATCAAAGAAATTACTCTAAGAGTAGAAAACTTGATAGCACCAATAACTTAGTACTATTAATAGTATAGTAGCCGGACTCTCTCTCTCTCTCTCTCTCTCTCTCTCTATATATATATATATATATAGTTAGGTTGGAATATTATTAATAATATCAAATTATTGATGATATTAAGTTTTTAACCATTAAATTAAAAGATGTGTGGTTGAGATGATGATGGGCCTCTTGAATTTAATAGGTGGTCGAAAAAATAGTAAAATCTAACGGATGAAAATAATCAAATGGGTTGATCTAAGGATAGAAAACTTGATAGTACTAATAACTTGATACTATTAATAGTATAGTAGCAGGACTATATATATATATATATATATATATATATATATATATATATATATATATATATATATATGAAAAATAATAATAATTACTAAATATTTTTTAAAAATGGTGCATGAGGTATAGATACACCGGGTGTACGGAGTAATTTTGTTATCCATATATGCACCCCATTTCTTATGTCCACCACCTTTTCCTCCCATCCCAACCACCACCACCCCTCCGTCGGTGCCTGCCTGCCGCCTAGCCTCTTACTACCCAAGACCAATAAAAACCCTCCTTGTGAAATTACCATATTACCCCTAAACCACTACATATTTACCAAATTGCCACTTGACTATCTAATCAACTTATTATGTGCGTGAAATGATGATTTTACCCCCCCCTTCCGTTTTGATTCGGTTCGGTTCGATTTAGTAGTGTTTTTTTCAGTCAAACTTATTCGGCTCAACTCAAAATTATATATATATTATATATATTATATATATTATATATATATATATTATATTTGATAATTAATTAAAAATATGTGTTAAATTTTTTAATAATTTATATTATGTAATATTATATATTATTTCGACATAATTAAATGTATAAAATTTTTAAATCAAAATACTACTATCCTGCTTATATGTAATATAATAACATAGAATAATATAATTTTGATATATTTTTATTATATATAGTATAAAAAATAATAATTAAATATTTATATTGTTATTATGATGATTATTCAGTAGTAATTGAACCACCGCTGGAACCAATAATTCATAACCTAGCAACATTTTTTAAGACCGGTTGAACCGATAATTGAAATTGAACCGGTCAAAATCAATGATTTGATTGATTTTTTTTTTTAAAAAATTTGACTCATTTAGTTTGACTTTGCTTAATAGACTGAATTTTGAAAATTGGTTCTTAAGCATTTCAATTCCAATTAATTGTTTTTTATTTCAAATTTTTCAATCTAAAGCTAAATTATACGGATCGAAGCTAAACCATTTATGACCAAATATCGAATCAAACTGAATCAAAAATCTCGGTGTGTGGTTTAGTTTTATATTTCGTCTGATTCCGTATTTACCTTTTAGTTGAATGTTAAATTTGAGACCCTATTTGTATTTTTTTTATTGATATTTTAAATATTTTATTAATTTTAAGCTCCGATTGATGTTACGGAGAGATTAAAAGTATGTTCGAAATATACCATAATTATTTTTCGTACATAATATCACATTTCATAGATAACAAAGGCAGAACTGAGGTCTCTGTGCTTCTAAATTATTTTTGATGATGAAATTTTCGAATCAACGATAGGCTCAATTAGACTAAATCTAGTATATTTAAAGTATTTAAAAAATAAATTTTATAATTTTTCGCTATTATTTACTGATCGAAAAAACTAAAAATAAATGATTAAAAATAAAAATTTTATAAAAAAATTATGATGTAGTACTAAAATTTTCAATCAGAGTATAAAAAATTTTTTATCAAAATTTTATCTGATTTAAATACTAATACACTGTTAAACATGTAAATGACACACATCAACTATTAAAAATTATTGATTTTGAACTCTTTAGATTACTAGATAAATAATGATAAAAAAATTATATAATTTATTTTTTAAATATTTCAAATATACTAGATCAAGTTTAACGGAATTGATCCCATAATCGAAAACGGATTAGAAGTGCAGAGACCACCGTGCTCCTAATAGCATACCAGTCCTACTCTATATAACAATAAGTTAATTAGATCGATGGTCCCCGACACAAGTGACAAGTTCGAAGCGCTTCATATTTTCAGTTAAAATTATTTTTTAAAAAGATAATTACGGATAGCAAAAAAAATAGTTTCAATTTGTTTAATTAGTTTGTCACTACCAAACAAATCCTCATTTGGATTTCTTGTTTATTACTGGACTTTTTGTTATAAAAATTTTGAATAATCTTAGTGATTATTGATTCGATTTTAAAAAAATTACGAATTATTTGTGAAAATTATCTTAATTATTTTTTAGGAGAAAATATTTTAACCTCTAAATTTATTAAATAAATTTTTTTTTAGTCCCCCACAAATGGAGCAAAGAAAATGAAATTTCACTTCACACATCATCCTTCATTAGGGCTTTTAGATATTTTCCAAATTCTCCAGGGTCATTTTAGGAAATTCACCCAAGAGATATAGGAACCAACGCAAAGCATACGTTCCCCCCAATCTCTTCAACCCCTCCTCACACCGTACACGAGAGAGAGATAAATAAAATAATAATAATAATTAATTTTTTATTTTGTTAGATATATATATATATATATATATATATATATATATATATATATATATATATATATGCTATTCGCTTAATTCAATACGAAAATCTCTTTTAAAAATGTCGAATTTTGCTTTGTTATTTTAAATTTTTATTAGATGAAAAGATATACGGCTAGAATAATAATAATTTTTTAAAATTTAGTAGATAATCGGTGAAATAATATAATTTAGAAAATAAAAATGATCAGAGAGATAAATCGAGCCAAAAAAATTTAATAGTACTAAATATTTTGTAATATCGATAGTATTTTAGCTGGACTCTAATACCGACAATAATAATAAGAACTAGGATACTATATTATCGATAGCACTAAATTACTAGTGTCGTTAGATATTTAGTTCTTAGATTAAAAAATTAGCTATTAGAATAATAGTAATTTTTTAATTTTTTAAAATTTAATAAATAATTAATTAAATAATATAATTTAAAAAATAAAAATGATAAAATGAATTGATCAAAACCAAATATTTCGTACTACTGTTATAATAATAATAATAATAATAATAATAAAAATCATTATTGTTATTATTTAGAGAGAGAAAGGTGGTAGATGTGAACCAACCTCCTCTTCTTCTTCTTCTTCTTCTTCTATCTCCTCCTCTGCCAACTTCTTCTTCTTATTATTCTTTTTCTTCTTCATCATCCCCTCATGGCGCCATCAACTCTGGGTGGTGTTGCTTAAATACCCATCCCATCTCCTCCACCACCCCCTTGGTATGGTGAGGATCTTTGACTTGGAGTTTTTTCTTTTTTTTCTCCTTCTTATATGCTTGTTTTGATCCCCTGTGCATGGGTTTTTTGGGTTCTTTGGGGGGTTTTGGGGAGGTGGGTAGGTTTTAGAATTGGGTGTTTTGGGGTGGTGGTCTTAGCCTTTTTGAGGAGTTGGGTGGTGGTTTTGTGCTCAGAGGGGTGGGAAATTTGAGTTTAGGGTGGGTGAATGATTTGGTTTGTGGGTTGGTTGATATGTTCTTGGGTTGAGTTTTATGATGATTATGTGTTTGTTTCTGGAATTTTAGGTGGTGGATAGGGTTCTATTTTGAGGGATTTTGTGAGTTTGAGATTTTAGTTTAGGTTTTTGTTGTTGTTTGAATATGGTGCTTAATATAAATCATAATTTTTTGGTACAAATTTAGGGTGGTAACTGAGCTTTGCGAATTCGATTATTTTGCTTTTTCCTCAGTTGAGAGGGCAACTGAGTCATCACATAGATTGTTACTGTGAAAACTGCAGTAATTAGATGCTACAATTTGTGTTTTAATATTAGTAAGCATGGAAACTATGCAGTGTTGAATTTGGATTCTAATGATGAAAGGTGATTGTTGTTCATATGAAACTGTTTGGAAGGGGACTTGTCAGCAATTGATTTTCAGAAGGGTTTTCGCATCCTTTGCTCTTCTTCCCAGCAGACAGCACTCGTAATTTCAGTAAAAAACAAAAAAACATGAAACCGATTTTGGAGATGCACATTCAGAGGAATGATAACTTATTAAATCTTACAGTCGTGTCGTCAGCGCTGTGTTTGTAATTTGTATCCCCTTTCCATGTCTGCCAACAATTATTAAACCTGAAAGAAATCGCTATTTTCGTTTACTGGTTGTTAGTTCAGATTAAATGCTGCTTCTGTTTGTCTAAAATTACAGTATCTGCTCGTAAAGTGTTTACTGGACTATTTGCTTGTACATAATCCTGTTTTCTTTTGTCAGTCATTCTATCAGTCTGTGAAGAGGATAAACTACTCAGTTTCAGTATTGAAGACTGTAGGATTGTCGTCTGTCGTGTCTCCTTTGTGCCATCTAAAGTAGCAGACTATCTCTATTAGGCCTTGCCTTGTGTGTACGCAATATCTCATGGTGTGAATGATTCTTGTTCTCTATTTGTTTATTAAGATTTTTTTCTATTTTCTCATGAAATGGTAATTCAAACATTTGCGTAGTGAACATTGAAGCCGATCATGGTTAGCTTAAGGAAGCGCCGACTTCTGGGGCATTCTTTTGGTAATACTCTTTTATTGTGATGCTGCTGCCGATTCTTTTTACATCTTTAACTAAATTTTTGTTCTCTTTAAATTGTTTTTGTGACGATTTCAACTTATAGCGTCATGTTGGTAAAGTAAATCTTTCCATGCCTTTTGATGATAAAAGGAACTTTATTGGATTTGTTATCTGACATTTAGAAAAAACGTAATTAGATAGATATCCTTGTAAGAGTATGTTCGCATGGTTATCTCTCTAAAGCTAACAAAACCCGATTAGCAGGTTTCTATTTCGCAATTAGTTTCTGTGAACACCTCTACTTTATCTCTCTCGTGTCGCACCATCTGAATTGTAGACCCTAAAATCTGCGTACAGCAAAACTTCCGCTATAAATGCTTGGAGTGCCGTGTTTGAAAGGGTATGAAGGAAGTTTCAACAGTGATGCCAGTCAAATGAGGGGCACAAATATGCCGAGTTTTAAATTTAGAATATGAAATTCTTTCTTAAATTTGGAAGGATATATATGTAAAAGCTCTCCTTGTTTAACGTTTTTATCTGCTTTGTAGGCATTTATTCTCATTTCTTATTCTGTTAAACTTTTATTTTTTTTTGCTGCTGGACTTACCAATTTCTCCTCCTTTTGTTTTAATTTTAGTTAAAAGTTTATTTGCGCTAGATCTTCCTAAGCACAATGAGGATGAAAAAACTGCGGAGAGTTCTACTTTACATGTTAAGTCAAGCAGCGTGCATACCTTACCTCCAATTAAGTTGGATACACAAATGTCGGTAAGAATCTGTTTGGCTGTTAGACCAAGTTCTCCAATAATAACTTATGCGGTACACATTTTTTTTAATTTTTTTTTTAATTTTTTGTGATTGCACCCTAGGAGTTTTCTTGTAGCCCCATTACATGGTCTTGGCAGTGTAATATTTTAGCATTCCACCGACAAGATGATTTATCTTGTTCCGATGAAATGATTTGAAGACCTTATACACAGTTACATCAGGTCCTTTGAGTAAACAGAAGAGATGTACCGAACAAGATGTTCGGGCATAGATGTTTGCCATGATAAATGTTTCGCCTTCTAATTAACTTATTTTTTAATGGAAATGCTCCGCTTTCATGTTCATGCACCGTATGCGTATCATCTTTATTGGATTATTATTCTTAATTCTTAGCAACGTGTTCTCTTAATTCTTCTGCGAAATCTTCTCTTCTTTGTTGTGTACTGAAAACTTTGATGATTCGATCCGTACCCTGCAGGAGAACAATTCTGAATCAGTCCCTGAATCCTCCAATGCAGCTACTTCCGACTCTCCGAAGGAAGAGCCGAATCACTACTACCCTGGTTGGTTCTTCCTTAAATTTGCTACCTGAATTGATTGTGCAGTCGATTCCTGCCGTATAGTTGTTGTGCATATATAATCATTGGCTGTGGAGTCGTAGAGATGCTAATACGAGAGTTTCATATCACATGAACGACTTGCTATTTGACGAGTGATTTGATTGGAGCAAGGTCTGTATGTATTTTCGGCCTAAACTGATTTATTTCAGTCAAACCAGACTGGTTTCAGCAGAGGTCAATCCGAAAACGCAAAAAAAAGTTTCGGGTTTCTGCTATTTTCAACCAGTTTCATGCATTTTTACGGTTTCGGCAGTTCCAGCAACTTCAGGAGTTTCAGCATATTTCGGCCGTTCTGCTACTAAATCAACTGCTTGCAGTCAGTTTCATGAGTTTTGTCAACTTGAGCCACTTTTTAGGGGGAATTTTAGTTTAAAATTTTGACATCGGGATTTGACATTTTCTGGTCAATAAGGTGTTTCTTTTTGTGTCCATTTAAACCTCTATATGTTTGGTTCTCTTTCTGTGCTTTGATCTGCAGGTAAAGAAATTAAAAGGCGCAAGCGACACAGGAGAAAGCACTACGACGACCACGAGCCGTGCATAATGAGGGGTGTCTATTTCAAGAACATGAAATGGCAAGCCGCTATTAAAGTTGACAAGAAACAAATTCACTTAGGCACCGTAGGATCCCAAGAGGAAGCCGCTCGACTATATGACAGGTATATTCGCCGCATCTCCTTCAAGTATTTAGTTTTAGTTTCTCACGTATCCCAGCATGAACGCCATCGTCGGGATCCATCTGGAGAACTTGCAGAATATGATAGCTTAATCAAATTTCATAGAAATAGGGCCATGAGGTTTGATGCAGCATAGTAAAGCTGAGCAAAATCATAAACTAACTATACTTTTGACGGATGTAATTTATATTTGTAACTGTATTGCCGTGAAATCGATTTAAAAGTTTATACCGGTTAGTAATTGCACAAAAGAATGATATTCTGGATGCAGATTTATAGAAAACTTTCTTCATCCAATGAGCTTTTGAAAAGATTTTTCAGGGTGAAGGAAAGGTCAAAATCATTGAAAATTATTTAGTAAAAACGTATAGAGCTTACCTGAACTATGGGCCATTTTGAGTCGACTGTATACCCGACCTTTCAAAATTTTGATTTTACTACCACCCAGCATTTCAATTTGTTTGATTTGAATCAGTCAGCGGTACTTTGACTTCAAAATTTAGATGTGTCGTTTATCTTTACAGGTTTAGTTAATATATTTTATACAATTCTCGTAATTATAAATTCACTAAAGTAAGCAATTAGTTTAAATTTTAAAGTCAAAGCGCTACCCGACCGATTCAAATCAAATAAATTGAACCATTGCTCATGTAAGTTCTATACGTTTTTTTCCAAATGATTTTTAGATTGTTTTATCTGATATATGACTAAATCTATGTCGATCTTTTCTTTCGTTTTTGTAAGAGTGTCAGGGAGAGTTCTCGTAACGCGAAGTGTCATAATATTGACATAAAACATTGCGTGAAACTTCTCTCGAACTCGTTGTCCGCAGACGCTTTAGAAATATGAAACCAAGTGTTTTGTTTTGTTTTGTTTTCTTTCTTTGCATTCCGATATGGATTGTAGAGAGAAAGTGATTTGAGTAAGAATCTTTTTGCGGGAAATGACATGATACTGCTAGTATTACTCATTCATTTTGTCGAGTAATTTGAGTTTTCGGATGGAAATTTCACAGGTTAAATCTCCTCCGTCGACTTGGGATTATCTTATTATGCATCAGATCAACTTAAGCAGTGTTATTTTTCTCCGTTAACGGACGAGTTATTATTTCTTCTTCTTTCGGTTTTTTAGTGATAGTTTTGTCTTTTGGAATATATCTGGCTCATTATTTTGCGACAAGAACTTCGGAGTATCTACTTCATTCATTTTCCGTCTTTTCGTGAAATCTTGAATTTGAAACTTGCTTGTACATAAAAGAGCGGCCTTCATGTGCGGGAGGGAGCCCAACTTCGAGCTCTCGGAGGAGGAGAAAGAAGAGCTGCAGAACTACAAGTGGGAGGACTTCTTGGCGATGACGCGCAGCGCCATAAACAACAAGAGTAAGCCGAGAATCTTTAACATCGATCGATCTCAATCGCGAGTGAGGCTATTATGATAATGCTAGATTCTAATGATCTCTGTGTTCCCTTTTTTTTCCTCTTCTTCAGAGCACCAGAGGAAACCTGGCGTGGGAGGGCGACGGAAGAAGTCTGAGAGCCAGGTGCAAAGCGAAGAAGGCGAAACGGAGAAAGAAACGTCGAATTCGCCAGCATCCGGAGACGGAGATGTCGATGCATTCACGTCCTGACGTCCTGACGGCTGTCTCGCCATTTTTTGTTTGTTTCTTCCCCCCCCCCCCCTCTCTCTCTCTCTTCCATTGTGGGTACTTCTGCTCAGGTATTTAGTATTTCATAGAAAGAATTAGGATTCTTATTTATTTGCTATGTATAAATGCCCCTATTAGGGCTGGTTAGGGTTGCATAAAACATATATATTTTTTTTTTTTCGCGCTGGTTTAGATGAGTAATTGCCATTTTGAAGTCAATAAAAGAAGGTTACATTTTTCAGTTAATGATCAAAGATAATAGCTCTCCATATTATTATTATTATTATTATTATTTTTCCTTCGATTACTGCTTTCGAATCATAATCGTGGCCAAATTTGTTTGATTTACGATACGAAAGATGAGAAACACTTCCTTGTTTGCTTGTTTGTTTGTTTGCAATTTTTTGTCATTCTCTTTCTTTTGATTAATAAAGTAGTTAATTTTTTTTGTGAAGAGAGGCAAAACTTAGGGTTTGTACTATCTCTTTTTTGTTTGGGCTTTTGATTGAAGCGCAGTGGCTTCTTCTGCATTACAGGAAAAAAAAAAAGCTCATTTGTTGCATTGGTGAATTTATGATCTTTTCATTTGGTTTTTATGTGTTGTGAATTTTGTGAAATTTTTTATGAAAAGTATGATAATGCGAAGACGAATAATTTATTTATATGTTCGTATACGCGAATAATTCACGAGAAAATTAAATCTCTCCAAAAAAATATATATAGAATAATTAATTAATGCTATATTTATGAAAAAATTGTGAAGCATTTGAATAGTTCAAAATATAATTTTTTTTTAAAATTTTATATATATATATATATATATATATATATATATATAGCTTTTGTTGCCGCATCGATTTGTTTTTAATTATAGAACTTATAAATCATCGGCACGGCTGAATATAATAATATATATAATTTAAAGTATTTAAAAACTAAATTTTAAATTTTTTCGATATTATTAATTTAATAATTAAATAATTATAAAATTTATAATTTTAATGTTTGATAAAAAATATTTTTTAATTTAATGATGTAAAAAAATTTAAATTAATTAAATTTTAATTAAAAAAAAATTACACTATAAACTCTTGATCTCGATTACAACATTTTTATTATTATTTTTTAAAAAAAATATTTATTTTCAGTCGTTTATTTTTATATCTATTTAATGAACAAAAAAAACTATATCGAAAAAATATAAAATTTAATTTCTAAATAACTTAAATTATGTTTAACAATATCCATCGTCAATTTAAAAATTTTATCATCGAAATCAAAACCGATAGCAATAGAACTCATATATATATATATATATATATATATATATATATATATATATATATATATATATATATATATCCGAAAAGTATGAGCAAGATTGAAAATGTACGAAAAATTCCTCTACTATCAGATATTGCAATTAGACCCACACTTTTTATTTAACCGCAAAATAAGATACTCTAAAATTTGAAATTTTGAGAATCAAATTTTGTATAATTAATCAAATAGTTCGCTAAGTAATTGCTCTTCTCAATCAAAATTACTGATTATTCAGCCATTTTGATTACTTATATTATCTATTATCTGGAAATTTTTTTAAGTACAAAAACTTATGCTTTTTACTATTTAAACGCATGGAAAAAAATTATAAAAAATGAAGATATGTTCATGACCTTAATTTACAAAAAAAAAAAAAAACTTCTTTTTTTTTTCCGAAAGAAATGCGATCCAAAACCACAGTTCAATTAAAAGTTTAATAAAGGATAATAATAGTAGAAAAAACAATAAAGTTTAAATCATAATTAAAATAATAAAGCACTAACAAATTCCTCCCCTTTTTTTAAAAAATAATAATAATATGAAGTCCAGTAATAAAATACAGTTTTTTTTTTTTAATTCATTTGATAAGTCATTTGACAATTCTTACACGTCAAAATTCACGTCAAAATTCAATTGTTTTGCATACTTTTACAAATTCGATTTACATATTTTATATAATAGATTAATTTTAAACAGCTTTTTATAAATATATAAAATAACAAATATATTCATATAAAGTTCAATTTTTTATATTTATTTTTTAAAAAATACTAAGTTATTCATATATGTAGGTTGAATACTTAACATTGGTTGATGAGTGAGATAAATTTATCATTCCACCATTTTAGATATTATACTTAATTATAAAAATATTTTTTTAACAGTTGAAACTTTTGAAGGGACATATTTGCAATGACAAAATTGACATTTCACTTATATTCTGTTAAAAAATAAGCAGTAAACTAACGATAATCGAAAACAAATCAGAGTAACATATATGAAAAGTTAAATTTTGTACCAATATATCTACTATTCGATATTTTATAGGAAGCTGTATAAAATTAACCCTTATATTAATTTATACTTTTAGAAAAACGAAGGCCTTTATTCTCCTAAATTGTTTTAGATGATAAAAATTACAAATCAATGATCGAAACTATTAAAGTTAATCTAGAGTATTTAAAGCATCTAAAAACTAAATTTCATAAATTTTAAAAATTATTATCTAAGTTCATCGAAAAGTCGAAAAATGAACAGCCAAAAACGAATAATTTGGTAAAAATGGATGTTAGATTTTTTCAATTCATGATCAAAATGATTAAACGTTATCTAAATAGTACCAAAAAAAAAAATTATCAAAAATTCATGCAGTTTCAATTGCTCCACACCGTTAAACAAATAAACGGCTCACATAAACCGTAAAAAACCATCGATTTTACTCTATATTAATTTTAACTATTCCGATCAATTCGAAATCCCTTATCATCGACCACAAGCAAACGGCTAACATAGACCGTCGATTTAATGATCCTTTGATCACTACGTAAATAATTTTAAAATTTATAAAATTTAGTTTATATATACTTTAAATACTCTATATATTAAGTTTAGCGATCCCGATCATCGATTTGAAATCCGAAATCCTTATCATGTAAAACGACTTAGGATGATATATATACAACACAACAACGTTAAAATAAGTTATAGGTTTAAATTTTACCACCGAAGAACTATTAAATTGCTTAAATCAAATAAATCAAAAGGTCGAATATCAAGATCAAAATTATAAAAGATTGAATAGATAAATCAAAACAGATCAGAGTTTAGGTTCTACATTTTTCCCTAAGCATTAAAACAAAATATTCTTGATCTTCATTAATCTTTAAAGCACCTAATAAGAGAGAGCACTGGTGTAAATACATCTAAATAAATTCTCTATTCAAAGCATTTAATAACAATATATTTGAATACTAAGAGAGGAACAACAACTGGGGCATTAACCTAAAATAACAAAACAATGAATAACACTCCCATTACCAATTTCTAATTCTTTGTTTTTTTTTTTTTGGTTTTCGAAACAAAATTGTGGCAGTAGTTTTCTCTTTACCGAAAAAAAAAAAAAGTGTGTTCTACATAACCTTTAGTCTACACCATCAGAACAACAATAGGAGGAAACAGAGCAAAGCGAAATGCGAGATAGTAAGGAGGCGAGAGGCAGTGAAAGAACCGGGGTTCGAGAAGGCGGAGTTCGTCCCGGATGAATCGAAGCCGGACGGCGGAGTCAGCCCGCCGAAACCGCCGCCGCCGCCGCCAAAGTTGGGAGGTGGCGGAGTCGCGTACGGGGTGTTGGTGCTCGGCGTGGTTGTAGTACCTCCTGCAGTGCTGCAGCAACCAACAAAATGATGCGTCAGAGTTATTAGCCTGCGATACGAGCAGTCGAATGATGATTTCATTTACAATGTGGGAAATTTGTCGTCGACAGCAACTTTTCTGGGGTCAAAAACATCGATCGAAAACGGTTTATTTTAGTTCCGTTCCGCTTCGATCACCGTTTACACTCTCTCCTAAATGTGCCGAGACCTTAGTTCAAACTGGGTAAAGATCATGAACTTTCATATTCTGCAATATAAAACCTCGCCCAATGTTGGTAGGTGCAGCAAATAAATATCAAGGAAAAGAGAGAGCACTGCATATTCTCATTTCATGTTATCTTTCACCTTCGTCTGACGCTACTGGAGCCTACTTAGATTCGAAACAACTTACACGGGGATAAATAGGAATTATATTTCATGTTATCTTTCACCTTCGTCTGACGCTACTGGAGCCTACTTAGATTCGAAACAACTTACACTGGGATAAATAGGAATTATATTCGACTAATACATTATAAGAATTTGAGTTTAGCCTGCTACGAGGTCGCGACAATCATGATTCATGAGATACTGTGTTCCAGAACAGGGTGACTTAAATCTCTTTACTGGTTAAATGTTGAAGGTGAAAAATGTTGAAGGTCGCGACAATCGATTTTTCACCTTCAACATTTAATCATGATTCGTGTTAGTTGTGACTCAAAATTAGAATCGCTTCGATATTATGATTCAGGTTTGCCGACGGCTTCGCGGTGCGACTTCGAAATTTTGTGGATGTCTGTGGTGGAAGCGAAGGGCTCGGAGCCCCCCGCGGTACGGATCCGATCCGCTAAGGAAAAACCCTAATTTTTCCTTTTTGTTTGCCCTAGAGAGATCGAGCAATTGTACATAGAATAGAACTCTTGTATTCCCTCTTTTCTACATAGTGAAATCTCTTCTCTTTCGCCCGTGATTTTTTTCCCTGCAAGGAGTTTTTCACGTAAATCTGTGTGTTATTTTTCTGTCGTGCAATTTTGGTTTTACTTCTTTGTCGTGATCGCCAATTGATTCTGTTGGGTTTGTGCGCTCGTTGCTAACAATTCGAAACAACTTAACTGGTTAAATGTTGAAGGTGAAAAATTGAACACACGACATCACAGAACGAAGGTGTTTGGAATTGGCACCGATACTACGTAACCTAAAAGATAGATCTATTAACACACACAATCCCGCATTAAACATAAGGAGATATGCCAGATAAGTTATTGGAGCAAACAAACAGGTCCAAAGTCTACTTCAAAATATAAATACTCTGATGGGTGTTTTGTATTCCCTTTGTTGTTAACACTCCACCACACAAAAAACTCTCAAACAACTAAATAACAGTGAATTAAATAAGAAAAGGACATAACTATTTGATCCATCAAAGCATATTTAAACATTTAAAACACTCAATAGACTGAGAGGTCACCCACCACTCACCAAACAATTAAATCATCCAACTTAGTCTTCTGGACGCTTTACCGACAATTGCAATCTGGAATAGTTGATTTATATTTTACTTTAACCAAAAACACAGGAATAGCATGCAAAATGTCTGAATCAATCGACATTTTAACATGATGACGCTATTTTTGACCTCCGAATCGAAACTACCTCTTTCTTATACCGAAACAAATTATATCTCCATATTTTGTGGGACAAGAAAGATGATGTTTCTGACTGCTGGAAGTAAAATATTATATTACTAAGTATTGATTTCACAACTAAAGCAAGTTTTCTCTGAAAGGTGTCTCATGGTCTCAATAAGGTATTATGTCAAACAAGTCCCCTTTCAACACTCCAAATCAAGTCTTTTCTGAAGCCACAAAGCTACCGAATTTTCCAGCTGTTATTTTGCGACATCGAAAGTAACTATTACTAAGGGATTTAGTTGTCTATCCTCTAACTTTCACGCAATCAATCTCTGCAGTCTGCACTATTAAGGGCACAATGGCGAACTAGCAAGTGCGAAAGACGGGTCAAATATGATCCTAAATATCTAATGCGAATATATATATATATATATATATATATATATATATAGTCCGGCTAGAATACTATCGATAGCACCAAACAATTGGTGCTATCAAGTTTTCAGCCGTTGGATGAAAAGATATGCGGTTGAGATTACAGTAGTTCCCTAAGATTTTTACTATTCAACCAACCATCTAGTAAACCCTAGGGGACCACTATAATCCCAACCGCATATTTTTTCATCCAACGGTTAAAAACTTGATAGCACCAATGACTTGGTGCTATCGATAGTATTCTAGCCTAATTCTCTATATATATATAGAATTAGGCTACTATACTATTGATAGTATTAGGGTCTTACTACTATAGACTTTTTGACCTTTGGATGAAAGGATGTGCGGTTAGGATTATAGTGGTCCCGTAAAATTTAGTGGATTGTTGGCGAAATACTATAAATTCTAGAGAACCACTATAATCCTAACCGTGCATCCTTTTATCCAAGGATCAAAAAATCTATAGTAGTCAGCAAACGGGCTCCGTTGTCACCTATTTATTTTCGATGATTGAGTTTTCAAATTGACGATCGGCACCGTTAAATATGATCTAAACAATTTAAACTACCTGAAAATTAAATTTTATATTTTTTCGATATTTTTTTCTTGTCCATCAAGTGGACACAAAAATGAACGATTAAAAATAAATATCATTCAAAAAATAATGATAGAAGTTTTATAATCAAGAACAAGAATATAGATCCTATTTTAAATAATTTTAAAAAAATTCTAATCAAAATTTAATTAATTTTTTTTTTTTTACACCGTTAAACAAGCAAACGCCTCATATCTACCATTAAAATTATAAATTTTACAATTCTTTAATTATTAGGTCAATGATGTCGAAATAATTTAAAATTTAGTTTCTAAATACTTTCAGTGGCATAGATTATGTTCAACGGTCCCGATAGTCGATTTGAAAGCTCCATCATCGAAAACAAATGGATGGCAACGAAACTACTTGATAGTATTCCAGTGTATATATATATATATATCCACAGTTTCACACAATTCGAAAAATACATATGTAGCGGGGAAAGCTAATATTACCGAAGATGTACCTCTGATCAAGAACAATATGATAATTTTAAATTTTTTTTTAAAAAATCAGGATTCAGGAATAGAGTAGTAGTAGGGGACGAAGCTATCGATTCTTATAAATAAAAAAAAAAAAAAAAAAAAAAAAGTTGAAACATCAAAAAAAATATTTTTAATATTAACCTAAATTTAAAAAAATCTATTCGTTTTAACTTTAAAATTGAGTACACAGCTAAGTTGATAAATTTATAAAATATTTTAAAATACGTGTACATTATTTATTATTTAAAAAAATCCCATGGAAGAATTTTTAAATTTAAAAATCAAAGAATTTAACTTTTGACCGAGTCCAGTGATACGTACCTTGCAGAGGAAGGGTACGTGCACGACCCATAACCTGCAACAACAGCATGAAAAGCAAACGAAACGAAATCAAATTTTTTTAAAAAAAAAAAACAAATTAATTTATATATATTATATTATATATTTTTTTAAAGAATTTCTCTATTAAGAAAAATCACACAAAAAAATTTAAAAGGAATTTGACGCAACCAAAGAACCGTACTGGAAAAACAAGTAAAAAATTAACCCAAAAAAAAAGAGAATTTTTTTTTAAAATATATATATATATATATATATATATATATATATATATATATATATAAAATAAAAGATATGTGAGTTCACTACGGTGTGCGAGACACGCACACCGGAGCCGCCCACTAATCATCACCGTCACGTCGCGATATAGCGCGAGCTTTACAGCTTGCGGCACGAATCTCGAGGTAACCGTACCGGAGCAGAGATTTGGGTGGACCGGGTCTGCCACGTCATCCGTGGACGGTGACGCGCACGGGAGGTGAGGACCCCGCGTTCTCGATGGTCCAGTAGGCCCGGTGCACCGAAAATTCCCTCCCCGCAAGGACCGACGGCCCAGATTAAACCCAGAAAATCCCCCTACCCCTCCCTCCTTTCTCGAATCTCGGCCCTTTCGATCCACGATTAAAAAAAAAAAAAAAAAAAAAAGCAAATCCTTAAAAGACAAAAAATAATAATAATAATAATAATAACCTACGACGCCTCGATTTTCGCGCCGCGGTCATGATCCAACGGCTCGGATTAACCAGCATTCGATTTCCTCTTTTTCTTTTTCGAAATCTCACTCTTCAATTCCCGACACTTCCCATCAACGAAAAAAAAAAAAAAAAAAAAAACATTCCCGCCTCGGTTCTCGCGCGATCTGTTGATCCAACGGCTGAGATAAATCCTTTTTTCTTGTTTTTTCTTTTTTTTTTAAAAAAAAATTCCCATTTCTCGACCCTCCCTCCTTTCCACGGAAATCTAAAAAAATAATAATAATAAAAAGGGGTCAAAAGTTCGCTGAAAATAATCATCTCCAAATTCGCGCTCAAATCCACCGTCCATACGCTTTAAAATTCGTGCAGCTCTACGCGATGGACGGCGGATGATCATATTCGACGAGAGAACCAAAAAAAAAAAAAAAAAAAAAAAAAAAAAAAAAAAAAAAATATTCCGAGAGATAGAAGAGAGAGAGAGAGAGAGAAAATGGAGGGGGAGGGAGAAGAGGAGGGTACGGAACTGGGGTCGGTGAGGGTGACGGTGGCGGAGGAGGAGAAGTCGCAGGAGCCGGGGGCGGCGCGGGAGCGCTGGTAGAAGCTGTTGAAGGCGTAGGAGGCGTGGGCGGGGAGGGTGTTGGGGAGGTAGCAGAGGCCGTTGGGCTGGATCGGCGCGCAGTCCGCTCCCCCCGCCACCCCGCACGCGTAGTCCAGCGCAGCCTGCAGCGCCCCCGCGCTCGCCTCGCTCCTCGCTATGCACCACGTCGCCCCCTCCACCTCCCCCCTCCACGTTGCCACTGAGAATATCGCCACGGCGATCGCCATTACCGCCTCCATTATAGATCACCACCACCACCACGATCAGTGATGAGGATGATGATGATCGATGCTGCCCTAAACCCTAATCCCCCGCCGAAGGAGGAGGCTCGATCGGAGGTATGTCTGTGAAGTAAGAGAGTGTGAGAGCTCGGAGCGGGGTCGGGGTAGAGAGAGAGCGAGAGAGCTCAGAGAGGGTGTACAGAGAGAAAAAAAAGGGCACAAAGGTCGGTAAGAGAGAGAGAGAGAGAGAGAGAGAGAGAGAGGAGGGAGAGACAGAGGGGATCGATGTGAAAGACGGAGGGAAATTGAAGAGACGGAGAGAAAGAGAGAGAGAGAGAGGGAATATAAGAGAGAGTGCTTTTGGATTTTTTTTTTTTTTTCTTTTTACTCAATTTTATATCATTTTATATATATATATATATATATATATATATATATATATATATATATATATATAGTTTGACTATTGTGCTCGTAAGTTTTCTATCGTTAGATCTAATTTTTTGATTAATTCTATCTCTTAGATTATATTATTCCACCAGTCACCCTCTAAACCCAAGGAGCCCACCATCATTCTAACCGCATATTTTTATATCTAATGGTAAAAAACTCATAAGCACAAATAACTTTGTATATTTACAAATATAAAAGCTCAATTATATATATATATATATATATATATATATATATATAGTAGATTTTTATATACTCTCAAAAGCACAATCACAAATATGCTTGTGATTTGCATTGAGATTTGTACTTTTGTAAAGGAGAGAAATAAAAAATAAAAAAAACAAATTTCAATATAAATCTAATAGTAAAAAATTCACAAGCATATTTATGCTTATGCTTTTGAGAGTACATAAGCTCTCTCTCTCTCTCTTTAAATATATATATATATATATATATATATATATATATATATATATATATATATATATATATATATATATATATATATATATATATTAATATTTTTAAAAACATAACATAAATTATGTTTGTAAATTTTTTATTATTACATTTGCATTGAGATTTGTGTAATTGTAAAGTCAACTAAAAAAAGAACAAGAAAAAATATAATTACACAAATCTCAATATAAATTTAATGTTAAAAAATTTATAAATATGATTGAGCTTATATTTTTAAAAATATATAAACTCTAATCTCTCTCTCTATATATATATAGTAAACTTTATATATACTTTCAAAAGTATAAATTCAATTATATTTATAAATTTTTTATTATTAAATTTGTATTGAAATTTATATTTTTGAAAATTTTAAATTATTCATATCTCCCTTCCTGAAGTTAATTATATATTGAATACTTAATTTTGATTAGTTAGAAAAATAAATTTTTATTTTTATTTTTTAAAATATTATATTTTTGAAGAAATATTTGTAAGAACAAAATTAAAATTTTACTTATATAATATTAAAAAATAAATAATAAATTAATAATAATAAATTTTAAAAAAATATATAAATAACTTAGTTTCGAAAAAATAAATATAAAAAATTAAATTTTAAAAATAAATATACTATTTAATATATTTACACGAAGCAATATGATTTTTTTTTTTTTTTAATTACGCTTTTATTGCTATGCTTTGGATTCTCTTTTTATAGCTCTCAACTCTGTCTCTTTATTACTCTTTTTTTTTATTATAAATTTTAAATTTAAATTTAAATTTTAAATTATTTTAAAATAAAATTTAATAAAAAATTATTATTTATAATTAATTAAAAAAGTAAAAAAAAATTACAACTTGCTTCATAAAAATTACTTTCTATATTAATTCAGTTAAATACTATACAATTTTTCATCAAAATTAATTTTTTAAATAAAAATTAATTATACAGAAATTATTTTTTCGGAGTCCAAAATAAAATTAAGTAGAAAATGTAGCAGACACCCTCGACAAAAGGTTATTTTAAAACACGACCTTTACCTTTATTTTTTAAGAAAATTAAATTAAAATATAGAGACTCCTTAAACTTTAGTTACACTTTTATCTTGGACAATTAACCCACTCGTTAATTAAAGTTACTAAATCTATATATAATTGTTGTAGCCTCTTCTCTCATGCATATACTCTTTTATTAAAGCATTGAAACACACAAATATATATATATATATATATATATATATATATATATATATATATATATATATATATATATATATATATATATATATATATATATATATATATATTCTAATACTTAAAAAAGTAAATATTAAAGATGAATTTATTCTATTTTTCAATCATTACGCTTATCTATAAAAATAATTAGAAGAGAAAATTTTGATTTTACATCCTTCTTATTTATGAACTATAATTTTACTGTTTATCACATCAAACATCAATTTTTTTAAAAAAAATTATTAAAAATTATTTAAATTTTTGTAAATTTTAAAATAAAAATATAAAATTTATATTTTTTTATGTGCACAAGTTGCATTTTTAAAAAATATATATATTCAAAACTTATATAAGCTTTGAATTATTTTCAATTAAATACCTAGCATTTAAAATTTGCTTTAAGCCATATATATATATATATATATGAGGTAGAGAGTGTAAATGTGTGAAGGAAAATGCTTAAGTGTATATTAATTTTATCAATCATTTCGAAGTGATGGATGAATAAATCTTCATCTTTGGATGGGTGGGATGTAAATTGTACACCCAGTTTTGGGTGTATATCTAGTATTGTTCGTGTGTGAATGTGTGGGGGGCTTTAGGCTCCTATTGGTCAGGGTATAAAAGAAAAATTAATATTTTCAGAAATAAGTATAATTTTTGGAACAAACAGAAACTATTATAAATTTGTATTTGATTGGGTATTAAGTTAGTACTAGATATAAAAAAAATAGTGTTTGATAGGGAATGAAGAATAAGAGAAATTATGTGTGTATTTTATGTAAAATGACTAATATACTTTTTGTCTTAGTTTTTTATAATTAAAATTTAAAAATTTACATAAATTTTAATTTTTATTAATTTTAATTTTTATAAAAAATTTTAAGTGGGAGTAAAAAAATTTAATTTTTAAATTTGTATAAATTTTAAAAAACTTATAAAAAATTTGTATAAATTTTAAAATTTTAAAATTAATCTTTTAAAAAATTTAAAATAAAATAAAATTTTTAGATTTATTAAAAAGTAAAGTTAAAAATTTAAAATTTATAAAAAAAAATAAATTTTAAATTTTATAAATTTAAATATTTTTAAAAAATTATTATTTTTTTTTAAATAATAGAAAGCGGAACTCATAGCAAGAGGAGGAAGGAGGCTAAAAATCTCGCCTTAGTTTTCGTGAGGAAGTGGCAAAGAATTTGGTGGCTGATATCCAAGACTTGAATTCAAAGTCTAATTGCTTTACATTTCTAGCTAAATTTATTTTAAAAATAAATAAAATGGATAATCTAAAAATGGGTGGATTGTGTATCGGTACAACTTAAGAGGAATATACATCTTACATTCTACTTATTTTTGAATAGAATAAATTTTATTTGTCACTTCGAAGTGACGAATAGAAGAATAATTTTAGAATAAAATAAATTTTGCTCGTCACTTTGAAGTGAGAAATGAAGGAACTCCTGCCGTTAGATGGATAAGTTATATATCGTACATCCTAAATGAAGTATATAGATAGTATTATTCTATTAAAAATATTTAAAATTTAGCAATTAATAATTAGAGTATAATAATGATAATGCTACATCATCAATAATAGCGCTCTTATAAAAATTATTTATAAATTATTTATTTGAGACTGCAGAATTACCTTTGCATGGGCATCAGATCTCACATCTTGAAATGCACTACGTAATTAGAACGGATACTGACGGGTCCAAACTTTTTCGACCCGTTAACTAAAAAAAATTAATACATATAAAGAAAATTACTGGACAAAAAATTGAAACAGGTTTTTTTGATAATTTTTTTGTTTTAAACTTAATGTCCAATTATTTTTCAAAATTTTAATTTTTAAATCAAAATTTTACATAAACCCACCGAGAGAGTTTAGACAATCCTGGTGGACTTTTATTATTAAAAATAAAATGAATTTATCCAAAATAAAACAACTAAGAATCTTAAAAATGTTATAATTAATAAAAGTTTGAAATTTAATTTGACACTAAGTTCAGAAACTAAATATTTACTTAAAAAGCTATTTTAGGTTTTTTTTTTTTTCTCCATATATTTGAATTCCGTTATGAATTGATATTGAACGGTAATAATTTTTAGTTATTGATATAAATTCATTCGTAACTCTATTTTTTAAAAATATTATGTAATTAATTTTGTTTTAGATGGTGCAAAAATTAATTAATTTTTTTTTATCTAAACTTGAATTCAATTAAAAGCATTTTATGTTTGAAAATTAATAACCCCAAGAGCTAAATACCAGAGGGGCTTTTGCTTATTTATTTCTTACTATTATTCAAAATTTTTAAACTTACTCTGAAATTACTAAAATAGTTTTCTAAAATTCAATTCTATTAGTAAACTCTAAAAAAAAAGAAAAATATTTTTTTAAAAAAATTAAAATTAATAAGAATATTTTGGTCCTTCAAAAATAAGTTAAATAGTTTTAAAATGTTGAAGGACATATTAGATATTATTTACACGATCTTATCTCATAAATGGGATTCCATTTTAATTTGTTATAATATCCACTCAAAACTTTCTGAATTATTATAATTAACTCACACAATTCAATTTAGTTGACTAAATATTAATAAATTATAAATATAAAATTATTATGAAAGAATTGTGATAAGTATTTATAATTTTTTAATCCTTAGACTTATTCTTTTTAAGTAATTGAATCAAAAAGTTAACAATGACACTTATTTGGAGAACTCATCATTGTGCATGATCTAAGAACTTCTATGATTGATTCAATAATCATTAGCACTAATAATTTGATATTTTAATAGCACCCTAGCCCAACTATATACTTAAAAAATTTTATAAATTTTAAAATAAAAGAGGGGAATGATATACACGTTAATAGTATTTCTCTAATTAAAATAGGATGTGGTGTTTTCAATCAATTAAATTTTTTTTTCATAATTCAATTTTTTTTTTTTTCTTTTGAAATAAGAGATATGATTGATTGACCATAAAATAATGTGATGTAGTTACTCAACCAATCAAATTGCTTCTTTTGGATCAACGAGGATCACCATGATTTTTTTCAAAAAATATTTTTATTATATTTTTAAAAATAATTATAGATAATATGATATAACTGCTGCATAGCAGACTTTCTTAAATACAATAACAAATATAGAAGCCACAAAAGTGTACAATTGAGCTGCAGATACATCTTACTCCCAGAAATGTTAATAGGTATGAATATTTAAAATTTTATTTAAATTTCAAACAGAATGAGTTTAATCGAAAATCATTTAGGTAAAGTTTGCATCCTAATTTAATCATCAACCCAAATTTTTCGGCATATTTGAAACAGTTGTAATATGCAGGGTTCAAATTGGAGCAAAATTTGAAATTTGCAACTTGGCTTGCTTGCCATTAAACACTATTATTACGACTTATTGGATCGTTCACGCTAACCATTAATCTCAAAAGCTCGAGCTATTAGAAATACGCAACCAATTCACTTAAAATATAAAGACAGAACGCCCATGAGTTTCGATCGGATTCAACCCACCTGAACATTAGGTCTATTGTTTTAGGCCTCTTGCAGTTAGGTCTTTTGTGGACCGCAGTTTCAATCAATTTATTGAACTCATCCAATTCAACTTATTAGTCTCCTGAACCTATTGCCACTGAACAAGAAGTTGGACATATTTTTAATCCATAAATAAATAGCCAACACTTGCAAATTATACCTATTTTCAATAACAAAAAAGGAGAGAGAAAACTATGTTGTAGGAACAAAACTTTTCTTTATGTGAGAAGCTCATTTGGAAAACCATTTCAAAACAACAAACGAAGAGGAAAGACACAGAAATTGCAAAAGAAAAAAGAAACTGGATACATATTCTCAAAATTCAAGCTCTATGCAGAGTTCTTTACCTGAAAAGAGTGTGATGCAGCGCGCGCCGGAATAACAAAGCGTAATTTTGGAATCCGAATGCTGTTTACATTACCATCCCGCCGTCAATGGTGAACACCTGCATCATTATTGCTATTGTCACCGACTAAGTATTGTAAGAATTCGATGAGATCAATCGCCAGTCAAAGTTTCTACGCGAATTAGGTGTTCCTGTTTAGTCATTTAGTCCCGTTGGAACTTCTGCAGAAATGCTGTTTGTGTAAAAGGTGACTTTTAGATATGTTCTCTCCATAACAGCTTTTCGCCGTGTACCAAAAGCAGAGGCTTTGAAAATTGAAGCATCTGGTTTTGGATCTTAAAAGCATCCTCCACATCAAAATTTCAGAGAGTTCGGTTAGCCAAACATATAGCTGTTGCTTCTAGAAGTAAAGAAGCTCCATCAAAAGCTCGACCAAACAGGCTTGAGGCATGTAGGGTTTTAGATACCTGTCCAGTAATGTAACTCGCCGCAGGGCTAAGGGCCAAGAACTCCACCAAGCCAGCAACTTCTTCTGGCTGGCCATACCTCCCTGAAAAATTGAATAAAAAAGTTAAAAAAAGAAATCATATTATGTCATCTCCATTTCGAAGATGAAAGAGAACGAATAACAATGCTGAAAGAATAGTAGAAGCTAACGTATACCAGTTAGGTCGACATTTTGCTTTGTAGATTTACAAACATAAATCTGATTTTGTTCAATTCAGAGCATAGAGGGATACAATGGAAAAAAGAAAATTAGCTAAGCGATTCATCAATGATTTATGTATTATCTGTTACTTTCTTTATGAATAAATCATATGAATCCACATCCCCAGTTCAGAACTCTGCTGCTAGTTGGCCAAAAATATGCGGGCCGCTGCACATACCTAGTGGGATTGTCTGCAAGATTTTCTTCTCGAGGTCCTCTCCGAGCTTAGCAGTCATATCAGATGCAATAAATCCGGGAGCAACAACATTAACCTAAGCAACACGCAAACCGATGTTCAAGGCACGTCGAAGGGTCAGACAAATACGAAGATTCGACATAGAAGGAAGAAATACTTAAAAGTCATGCCGCCCTGCAAAATGTGAAATTTGAAATTTCGCATATTTCTTTCAAATACTTGATTTTCTTGCAGAAGTGCCCCTCTTTAAACGAATCCTTTCTAACCAAACCAACTTTGCACCGTGACTCGACAGCGTCCCAACTTAAGGACATTTCGGAAAGAAACGAGAGTTTTGATTTTCTGAAAGTAAACAGATGATTTTGCAGAGAAAATATGCACAAGTCCCTACACAGAGAGATAAAACTCACATTGATATTTCTGCTTGCGTACTCCCTTGCGACGGTTTTCGTGAAACCAATTACCCCAGCCTTGGCAGCGCTATAATTTGCTTGACCAGCATTGCCAACGAGACCAACAACCGATGCTATGTTAATAATTCTCCCCTGAAAACAATTTTATCAAATGATCAGAATAGCCGAATGATATAATATATGAGAAAAGAACTTGCATAAAGGCTAAGATCCTGTTACATAAAAACTTTCATCTTAATTTGATGTGAGGATGAGTTGCGATTTTAATTTTACTGAGGAGGTGTAAAATGAAGAATCTTCCGACTCGGAACAAATACTTATGAGCCATCCATTTGAAACTAAGAAGATGAAATCGAAATGAAAGCAAGCTGCAGGTTCTATTCTCTCAATTTTGGCCGCATAGTAGTTTTTGACCTAAGAAGTACTGCTATTCCGTTAACAAAAAAAGTTGATCTTAGATTAGATGAGCCACCAAGAAGGAGATATTCATGACAAAGGAGGAAGAAAAGGGAAATATCATGACAAAGTTTGAAAAGGAAATAGATCGAGTGTTCTGAGATTATTTTTCTTAATAGAAACGATATTTAAGACCTTAGAATGGAGTGCTTTTAGCTCATGTTTCATTTCAAACAACACTCGAGTACTGTAACGGCAAAGGGTGTTCCAGAAATATGTTAATGGATCAAAGAAAATAAAAAACCATTAGTTCATGTAGCAGAGCATACCTTTTTCTTTTTCATCATAATTTTCGTAGCAGCCTGCAAATGAGCAGATAAAATTACGCTGAAAAATAATCAACGGTTTGATTTTCAAAATGCAATGCAAAATAGTACGAGGGTCGATACCTGCGTACAGAGGAAAACACCGGTAAGATTGAGATCAATTACTTCTTGCCACTGCGATTTCTTCATTCTCATTAATAACGTATCTCGAGTAATTCCTGCAATTATTATAATTTCCTCTCAGGAAAATTAGATGATGAAGTTCAAGGAAAAGAGCAGAAATGTCAACTTCTAATTACCTGCATTATTTACTAATATGTCAACCGTTCCCCAGGCATCGACCGCCTGAAATTACCATGTATCCATAATATAAGCATAGGAAATCATGTTGTAGTAGCCAACACTAAGAGAGGAATTAATTACAAATTTGCCCCCACCGTTTTCACCATAGATTCCACATCAGCTTCTTTTGAAACATCCCCTCCAAATATAACTGCTTGACCACCAGATGACTTAATCTGCAATACAATAAATGTCAAAAGAAGTTAAAAAAGAGAAATGTTTTATATTCTGGATCTGAGAATGAGAACAAGCCATCTAATGGGCATATCCGCACGTCAAACAGTGGCGTATCTGTTGAAGTTGCCTTTTTAGGTGGGGTGGAAGTTCCTATGAAGACTAACATAAATCTGTATGTGTAAGATGCAAAACATCACAAGCCAGGTTATGTCACCATGGTATCACTCTAATGCAGCCTCGAGTATGTAGGGCACGAGAGCCCATGATTTTCTAGTGGGTTGAGTAAACTTCATTAATTACTCATATATGTTTGTGGATATCTCAATATACACATAAATTTTCAACCCAAAAAAGAAAAAATGGTAGAGATGGTTTGGTTAATTACAAAGAGCACTCTATTTGCAAGTAAATTTGCAGTAGTCGAGTAAAAATTGCAAAAGATGCTGGTAAAAAATGCAATATTCAACAGCATAGGTATGAAGTAGTGAGAAAGGAGATAGAAATCTGAAGCAGGATGTAGTATTTGAGGGATATTCACCGCTGTGCCGTACCCAAATAGTAATAAAAGGAAAATTGCTGCGAAAAAGTATTGCTTAGAATGAGAAAAGGTAGAAGACGTGAAAAAAGAAAAGAAAAGGAACAAAAGAAAAGCCCACTGCAAACACTTTTCACTAACCTGTTCAATGCATCAAATACCTAGCAGAACACCCAGCACACCCTACTTTAACTGTGTAACACACAAAAGTCTGGGTCTCTCAGGGCTCTACTACTGTGACATATTCCTGATCTTATCTTCCTTTCTAGAGTTTTTTTTTAAATTCTCACATGAGCATTCTTCTTATACAAAAGCATATGCAACAAGATGAGCAAAAATATTACAGGTGGATGATACTTCAGTAGGTTATGACTTAGGACAAATGAGGTAATGATAACTCACTTCTTTCGAAACTTCTTCAGCTTCTTTTGCAGATCTCGCGTAATTCACAAGGACCTGGAATAGAACGAGAAGACTATCAACTGCTAAGCTTCTTGCAGAGGCGTACAGAATTATGGCAATCATGTACATTATGGATAAAACAACTGTTACAAGCAAAAGAATTGTTAATCTCATAAACCAATAGAGCAACTAAAATATCTCTTTCCAGAGAAACAGTAGAAACAAACAAGTGGAGTAACTAAAAGAAGCTGGCACTTGTACAGAATATCATAAATAACATCAAACAAATGCATAAAATCAAAATCTCAGCTGTCAAGAATAAACCAATTCAACTAAAGGAAGAGCATTATATTTTACAGTAAAGACTGATAAAATCAAAATCTCAGCTGTCAAGAATAAACCAATCAACTAAAGACTGATAAAACAAGCAGCCCGATCCGATTTCGGTTTCTGGATACGTTAGCTATCCATCTGTAAGTTTCCGTTGCTCTCTAATTCCAACAATTATGATTCCACAACATCTATAGTCAAATTTCTAGCTTTTAATCACAATATATATATATATATATATATATATATATATCCCATATAGCACAGTTATCAAGAGATAAAGTATTAACATTATTGTAGTAACTATTACCCGCAAGCCCACTCTGTAACTGATGCTTTGTACAGAGAAAATATTAACATTATTGTAGTAGAAAAAACTAAGATGTGCTCAAAGTATACAAACCTTGCACCCAGCCCTACCAAGAGCCAATGCTATAGCTCTTCCAATTCCTCTGGAGGCTCCAGTAACAATAACAACTGGAGCTTCCACCTTTTGAGCATCTTCAGTAATTGCCTTCTCAATAGCTGAAACCTGAGTTCTTAGGCCTGCATCAATAACTCCTACAGCTTAAAACATCAAGGTCAAAAATCCAACTACCTAACATTTGAACATTTTAATTTTGCTATTAAACTTTTTAATTCATTTGATTTGAGAACTTTTATGAGTCTTGTACATCAAAATTTGAATGCGCCATATATATTCAACATAATTCATGTGACTAAAATGCCATTAAAATAAATAATGGACTTGAATTTTGTACCAGAAGAACCATTATATGGCTTAAAGCAAATAAACTGGAAAAGGCCCCCAAAACGATCTCAGCGCAGAGATCTCAAAATTTGAGCTCCCAAGCCCCAAAACCATAGAGTCCCATAGCCCAATCACAACTGATAAAGCCCCAAACTCAACATCGAATCCAACATCAAGAGCAAAGAGGGAGACGAGCGAGCGAGCGAGAGAAAGAGAGAGAAGGGGGGGGGAGGGGAATGGTTACCGGAGAAGGCGAAGGATCCGGGGTCAGAGGATCGGAACCCGGCGCGAAGAGGCGGCGATCGGAGAGCGGAGGCGGGCGCGGCGGAGCGGCTCGCGAGGGGCGGCGCCGCCCTCCAGCGAACGGCGGCGAGGCGGGAAGAGATCGCCGGAGAGTTGAGGGCGACGGAGATGGAGGTGGCCATGGGAGATCGGAGAAAGGAAAAAGGACGACGACGAAGACGAAGACGAAGACGAAGAGTTATTAGAGGACTTTTTTTTTTTTTTTTTTGCTAAATAATCCTATAAAATTTTATAATTTACAAATTAATTCTCTCGAAAATTTATTAAACAAAATAATCCCTGTTTTCTTACGGATGCTCGTTCACCATCTTTCTAAAGAAGTCAACGATTTACTATTTTAAAATTCTACACTATCAAATTTATATTTATATTTTAAATTAAAATTTAAAAATAAAATTCAGATTCAAATTTCGAACTCAAATTTTAGTTTCAAATTCATATTTTGGTTTGAAACAATGCAAATTCACATTCATATTTTAAATTTAAAATTATATTTTTAAATTTAAATTTTGAATTCAAAATGTAAAGTGTAATTAATATTTTGAATTCAAATTACAAATCAAATTAAAAGTTAAATTTAAAATTTTAATTCAGATTTGAAATTCAAAGTCAAATAGTTACTTGAAATATCAATTCAAATTCATGGAATTATTCACTTTTCCGATTTTTCTCGTTTGTCGCGTTTTGAATATTTATTCTGAGTTGACAAGAGAATTATTTTGTCAAATAAATTTTTAAAAAATTTCTTTTGTTTATTAAAAAATATTAAAAGTTATTTTTAAAAAGTTCTTATTACCAGCTAAACTATGAGAATACCACAATTTGGTCCTCTTACTTTAATTTAAATAATGATTGTAACCTGCTATGCTATGATTAATGACGTAGTAACAATTAATTAAATTTCACAATTCAATTTAATTGACTTATTAGTGATATGTTACTAAAGCGGATTTAAGTCTCACATTCTAATTTTGTTGACTCAAAATGGTGTGATAAAAATTAATTATGGTCTAATTTAGTTGACTCAAAATGGTGTGATAAAAATTAATTAAGTCTCAAAATCTAATTTAGTTGACTCAGTGCTCTCGCTAATGTGGCGGTGCTCTGGTAGTGTTATGATTAATGGTATAGTAATAATTAATTAGTTTCATTAGTAAATCTATTAACATATATAAATGTTCAATAATTTTAATGGCAAGATTTTTTTCATCTTTCTGGTATGATTGTTTTTTTTTTTTACTGTTAAATTTTAAATTTTTCGTTCATCAATATCATTAGTGACAAAAAATATCAAGAGTCGTAAACTATTTCATCAATGCCATCAATGATAAGAAATATTCAGAGTCAAGAATAATTTACGAGATTGTAGTGGCTTAGTAAGTATTTAATTTAGACACTAGTGAATATCTTAAGTGTAGGTGGATGATCCGGACTCCCGCGGGAACTGTACAACATTAAACAGTGACTGCGGGGAGCTTGTACAGTGCATCGGAGCTTGTAGAATTAAAATTGAATATTTAAAATAGACTCTGCGCGGAAATCGGAGCAAATGGGATTTTCCGGGAGCTTTTGCAAAATTTCGGATGAGAATTTGGCGAAACGGACGTCGGATTTGGACTCAGCGCGCGAAAACGATTAAATTGGTATATTCGCTTTATTTTTTCGGCACCGGGTACTGTTCACCGGAACAGTAACCGCCGGCCGGAATTACTGTTCCGGCCGGCGGCGGCGCCGGCGAGCGGCGGCGGGCGGCGGCGCACGGCGGCGGGCAGCGGCGCAGCGGCGGGGCAGCGGCGGAGCGCGGAGGCGCGCGGCGCGGGCAGCGCGGGCAGCGCGGGCAGGCGCGGGCAGGGGCGCGGGTGCGCGGTCCACGGACACGGCGTGCACCGGAGCACCGAAGACCCCTCTCCATGCCACGTGGCACCCCTGATTGGCTGGCCGGCTTTCTAGAAGGTGACACGTGGCATGATCCTATTGGCCGACATTTTCCGGAAGACCCGGAGCGCGGAGCAAACACATGCACCACGTGGCCACGTGGCGAATTCTGGTTGGCCCTGCACAGGCTGTTTCCTGTTTGGTGGACACGTGGCGCTTCCTGGTTGGTCCGTTTCGGTGTTTCGTGTTCGGATCCGATCCCGTGTGGGAATATTCCCTTTTGGCCCATTATAAAGAGGAACCCCACCCCTCTCATTTGCACCTCGGATTCCGAGCCTTAGAGAGAGAATCAGAGAAAGTGCCAATACGAAAGTTTTTCCTCTCTCTCTCTTCTTTCTCTCTCTAGAATCTCAGAATTTCTGGAGTTACAGATAGTGAGATATCTGCGACGCGGCGCACTGCGACGATTTTCTTTTTAGGCCCATTTCCCGTCGCAGTTCCGTCGAAAATTCACTGCGGGCTAACCGGGTGGAATTTTTGGACGATTTTTGCGGCAGCGCGACCGTAAGAGGTAGGGCTTCGATTTCCGTGTTGATCATTTTGCTCCGTTTCGTACTTTTGGCACGTTTCCCAGGTCCTCTTTGACCCCCCTTTTTACTGTGATGATTTTTGGACAGCACCGACTTCTCCGATTTTTATCTTGACGTAGGAGCGTCAGATCGAGGCGTTTTAAGAGTCGATTTTGATCTACTCTTCGCGAGGAACGCAACCGTGATTTTTCTGGGATTTTAGGAGCTCATTTTAGAGGTGAAAAATTCCTCTTTTCCGTGCTGTCTGAAAAACAGCAAATATTGTGCTTTTTGGGGTTTGTATTTATACCGGGAGCATTGATTTGCAGGAATTGAGGACTGTGGACAACCAGGAGACTACCTGGGGTGTTGTTTGAGCTGTTCGAGGTGGGCGGTTGTTGCTTACCTCATTTTTGACAAGCTCACTGGGATTACTAGAAATCCCCTAAAATATGACAATTAATGAGAACCATTGGGACAAAGTAACATGATGAGAACCATTGGGACTACTAACAGGACTACTAACAGGACTACTAACAGGACAACTAACAGGACAATTAATGAGAACCATTGGGACAAATTAATATGACAAATGACAAGGACCGCTGGGACAAACTCCCCTAAAATTTAATATAACCCCACAAATGATATGATGACTTATATTGGGACACTGTGATTGAGACAAAGGCTATGATCTCGCATGCAAATGACTTTTATTCAGTAAATCAATTGTTTTAAACCTTTGACACTATTTTACAACTTTTAAAAATAAAGACAGTTGCATGCATGCCCGGACATCAGGTAAGGCCACTATTTATTGCTACACTATCATATTGGGATTTGAACATGTTTCATTGTTGTCCTTTGCATTCAGATGTTGTTGCTCAAGTGTGAGCAGGGGTTTGGGATAGTGTAGCCAAGGTTGTGCTAGATTGTGGACTTGTGGGGTATTGCGGTGACCGCGGACAGTAGGCGGTTGACCAGATGTTTATCCTTGCATCAGATTGGGGTTGAGTTTGGTTTATCAGTTGGGGATTGGGTTTCTATAGTGGATGGATTTCCCACTTTGATCATAGTCATGATCCAGTCCTGCTATATTGTGATACTTGTGACTACTGAGATACTTGTGATACTGATGACAGAGATATTTTACTCGTGTGGGTCGCTCCCCTCGAGTGCCACTCCGGAGTGTGTTACAACATTATCCCCTATCGGCACCCCCGATTTGGCCAACCTTATCCCCTATCGGCATACCCGATTTGGCAAATACTATCCCCCATCGGCGTTATACCCGATTTGGCAAGGCACAGCAGGCAGTACCAGTTTTGCTAGTGCCACCAGATTGGGTTCATTCAGACAGGCATTTATACACTGATTCATACATTTAGTTTATGGTGTTGGTAGTTTCCTTTTTATCAGCAGTCTTTATAGCTTACCACTTCTTTCCTTTTGCCTCTAGTAGTCCTAGTGGGTGCGTCAGAGTTGAGGTTTTACCCACTAGGGGAGGCTACTGGTTTATCTGGTAGTTCTCACCCCCATTGTTATTTTTCTGTCCCTTTCTTCTCCCTTTATTTTGCAGAGTCGTCTGCGGGAGCTGCTAGGCCATCGGCAGCTGATCGAGGTAAGGGGATCGCTGAATAGATAGATCTCCTGTGAGGCTGAGAGCTGTAGATAGATGCTGTACCCTCCACTCAGACTGTGATATTCTCCTTTATTTTGGGTCTGGCTTCCGCCAGCTGGATGTACTATTTTGGTGAGCTGGGAGATTATTGTACTTATTACAGTTGTATTTGTATTTCCAGTCTGAAATACTATGTGGTTCTTCTATTCAGCTCGATATTATGCTCTTTTATTGTTCATATTATAGGAGCAGGTTACCAGCG
>CM054954.1:10791425-10911723 GCA_029168755.2 Tillandsia fasciculata
CTATAAAAATAATTAGAAGAAAATTTAAAATCTAATTACTTTATATTTCTAGCTAAATTTATTTTAAAAATAAGCCTAAAAATGGATGGGTTGTGCATCAACTAGTGGTACAACCTAAAAGGAATATACATTTTACATCTACTTATTTTTGAATAGAATAAATTTTATTTGTCACTTCGAAGTGACGAATAGAAGAACAATTTTAGAATAGAATAAATTTTGCTCTCGTACATCCTAAATGAGATATATATATATATATATATATATATATATAGATAATATTACTCTATTAAAAGTATTTAAAATTTAGCAATTAATAATTATAGTACAATAATGATATTGCTACATCATCAATAATAGCGCTCTTATAAAAAATATTTATAGATTATTTATTTGAGACTGCAGGATTTACCTTTGTATGGGCATCAGATCTCACATCTTGAAATGCACTACGTAATTAGAACGGATACTGACGTCAAAATCTCTTCATATAAAGAAAATTACTGGACAAAAAATTGAAACAGGTTTTTTTGATAAATTTTTTGTTTTAAACTTAATGTCCAATTATTTTTCAAAATTTTAATTTTTAAATCAAAATTTTATGTAAACCCACCGAGAGAGTTTAGACAATCCTGGTGGACTTTTATTATTAAAAATAAAATGAATTTATCCAAAATAAAACAACCAAGAATCTTAAAAATGTTATAATTAATAAGAGTTTGAAATTTAATTTGACACTAAGTTCAGAAACTAAATATTTACTTAAAAAGTTATTTTAGATTTTTTTTTTTCTCCATATATTTGAATTCCGTTATGAATTGATATTGAACGGTAATAATTTTTAGTTATTGATATAAATTCATTCGTAACTCTATTTTTTAAAAATATTATGTAATTAATTTTGTTTTAGATGGTACAAAAATCAATTAATTTTTTTTTTATCTAAACTTGAATTCAATTAAAAGCATTTTATGTTTGAAAATTAATAACCCCAAGAGTTAAATACCAGAGGGGCTTTTGCTTATTTATTTCTTACTATTATTCAAAAATTTTAAACTTATTCTGAAATTACTAAAATAGTTTTCTAAAATTCAATTCTATTAGTAAACTCTAAAAAAATAAAAATATTTTTTTAAAAATATATATATATATATATATATATATATATATATATATTATATATATATATATATATATTATTTACACGATCTTATCTTAATGGAATATTTTGGTCCTTCTAAAAACTTTCTAAATTATTATAATTAACTCACACAATTCAATTTAGTTGGCTAAGTATTAATAAATTAAAAATATAAAATCATTATGAAAGAATTGTGATAAGTATTTATAATTTTTTAATCCTTAGATTTATTTTTTTTAAGTAATTGAATCAAAAAGTTAACAATGACACTTATTTGGAGAACTCATCATTGTGCATGATCTAAGAACTGCTATGATTAATTCAATAATCAATAGCACTAATAATCTGATACTTTTAATAGCACCGCAGCTCAATTTTTTTTTTTTTTTTTTTTTTTTTTTGAAATAAGAGATATGATTGATTGACCATAAAATAATGTGATGTAGTTACTCAACCAATCAAATTGCTTCTTTTGGATCAACGAGGATCACCATGTTTTTTAATCAAAAAATATTTTTATTATATTTTTAAAAATAATTATAGATAATATGATATAACTGCTGCATAGCAGACTTTCTTAAATACAATAACAAATATAGAAGCCACAAAAGTGCACAATTGAGCTGCAGATACATCTTACTCCCAGAAATGTTAATAGGTATGAATATTTAAAATTTTATTTAAATTTCAAACAGAATGAGTTTAATCGAAAATCATTTAGGTAAAGTTTGCATCCTAATTTAATCATCAACCCAAAATTTTCGACATAATTGAAACAGTTGTAATATGCAGGGTTCAAATTGGAGCAAAATTTGAAATTTGCAACTTGGCTTGCTGTGCCATTAAACACTATTATTACGACTTATTGGATCGTTGACGCTAGCCATTAATCTCAAAAGCTCGAGCTATTAAAAATACGCAACCAATTCACTTAAAACGTAAAGACAGAGTGCCCATGAGTTTCGATCGGATTCAACCCACATGAACATTAGGTCTATTGTTAGGCCTCATGCAGTTAGGTCTTTTTTAGACCGCAGTTTCAATCAATTTATTGAACTCATCCATCTCAACTTATTAGTCTCCTGAACCTATTGTCACTGGACAAGAAATTGGAAATATTTTTAATCCATAAATAAATAGCCAACACTTACAAATTATACCTATTTTCAATAACAAAAAAGGAGAGAGAAAACTATGTTGTAGGAACAAAACTTTTCTTTATGTGAGAAGCTCATTTGGAAAACCATTTCAAAACAACAAACGAAGAGGAAAGACACAGAAATTGCAAAAGAAAAAAGAAACTGGATACATATTCTCAAAATTCAAGCTCTATGCAGCGTTCTTTACCTGAAAAGAGTGTGATGCAGCGCGCCGGAATAACAAAGCGTAATTTTGGAATCCGAATGCTGTTTACATTACCATCCCGCCGTCAATGGTGAACACCTGCATTATTATTGCTATATTGTCACCGACTAAGTATTGTGAGAATTCGATGAGATCAATCACCAGTCAAAGTTTCTACGCGAATTAGGTGTTCCTGTTTAGTCATTTAGTCACGTTGGAACTTCTGCAGAAATGTTGTTTGTGTAAAAGGTGGCTTTTAGATATGTTCTCTCCATAACAGCGTTTCGCCGTGTACCAAAAGCAGAGGCTTTGAAAATTGAAGCATCTGGTTTTGGATCTTAAAAGCATCCTCCACATCAAAATTTCAGAGAGTTCGGTTAGCCAAACATATAGCTCGGCCAAACAGGCTTGAGGCATGTAGGGTTTTAGATACCTGTCCAGTAATGTAACTCGCCGCAGGGCTAAGGGCCAAGAACTCCACCAAGCCAGCAACTTCTTCTGGCTGGCCATACCTCCCTGAAAAATCGAATAAAAAAGTTAAAAAAAGAAATCATATTATGTCATCTCCATTTCGAAGATGAAAGAGAACGAATAACAATGCTGAAAGAATAGTAGAAGCTAACGTATACCAGTTAGGTCGACATTTTGCTTTGTAGATTTACAAACATAAATCTGATTTTGTTCAATTTAGAGCATAGAGGGATACAATGGAAAAAAGAAAATTAGCTAAGCGATTCATCAATGATTTATGTATTATCTGTTACTTTCTTTATGAATAAATCATATGAATCCACATCCCCAGTTCAGAACTCTGCTGCTAGTTGGCCAAAAATATGCGAGCCGCTGCACATACCTAGTGGGATTGTCTGCAAGATTTTCTTCTCGAGGTCCTCTCCGAGCTTAGCAGTCATATCAGATGCAATAAATCCGGGAGCAACAACATTAACCTAGGCAACACGCAAACCGATGTTCAAGGCACGTCGAAGGGTCAGACAAATATGAAGATTCGACATAGAAGGAAGATATACTTAAAGTCATGCCGCCCCGCAAAATGTGAAATTTGAAATTTCGCATATTTCTTTCAAATACTTGATTTTCTTGCAGAAGTGCCCCTCTTTAAACGAATCCTTTCTAACCAAACCAACTTTGCACTGTGACTCGACAGCGTCCCAACTTAAGGACATTTCGGAAAGAAACGAGAGTTTTGATTTTCTGAAAGTAAACAGATAATTTTGGAGAGAAAATATGCACAAGTCCCTACACAGAGAGATAAAACTCACATTGATATTTCTGCTTGCGTACTCCCTTGCGACGGTTTTCGTGAAACCAATTACCCCAGCCTTGGCAGCGCTATAATTTGCTTGACCAGCATTGCCAACGAGACCAACAACCGATGCTATGTTAATAATTCTCCCCTGAAAACAATTTTATCAAATGATCAGAATAGCCGAATGATATAATATATGAGAAAAGAACTTGCATAAAGGCTAAGATCCTGTTACATAAAAACTTTCATCTTAATTTGATGTGAGGATGAGTTGCGATTTTAATTTTACTGAGGAGGTGTAAAATGAAGAATCTTCCGACTCGGAACAAATACTTCATCCATTTGAAACTAAGAAGATGAAATCGAAATGAAAGCAAGCTGCAGGTTCTATTCTCTCAATTTTGGCCGCATAGTAGTTTTTGACCTAAGAAGTACTGCTATTCCGTTAACAAAAAAAGTTGATCTTAGATTAGATGAGCCACCAAGAAGGAGAGATTCATGACAAAGGAGGAAGAAAAGGGAAATATCATGACAAAGTTTGAAAAGGAAATAGATCGAGTGTTCTGAGATTATTTTTCTTAATAGAAACGATATTTAAGACCTTAGAATGGAGTGCTTTTAGCTCATGTTTCATTTCAAACAACACTCTTGAGTACTGTAACGGCAAAGGGTGTTCCAGAAATATGTTAATGGATCAAAGAAAATACAAAACCATTAGTTCATGTAGCAGAGCATACCTTTTTCTTTTTCATCATAATTTTCGTAGCAGCCTGCAAAAGAGCAGATAAAATTACGATGAAAAATAATCAACGGTTTGATTTTCAAAATGCAATGCAAAATAGTACGAGGGTAGATACCTGCGTACAGAGGAAAACACCGGTAAGATTGAGATCAATTACTTCTTGCCACTGCGATTTCTTCATTCTCATTAATAACGTATCTCGAGTAATTCCTGCAATTATTATAATTTCCTCTCAGGAAAATTAGATGATGAAGTTCAAGGAAAAGAGCAGAAATGTCAACTTCTAATTACCTGCATTATTTACTAATATGTCAACCGTTCCCCAGGCATCGACCGCCTGAAATTACCATGTATCCATAATATAAGCATAGGAAATCATGTTGTAGTAGCCAACACTAAGAGAGGAATTAATTACAAATTTGCCCCCACCGTTTTCACCATAGATTCCACATCAGCTTCTTTTGAAACATCCCCTCCAAATATAACTGCTTGACCACCAGATGACTTAATCTGCAATACAATAAATGTCAAAAGAAGTTAAAAAAGAGAAATGTTTTATATTCTGGATCTGAGAATGAGAACAAGCCATCTAATGGGCATATCCGCACGTCAAACAGTGGCGTATCTGTTGAAGTTGCCTTTTTAGGTGGGGTGGAAGTTCCTATGAAGACTAACATAAATCTGTATGTGTAAGATGCAAAACATCACAAGCCAGGTTATGTCACCATGGTATCACTCTAATGCAGCCTCGAGTATGTAGGGCACGAGAGCCCATGATTTTCTAGTGGGTTGAGTAAACTTCATTAATTACTCATATATGTTTGTGGATATCTCAATATACACATAAATTTTCAACCCAAAAAAGAAAAAATGGTAGAGATGGTTTGGTTAATTACAAAGAGCACTCTATTTGCAAGTAAATTTGCAGTAGTCGAGTAAAAATTGCAAAAGATGCTGGTAAAAAATGCAATATTCAACAGCATAGGTATGAAGTAGTGAGAAAGGAGATAGAAATCTGAAGCAGGATGTAGTATTTGAGGGATATTCACCGCTGTGCCGTACCCAAATAGTAATAAAAGGAAAATTGCTGCGAAAAAGTATTGCTTAGAATGAGAAAAGGTAGAAGACGTGAAAAAAGAAAAGAAAAGGAACAAAAGAAAAGCCCACTGCAAACACTTTTCACTAACCTGTTCAATGCATCAAATACCTAGCAGAACACCCAGCACACCCTACTTTAACTGTGTAACACACAAAAGTCTGGGTCTCTCAGGGCTCTACTACTGTGACATATTCCTGATCTTATCTTCCTTTCTAGAGTTTTTTTTTAAATTCTCACACGAGCATTCTTCTTATACAAAAGCATATGCAACAAGATGAGCAAAAATATTACAGGTGGATGATACTTCAGTAGGTTATGACTTAGGACAAATGAGGTAATGATAACTCACTTCTTTCGAAACTTCTTCAGCTTCTTTTGCAGATCTCGCGTAATTCACAAGGACCTGAAATAGAACGAGAAGACTATCAACTGCTAAGCTTCTTGCAGAGGCGTACAGAATTATGGCAATCATGTACATTATGGATAAAACAACTGTTACAAGCAAAAGAATTGTTAATCTCATAAACCAATAGAGCAACTAAAATATCTCTTTCCAGAGAAACAGTAGAAACAAACAAGTGGAGTAACTAAAAGAAGCTGGCACTTGTACAGAATATCATAAATAACATCAAACAAATGCATAAAATCAAAATCTCAGCCGTCAAGAATAAACCAATTCAACTAAAGGAAGAGCATTATATATTACAGTAAAATGCTTAAGGTACAAATGATATAATACCAACCTATTGAGCAATCCGAAAACTGTGAAATTTGGTCTACGAAAGCCTCAAGCCTCAAGCCAAAGGTTACACAAGTACCCAATCTTCTACAATTTGTAGCTCATGTTTGGATGTTGGAACAAATTATACAGAAATTAACTTGTGATGCTCTTTCCTCCGGTGATTACAAGATAGAAGTTCAATCATTAGAAATTGTGAAGTCTAATAATTTTGAATTTTCAGGATAGCATATTTCAGCATATCTTTCATGTTTACTCAAGGGACGTGTGGCAATTGGCTGATGTAGGGTAAGAGAGTATATCTACAACTGGACTATGCATGTGGCCTCTACATCATTTTTTTCCTCAAAGTATTGATAAATCAACTCCTGAGAATTATTATTGTTGCTATGTGGTGTGTCCACATTGGCCGGTTCTAATTCGACCCAATCCACATGAAATATAGATTAGGATTCGTGGAAGATCAAGAACCATCAAAACAAGAATGATCCAAAAAGACTGGTAAAACAAGCAACCCGATCCGATTTCGGTTTCTGGATACGTTAGCTATCCAGTCTGTAAGTTTCCGTTGCTCTCTAATTCCAACAATTATGATTCCACAACATCTATAATCAAATTTCTAGCTTTTAATCACAAAAATATATATATATATATATATATATCCCATATAGCACAGTTATCAAGAGATAAAGTATTAACATTATTGTAGTAACTATTACCCGCAAGCCCACTCTGTAACTGATGCTTTGTACAGAGAAAATATTAACATTATTGTAGTAGAAAAAACTAAGATGTGCTCAAAGTATACAAACCTTGCACCCAGCCCTACCAAGAGCCAATGCTATAGCTCTTCCAATTCCTCTGGAGGCTCCAGTAACAATAACAACTGGAGCTTCCACCTTTTGAGCATCTTCAGTAATTGCCTTCTCAATAGCTGAAACCTGAGTTCTTAGGCCTGCATCAATAACTCCTACAGCTTAAAACATCAAGGTAAAAAATCCAACTACCTAACATTTGAACATTTTAATTTTGCTATTAAACTTTTTAATTCATTTGATTTGAGAAATTTTATGAGTCTTGTACATCAAAATTTGAATGCGCCATATATATTCAACATAATTCATGTGACTAAAATGCCATTAAAATAAATAATGGACTTGAATTTTGTACCAGAAGAACCATTATATGGCTTAAAGCAAATAAACTGGAAAAGGCCCCCAAAACGATCTCAGCGCAGAGATCTCAAAATTTGAGCTCCCAAGCCCCAAAACCATAGAGTCCCACAGCCCAATCACAGCTGATAAAGCCCCAAACTCAACATCGAATCCAACATCAAGAGCAATGAGGGAGACGAGCGAGCGAGCGAGCGAGAGAGAGAAAGAGAGAGAAGGGGGGGGGAGGGGGAATGGTTACCGGAGAAGGCGAAGGATCCGGGGTCAGAGGATCGGAACCCGGCGCGAAGAGGCGGCGATCGGAGAGCGGAGGCGGGCGCGGCGGAGCGGCTCGCGAGGGGCGGCGCCGCCCTCCAGCGAACGGCGGCGAGGCGGGAAGAGATCGCCGGAGAGTTGAGGGCGACGGAGATGGAGGTGGCCATGGGAGATCGGAGAAAGGAAAAAGGACGACGACGAAGACGAAGACGAAGAGTTATTAGAGGATTTTTTTTTTTTTTTTTGCTAAATAATCCTATAAAATTTTATAATTTACAAATTAATTCTCTCGAAAATTTATTAAACAAAATAATCCCTGTTTTCTTACGGATGCTCGTTCACCATCTTTCTAAAGAAGTCAACGATTTACTATTTTAAAATTCTACACTATCAAATTTATATTTATATTTTAAATTAAAATTTAAAAATCAAATTCAGATTCAAATTTCGAACTCAAATTTTAGTTTCAAATTCATATTTTGGTTTGAAATATCAATGCAAATTCACATTCATATTTTAAATTTAAAATTATATTTTTAAATTTAAATTTTGAATTCAAAATGTAAAGTGTAATTAATATTTTGAATTCAAATTACAAATCAAATTAAAAGTTAAATTTAAAATTTTAATTCAGGTTTGAAATTCAAAGTCAAGTAGTTACTTGAAATATCAATTCAAATTCATGGAATTATTCACTTTTCCGATTTTTCTCGTTTGTCGCGTTTTGAATATTTATTCTGAGTTGACAAGAGAATTATTTTGTCAAATAAATTTTTAAAAAATTTCTTTTGTTCATTAAAAAATATTAAAAGTTATTTTTAAAAAGTTCTTATTACCAGCTAAACTATGAGAATACCACAATTTGGTTCTCTTACTTTAATTTATTGTAATTTTTTGCTCAACCTGCTATGCTATGATTAATGACGTAGCAACAATTAATTAAATTTCACAATTCAATTTAATTGACTTATTAGTGATATTGTTACTAAAGCGGATTTAAGTCTCACATTCTAATTTTGTTGACTCAAAATGGTGTGATAAAAATTAATTATGGTCTAATTTAGTTGACTCAAAATGGTGCGATAAAAATTAATTAAGTCTCAAAATCTAATTTAGTTGACTCAGTGCTCTCGCTAATGTGGCGGTGCTCTGGTAGTGTTATGATTAATGGTATAGTAATAATTAATTAAGTTTCATTAGTAAATCTATTAACATATATAAATGTTCAATAATTTTAATGGCAAGATTTTTTTTTATCTTTATCAGTATGATTTTTTATTTTTTTACGGTCAAATTTTTAATCTCTCGTTCATCAATACCATTAGTGACAAAAAATATCAAGAGTCGTAAACTATTTCATCAATGCCATCAATGATAAGAGATATTCAGAGTCAAGAATAATTCACGAGATTGTAGTGAGCTTAGTAGGTATTTAATTTAGACATTAGTGAATATCTTAAGCGTAGGCTTAGTGACGAGTTATGTACATGAGCCTATAAATAGTAGGGCTGGTTAAGGTCAAAATAATAAGAGTGAGTTGTATTTTGTAGTTGTTATTTTCTCAGTAAAAGTGTACTTAATTTTTCTGCATAATCATCTTCTTTTTTTTTTTTTTTTTTTTTTTTAGTCATAGGGCGTGAAGATTCGAGCTAGCAAACAGAGAGTAAGGCTTGCCCTTTTCGAGCAGGAAGGCGGACGCCGCACGAGCTTTTGCTATACGAAAAGCTTAAGTTCGTAATTTTTATCTTAAATTAATTTATCATAATACAGTTCATTTTCTCTCTTTTTCCCTTGCTTTCCTCTCTTTTTCCCTCCGCCGTCGGAATTATCGTCATTTTTATTATTATCTTCGCCGGTGAAAATATTATCGGACTTATTCCCACAGCTAATAGTAATTTTTTTTTAACAAATATAACAAATATATATAAAAAAATATTTAATATTTTATTATTATTAATTATTTTTATATTTTTTACTCACTTCACTAGTTTAGTTGATTCAATGTTGATGTCGTGGTTATAGCAGTACTACAAATAATGGTGTGGTAATAAATACCTATATATATTTTTTTCTATTTGAAAAAACCGGCTACTGTTGTGTTAGCTACTGCATCATCGTTTTATTGAAAAAATTATGGAAAGTTCAACAAAATGATCTGATTAAAATAGAAATTAAAATTTAGTGACTTGATTAAAACAAATTAAAATTTGAATTTCAATAAAAGTTCGCTGACCAACGGTGTAATTTAGGCTTTTATTTTAAATAGTCAATAAAAGATGAATCAAAGATATAATATTTAGGAAGTACTAAGATTCACAACCACTGCTCCACACAGGAATCTAAAGTATTAGAAACTGAGTCCTCCAGGTAAAGCAGCAGGGAAATAAACAGTGAATCATTAGAAAAGATGCTAGGTAATATTGACTCTTAGGAAAGTGCTATTAAATATAGCTTTGTAGAGAACCCCTAAAGAATTTTATTTTTTTTTTTTTATTTTTTTTTTTTTTCTGTTGATTCCTTATAATTTTTTGGTAGGACCTTTTTTTTGAGAGAGAAAAGTGGCATTTTACCTGCTACGTTTATTTAAAACAAAAAAAAAAAATATTCAAAATAAAAAATAAATAAATACAGATGTAAATATGAAGCAATTAAATTTCAAATTTTGGAACACCAAGCCTCAAGCATTCAAGCACTTTGAATTGAAGCTTATCAAAATATCTTAGTAAAGTCTCTCTCTCTCTCTCTCTCTCTCTCTCTCTCTCAGTTCCTCAGTTGTAAATGTGAAGTAACTAAATTTCAAACTCAAAATTTTGATTACCAATCATCAAACTTTTTGAATTGAATCTTACTAAAATATCTTACTAAAGTCTCTCTCTCTCTCTCTCTCTCTCTCTCTCTCTCTCTCTCTCTTCCTCAGCTGTAAATATGAAGCAACTAAACTTTGAACTCAAAATCTTGAATACCAATTATCAAACCCATTGAATTGAAGCTTACTAAAGTCTCTCTCTCTCTCTCTCTCTCTCTCTCTCTCTCTCTCTCTGTCTGCATGCTTGAATCCTGAGTTTTCCTATGGATTCAAACCTGCAACCTCACCCACCCTATCCTCATGCTATATTACTCCAGACTGAATTCAGCTACCAGAGAAGTAATTTTTGAAACGCCAGAGAAGCACTTAAAACTTGATGCATGGCCAGTGACCAAAAGGTTCTCAGTATAATAGTTCCCTCACACAAAAGACACTCACCTTTTTATTCTTTTGCTACCAGCTTTGTACTCTACATCACATGGGTTGTAGCCTTGTAGGTCAGCTTCTGCTAATGAAAAAAATATGAGTAAGACAGACAGTTAAGGCCATGGGAATTGAAAATTGGTCCATTAGAATAATTATAATATATTGAAAAAAATTTCTACCACAAAAGAGAGAGAGAGAGAGAGACCAGAGTTGAAGATTCAAAATTTTATTTCAGCTTTTATGAAAGAGAGGAAAGGGAGGGAGTGAGCACATGTACCATGTTTCAGTCAGGACACAGTGAGAAATAATTAGGGATGTGTTCAGAGTAAATATCAATATAACTATGTAATAAAAGAACCAGACTGTCATTGACTCTTACCTTTTTTCCAGATCCACTGATCCTCAACTCCCACTTCAAATGGGAAGCACTTAAAAACTTTTTTCTATTAATGGGGGAAAGAGATGTGAGCCCATCTTTTTAAAAGTAATAATCCACTCCAAACAAAGCACCCTTCCCTTTTTCACCTTGCCCTCAGTGCAATGCCCACTACCAAAACTCTTGATCCCCCCCACTTCCATTACCATCCTCAAACTCCTCAAAATGGGTCAAATTCCCCTCACCTCACTCTTAATCTCTCTCCTCACTCTCTCTGGGGTTTCTCTCTCTACATCCAATTGCACTGGCTCTTCAAATCAGGTGAGAGCAGGGTTTTGGCTCTCCACCTCCAATCACTACTCCCCTCTCTCCAACATCAACACCTCTCTCTACACTCACCTCTACTACTACACCTCAATTGACACCAGGCTCCTCATCATATCCCTTCCCCCACCTGACCAGGTCTCACTCTTAGCTACATTCTCCTCCACCCTCAAATCCACAAACCCATCTCTCAAAACCCTCCTCTCCATTTCCGCTGATGATCAAAACTCCTACTCATCCAACGCCGCGTTCTCCGCGATGGCCGCCGATCGGGGCCGTCGGTCGGCATTCGTCGACTCGGCGATCGGCCTCGCCCGCGCCAACGCGTTCGACGGCCTCGATCTCGCGTGGCAGTTCCCCGCCTCCCCCGCCGACTTGACCAATCTCGGAATCTTGATCACAGAATGGAGAGCTCAAATCGAAGACGAAGCCAAGCGCTCGAAGCGGCCACCGCTACTTTTAACCGCAACGGTTTACTTCTCAAACCACATATTCGACGGGCCGACCGACAATCTCAACTACCCGGTAGACGCGATCTCAAGCAACCTAGATTGGATAAATGCAGTCTCATTTGGCTTCCACAAGAATAGTAATGTCACTATTTCTGATGCACCACTCTATGATAAGGCCTCACACTTCTCGGCAAGCTATGGGATCATTTCTTGGCTAGATGCAGGAATTCCTTCATGTAAGATAGTTATGGGCATTCCCTTGTACGGAAAATCTTGGTTTTTAAAGAACAAAGCGAAGAACAGAATCAACTCACCGGTGGTGGCCGCGGGGCCGAAGCAGCGGATCAGCAACCGGACCGGTTTGATGGCATATTTCGAGATTGAACAACTGTTAAGAGACCCCACCACGGTTTCTCAATATGATAACTCAACGGTTTCTGCTTATTTTTACTCGGGCGGGATTTGGGTCAGCTTCGACGACTATACCGTGGTTGAGGAGAAGATAGAGTTTGCCTTTAAGTATAGACTGCTGGGTTATTTCCTCTGGCCGATCAGCTTCGACGACCCAAATAGTACGGTGTCAAGAAAAGGTAAACATTGCATGCAATTCATAGATGAAAATTTATGGAACTTTCCTGAACTATAGCACATTTTAAAATGGGAGCCTAAACTTTCAAAATTTGATTCAGCTACAAAACCTTTCAGTACTTCCAATTTTGAAAAATTTCATCAACTTTTGTCTGAAATGAACTGAATGTTTTCTTAAAGAAAAGTCATAAAACACACTGTACTGCTACAGAATATTCTGTGAAAAATGTTACAAACACTGTTAAATTCTGTTTGAGAGGTGCTAAAATCAAACACGCTGTAAGATTAGATAACAAAATCAAAACTTTTAAAGTTCGAGTACCTATATCAAAATGAGCTATAGTTCCAGTAAACTCTAGAAATTTTAGGTGGGGTTCTTACTGTTTAATCTCTGTACGGAGACTGATCTGACTTTTATTGCAGCATCCGAGGCTTGGCTTGAGAATTATCATTCTTCGCAGTTCGAGGATGATAGTGGATATAAAGAAGCAGCTGCTCCGCTTCAACTGCCACCACAAGATCAAGCTCCAACAATATCAGAAGCATCATCTGCATCGACAAAAGGATCTTTAAAAGATTCTCATTTTCACCTACATGTCTCTCTTCTTTTGTTTCTCCTCATTTACAAAACAGGAGCCTGCCACAAATTGTAAAGAGAAATCCCACGTGCAACAATTATTCTACTCAGTTTAGCAAAGCAACAATTCAACTCAATTTGATTTTATATCATTTTCATCTCTTTGTTGAACAAGTATATCTATTTACATACAGTATTACTACCAGTGAAGACCGTAGCTCGATGATTGCATCAACGGATGTGCGAAGTAGGCACCGAGGGTCAAAATTGTGATTGTAAGATAAGGTAGCCTAATAAATTCCTTGTAATAATTTTTGGGCAATCTTTGACGGCCATCGAGGATTGCTGCAAAAGGAATTACACTCGTTCTGCTCTTTACAACTTCGAAAGCTTCGCCATATCGCATAGCGAGTCTCCTATCGCCATTCCAAACTCCGAACAGATGATGAGCTATTAAGCCAAAAGAGGCCGCAACTGCCACAGAATTGCCAATCCAGAGAGTGTGAGCTAAGCACCAAATTACCTGACCCACCATCTGCATTACAAGCGAAAAAATTACAAAAAAAAAAAAAAAAAAAGAAGCAAACTTTTATGCTAAATATTGGTGATCGTACCCAAATTGCTCAATCGATATTGAGGGTTAAACTAGACTTTCGAGAAATGCACTTCTGTCCTTACTCTTTCACGTAAAATATCGGATAAGCTAAGGGACAAAATCTATTTTATGCGAACGAATAGCGACGAAGTTGCAATTCGCCGAAAGTTCAAAAACTACCACAAAATTTTCACCCTTTCTCGAGATTATTCTATGATAAGCAACCAAGCAAACAAAGGGAATATATTGTGGAGTACCACGTACCTGTGGGTGTCTGGTGATTCGCATTATTCCAGTTTCCCACACATGAAGCTTAGGCTTATCAACCGCGGCAACTTCTAAAAGATTGAACGTGGATGGGTACAAGAAATAGAATGAGATGAATGAGGAGACCCATACGAGCTCGTGGATGCCGGGGACACTCTGTACTTGCCACAGTTGGGTACCATCATATCGGTGATTGATGAAGTAAACCTATAAGACTAGCCAAAATTAATTACTGAGAAAATAAATAGAAAGGGTCAGTTAAAAATTTTGATTTTTTATCCTTGAAATTTAACCCTGATTTAAATCCGGTCCTCAGAGGTCCAAATTCAACAACTTAGTCCCTAAAGTTTGTTTGGTGTACCAATTAATTCTCTTGTTAAAGCACCGCCTGGAAAAAGACAACACCTCGGCATAATTGTTGGACGTAGAGGATATAGTGGTATTTATGTCAGCCCTGGTGAATGAATGGCCTAATTATTACCTAATTGCCAACAGCCCACTAGTACCAACAACTCGCAGGCCCAAACCCCAAAATGCTTAAGCCCAATTATTAGTTCTAATATGCTCGTCATATATAAGCCTGTCACACTCTCCCACACTATCTAATGCGGGACTGTTGGGGTGTCACACTAAAGATTTAATTGGAATCAGAACTTATTTTCAATGGCTAAAATCAGGCTTAGGAGGCAATTTATCATGAAAGATTCTGGAGTGAGTGAGAAGGAAAAAGAGGATCAAGAACTCACAATAGTGCTAACTGCTAGGGGAAGGGAGATTCCCGCAAATAGAACACGGTAAGCCCGCTCCCCCACGAGCTTCTCGCCGGCATCGCGGAAACTAGCCATACCACTATGAACTGCGGCGAAAATGATTATGAGGATCAACATTACAACCTGCATAATTGAAAGACTCAGCTTTCAAAATCACATCAAGGATGAAACAGCAACAGGAATAATTATTCAGCTAGATAAAAACAGTTTAGTTAAACTATATAAGAATTAGATGCCCAGAAAGATAACAATTAGCTCCTCTAGAAAACTGACACAAAGGCAACGAAAGGAAGTCTGGAGGGTAAAAGTGGGATTCTCAAACCCACAACCCAAAATGAGTGCTCTCAACATCACAATATATTTCTCCAAAGAGATTTATTCTCAAGCCCAGCAAAAATCGATAGTCCAATAGTGGAGAAAATATTACGAAGCAGATATCATATTTCAGAATAAGTTATATTATGAGGGCAGCACCAGAGAAGAATTAAGGTAGCATAACCTAGTAAAGGCAGTAAGAAAAGAAGATTAAAATAATAATAATAATAATAAAGGTGCACAATTTTCACCACATTCTTTGATGGGATAGTGCGCACACGCACACACATACAAAGTGAGCGAACGAGCGAGCGAGATGGCCATGTCTTGCACTTGTCACATTACAATTTCAAACTAAACAGGGTGACAGCAGCATCTATCTTAAAGGATGCTTGCTTTGAAGGCTTTCCGAAGTCATTGACTTACGATTCTCTTGTCTACATTTAAGCACATTCTCAATTACCCATGGATTTCATTAACTACAAAAATATATGGTTTTTAACACAAGTTAAAGCGGATGATTCAATCACCTAAATCATTTTTCATGTTGGCTCCTATGTTTGGCATTTCTCATTCCAGTTGGGTATTCTTGCACTATTCGATCACTTACTTTCTATTGTTATCTTCAGGCAACATTTTCCAATTTCTTTCATATAATTGATCACCCGAAAGGACGATTCCAACTGTTCACCAATTCTGCCGTATTTTACGCTGCATTACTTAAACTTCCTATAAATTGAGCTTTCCAATTCCTTTACCCCTTTTGATCTTGGCTTATCTACCTTACGACCCAACTATTTCCACCAGTTCAAAGCCAATAGTTTACCTAACTTAGTTCACCTGATTTATCTATAAATTAAGTACTTTCGAATGGATAATAAATCGAAAATGGCTTGGTATTATGCAATTCCATTCATAGCAAACTAAATGAAGAAAACCCAGTACAGATAAATCTCATCTACGCATCGTCCATGCTAATAATTGAACAAAAGTCGATTAATTGCCTGTTTCACCTACTTCTGCAACAACTTCTCTACTCGACAACTTCTCTACTCGACAAGCAGAAGTGCTCGAGAAAAGTTTATGTTTTAAACGTAAAGAGTAGATTATAAAGAAATTTAATGAAGAACCTGAATAAATTGTTATATGAGCTCTTCGCAAAACGAGCTCCCGCCGCCGCACTAAAACACCCTTGATACATCTTATACTAGTTCATATGGTCATACTACCAATCTATCAAATTCCCATAACATAGAGTGTAACCAAAATTCACCAAAATTCAAAAAAACTACAAAATTCGTGAGTTTTATACATTAAGCAGTTATAAAATCACAAAATTCAAGTAGAACGCGGTAATAATATTATGAGAAAAATTAAAACTCCCCTTAAAGGCGAGACCTTTACCTCGTGGCTACTCGAGAGGCTCGAAACTGCGTCCACGAACGCGGTCCCGAACCCCGTGGAGGGGTCGATCCACGCCACGTTCAATCCGAAGAGCACGGCGCCCAAAATCGCCGCGAAGTAGGCCCACGAGGCGAGCCTCTGCTCCCCCAAATCGAACGCGGCCGAGTCCTCGCCGAGGAGAGCTCCCTCGTCGTCGTCGCCCCCATCGGCGCAGGGTTCCTCCGCCTCGGCCTCTCCGATCGAGGTCCCCCGCGCGCGAGCTCGAGCGGAGACGAATAGAGGCTTGATCGAACGGGGAATCGCCGAATTGGTGGCGAAATTAGGGTTTGCTGAGGGTTTCTGGGGTAGGTAGGGGGGGATTGGGAGGGCGCGGCGGTGGTAGGAGAGGGGGAGAGGGGTCGAGGTGGTGAGGAGGAGAGAGGAGAACGCCATTAGAGAGAGAGTATGCGCGTTAATGGAGAAGGAGAGGAAAGGGTTTGGTTTTTATAGTGATAAAAAGTGAAGGTGAAAATATACTACGAACCCCTCAACTATTGAAATTCTGAAATCCATCCCCCACAGCGACTAACATCGCGAGTGGTTAGGGATGTGAACGGAACGGATTTTTAAAAATCCGAATCCGAACCCCAACTTTAACCCGAGTAATAAATCCGGTATCCAATAGATTTTAAAAATTCATATCCAAGTCCGAAATTTTAAAATTTTAAATTCAAAATAATTATTTCTCTTTATAATATTTTAAAATATATTATATTAAATTAAAATTTTTAAAATATAAATTTAAATATAATATTAAATATTTATATAGAATATAAAATTAATTCGTGTTCGGATCAAATTTGGGTTCGAATTGAGTACAGTCAAAATTCATACTGAATTTAAATTCGTCATATTTTTATTTTTTATATTCGTATCTGAAACTATATCATTTTTAATATTGAATAAATTCGCTCCGTTTTGATTCGGATTTCGATAAAATTTAAAAATATTTTTTTCATACCAATCGGCGTTCCCACGTGATTCAGAAAAAAAAAAAAAAATCATTTAAAATATTTTTTTTCTAAACTTTTAAATTTAAAATAAAAAAAAAATTCTAAGAACCAAATGATGGAAAAATATATATTTTTTAAAATTATATGAAGATTCTCTCAAATTTTTTTAGATTGAGATTTAACAAACTTCTAAATTTTTTAAAAAGTTTGAGATTTTTATACTTAATTAAGTTAAAAAATTTAGCAAATTTAGCAAATTTCTATTTCAAAATTGCAATCCATTCTAAATTTATGAATCTTTATGATTAAATAACTTTAACTTAATAATTTTGTAAAATTTATTAATAATTTTACTAAATTTAATAGCTCTAATCACATTCCAACAAAAAATTTAAATTAATTAGCTATTAGTAGTTAATTGAACCAGTAAATTTAATAAAACTTTTAACTTGACAAAGTAAACTATCTTTAATTTGATAATAATAATAAAAAAAAGTTTAAAATTTAAACAATTTGTCAATTAAAAGAATAAAGTTGAAAAGTTTATTTCCAAAATCTATCACACAACTTTTAAATTTTATATTTTTTGTTTTAATATTTAATTTATACTAAATTTAATACATGTATATAGCTATAAATTCTTAATTCTTATCATTTTATTTACTAAAAAATAATTAAAATGACAAAAAAATAGGGCAATTTCTTCATACTCCTGAAAAATTTTCGACTTTCCGATTTTATTTTTTAAAAAAATTAATATTAAAAATACTTCGCTAACGTTTTAAGTTTTTTTCAAATATATTTTTAAAGTTCAAACTATAGTTATCTTAATAAAATTACTAATTTACCCTTTCAAATATATTTTTCTATATATATATATAATTAATTTTTTTTTATTTGTCTTTAAGTTATGTTCTTCTATATACTGTAATTTTATTATCTTTTTAAATATATTTTTTTACCATCACTATTTTTTCTTATTTATCCTCAAATTAGAGGCAAAATAGGTATTTTAATTTTATTAACTAGGTAAAAATTTAATTCGAATTTTACTAAAAACATGAATATTTTTAAATAACGAGGAATATATGAATGACAAATTTGAAAAAATAAATAAATAAAATATTCATAAAATATTGAAAAATACATAAGATATTATTTTAAAAAATATAAATATAAAATATAAGAAAATTACTTCTTGTATTTATACCCCATTTATCCTTGGGGTGTGTATCATACACCCTGGTGTTCAAAATATAAAGCTAATGGTGTGATTTACAAATATCAAATAGTTGAAGGGGGTATATACATTTTGTACCCAGTGAGAGATGCTTTTAAGGGGAAACAATTGTTCGGTGTAACGGTTATATATAACGGTTACATGGACTTGATGAGTAAGCACTGTGTGGTCTATGGACCGGGTCTACCAAACTCAATGAGAATAAAAATACAGTATAGTTGGAGATGCGGCAATTACATCAGTAGAGATCGTTGTGATTATAAATAATTTGTTTTGTTACATATAATTAAAAAAAATATTTGTAAAATTTTATCAGATAATGAGATTTACCTCGGAGGCGTTTGGTTCACATAATTTGCTCAAATTTGAACCTAATTTGTTCAAATTATTATAAATTCATGATCGATTGCTGTGTTTGAATAATATAGCTAAGTAATTTGATATGAAATATTTTATTTCGAAAGAAATAATATTTTTTTCAAAAGAAAAAAAAAATATTAGCATTGAGAAATGTGAATATATTTTATTTTGAAAAATGTAAAAAAATAAATTAGAATTTTTAAATTGACCTTAGAACACCTCAAGCCCTCTTTTCACTTTCATTCTCTCTCTCTCTCTCTCTCCATCCACAATAGCACAATAGGTATATTTTTTTCACATTTTTTTTTCTTCATTATTCTTTTTTTTTTTTTTTTTTTTTTTTTTTTTTTTTTTTTTTTTTTTTAGGTGGCCACGCGGTAAATATATACATAAACAAAATTTGTAGGACATTTTAAAAATCATGTATAGTACTGTCTAAATTACTGCAGCCATAGTTTTAAATCAAATATAATAATTTTATATCTCTATTATTTCTTGATGAGATAACTATATAAACCAAACGTAAGGATCATACAATTTTCAATAATTTTATTGCTATGTATATAATTTTTCTTAATCTTTCATTACTCAGAAATCATACATAATGCGAACAAAATAAAATTATAGCCAATTTAAGTGTAGTTCCTAATACAGCGGTTGAATTCAAACGCATCAAACCAAACGTCAGGCATATATTTACATATAGTTACAATTGCAGATAGTTACATGTACGTACCTAGAGCTGGCAATTCAACTAGCTGTTTGCGAGCCTATTCATGTATGATTCAAAATGAGCTCGAAATTGATTGCTCATTTAAATAAAAGAGCCGAACACGAGATGGGATTAGTTCGCTCGTATTCGGCTATATATATATATATATATATATATATATATATATATATATATATAATATATATTATTATATATATATATATATATATATATATAGGGGCAATTTTCTACGTATTCCTAAAAATTTTCCTGTTTTTAGATTTACCACTCTTAGAAGGCTAATATTAAAACTACCCTTCTTACGTTCCAACTTCTTTCCAAAATACCCCTGAAGTTAAACTCTGTTAGTGTACCGTTTGAAACTGCCGTTATCTGTGTGTAATTACTATTTTGTCCTTTCAAATATACTCTAAACCCTAAATAAAACCCTAAATAAATAAAACCCTAAAATAAACCCTAAAACCCTAAAAAATCCTAAATAAACCCTAAACCCGAGAAACCTAAAAAACTCTAAACCCTAAACCCTAAAACCCTAAACCCTAAAACCTAAAAAATCCTAAACCCTAAACCCTAAACCCTAAACCCTAAAACCCTAAACCCTAAACCCTAAAACCCTAAAAAATCCTAAACCCTAAACCCTAAACCGGAACAAAATAGGTATATCTGATAGTTTTCAACTCCGATTATTATTTAACTCTAGTTTAACCCTAGTTAACTTAACAAAGGGAAACGGTAGGGTTATTTTTAATAACGGTGGAACGTATGAAGGGTATATTGGAAAGAAAAAAATAAGAGGGGTAAATCAGATATTTCTTCATATTTCAGGGGTACACAGGCTATATATATATATATATATATATATATATATATATATATATATATATATATATATATATATATATATATAAAACGAGGCTATACTATACTATCAATAGTATCAAGCACTTGATACTACTGAGTTGGACTCGAATGCTATTGGTAGTAAACGGACCTTGTTGCCACCTATTTATTTTCGATAATGAAGCTTTCAAAACGACGATCGGCACCGTTAAATATGATCTAGACCATTTAAACAATTTGACAATCAAATTTCATATTTTTCGATATTTTTTTCTTATCTATCAAATGAACATAAAATAAACGGCTGAAAATAAATATTCTTTAAAAAGTGATGCTAGGAGTCTTATAATTAAGATCAAGAGTATATATCTTATTTTAAATAGTTTGAAAAAAATTTTAATCGAAATTGAATTGATTTAGATTTCTTTATACCATTAAACGAACAAACATCTCGTATTTATCATTAAAATTACAAATTTTGCAACTCTTTGATCATTAGGTTAATAAAGTCGAAAAGATTTGAAATTTGATTTGTAAGTAGTTCCAATGATCTAGATCATGTTCAATAGTGCCGATCATCGAAAACAAATAGGTAGCAATGGAATCCATTTGTTACCGATAGTATTCCAGTTCAACTATATATATATATATAGTCCGGCTATTATACTCTTATGAGTAAAACCTCTCTGTACTCATAAGTTTTCGGGCCTCGAATAAAGGAATGTGCGGTTAGAATTGTAATAGTCCATAAAATTTATACTATTTTACCAACAACCCACTAAACCCTAGGGGGACCACTATCATCCTAATCGCACATTCCTTCATTCAAGGGCGAAAAAGTTATGAATACAAAGAGGTTTATACTCATAGAGTCCGGCTTTGTTTTCACCGATTTGTTTTCGATGATTGAGTTTCCAATCGACGATCGACACTATTAAATATGATCTAAATCATTTAAACTATCTGAAAATTAAATTTTATATATTTTTTGATATTTTTTCTTATCCATCAAGTAGATACAAAAATAAACAATTAAAAATAAATATTTTCAAAAAATGATTATAGGAGTCTTGTAATAATGATCGAAAGTATAAATCTAATTTAAATAGTTAAAAAAAAAAAATTAACCAAAACTTAATTAATTTAGATTTTTTTACACTGTTAAACGAGCAAACGCCTCATATGTATCGTTAAAATTATAAATTTTATAATCTTTTGATCGTTAAGTCAATGCTGTCGAAAAAATTTAAAATTTATTTTCTAAATATATGCTTTCAATAAGATAGATCGTGTTCAACAGTGTCGATCGTCGATTTGAAATCTCTATCATCAAAATAAATAAATGACAATAAAATTCATTTGCTACCGATAATATTTCAGCTCAACTCACTTATATATCAAATAATAATCATTTCTTTCCATTAATTTTTGAAACTACTTGGAGCCGTAGGCAGTAGCTTTTCAAATCTTATGATATTTTGTATATGTTTGTATATATATATATATATATATATATATATATATATATATATATATATATATTTATTTTGTAGATCATATTTTTTTGAATTAGATTTTATACTTTAAAATATTATCACCAAAATTTGAATGTGGTGCATGAGGCACACAAGTACACCAGGTGCAGGCAACTATATATTTCTTCATTCATTGGGCATGTACAAAAATACAAATTGAAAACCTAAACCTTATTTGATTAATATCCAACACAAATATCTTTTGAAATAAAATAAAATAAAATAAAAAATCATGTTATTCTTAATTAAATTTTTGATTTAGTAGTTAGATTTTTATTAAATAATTAGATTTTTTTTATTTAGTAATTACACCTTTGTACCACTTCAAAAAGAAAAAAAACACACACCCAACTTCAATTAGAAGAGATAAGTTTTTTTTTTTCCCCCCTTTTTTTTAGAGCAAATTCATAGCTCATAAAATTGATATTTTCCCATTAAAATATACAAACCAACATGAGTCCTTTTCAAGTTAATAACATACAAATACAAGCAGGGTAATGAACACAAAGTTAAATTCCATCTCTTTTTTTTTTTTTTTTTTTTTTCTGCATTTGGCCTTCTTAAAATATTTTATTTTATAATTGAACCCAAATAAATTTAAATTGCAGAAATGACCATGTTCTGTCTGCATATCGTAGTGTTACGGACTTAGCGACTTCGCTCCTCCTTCGAAATGAACAAATTTTGCTCTCAATTTGCTAGTCCGGACGAGCGAAATCACTAAGTCGGTAACTTTAAACTTTTTATCGGGTCAATTATATAACAAAAATTTTTAGAGAGCTAAATGCAGAGAACGAAACTACCCCCCTACTTAACGTAGTAAGGGAGGTCGAGAACGTAGAGTAGGAAGTAAGCCCACAAAACCCCCGAGACACCACCGAAGAAAAATCCGCCGGTGAACTGGGCCCAGCCCTCGGCAGTCTGGAGCTTGTCGGCCTCCTTCTTTCGGCCCGTCAGTGTCAACGAGGGGGCGACGGGCGGCTCGCCTTCCTTGAACGAGGCAATGCCGTACATCGACAAGCAGATGCTGAGGATGGCCACCAGGCCGGCGGCGGCGAGCGAGCCGGCCTGGCCGGCGTACGGGGTGTTGCGGAGCGGGCCGGCTTTTACGAACGGGCCGACTAAGAGGTACCCGTGGGCCAGGCCGACCTCGATGCCCCGGAGGAGCGGGCTCACCGCCGTCCGGTAGGCAGGGAGGTTGGACAGGTACCTGTTAAATATAAAAATATAAAAATATCACTTTTTATATGATCAAATTTTTAAAGAATAATGATTGTTTCGTATTATTATCTGACACTACCAAGCAACGAGTGGGCTCGATGTGACTGGGGTCTCAAGGCTTCCAATGAATGGGTCTCCATTGATGGGCTGGACCACTTGGTAAGTTGACTGTTGCACACACACAAAAAAACATAAATAAATAAATATTTAAGATATTAATATAAATAAATAAATAAATAAATAAAAGAGAGAGATTGACTCCACTGCAGCTAGGGATGTCAACGAGCCGAACACGAGCTGGTGGTTGTTTAAATATCGAACTGAAAAATTCGGCTCGTGTTCGGCTCGTTTATCAACGAGCCGAACACGAGCTGGCTCGCTAACAACAAGTTTGATTTTCATTCCAACTATTAGGTTTTAACTCGGCTCGTTTATTAATGAGCCGAACACGAGCTGGCTCGCGAACAACAAATTTAATTTTCATTCCTACTATTAGATATAAAGTTAAAAAAAAAAATTAAAAATTAAAATTTTAATCTAATAATTAAAATTTACAAAAAATTAATGACTTAAAATCTAAATAGTAATATATATATATATATTCGAGCTATATATAATATAATACGAATATATAATCCCATATATATTGCGCATACGAACGAGCTATCCAGCTCGTGTTCGGCTCGTTTATTAAACGAGCTAAAAAATTCGGTTTGGCTCGTTTACTAAACGAGCGATTCGATCTCGGACTCATTTCGAGCGAAACACAAACTGACTCGCGAACAGCGAGCTGAATTGCCACCCCTAACCGCAGCATAAGCTAGGAATGCAAATGGATCTGGGTTGGTGGAGCACCCGCCCTGATATGCTCCGAACTGGACGCCAAGTAGAAATAAAACTATAGAAAAATATAACCCGTCTCGAATCCGTCCCAATTCATCAAAAAATCAGAACGAAAAACAGAAGCCCTATTTCTTCCTTTGATAGGCTTCAATTTATCAAAAATCTATCAAAAATTTACTTCTGTTTGGATCCGTTTCGAATAGAAGGTCAGGGATCCCTCTCGTGCCCGGATCCGACCTGTTCGCATTCCTACTCCACACGCCAACTTCGTTTATTCAAAAACGAGCTGCAAGAGGAGTCTCACTCCACAAAATTAATTAAGGATCTAACTCTGCATGTTATTTTGATAATTCATATTGTGTTAACGTATAGATGTATTTATATACGACTAAAGGTGCTTTAAGAAGAACAAAAATACAGTGATTATATTTTTATTTATCTATTTTTTTAAATAGATAAATAAATATTAAAAATGAGTGGTTCAAATTGTTCGATATTGTCGAGAATTTTATATTTAAAAAAAAAAAATTAGAATTAACCATTTGTAAGTTTAAAGAGTTTCTATGTTCGAATCTTCTATCTCTTTTATTATATTTTTTTTAATCAAAACACGTGATATAATTTATCTGATCTCCACCATACTCTAGTATTGATCTTTATAATTACATTAATTATAGTTTTAAGAGTTCCTAAGTTTGAATTTTTCATCTCTTCTATTATAGTTTTTATTAAAACATATGATATAGTTGATCTGATCTCCACCGTACACGTAAGTAAGGGTGTTAAAATTATTCCCCAACCATATTATGTAATATGTAGTATTGATCTTTATAATTACATTAATTATTTCTAAGCCATATTCTATATATAGTTTTAAAAGTTTTTAAATTCAAATCTTCAGGTAAGTGACAGTGTTAAAATTATTTTCTGAGTCATATTTTATAATTTTAAAAGTTCCTAAATTTGAATCTTCTATCTGAGAGAGCCATATTATGTAGCATTGATTTTTATAATTACATTAACTTAACACTAAAGCATTAATTTATTAATAGAATATATATTATATATGCAAAAATAATAAGAAAATAATGTTATGAAATATCTAAATTAATTCCTCACCTTCTCTGGAAGAACAGCTCTAACAGTGAGAGAGCTCCTCCTGCTCCTCCTGGAGTGAAGATCCCTAAGTGGATTTCCAGAAATGCCCCTGGGAGTGACCAAAACCCTAGTAGAAGAGGTGGTGGGAGAGAGGAGGGAGCTCCTCAATTGACTAGCCATGGGAGCTGAGGCCATTTTTTTTTTCCTTTTTTCCTTTTTTTTTCTTTTTTATGCAACAATGGTTTTGAGTGTAGGAGTGTGGAGGAGCCAAAGGTTATAATAGGAAATATATTTGTGTGTTTAAAAAATGTGGCTGGGTTGTGTTAAAAAAAAAAAAAAAAAAAATGTTGGATTTTTTTTTTAAAAGATGAGGTGTTTGGGATGCATGGTTCCTATTGGGTGAGTGGAGTGCCCAAACCCTATCCTGATCCCCTTGCAAGAATCTCTACTCCTCTCAATATTGTGCCACGTGGCACTTGTAGATTTTTGCCAAGTGTGTCAAAGATGGTATTTGGTTCCCTTGGAAAAATTATAAAAAAAAAACTGAAAAAATATTTTTAATATTTTTTATTCATTTGGTTTCTTTTATATATATATATAGAGAGAGAGAGAGAGAGAGAGAGAAGAGCTTATATATTTTCAAAAGTACGATTTTAAATATGCTTGTGAATTTTTTATTATTGAATTTGCATTGAGATTTGTACTATTGTAAAGTCAACTAAATAGAAAGAAAGAAAAAGTAAATAACACAAATCTCAATACAAATCTAATGATAAATAATTCACAAGCATATTTGAGCTTGTGCTTTTGAAAGTATATAAGTCATACTATATAGAGTATACCTTATATACTTTCAAAAGTATATATATATATATATATATATATATATATATATATATATATATATATATATAGATATATAGTATGGCTGAAATCACCATCGATAGCACCAAACAACTAGTGTTTTCAAGTTTCTAGACTTTTAATGAAAGGATGTGCGGTTGAGATTATAATGGTTCTTAGAATTTTTACTATTCTACCAACTACGCACTAAACCCTAGGGGACCACTATCATCCTAATCGTACATTTCTTAATCCAATGGATCTGGGTTGGGGAGCACCAATGCCTTGGTGCTATCGAAGTACGCCAGCATAAATAAATATATAGAAAATATATATATATTATATATTCATAAATATATATATATAATTAGAAGCTCTTATGCTTTTAAAAGTATCAAGTCATTGGTGCTTGTAAGTTTTTAGCTCTTGGATGAAAAAACGTATGATTAGAATGATAGTGGGCCCATTGGGTTAAATGAGTGTTTGGTGGAATAGAATGATTTAAGGGATGAAATAAGTCAAAAAAGTAAATCTAACGGTAGAAAACTTACAAGCACCAATTGTCTAGTGCTCGTACAGCATAGGTAGCCGGGACTAATATATATATATATATATATATTATATATATACTTGTAAAAGTGCCAATCACTTGATGTTTGTAAGTTTTTAACCGTTAGATCTATCCCTTTAATCAATTTCATCTCTTAGATTATACAATTCCACTAACCACCCACTAAACACTAGGGGCTCACTATCATTCGAACCACACATTTCTTAATCTAAGGGTCAAAAACTTAACAGTACCAATAATTTTGTGCTATTAATAGCATAGTAGCCTAGGTCTCTCTCTCTCTCTCTCTCTCTTTCTCTCTCTCTCTCTCTCTCTCTCTCTCTCTCTATATATATATATATATAGTAGAGCTTATATATTTTCAAAAGTACAAGGTCATTCATATTTGTAAAATTTTTACTATAAGATTTGTATTGGGATCCGTATTATTAGAAAGATAATTAAGGAAAGAGAGAGAAAAAGTACAATTGCACAAATCCCAATACAAATTTTATGATAAAAAATTCACAAATATTGATGAGTTTATATTTTTGAAAGTATATAAGCTCTACTCTATATATATATATATATATATATATATATATATATATATATATATATATATATATTATATATATATATATATAGAGTCCGGCTAGAATACTATCGATAGCACAAACAATTGGTGCTATCAAGTTTTCAGCCGTTGGATGAAAAGATATGCGGTTGGGATTATAGTGGTCCCCTAAGATTTTTACTATTCAACCACCACCTAGTAAAACCCTAGGGGCCCACTATAATCCCAACCGCATATTTTTTCATCCAACGGCTAAAAACTTGATAGCACCAAGGCTTGGTACTATCGATAGTATTTCTAGCCTAATTCTATATATATATATATAATATATATATATATATATATATATATATATATATATATATATATATACAAAGTCCGGTTACTATATTATCGATAGTACCAAGTATTTTGTGTTATCAAGTTTTCTACCTTTAGATCAATCCCTTTAATTATTTTCACCGTTAGAATTTACTATTTTTCCAACAACCCATTAAACCCAAGGGGTCCACTATCATCTTAACCACACATTTTTTAATTCAACGATTAAAAACTTAATAGCACTAATGACTTGGTACTATTAATAGTATTCCAGCCTATATATATATATATATATATATATTATATATATATATATATATATATATATATATATATATTATATATATATATTATATATAGATATATATATTGAGCTTCTATGATGCTTTTAAAAGTACTAACTAATTGATGCCGGTAGGTTTTTAACCCTTTGATGAAAAAATATATTGTTAGGATAATAATAGGTCCCTTAGATTTAGTGGGTGGTTAGTGTTATACCATGATCTAAGAAGTGAAATTACTCAAAGAGATAAATCTAACGGTAGAAAACTTACAAGCACCAATTATTCGGTGCTTATACAAATATAATAGCCGGGTATATATATCGAGTTCAACTATGATATTTTTAAAAATAAGAAGGCCTCTAAATTTTTTGCCATTAAATTTACTTCTTTGACCATTTCTACCGTTTAGATCATACTATTGAAACAACTACCCACTAAACCCTAGCATATTTCTAAATCCATGAGCCGAAACTTACAATCATAAGTAACTTAGTACTTATAAAAGCACTAGAGCTCAATTATACTCCATATGTTGTACAAATTATATTAATATTAATATAACTTGTGAAAGTTTTATTTTTTAAATAAAAATAATAAAACTTTAAAAATTTACAAAAATATATTTTTACACAATACTTCTCCCAATAGCACTGCACTGCTTCGCACTTCTGCAGCTAACATAAAATATTTAATAAAAATTTTACATAAATTTTTTTATTGAAGAGATAAAGAATCAACTTCTTCTTTCTGTGTCTTTTCTGAAAATATTCTGCCAGAAAAAAACGTAGCCTAAATAATGAAGAGATTAAGACTCAAAAAAAAATTGCTCCAAGGAATACATCTTCAGGAGGAAAAAAAAAATTTAAAAGCTAACATAAAATATTTAATAAAAACTTTAGATAAAAAAATTGTATTGAAGAGATAAAGAATCAATTTCTTCTTTCTGTCTTTTCTGAAAAAATTCTGCCAGAAAAATGTAGCCTGAATGATGGAGAGATTAAGACTCAAAAATTTTTGCTTCAAGGAATACATCTTCAGAAGGAGAGGAAAAAAAAAAAAAAATTAAAAAGAAAAAGAGAATTCACAATCCATTATGTTGCATTTAACTAAAAATTCACTGCAAACACCTTGAAAGGTAAAAGAGTCTTGAGCAATTCTTCACAATCAAAACCTCTCATCATGGAATTATATAAGTAATCATACAGAAACAAAGATATAAAAGGTCGATGCGTCCCGATATAATCGAGCAAATTAGTTCTCATGCAAGGCCTTCATTAGATATAATCTGCTGAAACTCTGCCCCACGACCCTGCAATATTTTGTTTTAAACAAAGATTCATCATATCATATGCATAACTTAGCTGAGAATAGAACTGCACATGAAGAAGATAAATTCAATTTGTCCTGTAACAGACATAAAAGAAAGAAAAATATCGGCATGATACGGCCTCTGCACCGATGGCACGGCTTAAAATCCTCTTTACTTTGAAATTAGCCAGTAGTTTACTCAATAAGTGCAAAAAATTTGAAAAAGATAAATATAATAAACAATTAGAATATATTTGTGCCTTTTATGTCATTGTATGTCGGCATACATGTGTTTTTATAATTGGGACAGCAGGTTTTCAGCATTTAAATCCTTGCATTGGAGACATTCTTAATTTGGGTTGGCATCGAGTAAGAAGCAGCGTGAACCCGATAAGTAGAAGGAAAATATTTTATCAAACCTAGGCCAGAAGCACGGAAATAAAAATAGGTCTTCAGTTGAGCATGTTATAAATATAAATTAGTACACTACTAAGATGCAGTTTATTCATGACAAAATTTGAATTAGTGTTTAGTTCCTCGATTAGTTCACATTTTTGGCGATCGACATATCGACACCAATTACGATTTCCCCTAGAGAGCTAAACAATACATAAATTGAAATTCTTAATCCATCATGAGTATGGCACGTTTGCGTAGCGTAGGCCATGGGAAAAATGCATATTTAGAAGATTCCCAGTCGAAGAAACAACATTTTCGAACAGTATTTGTATTTCTAATGAAATTTGATTAGAGCCCGCTTTATTCTAGTATGCATGAATTTTAGATTTATATTGGATTTTTTATTCTGTGCCGGACTACGGCAAACAATAGTAATCTTACCTTCTAATTTTCAAAACACATGAATGCAAGCATCACACTTGATTTGGAAAATTTAAGGCTAGCTCAGAGGTTCAAGTACGGAAAAGTTGAAAAAGGAAATAGAACATTCGGGCCATACCCGTTGATTTGGTTGCAGTAATTAGCAACTTGATTTGTAATGAGAAAGGTATCGAGGCGCGACGGCTCGAGAATCGGCTTGAAGATGGGATTTGATGGGTCTTCTTCCGGCAATGGCTCCTCCCCGGCAGCTTTCCTTGCCACGTTCTCTTGCCTATTGTGATACAAGACAGAAGGACGCCACGAAAAGTAAATACGAGTACTTATCAAAATAACAAAAGAAGCACAAAGAACTCGTGATGAAAAGGTTAAATAAAAAAGTTAGTTCATGGATAGCATCATGACATCACATTCTTTTCTGCTAGAAAGAAGTACTCGATTAATGGGATTTCATGCTTCCAACGCATCAAATGGAAGATAATTATAGGAGGGCGATCCCATTCAATATCATCCACTATAGGAGACCAAAATGGCAAGGTTATATATAGCAGAAATTGTAAAAAAGAAGGACGTTGAGAGTATCTAACGAGCATCAAGGCAGCAACATAATACATAGAATACAGGTAGCATAAGAATATTAGGCTTCTCGGAGAATTTAAAGCACTTTAGGGCAATGTTTGGTTCATGATTAGAATTGCAATGGGAATGGAAAATGGAATCGGATTGCAGTGGAATGAGAAATGGAATGACGAATCATTCAAAAATGTTTGGTTCGTTATTGAAATGGAAATCGGAATGGACAAATTGAACACCCAGTATTTTGAGAGAGGGTTTTGGTTAAGGAAGGGGAGAGTGATGAAGGGAGAAGAAGGGGAGGTGTCTACAAGAAAGGGATTTGAGTAGTTTACTCCGGAATGGACCAATCAAGGATTCAAAGACGGATTAGGCCAGGCCATAAGTGGATTGGGTCATTCTCATTCTAGAGTGAAATGGAAATCGGTAAAACAAACAACAATTATCTGAATCAGTGAAATCACATTCCGATTCCAAAGTCTAAAATAGATGAACCAAATAAGTCCTTAAAGGCTTTTCCCACAGTGATAACTACGAACATCACGATTCACTGGTACAAGCATTATTTCGTCCTCATCATGATTGATGGGAGAAAGTTACAATGCATGGAAGGGGTAAATATGAAGCCTTATCCTGCTCTTTTGTCACTGCACTTCGGAACTACAATGGTCTCAAATTAATTGAGAGTTCCCATCTTCATCTTTGATAGGCATTAAGCCTTTCTTAAGATACATATTTATGGATGCACATCATTTCTTTCTTTCACTATGGCAAACCCACAGGGGCGACCGCTGCCCCTAAAAGAAAAGTCGGAAAAACAATGTTTATGAAATTGTAGATGACCACAATCTAAGTGAAATAGGTTTCTTGTTACTTTACTCCACATAGTAGTTTCTTATTATTCATTATCTTTCAAGTACGCAAAGCATCGAAAGTCGAAACCAACTCTTTTCACTAACAATATTTGCAGGTAACTACTAATTTAAAAGCCAAGTTTACGTTACACCCTCGATATATCGTTAAGCAGATTACAGTTTCAATACTAACGCAAATGTTTAGGGGGGGGGGAAAAAACTGTATTTATTTTTACCTTCGCTTCTGAAGCCATGCTTGCTGTTGCGCCTGTTGCCTTGAGAGGTTCCGATAATAATATTGAAACTATATTTGAAAAATAATTTCAGTTTAATGGTATATCATTAAATTATATTATGGAAGCTAAAGCGAAGTTTGCCGTTAATATAATACCTTATTTTGCTCAGACAAAAGATCTTCCATGCATTCAATCAGAAACTCCAAGTTCCTTTCCATGTATGGAGCAGTTGATAAATTGAGTCGGTCATAATCGCACTGAAAATAACCAAAATTTAGAATGTGGAGGAGTAATATATAAACAAAATCGTCGAAATAAATGCCCATGGAGAAGAATAAGAACAGAGGTACAACACCTGTGAAACAGGTGACTCAGGTTCCAGCTCTGTCATGAATGCACTGATAAGTGCAGAATTAGAAACTTTAATCTGATTCAAGAAAGAACAAAAAAAGGAAATAAGAATAAAGAAACAAAAGCATACATTTAAAGACAAGAATTATTATAGACACTTGTGGACCCTCAAAAAGTACGTATAGACTGCTTGCTTAGCGTAGCTTCGGGAGCAGCTTCTCTAATGCAAAAAAGCAGCAAAATGTGGAGCTTTTCCCATGGAAGGAAGCTAAAATGAGCTTCAAGGCCCCAAAATTTAAAAAGCTCCAATTTGGATCTTCTGCTTCGGGTAGGAAACAGTTAACAAAGATTTAATTTGAAAAGTTACAAGTGCTTCTTTAAACAGCTCTCTTGCAACAACACTATTGCAGAAGATCCAGCAGGAGCAAAACAAGTGCCTTGTTGTGAAAGTAGCAAGATAAAATCTATATGTTATTGCCCATTTCAGCGAGAAGAAAATACGTTTAACCTCAGGGGAAACAAAAAAGCCAAAGAAAGAAAAAAAAAAATGTACCGGGATTTCTTCAAAGATATCAACCCATGCCAATTTCTTCTCTCTCAACCTACAGAAAATGACAAAAGTTACGAAATTTATTCAAAGTGCATTATCACAAATTACTGAAATTGTCACAAGATATGCACATACTTTTCTCCGGTGAAACCGTTGCTTCGGTGAAGTTCCATAAATAAATCAGAGAGCTTTAAGGCTTTAAGAGCTAAGACTCCTTGATTTGACTTTGATGGGTCATATATAATGCATACGCATCTCCGAATATTCTCCTGGAGAAGATATTCCACAAGTGAAAAAAAAAATAAATCAAGTAATACACACAAAGAAATTATATGGTGAAGCATATATAATATATATTAGAGATGCTCTACATAACAAAACCTTGATGAGTAGTTGGAAATCACTACAGCAGTACTGATAAATAACTACAAATATATTAACAATGCACTCAAAGAAAAACTCAGCTCTCTACTACCACCGAAATATGAAATGAACTATATCTAACGAACAGAAAAATAGTAATAAATAAAGAAATTAAAGAGTAAAGGAAATGGCACTAGCAAATAGCTATAGAATATCCTCTTCGGTCAAGGAAAGCTCGAGAAAATAATCGTAGACTGATGTTTCAATATGAGAAGTTCAAGAAATAAATATAGCTAAGCATCTATATAATTGTCAGTCCGTTACCTCTAAGGTAAATATAAATAATATATAAATAAATATATACGAGAGAAAAGAAACTCTTCTGGAGATAAAAACAGTTAGAAAAGATCAAGGAAACTTATTACTGTATGACGACGGACGAAATGGAAATTATAGTTTCCTCCTCTTACCTGGTAATTCATGAATGTTTCAATCAGCTCGGAAGTCTGGAAAGATCCCAACAAAGTTGACTGGTACCTGTAAGCAAAGTTGAAACATGACTAATTTAAGAACAAATAGACAAAGGTTGAACATTATAAACCAATGAAATATATTACAATATGCAAGTTTTATGTGCACAATTTCTATTTCACCTTACTACTCTAACGCCCGGTCAATTGGTAGATTTCAATAAAAAGAAACATATAAAATATGAATCAACGTTTTATATGCATAACAACAATGATTCGCGCATGAAATTACAATCGACCAAGTGATAAACAGCAAATGTTGATGGTGGGGTTCAAACTTACCAGCCGACGGTGTTGTTATCTACGTTAACCTCTCTTAAGCACCTCATCATTTCAAGCTGATAATTCGCCCCATCTGCCTCAATCTCCTCATCTTCTTCTCGTATCTGTAGCAGAATGGTCAAGTAAACTATTAACCAAAGAAACCTAAATGCAATGAATTATTACCAGTACTGATAAAAGTGGGAACAATAGGGGGGGGGGGGGGGGGGGGGGGAATAAACAACGGATGTTAAAAACTTAAAACTACATAAGATCTTATCAACATTGAGATTGAAAAAAGCCAAGCTGCATACCGGGAAAGGAAAACAGTTGGTGACTTCAAGGACGCTACCAACGTCCAGACCAAGAAGTTGGCCAGTAACTAAAGCTGGGGAGAACTCCTTGCAGTGCTTAATAATCTTTAAAACTGTCTGCGATGTGCCAAGAATGAAAAAATAACATGAAAGAAGTTAACCAAGAAGGTGTCTTAAAAGCATTCCTAACTATTAAGCCAAAGTAAGGAAAGAAATTACGAGAGACATGAATGAGGCCTCTGAGAGCATTAGTTATCGTTTCAAATTTCACCTTAGCCTCAATCATAAATGATCGAAACTTCTCATGGGTAAATGACAAAACAAGCTATTTAGGTTCTGCCATTTCTATGCAATGCTAGCCAAATCATGAAGTTAGACATTTTCTTTGGTGAATTAGGAACGAAGAATAGACGCACGGACTATTATCCAAATTTTAATAATGGATAATAGTCCCTAATAACATACTACCACGAACGATCCCCTCGCGGTTGGACGTCACCCAACGGCACCTCAAAGAAACACCACAAAAGCTTCAAATTAGAGTTTCTGCTAAATTTTTACCAATTTCAGTTTCCTGCCAACCCAAAAGTCCCCGGCTTTTTGCTTGCCAAACACATGTCTACTACTTCCCGGCGTAGAAAATCTGTTCTGAAATTAGTAGAATGTTTAGCAAACAAAAAACCCCAGAGACTTGATTGTGGCCGAAAAGAATATGCGAGATTTCAAGGCACAAAAGCAGCAGACTTAATTCGAAGCTTCTGAATCTGCTGCAGGGAGAAGCTATTGAAATAGCAATATCTTAGATGAATAACAAGATCAACATATACACACATACATAACTATGAAATTAAATTAAATTAAATTAAATTGCTGCACTTCCCCACACTCCTCCAACAAAAATAAAGATAAAATTACTCGAATTATTCATTCATTGCTCCCAAAATCCGATCTTTTCCAAATTAAAAAACAGAAAAATAAGAATAAATTAGGAAAAAAAATTAAACAAAGGGTTTTGAGAGGATTACAAGCCCTTCCATCTGAACCACTCGCAGAGGCGACGCCACTTCCTCCGTAGCCACGGCCTGAAGAAAAGATCGCGCCATTGCTGCGCACAACAAACCAAAAATTATTAAAAAAAAAAAGAAAAAAAACCAAAAAAGAGGGAGAAGAAGCAAATCATCTGAGATCTATACGACAGATCGATCCGTTCACGAATTTATTGAACAAAAATCGAGATTGGAAAATGGGAAAATTATGCTTACGATTCGCCATCGTCGGAGGAGATTTTAGGGCACGGCGGAGTCGAAACAAGAACTAGGGTTCCGTTTTTGCTTTCGCTCGAGAAAAGAGGGGCGAGGTGAGGGCTATTTTGCAGTATAGTCCATAAATTTATTAAATATTGTATAAACACCCTTCGCATTAATACTACGGACTTCCGGGTTAATTTTATTAAGTTCTATGTAAACATAGCAATCATGCATCAATGAACCATCACCAAGAATAAATAAGTAGAGAAGGCGTACTAAACAGAGGAGAAGGCAAAGGAGCAAAACGGAAAGGAAGGAAGAGAGCTGCACACAAATCGCAAAAGGCTCCCTGTTGTGACCTACCAAATACAGGAAGAAAGAGTAGGAAATATTAGCACAAATTCATATATCAAATGGCGTAAAGACCAAATAATTAAGGAAGAAAATGAAGAAAATACCTGTAGAATTAAAGGGCTCTTGAATGATAGTAATTAGAGTGCCCTACCAAATAAAAATAACACACTATTTTAGTTAATTCCACATAGAAAATTTTTGAGAAAAGCATAAAGGAATACCCAACCTTTCCACCAAAATATGGATATGGACTATCATGTGTTCTTGCAAGGAAGGAGCACCCAAATTTATAGAATATACAGGCAAAAAGGTTGAAGAATAGGACACAGTTGTACACATAAGTGAGTAGTAGGGATAGAGCACACTTCTGTAGAAGTGAGTAGGAGGTGACGATGGCAACCAACCTGAAGTGAGTAGCAACATAAATTTCAGAGTCATAGAGACATTCCATCGAACACAAGGTGAGCAACACGTTGGTACTGTACAGGCCGGTACAGTCAACCGAAGGAAATGACGCACGGAGCCGAGCCGAGGAGGAGAAAGAGGGAGGGGGGCGAACAGATCAGAGTGACTAATCACATCATCAACCATCATCATCGGCCACCAGCACCTCTATAGAAGTGAGCAGCAAGCGACGATGGCAACAAACCTGAAGTGAGTAGCAGGTGATGATGGTGACCGACCTCATCATCACCGGCCACCAACACTTCTGAATGGTAAGCAACATAAATTTCAGACTCACAGAAGCATTCCATCGAACACTTGGTGAGCAACACGTTGGTACTGTACAGGCCGGTACAGTCAACCGAAGGAAATGACGCACGGAGCCGAGCCGAGGAGGAGAAAGAGGGAGGGGGGCGAACGGGACCAATCACATCATCAGCCATCATCACCGGCCACCAGCACCTCTATAGAAGTGAGCAGCAAGTGACGATGGTGGCAGCGCGTAGCTCCACCGTACGATCGGCCGAAGGAGGTGACGCAACAGTAAGAGGAGAGGAGGAGAAGAAGGAAGCCAGTCAGAGGAGAAGGCGGAGTGCACCGGGAAGAGGAGAAGAGTCAGAGGAGAAGGTGGAGTGCAACGGGAAGAGGAGAAGGGTCAGAGGAGAAGGTGGGATCACACGTTCTGTAACAGCAGGGGAGGAAGAGGGTAGGTTGTGTAGCTAGTAGGGGAGCACGTCGCGCGGCAGCAACACGTAAGCACAGAGAGCTGAGAGGAAACTTGGAGAAAAGCACAAAGAGAAAACGCGGTGAGCTGAGAGAAAAGAAAACGCGGTGAGCTGAGGGGAGCTTGACACGTAAGCACCCCGAAACTCTCGATTCATGTTTTCTTATTGATTTTTACAAAATTTAATTTTTTATATTTATTCTTTCAAAATTTACATATCGATAAACATATCGATTTTTACTACGTGATCCGCACGTGGGCTAATTTTATAGAAATAAATAAATAAAAAAAATGAAGAAAAAAAAAACAATAAAAACATAAGAAAAATAAAATAAACTGAGAGATTAAAAAAAAGAATAAAAATAGAAAAAAACTGAAGAAGATGCAATAATAGCAGCTAATGAAGTAAAAGCATATATAAGAATATAAAAGTATGAGCAGGATAAAAGAAAAATAAAAATAAAATCTTAAAAATAATAAATTATATTTATAGGAGCAGTGAAAGTAAAAGAAAAATAAAAAAAACTATAGAAAAAGACCAAACCGAACCGATGGGTTAGACTGAATCGATGAACTCTAACTGAACCAAACCGAACTGATGAACCCGAACTGTAATTTGTTTAATAATTTTTTTTGAACTGAACTGATGAATCCCAATTGAACCAAATCGAACTGATTAACTGAATCCGATTTTATTTTTAAAAATTATTTTTATTTTATATTTCTTGAACCGACCTCCAAATGAACCCGGTTTTATTCTTATAAATCATTTTTATTTTGTATTCCTTGAACCGGATTAACCTTATTTTCTTTTCTCCGAATAATATCCTCGACCCTCTTCGTCTTCCTCATCGTGGCACATTATACTATTAATAGTATCAAATTATTAGTGCTATCAAGTTTTCTGCGCTTAGATCAACCTCTTTGATCATTTTTATCCGTTAGATCTTATTATTTTTCAATCATCTATTAAATCCAAGGAGCTCAATATCATCTCAACCATATATTTTTTAATTCAATAATTAAAAATTTGATAGTAGCAATAATTTGGTACTATTAATAATATTCCAGTTTATATATATATATATATATATATATATATATAGTTGGGCTGGATTGCTATTGATAGCACCAGCCCAACTTTGCCACCCAGTTTATTACCTTTGGATTGCGTTGAGATTTGTGAAAGCTATTTAATGAAAAAAAAGAAAAAAGAAAAAGTAAAATGAAAAAGTAAAAAGTAAAAAGCTTTTAAATAACTTTCACAAATCTCAACGCAATCCAAAGGTAATAAACTGGGTGGCAAAATTGGGCTGGTGCTATCAATAGCATTGCAGCCCAACTCTATATATATATATATATATATATATATATATATATATATATATATATATATTGCATATTATATATATTGCATATTTTTTTTACATTATCTGTCGAGGAAGAGTTCAACAAATTTGGAACTATTAAATCCAGCGATGTGCAAGTTTTTGTGAAATTTAAGTTGCTGAAATCAATGCAAGATGCAATTGAGGTATGGTTATTGAACTTGGTCTGTCACTGTAAATTAAGGTTAAGGTATAGTTGTTGAACTTGGTCTATCACTGTAAAAGTTACCTCGTATTAAACAAACTTCTTTCTTCTTCTTTTTTTTTTTTTTTTTTTTTTTTTTTTCTTTTTTTTTTGTCTTTTGTGAGAATAATTGTATTTACAGAAACGAAACATCATGCATCCTATTCTTTACAACTTTATTTTTTTTTTTGGGCTGAGGAACTTATGTTATATTGCTGCATCTGCTATAGTTTTTTTTTTATTTGGTGTTGCCGTAAATCCTAATACAATTCATTTTATGTAATGTAATACTTTATTTTACCACTACCATTACTTTGTACATATTTTAATTTATTACTAATTTTTTTATTTTTTTTGTAGAAATATATCGGCGATTTATTATAATGATTTATCTTTTATCTGCTGGTGTATTTTTTTGATTCTCCGATAAACCGTAATTCAATATACATATATTTTAGATAATTTTAATATTGCATAAAAATTTTGAATCATTAATTTTATGTTATTTTAGTTATAATTTTAAGGCTTTCTAAAAATATTCTTAACTTTTGTTATTTAAAGTAAAACAAAATGTAATCTAGAATATAAGTTCGGCGTGTATTTTTCGGCAGCTTATGTTTGGCTGCATAGATGGCATTGACCATTAACGTCGGTATCAACTTTCGTATTTTACTTTACAAAATCTGCGTATAATTTTTCTTACTTCCTCTTAGATATGCAATTATCGTGGTCGTCAACGGACTACTACGTTCGTATGTTGATGTGAAAGTTCCTAGAAGTACCCGATTTATATAAATAATTATATGTTGGAGGTTGTTTTCGAACGCTGAACAATTTAAAAAAGACGCTGAGTATATTGCTATCAAGAGACTCTGCCATGAATTTGGCTTTGAAGTTAAAAATATTAATTATGATGACAAAAAAAACATACAAAAAATTATACAAACGTATTTCTGATGAATATGAGATACTTAACTTGGACTTTAATTTTTTTAAAAAAATCTATAATATTTTAATTAAAAAAAAATTATTTCTAAATTGAAGGAGATTATAAATGATATTATCAGCTGCTATATTTTGATTAATCACTTTATTTCTGGTCCAATAAATGCATAATCAACTATGAATGCGACAATATCGAGTGATAGAGAAACTAAAAAAGATGGTGAGACTCCTTCAGATTATTATAGAATCTAATTTTATCATTTATGAATGCTACCTTAATTGAATTATTTTATTTATATTTTTTTATGGACTTATTCACTATGATACAACAAAAGACAAGAAAGCGCTTTTGAACATAACTTTATTCAAAGTGCATTACAATGAAAGGTCAAACTGACCATACAGTAAAAGGTCAAACCGACGACCAAACAAGCTCTTCATAAACATCAAATAAATATTCATATAAATTAAATAATTCAAACATTAATCACATAACAAAAGACCCTGAATAAATTGCTAGCGCTTATTAAAACTTGAGAATTCGGGCACAAGAAATCATTAAAAAAATTGTACGTTAAACTGTCTATAGTAATTTAATTTCAAGCCCTTTAACAATTAACTTAAAGATCTCTTGAGTTCTGTCTTAAATTTTGTTTTTTTTTTTTTTTTTGACCAATTTATATAGGTAAATGCTAAATGTACATTCAAAATTTGATGTTTATCTTATATTCTATTCATTTTAGGATGGAATAAATACTATCTATTACTTTAAAATAATGAGTGAAGAAGCTTTCACCCTTAAGTGTAGAGGTAGCATCTCTCCTTTATATATTGTTATCTTAGTATTTATTTAATTCTATACATTTAAATTCATAATCATGATTCGTACGATATTTAATTGTTTAAAGACGTCCAAAAAAAAAAAAGTGTCCAAATTCTAAACACTATAATATAAACAATTTTTTTTTTCAGAAAAATTCCACAAGCAGGACCTAATTAATACACAGAGCACATACAATTCTCAAGTGATTATCCAAATACCCAAAGGCCTTCACCTGAAGTGTTGATTTCTAAGCCCCTGTTTGGGAAGGGTACAAAGGATTTCCCCCCTTTGTACCCAAACATAATAGGGATAAGGGGGGATGGGATATCCCCCCCAAACCGGGTTTAACCCCGTTTGGGGGGGATATCCCATCCCCCCCCCCTTTTCTCTGCTCTCTCTCTCTCTTCTCTCCTATCCCGTGATTGACCCTAGCACCTACCCCGAGGACTCCTTCTCCCATTGTTCATCATCTCCTTCGGACCCCCTTTATCTCTGCTACCCTATCTTCATCTCCTCCAACCGAGAGAGTTGCTCCCTTCCTCGTCGGCCGCTGGTTGCCCGATCTGGTCCACCCCGTGGTTCGTGGATCCGCCGCCCCCGCCCGATCTCCTTCGGTTTCCCTTCTTCTCTGCTACCCTATCTTCATCTCCTCCAACCGATCGAGTCGGAGAGGTCCTCGTCGGCCGCTGGTTGCCCGATCTGGTCCACCCCTGTGGTTCGTGGATCCGCCGCCCCCGCCCGATCTCCTTCGGTTCCCTTCTTCTCTGCTACCCTATCTTCATCTCCTCCAACCGATCGAGTCGGAGAGGTCCTCGTCGGCCGCTGGTTGCCCGATCTGGTCTACCCCCGTCGTTCGTCGATCCGCCGCCCCCGCCCGATCTCCTTCGGTTCCCCTTCTTCTCCGCTACCCTATCTTCATCTCCTCCAACCGATCAAGTCGCTCCGGTCAGTGTTGCTCCTTGTGGGTTTATTATTTCGTGGTTGCCCCGAGCTCCATCTTTGCTCCCCGCTCCCCCTCGTCGTCGCCGGACATTTGGACGAGCTAAATGTTTGTGGGTTTTCACTGTGGTTGCCCGATCTGTGTTAATCCCTTACTTGGCTAGTTGTTGATCTCTGCTCCCTGTGCCGACCCGACCCGATCTTTATCTCCGATCCCCGCTCCCCCTCGTCGTCGCCGGACTTTGGACGAGCTGCTACTCGTGGGTTTTTTTTTTTGTAGTTGCCCGCTCTGTCTATTTGTCGTGCTTGGGTACTGTTGATCTGTGCCCCAGAGTTCCAAGGGTGCCCCGAGCCATTATTCTCTGCTCCCCGCTCCCCCTCGTCGTCGCCGGACTTTTCACGAGCTGCTCCTTGTGGGTTGTTTTTCTTGGTTGCCTGATCTGTGTATTTGTGGTGCTTGGCTACTGTTGATCTGTGCTCCCTGTACCGAGGGTGCCCCGATCTGTGTATTATTTTTCACGTTGGCCCGAGGTTCATCTCTGCTCCCTCCCTGTACCGAGGGTGCCCTTTCAGTTGCTCTCTCCTCCCCTGCGCATCTCATCTTGCCGTGTTACCCCTGTTTCTGCCATCAAAGGTGCAACCCTTCTTTTTATTCCAGTTCAAATATTTTTGGATATAATGCATAGTTAGCCTTTCATATAAATGACTATGCTCTGCCATTACAAATATTTGTTTTGATGGCTGCGGAATATGTATGTTTCATCGGTTAAGTATGCTGATGAAAATATAAATGTTGGCGATGATGACGGTTACCATAGGCATTTGATGAATGGTATGGATTTACAATCCACTGCAACCCCATGCTTGTTGGAAACCACTTGAGCCCGTGTACATAATAAGGCGATGATGACGGTTGCCATATGCGTTTGATGGATGGCATGGATTTAGAATCCACTGCAACCCCATACATATTGGAAACCACTTGAGCCCTTGTACATAATAACCCACTATTCCAAATTTGTGTAAATGGAAAAATATTTCCAACATTTCTCTTTTCTTTTATGCCTCAACTGCGATTTTTTTTTAGAAATACTATATTATGCAATTCGTTATTTATCATGCCAATTATGACATGCCATCCCCTGTTATGCAATTAGAAATATGTTAAGCATCAAATATGTCTTGCTAATTGAATGGCAATTATATTATGCAATTAGGTTAATGCCAAATATATTATCAAAAATATGTTATGCCAAAATATATAAAGTAGGACATACATTATGTACAGATGCGTCCTTTTAAGAAAGTGTTTAAGGCCGGTCAATCCAGTCGATCAGACATGGCAAACACCCAAGACAATGCAATTCCAAATGAAGTTGCTAGCCGATCTCGCGCCCAACAATCGACTAGAACACCAAACTGGACCGAGGCATTGGATGCATGTCTCTTATCGATGTTGACTGAGGAACATACTCTCGGCAACAACGTTAATGGATCATTCACTAACCTTGCGTGGGTTAGGATTGTAGGAGAAATCAATAGTCGAAATTATTTAAACCTAACAAAGGAGCAGGTGAAGAATAAGTTGAAGGTATTGAAGCGTACTTTCTCGTTGTACCATTGCTTGGTCAACAAGAGTGGTTGGGGATGGGATTATATCCGCCACATTTCCACGGCAGGCGATAGTTGTGACTAGGATGCCGTGATCTTGGTAACGTGATTTAATTTTCCTTTCAATAAATTTTTACCAAATTGATTTCTTATAGCCTTTCTAATATAATTAACTTATGTCCAGGAAAATCCCGCTTATGCCAAATGTAGGGATAGGCCATTTCCTCTGTATAAGGATCTGGAGTTTCTGACAGAGAAGACTACCGCAACCGGTAGATATGGCTTTTCTTCAGTCATGCCATCAACTACAACAATAGTTAGCTCCTCCTCATTATCCCCTGGTGAGGATGATACAATCATAGCTCCAAGATTATCAGGATTACATCTCTTACCTTTTCAATTTGAAGCAGGGTCCTCTGGGCCATATATGAATGAATTCATGCAAGGTCAACCACCCGAAAGGTCACCTAGCCCTCACCCTCCAAACAAGACTACTAGTGGGTCTAGGCACAGCTCAGCAGGCAAAAGGCCTCGTTCCCCAGTACCCGAGCCTAGCCAACGAACAAACCGTCCGTCAACCGGTGGCCGTCGAAAGAAAACTGACGGCATCTCTGAATCCGTCGCCGAGATGGTTCAGCTGGGCAAAGAAAAATTAGATCTGGTGAGGCAGATGTATAATAAGGATGCTGACTCTCGACGACCCATTCCGGCCATCGAGGATTGTATGATGCGCATATATAATCTGCAGGGGCTCACTAGTGACCAGGTTTTGGCTGCCGGCGACGCTTTGAAGGATGCTCAAAATCGTCAACTTTTCATGACAATGAATGACGAACTTGCATACAAGTGGGTTGAACGGCAGATAGCAAAAGAAAATATAATGTTTCGTCAATTTTTTTCAAGTCCTTAGTGGACATATATATAATCTTTCTGTAATTTCATTAGTGTAAATACAGGCTTTGTAATATTTAGTATCGCAACTTTCTGTACATTTTAGTATCGTCTTTGTAATTTATTGTCCCGCACTGTTAGTACTTTAAAACCCAACCTTGTGATATTTAGTAGAACACTTTGATTGCCTTTAACTAGACATTACCTGAATGTTTGTGTGACATATCGATACATGTTAACTCATGTCTACTTAGTATGATTGTTCGCTAAATTGGTACAATATCGTTGCAGATATAATGGATGCTTCAATTTATCAAACTGTATGTTGTTCCAGCTTTGTTGCAATGTTGTTGACTATATTAGATGATGATGATGATTATTGGGTGGAAGTTCTAATCATGCTCATTGCCCAAGGATACATCAATGATGGTATTTAATATCCATACAACCAAGTAGGGGAGTCGGATAATGTCGACATTTAATTTTTTCATGTACTACTTTCTTCTGTAATTGCTTGCTGTAATCGGCCAGATGAATGTTTGAGATAAATTTAAATAAATATTATATCATTTATGCGTACTATCAATATTGGCTAACTGCCATAAATTAACTTGCAGTTGTAATGGATGATTCAATTTATCGAAGTGTATTTTCGTCGGCTTTCCAAGCCAATTAGTTCTCTATATTGGATGATGATGATAACTGTTGGGTACAACTTATAATCATGCTTATTGACGAAGGATGTATAAATACTACAAGTACAATTAGCAGACAACCATGTCGTACCCGTCCATTTACGGGGCATCAGTTTATTTGTGATATTCTGAATGGTCATCCAGAACGGGGGTACAATCATTTTAGAATGACGACAACTACATTCATTGCTCTCCGCGATGACCTTGTTGGAAAGGGCCTTTTAATTGGCACACGGAATCTGACTGTTGACGAACAGTTGGCAATTTTCCTATTTTGTATAGGACACGGTGTTGCAAATAGGGTGATTGCTGAAACTTTCCAACATTCGGGGGAAACGATTAGTCGTCATTTTAACAATGTACTCCGGGCTATTATTCAAATAAAAGATGACTATTTAACTATGCCACAAAGTAATTGTGGAGTGCATCCAAGAATAAGTGAAAATCCGAATTTCCATCCGTTCAAGGTAAGGGACAATAACTTTTCAGAACAAAATTTGTATATTTTCATTGCTGAATTGGTAATGTACTATGTTGTGACATTAACATATGTAGAATGCAATTTGGGCGGTGGATGGTACGCATATTCCGGTTATTGTAGAAAGGGACAAACAACCACGATTTCGGTGTCGCAAAGGATTTACATCGCAAAATATGATGGCTGCTGTTTTATTTGATCATATTTTCTTTTATGTATGCACCGGTTGGGAAGGCTCTGCCACTGATATACAGGTACTCAGATGGGCCTGTGAAAGTTGAGGTTTTACTGTTCCTGAAGGTAATATTTAAGGAGTAATTTTTTATTGTTTTCTTCATTATTATTGGTTTCATTTATTTATTACAAGTTGTATACCCTTCTGTTATATATACAGAAAAATATTATCTGGTCGATTCCGGATACGCGAATACCGATCGTTTTCTAGCGCCGTATAGAGGCGAACGTTACCATCTGAGTCAATATGATAGTAACACACGTGGTCGTATACATCGTTCGCCGCGGGACTTGTATAATCATCGGCACGCCCAACTAAGAAATGTGGGAGAGAAAATCTTTGGAATTTTAAAAAAGAGATTCAAAATATTAACTATTGCTACACCGTTTCCTTATAGAGTGCAGTGTCATATTGCTATGGCATGTTGTGTGATCCACAATTTTATTCGACGGCAACAAGGAGATGATAGATATTTTAATAAAGCAGTAGACCCAGAGCCTCCAGAGTTTGACGTGGAAGTGACGACTACAAATTATAGTACATCAGAGTCACGGCGGGGAGACGACATTCGCACACGTATTACCGATGAGTTGTAGAATAATAGAAGTTAGATAAATCATTGTAACTGACTATAAGTTTGTAAATATGTAGTTTACTAGTGTAATATTATGTTAGTCAGCTTGTTAAATAGTTTATTTTGTTTATATGTAATGTTAATTGGACTGTTAATTAAAAACTCGTGTTTTCCGGGTATGATGTAATTTGAATTATTATTGTGAGATCGTTATTGTTTGATGATAATTTATTATTGTGAGTTCGTTATTGGTAATTAAAAACTCGTTGTTTTACTGAATGATTTTGTAAAACTATTTAATTTTAGAATGTATTAAGCAACAGATTTTTTTAAATAAAATTTTAAATCATGTGTATATATTAATCATTTATAAAATAATATTATTGAATTTTTTAAATTTAATCTTTGCAGAATGCAAATATTTTAATTTTTCATCATTATAAATAATTTTTTAGAATAATTAAAATTAAATATAACTTGATATAGTTTCTAATTAATTAAATATTATATATAAGATTTGTTAAAATTAAAAAATTATAATACAATCTTTAATTATCAAATTTAATACATACATAAAAGCAAGGGTAAAATCGTCATTTAACAAAAAAGTCAACTCTCTATCCCTTCTTATTTTTCAATCACTACCAAACAGGTTTAAGCCTCATTCCCAACCAAACACAATTTTATATTATACCTAGTTTATTCCTAACTTTATATTTATTCCTGGTATAATTCATTCTAGCTTATCCCCAATCCAAACGGTGCCTAAAAACTTCAATAAAATTGCGAAGAACTAATCTAAACTTTGTGCGATTTGAAAACAACTACCTAAATTGAAAATTTTTTCATTCACCCTCTCTTCATATACCGCCTATTGCATTTAACAAATAATTTTTTGTTTTTGAGAAAAAGACGATAAGTTATGCGTTTCATTAATTCAGATCTTATTTAGATATCTAAATAATTTATTTGGTATGAAATTTTTAAATACTACATTTGGTTCGAACATAAGAAAAGACTAGTTATTTCAGTAATAGTATAAATTTGAAAATAAACTAAAATTACTATATAAATGTGTTTGATTGGGTATTAGATTAGTATCCGATATAAAAAAATGGGCTTTTTTTGAAATTGGCCCTATCAAAATTTTAATTTTTGAAAATGGTCCTGCCAAATTTATATTTGCAAAAATGGCCCTACTGCTGCCACGTCAGCATGCCACGTCGCCCCGGTCCGCCACGTCAGCGAGCCACAGCCCGCTGGTGTGCCGCGTGTGTTTAAGTGAAACACGCAGGCTCTACCTGCGTGTTCTAAACACGCAGGTTGACCCTGCGTGTTTCACCCAAACCTATACCCCGGCCGAGCCCGACCCTCCTTCCTCACTTCATCCCTAAACTCTCTCTCTTCTCTCTCTCCTCTCTCTCTCTCTCTCTCTCTCGTTCCCGTGCCGCTCCGACGCTCCCGCCGCACCCGACGCTCCCGCCGCACCCGCCGCACCCGCCGGCCGTCGTCGGAGGTGAAAGAGGCAGCCGACTTCAGACTCTCTCCCTTGTAATTTTTGATCCTCTGCTATATCAAAAAATCATGTAATTTTTGATCCTTATTCATGTAATTTAGGGCATTTCATGTAATTTTTGATCCTCATTCATGACTTGCATTTCAAAATTTTGATCCTCATTCATGTAATTTAGGGCATTTCATAGATCATATGATCCTCATTCATGTAATTTTTGTGTATATAATAGGTCAAAATTTAGGGGTTTTTTTTTTTTTTTTTTTTAAAATCTGTAATTGTGCTTTGTGTATATAATAGGTCAAAATTGTGCTTTGTGCATATAATTTGTGCATATAGTAATTGTGTAATTGTGCTTTGTGCATATAGATCATATGCATTTGTTTGTGCATATAGTAGATTTTAAAATACTAATGTAGAGAGAGAAAGGGCTTAATGTAGAGAGAGAAAATCTTTAATATAGATTTTAAAATATATGCATAAAATGTAAATAAATTAATAAAATTAATGTGTAATATATATACAAAGAGAAAGGGCTTATATACTTTTAAAAGTATAAACTATATCTGAAGTTTGTATTAGAACATTCGAATTTTAAATGTTAAGCTTTTGGGCCCTAATTGCCAAAAGGTCTCGCAAGTTCCAAAACATGAATAATTTCATAATACCTTAGATGATTAATTTCATGAATAGCAAGTTCCAAAACATGAATAATTTCATAATACAACTAAATTTTCATCAAAAATAGTAAATAAAACTTGCAAGGACAATTTTGAAAAATAAACTTGTAAGGACAGATAGTGATTCACTATGAATATTATTAAAAATAACAAAGTTTATAAATTCTTTTATTGTCAAGCTCAAAATAGTGATTTTAATTTGTCGAACTAGAGTAGTCATCAAACTGACGAATGTTATATTATTTATTGTTATTTTTAGTACGTCAGTATGTCTGGTGAATGTGTTCCGTTTTCTATTCATTGGGACGGAAATTTAGTCGTGAACAATAATATACCACAATACATTGGTGGCTATAAAGAACTGATCGGAATTCGCCGCGACATCACATTTCGGGATTTCGAAGCAGAAATATACAAGGTCACTAATTATGATCGAGCGGAGTTCCGTATACGCATAACAGTTCGATGTCCAATGGGACCTAATGAATGGGAATTATTTGACATATCAAGTGATCATGGCCTTGTAGGCGTGATGAGTTTTTTCCCATTTCATGGTTGCATCAAAGTATACGTAGAGAAGCAAGTGTTGACTACACGTCACCGTCCAACCTCTGTTTACCAAAGAGATTATGTCGATCTTGAACGAATTCGTACATCAAGGTATGAAAATTTAGGAATTTTCAATTTCAATCTTTGTCCTTTAATAGTATAGGTGCGGAAAATGGATAATTTACATTGTATAAGTCTTGCAGAGCGTCTGAAGTCCCATATGTGCCAGTGAGTACATCATTACCATATATTACTGTGGATCCATCTTTATTCGGTGGAGTTGATGAGCGGTAAGTGATTATATGATTTAATTACATATATTATCTCAATAGATTCGAATAGTTAATCATAAATACCTTTGCAGATCAACTATACATCATAATCTATATGAGGGTCCATCATCTAGCAATCGACACGTCGCTGATGTAGAGTTGAGAAATATAAATGAAAATGAGGAAGTAATAGAAAGTGATAATGAGCAAATAAATAGCAGTGACGATGAGCATGTAAGTGAAACTGATATGGACTCTACAGATGATGATAGTGATTGTATCCCACAATCTATTGATGTCGGTCATGATGGCGGTTTGAATTCTCTCACATGCGCCATTCAAGATGAAGGGATTGAATGGATTGAAAATTCATTTGCAAACAACGATGATGTCGAGGATCCGGTAGAATTTGAAGAATTTGAAGATCACCGACAGCGTTTTTTACTGGGCAATGAATTAATTCACCAAAGCGTTGTTGAACAAAACATTTATCAAGGTCCTCCGTGTGATGATCAATGGAAAGATCGGATATTTTCTGACAAGACGTCCTTGGTGAATGCTTTGGATCGATGGCACATTGAACATAATGTGCAACTGAGAGTTGTTAAATCAAACACAACTAGATATACTGTGAGATGTTTGGTCAATTCTTGCCCATGGAGATTACATGCCTCTCGACCTAAAGGTTCATCACATTTTAAAGTAAAGACCTATGCGGGACCACATACATGCATGCTTCCTATTTTGAATACAATGCATAGGAATTGCACATCTTCTTTTATATGTGAACATATACTACCCACAATGAAGGCAAGGCTTGCTATGAGTCCTACTGAAGTTCAAACCAGAATGCAGAGTGACTTTCACGTCACCATTTCATATAGCAAGGCTTGGCGGGCACGGAATAAAGCCTTGCAAATTATATACGGTAGTTGGGAGCAATCATATCGTGACCTTCCTCGATATTTTTCAATGTTAGAAACAACAAATCCCGAAACTATTACCAAGATTGAAACTATAAGAGTGACCCCTACTTCAAGAATGTTTGCACGCGCCTTCTGGGCTTTTGGACCCTCGATTCTTGGTTGGACGTTTTGCCGGCCATTACTTAGTATCGATGCCACGCACTTGTATGGAAAATATGGAGGCCATGCATTAATTGCCACAGGTGTTGATGCCAATGGTGGTTTGTTCCCGCTAGCATTCGCAATATGCGAGGGGGAGAATAGCTCGAGTTGGGAGTGGTTTCTAAATTGTCTACGGAGGTACATAACACGAGGTCGAGTTCTTACATTAATTTCTGATCGCTTTAAAGGACTTGCAAACCTTGTTGCACTTGTATTCCCACAATCAGAAGGACATGCTCATCGATGGTGTTTGCGACACATGAAAGCTAATATGAATATTCATTTCAAAGCAAAACACCTACTTAAGAAATTTTATGCCATTGGGAGTGCCTCAGAAGAACGAGAATATAACAGGTTAAAGGATGAATTGAGAGCAATGGATGAGGATGCTTGGCAATGGGTTGACAGACTTCATGCCGATAGGACATATTGGGCTAAGGCTTTCGATGGTGGTCGACGATTCGGCATTATGACTACAAACCGTTCAGAAAGTTTAAATGGAGTCTTGAGGGGAATTCGTGGCTTACCAATTACCGCTTTTGTAATGGGAACATTACATCGACTGGTTGAGTTCTTTCTAAAACATCGTCAAGAGGGAGCAGCAATGGGTACTCCATTTGTATCGGATGTGGATAAAACTATTAATAGCCGAATGTCAGTGGCTAGAGCACATACAGTTAGGCGATATGGATATCAAGAATTTGAAGTTCTTACAGGAAGGGATTTGCAATACCAAGTCATTATCAATGGAGCAAATTCTACATGTTCATGTTTGTGTTTGCAACTGACAGGATTACCTTGTTCACATATATTAGCTTGTTGTAGTTCGTTACACATGAACATAGATTATTATAGTCTATGCGCCCATTGGTATAGTACTGAATGCTTTCGAGATACATACGATCCACCGTTCCATCCGGTCCCCGATCGGCGTTATTGGGTTGAGTCATATGACACACCTATACTTCCACCACACGCGCGAAGAAAGAAAGGACGACCCAAATCTACGCGCATTCGCAATATTATGGACGAAGGCGCGGGAAGTAGTAGGAGCAAGTGTAGTCTGTGTAAACAACCCGGCCATTATAAAAGCACGTGTCCTGAAAATCAACAAAGAAGGACCGAAAGACGTCGTCGTTTAGGTTGATTAGTTTCATATCTTGATTGTTGTAAATTATTTTAATTAAATTACAATACTTTACGCATATTATAATTTGTTTATTTATTTATTCGTATTATTACAGATGGACGATCACGAGGAGGCAGGACCGATTGATGGATCTGTATTGACAGATCAGACTCACCACAGATGTACTTGCATTCGAGATGAGGTTATATATATCTTTTTTTTTAATTAACTTTTTTATTTCTTTGAAATTTCATGTACTAATATTATGTGAATTTTATATTATTGCAGGATTATTCTCCAGTTGAATTTGTGGAGCATAGTCGCACACTGAACCGCTGGCAGATGGAGCATCCTGCAGTATTGGAGCTACTGCGACGTGCAGGATTCTATTATGTATCGCGGTTGAGGCGCGTCATGCTCGATCAGGCTTTGTTAGGATCCTTAGTGGAGCGGTGGCGGAGGGAGACGCAGTCCTTTCACTTGAGACATGGGGAGATGACAGTCACCTTGATGGATGTGGCTGTCATTACTGGACTCCGCATTGATGGGGGGGCGGTGACCGGACTAGGCTCATATCAGTGGGGGGCGCTATGTGAGCTCTTGCTTGGGGTGCTTCCTGCAAATATCAGAGGCGGAGAGATCAGACTTGAATGGTTGTATCAGCAGTTTCACGACATCCCCGTAGATGCACATCCCGCACTGATAGAGGCTACAGCCAGAGCGTATATTCTGTTTCAGATAGGTTGTAGCCTAATGCCAAACCCAAGCAGAACTAGAGTACATTTAAGGTGGTTGCCTCTATTAGAGGATTTTGATGCTTGTGGTGCCTTGGCATGGGGTGCGGCGACGCTAGCTCATCTCTATCGAGCATTAGCAAATGCTTGCATGAGGGGGAAAGCGGTGTGTTGCTGTTTTGCCACATTACTTCAGGTACATTCCTTTACTAGTAATTTCATTCATGAAATTCATTTATTATTTCTAAGTAGCTTAATATGTAGATTTGGGCATGGGATCATCTGCACATTGGACGACCTGAGATAGTCGGACCGCAGTTTGATCTTATTGATCTGCCACTAGGTTGCAGGTATGTATTAAATTTTAAGGTTTCTGTGTTTTATATTATCATTACTAATATATTATATGTGAAACAGGTGGAATAATAGGTTGGCTTTTCGAGACAATGTCAGGACGGCCGACATTGAGTTTTATCGCGATCAGCTTGATTGCCAGTTGGAGTCTCAGGTACATGAGTTAATTATCATAAATTTTTTTTCACATAATTTTTTTTTTAATACAAGTTACTAATCATTTACTTTTCACAATAGATTATATGGAGACCATATACAGATGATATACTAGGGTCACTTCCACCTTTTTGTCTACTGGGGTCTCCGGTATGGCGATCACGGACGACCCTAGTATGCTTTTATATTATTGAGCTACATCTTCCGGATCGGGTACTTCGTCATTTTGGATTGAGACAGCATATACCCGACGCAGTACATGCTCTACCTCGCATCACTTCACAAGGTAGACCGGATGAGAACTGGGCGGGATTTCATGCCATACATATTCAGGATTGGGACAGAAGACTGCAGCATATAGTAGAGGTGGACCCCCATGTAGATCCCGATTATATACGCGCCGCTTCTATCTACATGCAGTGGTATTGGAGTATCACCAGGCGGTGGATATCTACTCCAGCACAGCGTCCCCCCCTTGCATATGAGCCCCATGGACATCGCGAGAGATTTTTGGTATGATATACTAATTAATTTCATTTACTAATTAATTTTATTTTCAATATATAATTATTGTGATACTGTTTTCATTTCAGGTCGATCTCCTTCAACAAACAGAATATACGATCAGAAGTGTACTACCCCAGCTTTCACATATTGGAGCACCTTTCGACATTCTGACACGTGGTGCTGCTAGGGTGGAGGAAGGTTTACTGACTTTACAGACATTACCATATACTACACCACGCCCAGCGGATCATGGTGGAGCATCGACGTCGGGGCATGCACCATCACCTAGTCCATCGGGGACACAGCCAGCATACCATGGTGGAGCATCGACGTCGGGGCATGAACCATCAGATATTACGCCACCATCGGGGTACGTACCACTTGGTCATCGTCAACGAGGAAATGAGCTTTTTTATTTTAGGCGAGCACGGCACCGACAGTCCTCCCAGACTGATCAGCCATCATCTTCAGGTCCTTCACAGCCAGAGGGCACGGCTATTTCACAGTTGGACCAATTGGACCGTATAGAGCCTTTTGATTAGTTTATATTGTTATATATTATTACATTTCTATTATTTTGTTCTGATGAGCTGTGTTGTTGTGTTGTTGTGTTGTGCGATGTGATATGATGTTGTGATGTGATGTGATGTGATGTGATGTGATGTGATGTGATGTGATGTGATGTGATGTGATGTGATGTGATGTGATGTGATGTGATGTGATGTGATGTGATGTGATGTGATGTGATGTGATGAAACGTGTTGTGATGTGATGTGAAGTGCTATTGTGTTGTTGTGATGTTCTGTTGTGTTGTTGTGATGTTGTGCGATGTTCTGCGATGTGATGTAATGTGTTGTGATTGGGTTGTGCTTTGTTATGCTTTATTGTATTGTTGTGTTGTGTTCGTAATCATGTATTTTGCTTTTTCTTTGAAATGTTGAAACTTACTGTAATAATTGTTCAATGTAATATTTATAATTCCTCTTATTCATTCTTTCTTTTTTTTAAAAAAATGCTCACTATGTAGATGCTTTGCATTTATTATTTGTTTAAAGCTTTGGTGATTGTGAAGAGATTGTTTAGTTAATTTTATTCTGATGAGCTCTTGAATGATTGTTGCTTCTCAAAATTGTTGCTTTTAAAAATTAAGTATCATGTGTATCATGTGTATTTCAAAAATTAAATATCATGTGTATCATGTGTATTTCAAAAATTAAGTATCATGTGTATTTCAAAATTGTTGCTTTTAAAAAATTAAAATGTTTTGTATCATGTGTATTTCAAAATTATTGCTTTTAAAAAATTAAAAAGTTTTGTATCATGTGTATTTTATATTTACAGTGTGGTTCGGGTGGTTTCAGACTGTGGCGGAAGCTCCCGGGGCGAAAAGTGAGTTCGCGGCACAGGGCGAAAAGTGAGTTCGCGGCACAAGAGTTGAGCTTGTGGGGAGGCAACCTGAACACGCAGTCTCTACCTGCGTGTTTAGAACACGCAGGTAGAACCTGCGTGTTTAGAACACGCAGGCTGAACCTGCGTGTTCTAAACACGCAGGTTGAACCTGCGTGTTTAGAACACGCAGGTAGAGCCTGCGTGTTTCACTTAAACACACGCGGCACACCAGCGGGCTGTGGCTCGCTGACGTGGCGGACCCGGGAGACGTGGCATGCTGACGTGGCAGCAGGAGGGTCATTTTTGCAAAAATAAATTTGACAGGGCCATTTTCAAAAATTAAAATTTTGATAGGGCCAATTTCAAAAAAAGCCCTAAAAAAATTTATGTCGGCGTGATAATAAAAAATAAAAAAAATAGAGAATAATAGTAGTATAAAATATAAAATAACAAAATTATACTCAACCGTAATAATTTTTTAAAATAAATAAAATTTTTACTTATATAATTTTAAATATTTAATTTAAAATATTTATTAAAATTTATATTTTTACTTGTATATAAAAAAATTATAAAAAAAATTTAAAATTTTGAAACTTTATAAATTTCTAAAAATTTAACATTTTTTATATAAAAATTGGTATAAATTTAAAATTTTTAAAAAATTTAAAATTTATTAAAAATTAAAGTTAAAAATTTTAAAATTTGTATAAATTTTAAAATTTTATAAATTTTTTAATTTATTAAAAATTAATGTTAAAAATTTTAAGTTATAAAATTTAAAAATTCTCTAAAGTTAAAAATTTATAAATATTAAAAAATTTAATTTTAATGGTCACAAAAAATTGCAAAAGTGAGAGAAAAAAAATTAATTTTTAAATTTATATAAATTTTTAAAAAATTATAAAAAATTTATGTAAATTTTTTTAAAAAATTAAATTTTTAGATTTATTAAAAAATAAAATTTAAAAATTTAAAATTTATAAAATAAAAAAAAAAATAAATTTAAATTTTATAAATTTAAGTATTTTAAAATTTACAATTTTTTAATTTAAATAAAAAAAAAAAAAAAAAAAAAAAAATGGGAACCAGTCGGGTTAGGGTGGCGGGAATAGTTTTTAACAGTTTTCCTCTCTTATCGGGATGTTATTCTCCTCTTTATATTATCGGGATGTTATTCTCCTCTTTGTTTCGATTATATTATCGGGATGTTATTCTCCTCTTTGTATTCGAAACAAAGACTAGCTTTTAAGTACCGCTATAACTAAAAAAATTTAATTTTAAATTTTTATTTCTTTTAAAAATTTGGTATTTATATTATTCTTAATTTGATATAATAGCATATTTTATTCATAAAAATAATAAAATTAATTTTAAAAATTAAATATAATATTTTATTTTTAATAATTTATCAAATATATAAAATTTTTAAATAAATTTAATTTAAAAACTGATATAAAAATAGGAAGTACAGAAGAGGAGAGAGAGGGAGTGTACACGGTGAAAATCTGTATTTGGCTTGATGTTGATTAATTATGCGAAAAGAATCACCAGAAATATTAATTTTTAAAATTTTTAAATATATAATTTTATATCGAATGAGATTGAATTTATGATTGGATATATAAGAGACAAAACCTTATCGCTAAAAAATAAACGCCCGTCGTCAGCTAATTAAGTTCTCATCTCACTTTCAAAGAATATTGTTGCCATTTTATTATGCCAAAAGAAATCAAAATAGCACACACCAAAAATAGTAAAAGCACACATCAAACAGTAAACACACCAAACTGTTACGTACAGACACAAAAACAACAAAAGTAATATAAAACAAGGCAACTAGATCCTCATATAGAGATACGATTCACTCACGAAGCCACCTCAACCATGCATGCACAGACATATTGGAAAGGCATTCGATCACTTGTGATTGGCGTTACCTTTCGAATTGAGGACCGCGTAAGCCTTCGCCGCCAGAGCTAACAGAGGGACCGAGAACACGACGGCCACCGCCGCGCACTCGGCGAACTTGACGGCACCGTAGCCACCTCCGCCGACGCCACTCGGTCGAGGGAGGTAGAGGAGGATGACGAGGATGACGAGGAAGAGGAGAACGGTGATGAAGAGGGCCACGTAGGCGACGGAGAGGGCGCCGGGAAGGGATTTTGCTATCGGGTAGTAGGTGGTGCTCCCTACGATCACCGTCTCCGTTATCGCCCCCACCAAAGCTTTAACGGCGTTGGAGCGGTCGGCGCCTCCTCCTCCACCTTCATCAACTCCTTCCCGCTCACCTCCGCCACCATTAATGGCGAGTGCTCCTACTACCCCACTTCCACCGTCGCCACCACCGTCAACTCCTCCTCCATCTTCTCCTCCAATTCCATTCATTTTTTTTTTTTCTTTTTTTTGCCTGACCACACCCTCTACTTGGTGCCTCTTATTTATACCCGACTTATTTTTCCCTGACCCCAGATCCCTCATTTTTTCATGTCGTTTTTTTTTCCTTGTCCCTTTTTCCCGTTCTCTTTTTTTCATGTCGCATTTTCATACCTATTGCTTTTCCTTCTCATTTTTTTTATTTTCCCCTGAACCATGTCAATGTATTAGGACACCCCTACCATCCAACTAATATGTGGTAGTTAGGTTGGCACTCCAATTTGCTGTTCATGAGTCCACTTGTTCGGCCCGAAATGAGTTCGAAATTGATCGCTCATTTAATAAAAAAAATTAAACATACTGAAATTCTCAGCATAAAATTTTAGAGGGTGAATGATTTACCGATTTTATCAAACTTATATATTTTCTGTATCCAAACTTAAAAAAATATATAATATTAAATAATAAAAATAATTTAAATATTTTGAGAAAATAATAAACTGTACGTTTACCGCATTTAGCATTCACCGCATAAGACTAATTCTATAAATAAATTTTTTTTAAAAAAATAATTTTATAATTATAATATTTTTTAAGGTAATTTGCATAAAAAAATTCATCGATTTTGAGATTTTGTAAAATTATGCCATTATTTTGGAATTTACAAATTCGGCTTAGATTTTTTAAGAACGGTTTAAAATATTTTTATTCTTTTTTTCTTCTTTTTTATTTTTTTTCTTTTTGTTCTCTTGTTTTTTTTTTTTTTTTTCTCTCCGACCCTCTTCCACCACCTCTGCGGCTCTTCACGACGATAACGAGGGCGGCACCGCCTCCTCTTGTTCCGCTTCATTTCTTTACTGGTGCAATAAGAGAAGGACACTATCGCGAGCGCAGGTGACAGCGGAGATGATGGAGGTGATGAGGTTGTGATCGAGGTAGTGCTCGTTGTCACCTGTGAGGGCTAAGATCAAGACACGCCCACGCTTCTCCAATAAGCACTTCTGGCGAAGACGGCGGTTGTGATAGAGGGCGAGGGAGAGGTCAAGAACCAAAAAAAAAAAATTAAAAAAATTTTCTACACGAGAACCAAAAAAAAGAAAGAAAGAAAAGATAAAATTGCACAGCTGGAAATATAAAGTTGCACTATTTTCAAATTTTTTTTTTATTATTTTAGACGAAAGTTATATTTTTAAAGATAAAAATTGCACTCTTTAAAATAAGAGTTATATTTTTTGAGCGAAAGTTCTACTATTTCTTCTGCTTCTCCTTCCTCTTTGCTTACTCGTACTTTTTTTGTGCCCATTTGGGGTCGGTGACTCGCGCGGTGGAGGTGGAGGAGAGCGCGACAACCCAAAAGAAAAGGGCTTCTGAGGCGGAGGCAGAGGCAGCCCAATTTGCCTCCGCCTGGCGGGGGGTCTGCGGGCACGACAGACGAGAATCCCCCGCCTCGTCTCCATCGAGTCCACGCGTGTACGTGGGGGCGAAGGCAACGCGAGCCACCGCCTCACCTCCACCGCTACCGATGCGAGCGGGCACGATGGAGGCGAGACGGGGGCCCTCCCCCTCGCCTGCGCACCCCCCGTGGGGCGGAGGCAAGGCAGGTTGTCTTCGCCTCGGTCGCCCTTTTCTCGAGCGTTGTCGCGCTCTCCTCCACCCCTATCACGCAGCGCCGGTTCCGGACCCAGATAAGTGCATAAAAAACATACGAAAATAGAGGGAAAAAAAGAGAAAGATGAGAAGTAGAAATAATCAACTTTCACACAAAGAATGCAACTTTTGCGTCAAGAGTGTAATTCTCATTTTAAATAGTGCAATTTTTGTTTCAAAAAGTATAATTTTCGTCTAAAACAGTACAAAATCCTTTTAAAATAGTATAACTTTATTTTAACAGTACAAATTTATCTTTTTCTGTATTATTTTCTGATTCTTGCCCTTTTCTGTCGAAATATATATAATTTTTTATTTTTATTTTTTATTACTTTCATTACATTTATTTTCACTATCGTGTCCTCTTCGTTGCCCTCCGTCATAGTCACCGTCCTTGTCGGAAGCGCTTTTTGAAGAAACGCGGGCATGTTTTCCTTCTTACCCTTACGGCGACAGCGAGCACTGACTCGGCCACAACCTCATCGCCTCCGTCCACTCCGCTCTCACTTATGTTCACGATAGCGTTCTTCTCCGACACTGGTACACTGACTTCATTACTGTTGTGGAAGGTCGAAGGAGGGTAAAAAAACAGAACGAAAAAAAACAGAAAAAAAAAGAAAAAAAAAATTATCAGTTTTTTAAAAATTCGGACCAAATCTGTAAAAATCTAAAATGGTAATTTATTTTTACAAAATTTTAAAACTGATGAATTTAGTTCATTTTGTTCGGCTGAATCTTAAAATCTTAAAATCTTCTCCCCTAATTCCATTCATTTTGTTCGCCTGAACACCCCTACCTGTGAACTAGTGGGGTAGAAGCTTCATACAAAAATGTACGAAACCATTTGATTTGGTTCGATAAAGTATGGAACCCACCCGCACGCAAGCGTGTGGGCGGAGGAGCGGCGAGTATATTGAAAACTTCGGATACATATTAATACTTTATACATCATATATAATATTAAATAATTAATAAATATTTAATAATTAATATTATAAAATAAAATATAATAAAATATATATAATATAAAATATATAAATAATTTATTATACTATATAAATTTATTTTTAATATATATTATACAATAGGTACATTTAATATTTTTATAGAAGAGGAATTCTACTCATACACCCTATTTTGGGGTGTATGATACACACCTCACCGATCCAAAGGTGGGGCTTCGCTTCACTGGTCACTTCGATGTGATCAGTAAAATTCATCCTATTTTTGAATAGATGAGCTATAAAATGTACACCCTTAAAGGAGTGTACAAAAAAATATTTTTCTTTATAGAAACCCTAATTGGGACATGTGAAAGATGATGGCGACCAGTGCGAACCTCCCCAAAAGTGGTAAAGAAAGGGGCTTTCTTTGGTCTCATTTTCTTTCTAGGTAAATGCTAACTGTATACTTAATTTTGGGTGTATATCTTACACTTCACTTATTTTACGGTAGGATGAATTTCATTCATCACTTCGAAGTGATGAATAAAAAAATTTTCACCCTTAAATAGATGAGGTATAGAATCTACACCCAATTTTAAATATAGAAATAGCAGAGCTCTTCTTTCTATGTTACAGGACAAACAAATAGGCAGGGATGGTCCTTTCACTGCATTAGGGAGGGACGGTTATCATTGCATTGATAGAAGTGATACTATTCTAATCTAATCTAACAAACAAAAGATCTCTCTATTATTTATAGTTATATTAATTAAAGTGAGAAGGGAATATCAAAAGATCTCTCTATTACTTATACTGATAATATAGGCCCATTTGGTAATGGGATAAGATAAAATTAGTTATTTTAGGAATAAATATAAAGTATAAAATTAGTGTAAAAAAGCGTTTGAAATAATTTCAGAAATAAGAGATTTTATATTTGATATGATAATGATAAATAAAAAAAATAAAAAATGTTAATTATTTTAAATGATCTTTTTGCTCTCAAAATTTATTATGTAATAATGAGATGAGAGATAGTGACTCGGAAGACGTAGGAGCGTATTTAAGAAAAAAATAAGAGGGTGGTTGAGAAGAGTGAGAATAGTAGTTCTCATTTATTCTAATTGTACTGAAACAAAATATTTTCATAATTTCTGATGTGTTTAAAAAAATAAGAAAAAAATATTTTCATAATTTCTGATGTGTTTAAAAAAATAAAAAAAAATATCCCTCTTATGATAAAAAAATATTCCTCCAATCCTCCAAATAATTTCAATACCAAACAGTCCATATTAATTAAAGTGAGAAGAGAATAATTTGTTTGTAGTCGTCAGCTTCTTCTTCCAATGTCCATTGTATCCTCGCACGTGCCTTCAACTATGTCACAGATAAAAGAGTCCACATTAATCCACATTAAGATTAAGGAAAGAACCATTATCCGAGGTAATTTTATTTTTTTATTTTTTTTTTAGATATTTTATATTTAATATTAAAAAATTTTTAAAAAATATATTTATAAGAGTAAAATTAATATTTTATTTATATTTTTTTTATTAGAAAATAAATACTAAGCTAACGGTAACAAAACAAAAAAGCATATATAAATAATTTACAATTTTTTTAAAAAATAAATGTAAAAAATTAAAATTTGTAAAGATATGTATCTGCTATTCGATATATTTATAGAAAGTTGTATAAAATTAACCCTTATAAAACTTTATTGATGAAAATGAATCGGATATTAATTGAGAAATTTTACTCAAACTTCTTGGTTGCAATAAAATAAAACTTTGAGAAATTTCGTAGATGATTATAAGAATCTTAATTAGCTTTGAAATGTAGTCAAACTTCTTGGTTGCAATAAAATAATAATAATAATAATAATAATAATCCCAACCCATCCCAACTTATAGTTATTTTGACATCTCCACGCGGGACTAAAAATACCAAGCTAATTGGACTTCTAAGTTAGGCAAGTAGAGCATTTTCAAATTTTTAGAATAAAATGAATAATGATGCAAATAAACTCAAAATTTCTATACCATATTTTCTGTGTATAATCAAAAAATTTTATTGTATAATCAAAAAATTTTATAATATTAATCGTTTCTAGTGCAAGTGGCAAAGGGTTTAGTGGTTGATATCCGTGACCCGAATTCGAAGCCTAGTTGCTTCACATTTCCAGCTAAGTTTTTTTAAAAAATAAACGAAGCGGGTAGCATGCTACCTTTCTCTCAAAAAAAAAAAAAAAAAATTATAACATGCAAAATCAGCACTTTTATAACATGCAAAATCAGCAATAAAAAAAAGTTTAAATTTCAAACTCCTTACCACGGATTAGGACCTCATCATCTCCTTGGTTTTTAATTTCTCCAGTGGTACATATAAAATCTTCAACAAGAGACATTAAGAATTGATGGAATACTTATTATTATATGTAAAAATAGTTGCATCCGTAGAAGATGATGTAGTAAGATGATTCAAGCTTTACAAATACATATATAAATCAAAATTTAATGCATGAATTAATTAACTAAAAGATAAAACTATTAATTTTGTTCTTTAATTTTAATTAAAGTGAAAAATAAAAGAACATAAATTTCAAATTTTAATAAAAAAAATAAGGTTATTAATTTTAATTAAAGTGAAAAAATGAAAGTACATAAGTTTTTGTTAGATTATGTAAAATCAAATTTCGAGTCTATATCACGGGCGATGGATTGAATATGTTGGATTTGATTCTAATTTGATCTGAATTTGTTCGTAAAAATTAGAAAAAATTTAGAAATATTCTAAAGAGAATTTTTAAGAAAAGATCGACAACTAGAAGTTAATCGGACACTCGGATGGAAGGTAAAAATTATTTTCTATTAGAACTAAATTTTTAGAGTTATATTAACTATTATGATTCTTTTTTTTTTTAGAATTTATTAAAAAAATAAGAGAAAAAACGTGAAGAGTCTCCGTGAGAGAGTTTCTTGTAATCCAATCGAAGAACACATTGAGATGATCTTATCTGCGGACATAGACCGATACGTTATTGATCGAACCACGTAAATTTTTATTTGTCTTATTTGTTTTCGTATTTATTTTCAACGATTATTTTTATCTACGAAATTTCATATCTTTCGCCCGAATCGTCACTTTCGCCGATGTCACTCTGTCGAGGGAGGATGACAGGGAAGACGAGGACGGTCAGCAATAAAGTCTGGGACCTACCCGCGCGTTACTTAATATTAGCGAAAAAGTATGCAGTGAGGAAGTCATATTAAGGTCCAAGATGACCATGTCCGCTTCTTTTTAATATTGCTCAATAGTTCTTGGTATTAATTTATCTTTTTTTTTTTTAGATAATAATGACACTTTTATTTTTTTAATATTTATTTAATAATTTTTTATGTCAATATAATTTTTTTTATTTTTTATTTATATATATTTTAAATAGATAAAAATATATTAAGAGTCTCGTACTTAAAGTTATTTGAAATACATATTTTAACTCTAAATTTTTTATTTTATATTTTTCAAATTTCTAATTATTTTTAGTGAGTTATTTTATTTAACTAAATAAAATATTATACTAAATTGAATAGATTTTTTAACTAAAGTCATTGATCTAATTGAATTAGAATTATATTTAGAAAAATTTTTAATTATTTGAATAAAATAATTAAAAATTAAACATCTTTAAATTTAAAAAAAATTAATATTTTTATATTAATTATTTAATTAATAATTTTTTTAAAAAAAATTAATGATTTACTAAAATTTTTATTTGAATATATTTTGGCCCTCAGAATTAAATTCTGGCTTGACACTTGGCAAATAATTAGAAATTCTAGGTATATAATAACTACACTATATTTTAGTTTTCCAGTTCTAATCATGCACTTTGAATTGCACTAACTTAAACATCACAACTTTAGTACGATGCTTTGTTCGGAATTCGTAATATACTGAATTATTATACAATTAGTTTTTGATGAATATATATATATATATATATATATATATATATATATATATATATATATATATATATATATATATAGTCCGACTAGTATACTATTAATAGTACCAAACATTTAGTGCTATCAAGTTTTCTACCGTTAGATCAAGTCCTTTAATTATTTTCACCCGTTAGATTTTACTATTTTCCCAACCACCCATTAAACACAAGGGTCCCACATCATCTCAACCACATATCTCTTAATTCAACAGTTAAAAACTTAATAGTACTAATCAACCGTCCCTAGTGCAAGTGGCAAAGGGTTTGGTGGTTGATGTCCGAGACCTGGGTTCGAAGCCTAGTTGCTTCACATGTGTTCAAATAGGGTATATCCCTGTTTAATCAAAAAAAAAAATAGGGTATATCCCTGTTTAATCAAAAAAAAAAACTTAATAGTACTAATGACTTGGTATTATTAATAGTATTCCAGCCTAGCTATATATATATATAATATATATATATATATATATTAAATAATAATAATTTTTCATCAATATTTATTTAGTTGAAAGAAAAAAAAATTCACATTTATTTGGTTTGGTAAAAAAAACGAATGAAAAAATTTTAAGCAGTTTAAATTTTTATTTAAAAAATATTTGGTTGCCCATAAAATGGTAAATAATAATTTTTCATGAAAAAAAAAATCAGTAAAAACAGAGTTTTATATTTTTTTAGTATTTGAGCCGTGAGAAAAAAAATTTCCATCAATATTTGTATGGTTGAAAATAAAAATTTTATATTTTTTTGAATCAGTAAGAAAAAATGAAAAAAATTTACTCTAGTAGAATTTTCGTTTTATGCTGAAATCGGTGAAAAGCGAATACTCTTTTTTTTCTAAAATCTATAAAAATAGTTTACTAAATTTTTTTTATGGTTAAATAAATACACAAAAAATAATTTTTCAAACAAAAACATAATTTTTGGTATGTTTTAGGGCAAACCAAGCACACAATAAATTTTTGAAAATTAAACTTTACAGCTAAACAAATACATGAAAAATAATTTGCGATACATTTTACGGTCAACCAAACACACATCTAAGTTTCATGTTGAGATTGGTACATTCTAACTAATATTAAAACATATGTGATAGATATGGATGAAAATAATCAAATATGATGGAATTTTTGATAAAATCATAATCGATCCATATTTTTATTTGGATGAAAATTCGGATGTAGTAGATTTGCATTGAATACTAAATTTTCACTACCATATCTATTAAAAACAAATTCGGATTTAGATATAAATCAGATTTTTACTCATCGTTATTAGAATAATAATATATTGTAATATCATTACAATAAAATTAAATTATAGGGATGCATGTTTGTGACACTTTTGTATTAGTGTCCTATCTATATTCTATCTATATTCAAAATTAGATTATAGGAATACATTTTTAAGACATATTACAAAAATATATCGCTATACATCATAATGATGGCATATATAGCAACACTAATAATAAGTGTCGCTATTTTTACCAAAGACATTTTTTTTAGATTTTAGAAATATTTAAAAATATCGCTATAGCATAATTTTGTTGTAGTGTATATGTATATATAAATATCAATTAAAATTAGCATAAATAAGGCATTTAGTGCAATTAAAGATTTACTTCAAACTTCATATACATATATTTTATTTAATAAAATTTAATATTTTAATGAACATTAATGTAAATTTAATATAGAACGTATAGTAAAAATAATTGAAGAATACAATAGAAAATCATTTTATTCTTTTACAATATATACGAGCTATCCAAATCGACGATTGAAATCGTTAAACAATACTTAAATTATTTGAACTTTTTAGCTGCAAACTCTTACGATTTTACAATTAATTTATCTAGCGATCAAAAAAGGGTCTAAAATGCACCTTATATTAGCCATTAATATTGTTCCATATTAAAACTACTTGGATATTAAACAAATAATACTTAAATATTATAAATTTTGATTGCTAAATAGTTAAAATAGAGTATATTATGTTCAGTAATATTCTAGTTTTACTCACATGAATAACGAAATATATTATTTTTTTTGAGAGAAAGATAGCATGCTACCCGCTTCGTTTATTTTTTCAAATAAACTTAGCTGGAAATGTGAAGCAACTAGGCTTCGAACTCGGGCACGGGTATCAACCACCAAGCCCTTTGCCACTTGCACTAGGGACGGTTGATAGATGACGAAATATATTATAATTCAATAAAACAGGTATATTAATAGAAAATCACAGTTACTAGTTCGTCTATTTCTTTGTTTTTCTTTTTCACAAAAGAAACTTTACTATTTATTTAGTAGACAAAATATTAATATCGACATAATATATTATAATTTAGTATTATTTAATATATAATATATTTTATTTTGAAAAAAATAATTTTAATATTTGCAAATATGATATGCATTTTTAGACAGGCGATCATATTTCATATTTATTAAGCACTTGAATAAAAAATTTGTATTGACTGAGATTTCATGCATCAAAATTGACCCTTAATTAATTACTACACTGTGAGCAAAACAAAATAAATCAATGCATAATTTTTTTTTTTTTTTAGGAAAAATGAAAAATGAAAAAAGAATGTGTACTTAGCTTTCTCTCATGCTCCATTCACACTCTCTCTCTAGAAAAGGAGAATGAAAGAGAAGGGTACTTCAACCTGGAGGAGAAGAAAGAAAAAGAGGGGTACCTGGTAGGAACTTTCGTGAATAAATGTAAAAAAAATAAATAATATTTATCTTTATAAAATTATTCTTACCTGTTTTTCTATTGGGAAAACTCTACCTATTTATTAGAGATTCTGAGACATTAATTTTAAATTATTATTTCAATTCTTATAAAGAGTTTGGTTGGATTATAAAAGGAGAATAAATAGTTATTCCAATCAAAATTTTTAAGCTGGGAACAAGCTTGTTCCCGCACTCATTTTCTCCGAGCTATGATTTTTAAATTTTATAATTTTTTAAATGTATAAATGGTTAAAATTTATAAATTTTATAATTTTATAATTTTTAATTTATTTATAAATTTATAAAATTTTAAATTTTAAAATTAATACAAATTTTTTATACGTAAATTTTAAAAATTTTATATTTTTTATACAAATTTTTAAATTTATACAAAATTTTAAATTATTAAAAATTTAATTTTTTAAAAAATTTTAAATTTTTAAATAAATTAAAAGTACTTGGGCTTAACTCTATGTCCAAATATGCAACCGATTCCTCCTCTTTAAAAAAAAAAAAAAAAAAAAAAAAAAAAAAAAAAAAAAAAAAAATCTTTACACGTAAATCTATTAGGAGTTTGATGCATATGAAAGATAATTATTACTGGTATAGTTATTTGCACGATGCGGCGGACAAATATTATCGAAATAATTTTTTTTTTATCATTGTTGATCATTAATAATAGTTTGAAAAAATAAATTTGAAATATACAGTTCATCAAATATATAGAAAATAGTGTTATAACTATCAAATTAAAAAAAATAAATTTAAGTAGTTTGCAATAGTTGGTATAGTAACCAATATTCTGAATAGTAGATAAATAAAAAAGTGCAAGAAAATAAACAATCTCAATATATAAACACGAATAAAAGATAACAACCAAACCAAAGGTCGAAAAGGTGAAACCACAAAATTAATAACAATCATATAGTAAAGCAAAAATTGTACATTAATTAAATCATTGTTATAATTCATCTTAACTCCAAAAGTGGATATATACACAGTCATTGTTTCAGTGGCATGTAATCCCTCAACTATGATAAAAGCTGGATCTTCTTCATCTCACTAAAAAAAAATTAATATAAATATAAAATCAATTTAACGTGATATTGCCAATCTATTGCGGGGATAGACACATTTCATTAATGGTTTATAGTTAGAAATGCAAGAAAGAAAAAAATAAAAAAAAAAACAGAACCATAAGAATAGGGAAGTCAATCAACCGTTACTAATGTAAGTGGCAAAGAATTGAATGATAGGTATCTGAAATTTTAAATTTGAAATCTAGCTACTTCATATTTCAGCTAAATTTATTTTTTAAAAAATAAACGAAGACATAAAATCAACATACAAAAAAATATACAAAATCACTTAAAATATTTTGACTATGACATTAGTGATATGTATACAAAAGATATATACAGAGCAAGACCAACCTGCAATAAATTGTTGGATTACTTCAAAAAATAATAAAAGCTCAAACTTTTGCAATCAATAAAATTAATTAATGAATATGTAAAAATAGAAGAAGAATTTACTTAAAAATTGTGTTTAAAATTGTGATACCGAATAGTCTCACATCGAATGTGAATGAGATTGTGATTGGGTATATAAGAGACATAGACACTAATAATAATAATTGGATTTAAGCATTTTGGGTTGTGGTTTGGATCTAATGAGTTATTATTGCTAGTGGGCCGGATCGTTCGAAGCCAGTCACCAGCCGGAAGTGTGTGACTAGTCTCGGCTGGGCCAGGATCTGAAAGACAAGATGACGAACTATGTCAGAGTCTGAATGACGAGGCTAGCACATCGCCTGGTGATCTTGGGCTGTGTATGTTTGGACTAACGAGGACATCAGGCCTAAATAAAAAAAATTTGTGACACCCAAATAGTCCCATATCGGATGTTGAAAGAATTATGATTGAATATATAAGAGACATAGACATTAATAACAATTACTGAGCTTAAATATTTTAGACTGTATTTTGGGTCCAACGAGTTGTTATTAAGTCGAATCGTTACAAAAATTACAAACCAACAATATGTCTCCACAATTGGGTTGACTTAATTAGTTAGAGCATGACAAAATTAAAATTTCGAAAATATTAAGGTGGTTGTACTTTGCATTATATATTATGCATAGCTTCCAACATAGAGATTGTTTATTTTTATTCTTTTTTTACAAAGAGGAATAAGGAAAAGAAGAAAATATACATTAAATTTAAAATCTATAATCAAGGAAAAAAAATAGAAGAAGAAATATAAAAAAAGTAGAAGAAGCAACAGTAATAGCAGCAGCAACAGCAACAACACCATCTCAAAATAAGAGTAGAAAAAGCAGCATAATTCTGCAAGTTTCTTAATTTCAAACAAAAAAAATAAAATTAATTTAAATTAAATTAGAAATCAAGAGGCTTGTCTCAGCTCTCTCACAAGCATGCAATGTGTACAGACCACGAACATATCTCCGCACTTGGGTTGACTTAATTAATTGGGCTACGTTTGGTTCAGTTATAAGCGAAAATTGTTTATTTTAGAAATAGATATAAGTTCAGAAATAAGCAGAAACTAATTTAATTTTATGTTTGAATGAGTATTATAGTTGTACCATGTATAAGAAAAATTATATTTGATTTGATAAAACAGAATAAGAAAAATAAAGAAAAGAAAATTATTTTAATTGAAAAAATTACTTTTAAATAAATCTATTTTAAAAAAATTTAATTATAATTTATATTATTTAAATTTAGCTTTTTATATAAAATAAATAATTTATTAAAAAATTTAAACATGTTTAAAAATATAAAAATTTGTATAAATTTTAAAATTTTAAAAATTTTTAAATTTTTTAATTTATTAAAAATTAAATTTAAAAATTTGTATAAATTTTATAATTTTAAGATTAATAAATTTTAAAAATTTATTAAAAATTAAAGTTAAAAAATTAAAAATTCTCTAAATTTAAAATTTAAAATTTTAATTGTCTCAAAAAATTACAAAAGAGGATGCAAAAAATTTTAATTTTTAAATTTGTATAAATTTAAAAATTTCTATAAAAAATTAGATAAATTTTAAAATTATAAAATTGATAAATTTTTTAAAAAAATAAATTTTTAGATGTATTAAAAATTAAAGTTAACAATTTTAAAATTTATAAAATTAAAAGAAAACATATTTAAAATTTTATAAATTTAAATATCTTAAGCAGTAATCCTCTATTACTTCTTCTTCTTCCTCTCGCTCTTTTCTTGGTATCTTTAACTCTGGTTTCCAATCTTGTTTCTTGGGCCTTGAGATGCTAGTTTCTTTTTTTTCCATTTTTGCTTGTGGATTGATTTGGCCCAAATGTTTCTCTAGTGTAGTACTACATTAGGGTTTGGCTGTTGTTTAGCATCCATCGTCCGTAGCGCAAGTGATAAAGAACTTAATAGTTTGAGATGCTAGCTATTTCTATTTTTATGTATATTTGGTTTAGAACATGGGGTATTCCTTTTCGGTTCTTCTGATATCATTTTGATGTTATTATGTTGGATAGGATGTAATTTGAGATGAAATAAATAAATAAAAGAAAATAAAGAAAAAAGAAACAATAAAAACATAAGAAAAATAAAAGAAACTGAGAAGGATAAAAGAAGATTAAAAATAAAATCTTAAAAATAATAAATTATATTTATAGTAGTAGTGAAAGTATAAGAAAAATAAAAGAAACTACAGAAAAAGACCAAATCGAACCGATAAACCTAATATTTTTAAACTGAACCGATGAACCCCAACTGTAATTTTTTTAATAATTTTTCTTGAATTGAACCTATGAATCCCAATTGAACTCGGTTTCCCAACTAAACCAAACCAAACCGATGAACGCCAATTATAATTTGGTTAATAATTCTTTAACTGAACCCGATTTTATTTTTTAAAATTATTTTTATTTTATATTCCTTAAACCGACTCCCAAATGAACCCGATTTTATTTTTATAGATCGTTTTATTTTGTATTCCTTGAACCGAACGGATTAACCCTACTTCCCTTTCTCCGAATGATACCTTCGACTCTCTACGTCTTCCTCATCATGGCACACGCCTCACCTTCCCACACACCGCTTCAATGGCTAAATCGTTTCACATTGGCTTCCTCTCTCCTCTTCTCTACGTTGTTCCTTTTCCCCTCCGTTGTAGTATTTCATCTCCCATCTCCACCATTTTCTTTACTGTATATTCGCTATATATATATATCGTATCCTTTTTTTTACATCATATGCTGATATTAAATAAACTTTTTTTTTATCTTTTGGAGGAATAATTGTATTTACAGAAACATCATGCATCCTATTCTTTATAATCTTTTTTTTTTTTTTTTTTTGTCCTCACCAACTTATGTTCTATTGTTGCATCTGCTATTATTTTTCTATTTGGTGTTGCTGTAGGTCTCCTTTTTACCTAATACTTTATTTTACCACTATCGTTACTATGTACATATTTTAATTTATTATTAATTTTGTTTTATTTTTTGCAAGAATTTGTCGACGATTTATTTCAACGATTTATCTTCTATCTGCTGATGCATTTCTCTCTGGTAAGTCGTAATTCAACGCACATATATTTTAGATGGTTTTAATATTATATAAAAATTTTGAATCATTTGATTTTATGTTATTTTAGTTATAATTTTAAACCTTTCTAAAAGTGTTTTTAAACATTTGTTATTTAAAGTAAAACAAAATTGTAATTTAGAACACAATTTCGGTGTGTATTTTTCGGCAGCTTACATTTGACTATATAGATGACATCGACCATTAACTTCGGCATCAACTTTCGTCTTTTACTTTATAAAATATGCACTTCTTATCTCCTCCTGGATATGAAATTATCGTGATTGTGGACTGAGAAAGACATGCTCCTGGATATGAAATTATCGTGATTGTGGACTCTCAGCCATCTGAGAAAGACATGCTCCGTCATCAACTTGACTTTAAAGTTAAAAATATTAATTATGATGATAAAAAAAATATACAAAAAATTATACAAACGTATTTCTGATGAACATACGGAAGAGTTTGAGATACTTAATTTAAAATTTGATCTTCTTAAGAAGACCTATAATATTTTAATTAAAAAAAAATAAATTATTTCTAAATTGAAAGAGATTATAGATGGTATTGTTAGCTGCTATATTTTGATTAATCACGTTACTTATGATTCAATGGATATAGAATCAACTGCCAAAGCAATAATATTGGATGATACAGAAACAACAACAACAACTGAGAATTTATTACAGAATCTAATTTTATTACTTATGAATGCTAACTTAATTGAATTATTTTATTTATATTTTCTATCGACTTATTCACTATAATAATAATAAAAAAAAAAAAACAAGAAAGCGCCTGAACATAACTTTATTCAAAGTGTATTACAGTGACCAAACAAGCCCTTCATAAACATCAAATAAATATTCATATAAAATAGTTCTCGCATTAATCACATAACAAAAGACTGAATAAATTGCTGGCGCTCCTTAAAATTTGAGAATTCGGGCAAGTTATGTACGTTAAACTGTCAATAGTAATTTAATTTCATCTTAGAATTTTTTTTTGACCACTTTATATATTATTATCTTAATATCTATTTAATTCTGTGCATTTAAAGTCATAATCATGATTATGATTCGTGCGATATTTTGTTGTTTAAAGACGTCCAAAAAAAAGTGTCTAAATTCCAAACACTATAATATAAACAAATTTTTTTTTTTCTACAAACAATAGAAAAATCCCACAAACAATACCAGGGCACATACAATTCACAAGTGATTATCCAAATACCCAAAGGCCTTCACCTGAAGTGTTGATTTCTAACAACTTCAATAAAATTGCTACCTAAATTGAAAATTTTTCCATGCACGAACTCTTCATATGGCAAATAAATTTTCTTTGAGAAAAAGACGATAAGTTATGCGTTTCATTAATTTAGATCTTATTTAGATGTCTAAATAATTTATTTGGTATGGAATTTTTTAGTATGGCTATAACTAAAAAAAAATTAATTTTTAATTTTTATTTCTTCAAAAAATTTGGTATTTATATTATTCTTAATTTGATGTTATAGCATATTTTATTTATAAAGATAATAAAAATAATTTATTTTATTTTAAAAAATAATTTTAAAAATCAAATATAATATTTTATTTTTAATATTTTATCAAATATATAAATTTTTAAAATAAATTTAAAAAATATATACAGAATAATATATTCGTGCTGTGGATTTAGCCCAAAAAAAAAAAAGAAAAAAAAAAAAAAAAAAAAAAGGACAATAAAAAAGCATAAAAATTCAGTAGTAAAAATAATAAGAAGGAAAAGCTGAAAAAATAGGAAGTATAGAAGAGGAGAAAGAGAGTGTGGTGAAAACCTGTATCGGGCATGAGGTTGATTAATTATGCGAAAAGAATCACCAGAAACTGCGGTGAGAAGAGCGAATCCGCGAGATTACAAGCAAATCGCAGATCGAAAATCGAACACGATTTAATTCGGAAAAAGAAAAGAAAAATCCGATTGGGATTGGATTGAGAGATAGATCGATCGAATTGAAAGGAAAAGAAAAAGGAAATAATAATAATAAAAAAAAAAAAGTGAAATTTGGGGGAGGATCGACGAGGGATCTCACCTTCGCCACTTTCGCCCTCATCGATCGTTGCCTTTCTCGAAGCTTCTCGCCACTTACCTTTTTCGTGTATTTGTAGGTTTAGGATTTTATTTGGACGAGAAGAAAGATTTGGGAGTCGAAAATTACAAGTTGGAAAAAGTTATAAATGGGCCACTATTTGTTGGCCCTTATTGTTGTTGTCTAGAATGATGGTTGTTCCGGGCTGGGCCCAATATTTTTTCGGATCAACCCACCAGACAAAACCTTGGATCACCAGAAACGATATAAAAAGCTTTTTTTTTTTTTGTCTTTATTTAGAATGTCGTGAGAAAATAAACGCCCATCATCAACTAAATAAGTTATTATCTTACTTTCAAAGAATATACGTACTAACATATCCAGTTATCACACACAGTTTAAAAGTTCCATTTATTTATGACAAAAGAAATCAAAGTAGCACACACCAAACTAGTACACACCAAACTAGCACACACCAAAAATAGCAAAATTACACAACAAACTAGTACGCACCAATACTAGCAAAAGTACACACCAAACTAGTACACACCAAACGTAGCAAAAGTGTCATATATATAAAACAAGGCAACTAGATCCTCACTTGAGAAATAATGAAATCTATATAGAGATACGATTCACGCACGAAGTCACCTCACTCATGCATGCACAGCCATATTGGAAGGGAATTTTTTAAAAATAACCCTATAACAATTGAAAATTTGAGAAATAATCCTCCCAAATTTAATTTTATAAAAATAACCCTACTTTTACCACCTCAGCGCCACAGAGGAGAGAGGAACCATTCAGCGTCTTTAACTTAAATGTTAAAGGCGCTGATCCATTCAGCGCCTTCACAGGATTTTTGTGAAGGCGCTGAACGCTTCAGCGTCTTCAGTTCCTCTCCCCTCCGTGGCGCTGGTGTGGTAAAAGTAGGGTTATTTTTACAAAATTAAATTTGGAAGAGTTATTTTCCAAATTTTTAATTTTTATAGAGTTATTTTTAAAAAAAGTAGTGCTACTTGTACACCCCAAAAGGGGTGTATATCTTACACTCCCACCCATCCAAAGGTGGGAGACTTTTTCACCCATCACATCAAGTGATGGGTGGAATTCACCCCACCCTTGAATGGGTGGGGTGTAAGATATACACCCCTTTTGGGGTGTATACTTATATATACCCTTTTAAAAAATCCCCATATTGGAAAGCCATTCGATCACTTGTGATTGGCGTTACCTTATTTCGAATTGAGGGCCGCATAAGCCTTCGCCGCCAGAGCTAACAGAGGGACCAAGAACACGACGGCCACCGCCGCGCCCTTGGCGAACTTGACGGCACCGCCACTTGGTCGAGTGAGGTAGAGGAGGATGAGGAGGATAAGGAGGAAGAGGAGAACGGTGAGGAAGAGGGCCGCGTAGGCGACGGAGAGGGCGCCGGGAAGGGATTTTGCTATTGGGTAGTAGGTGGTGCTCCCCACGATCACCGTCTCCGTTATCGCCCCCACCAATAAGGATTTAACGACGTTGGAGCGGTCGGCGCCTCCTCCTCCACCTTCACCAACTCCTTCCGGCCCACCTCCTCCGCCAGCATCAACTTCCCCTCTTATTCCATTCATTTTTTTTCCTGACCACCCTCTACTTGAATACCTTAGTGAGAAAATTTGCCCCTTTATTTATAATAAGAGCAATGCGCCGATAGCTATGCAGCGTAGCAGGGATTTGAATTTTTTCTATGATAATGACATTGCAGAATAAGTCTCTTTTTTCTACCTAAATATTATTGGGTTAAGGGATTATTCCCCTCCATACAAAATCGGGACAACCGGTAACCAGGCAGATTTGTGTTTATTTCTCTCTCCAAGTCAGAGTGCTTTTTTTTTTTCATGCTTCTTTTGATTTTATTATTTTTAAATTTTAAAAGTTTATTTAAATTTTAAATTTTTTATTTTATAAATTTTAATTCTATTTTTTAATAAATCTAAAAATTTTATTTTATTTTTTTTTGTAAAAAAAATATTAATTTTAAAATTTTAAAATTTATATAATTTTTTTATATATTTTTTAAATTTATATAAATTTAAAAATTAAAATTTTTACTCCCACTTAAAATTTAAAAATTAACTTTTTTTTTTTTGCTCCCACTTAAAATTTTTATAAAAATTAAAATTAATAAATATTAAAATTTGAATAAATTTTGAAACTTTAACTTTGAAAAAAAAAACTAAAAAAGAAAAGATATTTTAGTCTTTTAACACAAAAATTAATTCTCTATTTCTCTTATTTTTTAATTATTTCGAATTGAGTCCGCACGCCTATAATATAATATTATATGCGGGTAGACAGTATGCAGGACCGCATACTATTACATCCGGTTATATTAATATTTTATAACCATATATAATATTAAATAATTAATAAATATTTAATAATTAATATTATAAAATATAATATAATATATATAAATAATTTATTATTCTATATAAATTTATTTTTAATATATATTTTAAATCCGTTTTACCATATCAAAGAGCCAACAGAAGACTTTGGGTTCACTACCCTCGTGGAAAGGACCGCATCAGATCGAAGTTCCTTTTTTTCGCCCTAAAAGGAGAGCTCTCTAGGTGGGTTCCCCACGTTCAAACAAATTAGTCCAACTAGAGCCTTATGTCAATGACAACCAGGAGAAGGAGGAAATCGGATTACAATAGGACTACTGTATCGGTACAAGAATTTTAACAACGGACGGAATCTATATTTATTTATTATTAGTAAATATAAAATTTATTGATATTTATAAAAAATTGTTATTATATATAATATTTATTGATATTTATAAATTATTATTGATAAATAAGAATATGTAATAATATTTATTTTTAAATATCAATAATAGATAATTAAATCAGCGACATATATTTGTTAATGACTCTAAAAAAATTTAGTTTTCAGTATTTAAAATTAAATATTGATAAAAAATATAAAATCCACATTTATATCAAAACAACATGTTACAATTTTTTGTCCCTTCCGCATTAAATATCAGTCTCATCTGGACTTCAATATTTTTTCCATCCTGCCACAAGCATTCGCTTCATCATTTAGAGTTTAGTCCGATCATTTTTCTTAATTTCAATATTTTCATCCTTTAGAGTTTAGTCCTATTTTCATCATTTACTTTTATCCTTTAGAGTTTAATCCGATCATTTTCCTCTTTAATTAAGGCTTGTAGGTAACAATATAAAACCCTAATTTTTTTAGTCTAATTATATTTTTTTGATGTTTGCTTTTCTCTAATCTAAGATACTTCTCATAGTATTATTATTATTATTTTTTTTTTTATGGATTTTAATTTTTTTAAGTTCTAAATTTAAAAAAAAATTATAGCCTGTTGGAATCTCAATGGTTAAATTTGAAAGATGAAAAGTTTTTTGAATATTTTTTGTTTATTCAATGTAATAGAACATTTTTATGTATATATTATATTTATGCAATGTAGAGAGATTTTAATTAATTTCTTGATTTTTTTTTTGTTATGTTGAAAGGATAATTTAATTAATTGCATAACTTTTTGATTTTCTTTTTGGTTTTTTTTGTTATGTTGAATGTTTGAAAATGCTTTTCGAAAGTAAAATAAAGTATGTAATGCAAAAAGCGATCATTAAAGTATGTAATGCGAAAAGCGATCATTAAAGTAAGTAAAGAAAACTTTGAAGTACCATCAAATTAGGTAGAGTTATTATATCTAATTAATTTATCTTTATTTCTCGTTTTCTTGAAGTCCCATAAAACTAGGTAGTTATTGTATCTAATTAATTTATTTTTATTTGTCCCCTGGTTAGATGAGAATTATTGTAGCTGTGAGATTTGTCTTGACAATCATGTCATCTAAATTCAGACTCAATCGAGAGCCGTCGCATACTTCCGACTGATTATTGGCTCTTCGTTGGAGTCAAATCTTAACCCAAAATACTTAAATCTAATTATAATTACTAGTGTCCATGTCTCTTATATATTCAATTACAAATTCAGTTCCATGCGATGTGAGATTATTAGGGTGTTATAGAAAAATCATGATTAGAAGAATCTTAGCTTACGTACATGTCGAAATATGGAAAGAGAGAGTGAGGGAGGGAGAGGGAGAGCGAAAGAGAGAGTGCTCTCGGAGAGAGCGAGAGGGAGAACCAAAGTGAGAGAGAGCGAGGGCCCCTGGGCAAGAAGAAGACCTGAACGCGAACAGAGATCTTACCACCGCCGGCAGAACGAGTCCTCCGCAGCCAGAACTAGAGTGTGGAAGGGACGCAGCTCCCTGGATGGGGCTTTACTCTCAAGATTCCTTAAACTTAAAGCTAGCTGCCAAGGGGAGGGGGATCCGACAACCACTCGGAGGGTCACCTGGGCGGATCAGCGCGGGGCCGCCCTTTGCAACAGCAGGACGATTGGGGAGCGGCAGGATCTGGGTCATTGGGAGAGGTCTCCAACATATAAAGAAATCCTTACCAGAGGGATTCCTTCTCGGAAGCTCACCGCTCCACCGACCGGCAACCCCATTCCAAAATTTTCTCTTAAAAGCAAAGGCAGATGTTTCCGTTGCCTCGCAAGTGATCACAAAATCAGTAGCTGCAGAGACCCGTTGCGTTGTGCGGCGTGTCTACGCACCGGTCACCGGGCTAGTCGGTGCACACTCCGGGGTAACCCGGAGCCGCCAAAGATGCATCGAGCGGGCGACTTCAGACCGCGGCTAACAAAGATCTTCATCCCCCTCTCCGAGGACTTTCGTAAACGGCAGCGACAGCGACAAGCTTCGGTATTGGCGAATGTTATTGGGAGGCACAACCTGGGACACTTCCCCCAGGCGATCATCGCCGCCGACCTCGCAGCAAGGTTTGGTGGCTTTTCTTCCGATTTTTTGGTGGCGAAGGTTCAGGAAAGGGATTATGCCATTATTCTCCCTGATTGGGTCCGTCCGGATGATCTAATCCGCCCGTCTCTTATCCGGTTGCACCACTGCAAGCTTTATTGTTTTGAGTGGGAACCTTACAGACATGCAAGCTTATCAAGATTGCGCTACAAAACCTGGATTAAGTTAAAGTGCCTTCCCTACGAGTGTTGGTCGGAGCACTGCGTGAGCGCGATGGTCCACAGCTTCGGGCGATTCCTCCGTGCTGACCGCAACAGCGCCAACGTGGTGGATCTCACTGGCTTCAGATGTCTGATCGCGGTCGACAACCTAGCCGACATCCCGGAGTCTCTGGCTATCTCCATGGGAGACATCATTGTCTCCGTTGATGTGATCATTGAGAGCACCGTCCATTTCGGCGGAGATGATCGGGGTACCCCCTGCATCGGAGGCGATGTCAGCGACGGGGGGGCCATTCCGATCACCGGGGGGGGCGGACCGCGCGGAGACAACCCTTCCATAGCTCGGTAGGGGGGGGCGCTGACTCGAGGGAAGGCTTTGATTCTGGTGATTGCAACAACTGGAGCTTCTCCGAGATGCGGGATAGCCACCTTGCAGGAATCGCCCACCGTCCAGCGACGCGGCCTCCGGCCAGCCGACGGGCGGAGGAGCTGACCGGGGGTGAGGTCGCTAGGTCAATGGCTGGTGCTCCGATCCCTGTGCCCGTGGTAACTCCTCCTAGGGCGGCGTGTGTCAACCGATCGGCGAAGGGCAAAGCTCCCCTGCAGAGCCCGTGTCTCGGGGACCGATCGCCACCCGTTATTGGCAATTTTTCAAAGGTTATCACAGCTTCGGGGAGGCACCGGTTGGAGGGCCTTGGCTCCCCACGCAGTCAATCCTCGGATGGGAAGGTTCTGACGAGGCCCTGCCCTGGCGGGTGGGTCGAGGTCGCTACGAAGATCACACCGCCTGAGCTGGGGTGTGCCTCGGTGCAGGCCCAGGTGGGACCGTCCCAGCTTTTTTACCAGCAGGCCCCTGCAACTCTGGGGGATCAGATACGGGGCCCTGCTCAGCCACAGGGGGCTGCGCTTTATGGGCTGACCCGGGCTGTGCAGCAAGCCCACTCCTTGTCTCCTTCGAGTGCCCATACCCCGGTCCCGATTAGGGTCTCTATCCCATGGGCCCCCCCTATCTCTCTGCTTCTCCATCCCGGGCCCGGTCCATCGACTACCGGGTTAAGCTTTTTAATGGGCACAAGCTTGGGCCGGACCCCGTGGGCTTATTGGGGGCTACCTGGTCAAGTGCTTTTGATCGAGCCTTCTAAGAAGTTGTCCGATTTAAGGTGTGTTGCAACATGCTCGGTATGTTTGCCGGCGGGTGGTGGGACGGATGCCCTGTCGTCTTCGGGGTGGGTGCTACCGCCTGCCGAGCCATTGGTGGCTCTGCCTCGGCTGGAGCTGCTGGCCGACCCGACAGGATTGGAGACCGCGGCGGCTCCGTCTATTTTGGAAACCGGGGCGATTTCGTCTGGGTTGGCGATACAAGCGGCTTCGACATCAGGGAACGCTGGGGCAGCCGATTTGGCAGGGAGTAACACTTCTCGAGAGAGGAGGAGCCCACGTCTCGCGAAGCGATTTGGTGCCGGTATCCTGTCGGCCGCGATGGATCGTAAAGCGGCTCTAAAGTCGGGTAATGTAACCCAGTGCGCGGTTGCTACTGGGAAGCGCGCAGGAACCGCCACAGCCCCGCCCACTGTTCCGCGTGCCTACAGAAAGATCATCGCGAAAGGCGCAAAGCTAGGAATCAAGCTGTCGTTGGATGATGCTTCTAGCCTGGTTGACTTCGGGGTGACCGTTGATCGCCTTGTTTAAGTGTGCTTGAGACTCAACTTGGTGTTGCTTTCTCTATTTATGGTACAAATATGTTGTTGGAATGTCCGGGGTCTGAACGACCGTGCCAAGCGGGCCGTTGTGAAGTCGGTTGTCTCTAGACTTAAGGATTCTATCTTATGTCTACAAGAAACAAAAGTGTGCTCGGTTTCCCGTTCTTTTCTTATGTCCTTTGCCGGTCACCGTTTCAACAAATGTCAGAGCATCAGTTCCAACGGCGCCTCCGGAGGCATTGTAACTTGTTGGAACGCTGATAACTTCGTCTGTACCGAAGTTTTGGTGCGAGTGTTCTCCCTCTCGCTCCGTCTTATTCATCGTGCTAGTGGCTTTGCCTTCTATCTCACCAACGTCTATGGCCCGCCCGGTTGGGATCAGAAAGAGGCCTTCTGTTCTGAACTGGGGGCACTCAAAGCCCTTTGTAGCGGCCCGTGGTGTGTGTGCGGGGACTTCAACCTCACACGGAACCAAGAGGAGCGTAGGGGAAGGGTGTGGAGTTCGAAACTTATGAAAATGTTTTCTAATCTCATCAATTCGTTGGAACTGATTGACCTCCCGATTGGCAATCAACAGTACACCTGGTCAAACTTCCAAAGCAACCCCTCACTCGCTAAGCTTGACCGATTCCTCATTTCTACGGAGTGGGACGTTAGTCTTCCCGGCTCTAAAGTCTCGGCTTTACCGCGCATCACTTCAGACCACACGCCTCTCTTGCTTAAGACCGAGTTGAAACAGTGCACTCGGATTTTCAGATTCGAGAAGGTTTGGCTATCCCGGAACGAGTTCAACCTTCTTGTGCCAGTGTGGTGGAAGGAGCTGCCAACCACGACTGGGGGGGTCCTTTCATTTGCTGCCAAATTACGTCACTGTCGCAAGAGGATTAAAGAATGGTGTTCCTCGAACTTCTATAATATCAGGAGCGCCAAGCAGACTACCATTGAGGAGATCAATAAGCTGGATTTATTAGAAGAACAGACGAATCTGACTGATAGTCAGATTAAGTCTAGGTCTCTGCTAAAATCGGATCTTAAAAATATTATTGCAGACGAGGAGCTGCTGTGGCAAGCGAGAGCGAAACAGCATTGGCTCAAGGAAGGCGATGGCAACAATAAGTTCTTCCATGCTATGGCCAATGGGAGAGCAAGATCTAATCATATCGGGGGGTTAGAAGACGATGGGAGGAGGATTGAGCGGGAACAAGACAAGTGTGATTACTTCTACCGCAAGTTCAAGGATAGGTTCGCCCCGCAGGGTACCTGCGCCGCATCGTGTGGGGACTGGAGCGATCTGTTCGGCAATGGGGATTTCTTAAGCGCGGACCATCTTACGGAGCCGTTCACCTTAGATGAGATCAAAAAAGCCGTCTTCCAGATGAACGGGGACAAAGCCCCCGGCCCCGATGGCTTCACTATGCGGTTCTTCCAAAAGTTCTGGGATGTAATTGCAGGGGACCTTATGAAAATCTTCGAAGATTTATTCAACGGCTCAGCAAATACCGGGCCAATCGACTATTCTTATATCTGCCTTATCCCCAAAAAAGAAGGTGCAAAATCGGCAGATGACTTCCGACCGATCTGTCTTCTCAACTGTGTGCAAAAGATTATTTCAAAGGTGTTAGCGAACAGATTGGAAGGGGTTATGCAAAAAATTATTTCGACCTCGCAGACGGCGTTCCTCAAAGGCCGCCTAATTCTGGACTCGTTCGTCACTGCTAGCGAGATTATCAGCTGGGGATCGAAAGTACAATCGGAGAGCGTTGGTATCAAGGCGGACTTCGAGAAAGCCTTCGATAAAGTCGACTGGAACTATCTTAGAAGCTTACTCAGGTGGCTGGGAGCATCCCAAAAATGGTGCGACTGGATAGATCAATGCATCTCCAACGGCAAGATAGCAATTTTGGTTAATGGAGTGCCCTCGAAGTGGATCAAACTAAAACGGGGCCTCCGGCAGGGGGACCCTCTCTCCCCGTTTCTGTTTTTGATTGTTGCCGAAGGTCTTGCAAGAATGATGGAGAGAGCTATCAGAAATAACCTACTCAGTGGTGTAGGCCCAGCCAACGATGCGAAAATCGCCATCATTCAGTATGCGGATGATACCTTTTTCTTTTGCGAAGCCAAGAAACGGCAACTACAAAATCTGAGGGTCATCTGGCAGATTTTCGAGTGGGCGTCCGGCTTAAAGATTAACAGAAGTAAATCCGAGCTGTTCTTCCTGGGGAGGAACGAAAACAAAGGGAAGAGGCTGGCCGAATTCATGGAGTGTAAAGCGGGCACTCTGCCAACCAAATATCTTGGCCTACCGTTGTCCAGGGGGTGTATCCGGAAAGAGGACTGGAATGGTATCATCAGCAGGATCGAAAGCAGAATCGAAGGATGGCAGGCCAAGCTTCTTTCTAAGGGAGGGAGACTTACTCTTGTTAATGCTGTGCTCTCTAACCTTCCTCTCTACTTCCTATCGGTGTTTAAAGCGCCAAAATGGGTCTTACGCCGTATTGACTCACTGCGAAGGGCCTTCTTCTGGCGCGGTCCGAGCCTAGTTAATTGGAAGATAGTCTGCAGATCAAAGAAAGACGGAGGGCTGGGGGTTTTAGAGCTGGGTAACCTGAACATTGCGCTTCTGGTGAAGTGGTGGTGGCGCTTCTTCTCCAATGATTCGACCGCCTGGGGTCGCCTGCTCAGTAGGTTATACTACGTCCGTCGGCGTCCACTGAGTGAAGGTAGTTCCTTTAGGCCGTATTCGCAATGGTGGAGAGGAGTTTTAAGTACGAAAGACCTGTTCATCTGTAGTACCTCTCGCGTGGTCGGCAATGGACGTTGGACAAACTTCTGGTCGGACACCTGGATTGGGGACACCGCGATTCGCTGCCTTTACCCTCGGATTTTCGGAGAAGTTCTTAACAAAGTCTGTCGGGTCTCGGACTGCTTTGGGCGCAATGGTTGGCGACGGAGAAGGACCCTAGCAGGGTTCGCACCTTCCTCAGCAGAGGATACAGCGATGCTTCACAGCTTATCAGGTACCCTAGCTGGAGTACGGCTATCTCGGGGAAGGGACACTTTCAACTGGAGATGGGAACACTCGGCAATCTTCTCGGTAAAATCTTTGTACCGTTTTCTCCAGGATTCGGGGGTACGGGTAAGAGGTTTTAAGAAACTTTGGGCGGTCAAGATTCCTCTAAAGGTTAAAATCTTCATCTGGCTAGTGCTTAATCGAAAGACGCTTACCATGGATAGACTCCTCAAATGGGGATGGGCTGGGCCTACCAACTGCGTCTTCTGCCCGTGGTTGGTGGAATCAGTAGACCACCTATTCGCCTCCTGCGTGGTAGTGCGCTCATTGCTAGCCTCCCAGTTCTCCAACCACGCGGCGGCTTTTTGCAAAGCCAATGTTTCTGTGCTGTGGAAGGAGGGTGCGAAGAATTGGAGGTCCGGAGGTCAGGGGGACCTTATCTCTATCGCGGCCATTTGGTGGACGGTCTGGTTGGAACGGAACAGCAGGAGGTTCGAATCTGCTCCCAGCAATTTGACTCATCTGTGCGCCGTGGCTAGAGATCTGTCGGTGTCCTGGTCGGGGTCGTGCCCGTAGTCTGTGTGCCTGTGTTTTTTCCTCTCTATCCTTTTGTTATTTTTCGTTTACTTTTCGCTTTTAAGGCCTCGTTGCCTTGACCCTTGTAGCTAAATTCATCCTTGCAATGAATGAAGCGGCAGCATGCTGCCTTTCTCTCAAAAAGAAGAATCTTAGCTTTGAAATGTACTCAAATTTCTTGGTTGCAATACAAAAAAATAAATAAAAAAAAAATCCCAACACATCACAACTTAATACCAAGCTAATTGAACTTCTAAGTTAGACCAGTAGAGCATTTCTAAATTTTTAGAATGAAATGAATAATGCAAATGAACTCAAAACTCCAATACCATATTTTCTGTGTATAATCAAAGATTTTTATAACATGCAAACTCAGTAATAAAAAACCTTTAAATTTCAAACTCCTTACTAAGGATTGGAACCTCATCATCTTCTTGGTGAAAAATCCAAGTGACAATTTCTCGAGTCGTATATATAAAATCTTCAACGAGAGACGTTAAGAATTGATGGAATACTTATTATTATATGTAAAAATAGTTGCATCTCTAGAAGATGATGTAGTAAGGTGATTCAAGCTTTACAATTACATAAATCAAAACTCAATGCATGAATTAATTAACTAAAAAATAAAACTATTAAGTTTAATTATTTTTTAATTCTAATTAAAGTGAAAAATGAAAGAACATGAATTTCAAATTTTAATGAAAAAAAGAGATTTTTAATTTTGTTCTTTAATTTTAATTAAAGTGAAAATTGAAAGGACATGTATTTTAAATTTTAATAAAAAAATGAAGTCGGTGAGGGTGAAGAAAAATTTACCACATGACAAAAGATATTAAAGATTCATATATTTTTATAGATAGATTAACATTTTTCTAGATGAAAAAAAAAAAATCCGAGAATACAATCATATTTTTTAAGAAACCATATCTGCACTCTCTTTTTTTTTTCTCATTTTTTTTGTATACCAATTTCGATAAAAATATGTATTAAATGTTAAATTTTAATAATCATATTAGCAGTATAATTCCGTGTCCTTATGTTTCAATGCATGAAGCATGATTTATGAATCACAAAAAAATTTCAACTATTTAGCAAAATATTAGAACACTCATATCATTCAACTGATTTGTGGTAGTTAGGACTCGCACTCCAGTCCTAATTTTACTGATATTTATAAATATTATATATAATTATTTTTGCTATTTTTTTTAAAATTAAAAAATAGAAAATTTTATATATTCTTAATTTTAAATTTTTTAATTAAAAATTATATATAGTAATAAATTTATATATTATACTATATAAATATCAATAAATCTTTATAAAAAATTATTATTATATATAATATTTATTGATATTTATAAATTATTATTGATAAATAAGAATATATACTAATATTTATTTTTAAATGCCGATAATAAATAATTAAATCAACGATATATATTTGTTACATATATATCAATTTTATGGTTTACAACATAATGGTGTGGAGCCCATATATTTGTTACATATATGTTAGTTGTAAATGGTGTGGAGCCCATATATTTGTTACATATATGTTAGTTGTAAATGGTGTGGAGCCCATATATTTGACTTGTTGCATTGCCTGCATTGTCCTTTTGCTTATTTGATATCTCACTTATACTTTGCTTATTTGGTTTGAGACGTGTTTAGATCTCTTTGTCAAATCATAATTCAAATTATTTAAACTTAATTATAATTACTAGTGTTCATATTTTTTATATACTCAATCACAAATTCAATTTCATTCGATGTGGAATTATTAGTATGTCACAGAAAAATCATAATTATAAAAATCTTACCTTCAAAATGTACTCAAACTTTTTGGTTGCAATAAAAAAATAAAAATAAATTCCAACACATCACAACTTATAGCTATTTTGACATCCCACGCGAACTCGAAAATACCAAGCTAATTGAACTTCTAAGTAAGATTAGTAGAGTATTTCTAAATTTTTAAAATGAAATAAATAATGTAAATAAACTCAAAACTTTTTTACCATATTTTCTGTGTATAATTAAAAAATTTTATAACATGCAAAATCAGCAATAAAAGAACTTTTAATAGGGATGGGACCTCATCATCTCCGCCACCATTAATAGCGAGTGCTCCTACTACCCCACTTGCACCGTCGCCACCGGTATCAACATCACCTCTTATTCTATTCATTTTTTCCTGACCACCCTCTCTACTTGAATGCCTTAGTGAGAAAATTTGCCTCTTATTTATAAGAGCAATGCGCCAATAGCAATGCGCCATGTAGTTAGCCTTTTCCATTTTTCTATAATGACATGTTACCGCTTTTCTCTCACCCTGTCGTACAAAGGGGAATATGTCGTCACCAGCCCACCCCATTTCTTTTCGATGGTCAAGCGGATCCGGCTGATTGACTTCAGTAGTTCATTAAACCTGCTATTCCCATCATGCATGCTGTTGCTTCTGTCTTCCAACCATCTAAGATCAGAACACTATTGTACGCATACACTATCCCAACAAGCCCCAAACAAGGCTCCCTCTATCTCCCTTTCCAATATCCCTTTTCAAGCCCCGAACAAGGCTCCTCTATGTCCCTTTCCAATATTCCTTTTCAAGGCAGAGTGCTTTTTTTTTTTTTTCTTTTTTTCTTTTTTTTTACATGCTTCTTTTGACTTTATTTATTTATTTTTTTTTTTAAATTAGAATTTTTAAATTTTAAAAGATATTTAAATTTTAAATTTTTTATTTTATAAATTTTAATTCTTTTAATTTTATTTTTTAATAAATTTAAAAATTTTATTTTATTTTTTTTTGTAAAAAAAAATATTAATTTTAAAATTTTAAAATTTTTATAATTTTTTTATAATTTTTTTATAATTTATATAAATTTAAAAATTAAAATTTTTACTCCCACTTAAAATTTAAAAAATAATTTTTTTTTTGCTCCCACTTAAAATTTTTATAAATATTAAAATTTGAATCAATTTTGAAATTTTAATTTTGAAAAAAAAACTAAAAAGGGAAGAATATTTTAGTCTTTTAACACAAAAGTTAATTCTCTATTCCTCTTATTCTTTAATTATTTCCAAACACTATTTTTTTTATACCTGTTACTAACCTAAAATCCAACCAAACACAAATTTATATTAGTTCCAGCTGGTTCCAAAATTTATACTTATCCCTAGTACAACTAATTCTCTTTTATACCTCAACCAAGCGAAGCCTCAGAGATTCCATTTTTTTTCTTTGTTATTTATACCCTGTTATTTTTTCCAATTCTATTTTTCTATGTTATTTATACTCCTGTTTTTTTCCCCAATTTTTTTCTGTAGCAATGATAATGTTATTTATACCTGTTATTTTTTTTTGGTCCGATTCCATTTTTCTCTGTTATTTATGCCCCTGTTATTTTTTTCCAATTTTTGTCTGTAGCAATGATAATGATATGGGTGTAGCATTGAACCGCTTTATCCTTAGATCTCCCTCTCGTTTAGATGTGTTCAGATGTTATTTATACTTCTGTTATTTTTTTCTAATTTTTTCCTGTCGTTTAGATATGATTAGATGTTATTTATTTTTCCCTGTCGTTTAGATGTGCTTATGTTATTTATAGCCCTATTATTTTTTCCCAAGTAGCATTCAATAGCTGAATGCTTTATCCTCTGTTTATCCAATTCAGACTCGATCAAGACTAGTCATTTAGTTCCGACTTATTATTAATTTTTATACCAAATATAATGATCTGATTCGACCCATTAATAATAATAATTTGTTAGTGTCAAATCATAATTTAGAATACTAAAATTCAGTTATTAGTATTAGTGTTCATGTCTCTTATATATTCAATTATAAATTCAGTCCCATCTGATATGAAATTATTAGGATATCACAAAAAAATCATGATTATAAAAATCTTAGCTTTGAAATGTACTCAAACTTCTTAGTTGCAATAATAAAAACAAAAAACAAAAAATCCCAGCACATTCCAACTTATAGCTAATGAACTCAAAACTCCTATACCATATTTTCTGTGTATAATCAAAATTTTTTATAAGATACAAAATCAGTAATAAAAACATTTTAAATTTCAAACTCCTTATCAGGGATTGGGACCTCATCATCTCCGTGGTGAAAAACCCAAGTGACAATTTCTCTAGTCGTACATATAAAATCTTCAACAAGAGACATTAACAAGAGACATTAATAAGAATTGATGGAATACTTATTATTATATGTAAAAATAGTTGCATCTGTAGAAGATGATGTAGTAAGGTGAATTGAAGCTTTACGATTTCATAAATCAAAACTCAATGCATGAATTAATTAATTACATAAAACTATTAGTTTTGTTCTTTAATTTTGATTAAAGTGAAAAATAAAAGAATATGAATTTCAAATTTTAATAAACAAATGAGGTTTTTAATTTTGTTCTTTAATTTTAATTAAAGTGAAAAATAAAAAGACATGAGTTTCTATTAGATGATGTAAATCATACTTCGAGTCGATATCACAGTACTCAACTCCGCGATGGGTTGAATATGTTGGATTTGATACTAATTTGATCAGATATTGTTTCTAAAGATTAGAAATAATTTAGAAATATTTTAAAGAGCATTCTTAAGAGGAGATCGACGACTAGAAGTGAATCGGAGACTCGGATGGATGGTGAAAATTATTTCCTATTAGAACTAGATTTTCAGAGTTATATTAACTCTTGTGATTCTTTTTTTCTTTTTTAGAGCTTCATTGAAAAAATTCTAATTGAGAGGAAAAACGTGGAGAGCCTCCGTGAGAGAGGTTTTTGTAATCCAATTTTAATCCTTATACTTTTGTGTCGCGAATTAATCGAAAAACGCATTAAGGCGGTTTTGTCCTTGGATGTAGGTCGATACATTGTTGGGCGAACCACATAAATCTTGTGTCTTTATGTTTTCATATTTGTTTTATTTGCTTAGTTATTCTCGTGCTTGTTTTCTACGATCGTTCTCATTTACTTTCATCTATAAAAAATTTTGATTTGGCTGTGTTCGTGTGCTGTATGGGTTGAGGTGCTTGGTAATCTCACGGCCGGTTTTCCTTTCAGTTTCAAATTTTAAGACTTAGTAAAAAAAATTAAAATATTTTAACCAATATATGAATTAATTAACTAAAATATATGGTTATTAATTTGGCTCTTTAATTTCAATTAAAATAAAAAAAAGGACATGAGATTTTAATTTTATCATTTAGTACGAAAATAAAAAAATTTAAATCAATGCATGAATTAATTAATTAAAAAATATAACTATTAATTTTGTTCTTTAATTTTAATTAAAGTAAAAAATAAAAGAATATGAGTTTCAAATTTTAATAAAAGAATAAAGTTGATGAGAGTAAAAAAAAAAATTACCTCGTGGCAACAAATATTAGAGATTCATATATTTGTATACATAGATATATTAACATTCTAAGTTTATTTCAAAATAAACGAAGCGAGTAGCATGCTACCTTTCTCTCTCTCTCTCTCTCTCAAAAAAAAAAAAAAAAAAAACATTCCTCTCATGTGTAAGAGATGGAAAAAATCCGTGAATATAATTATATTTTTTAAAAAACCATATCAGCATTCAATTTTTTTTTTTTTTTTTTTGGATGAGAATTTGGATAAAAATATATATCACATGTTAAATTTTAAAAATCATATTAGCTGTATAATTTGGTGTCCCTACGTTTAAATGCATGAAGCATGATTTACGAATCATAAAAAATTTTTAATCATTTAGTAAAAATAAAATACTTTTTGTACACCTCACTTTAGGTATACTATCAAAATTCCATTCATTCTAAAATAAAATAAATATTATCCATTACATCGAAATGACCGATAAATCATTTAGCCTTGAAGCTTGACAAAGACAGCCAAGTTTGGTCAAGTAATTTGAATAAAAAATTTTAGATAAACCTATTGTATCATAAATCAAATTTAAAATATATATTAAAATTAAATTAATATAATATAATAAATTATTTATATATTTTTTATATTATATATATTATATTTTATTTTATTTTATAATATTAATTATTAAATATTTATTAATTATTTAATATTATATGCGGTGTATAAAATATTAATATGCACGAGATGTTTTCAGTATACTCACCGCTCCTACATGGGGTAGCACTTTTGTGCTCATCCATGGGGTAGCATTTTCGTTTCCAGTTCCCACGCGTAGGAACTAAATCAAAATTTAATTCTGAGGAAGTAAAAATATATTTAAATACAAAATTTAGCACATAAATATAATTTTATCTAATCATTTTTTTTAAAAAAATTTAATAATTTAATAATTAATGTAAAAATATTTAAATTAATTTTTAATTACAGATATTTAATTTTTAATTATTTTATTTATATTATTATATTCAAATAACTATAAATTTTACTAAATCTAACAGTAATTCAGTTAGCGATCGAGTGATTTTTTAGTATTTTTAATAAATAAAATTTTAATATTTAACGATTATTAGATAATTATTAAATAAAATATTTAATAGATCAAAGAGTTATTAAATTTAATATTTATATTTTATTTTGTTAAATAAAATAGCTCACTAGGTAGAAATAATTTTAAAAAATAATATTTTTTTTAAAAATAATAATTTTAAAAAATAATTTAAAATAGCTCACTAGGTAGAAATAATATTTTTTTATTATTAAAATATATATAATATATATATATATATATATATATATATATATATATATATATATATATCGAGTTCAGTTTTAATTTTTAAAATATTAATTATTAAATATTAATTGTGACATAAGAAGTGTACAAACACACATGATGCAGAAAATAATTTAGCAAAGAAGTTTAATTTGAACAAGGAAAGAATTAATATCCAACAACTCCCTTGCAAATCTCGTCGCCATTGTGTATTTTAGCATCGCTGTTCTTGTTGCTTTTCACAACCGGGGATGTCAACCAAATTAATTAGTATACAAAGTATGATTACATGCTCTATTTAAAATTCTAAAATTTAGTAAAAGTACAAAAAAAAGAAGTTTACTCGGACGAGAATCTAAGATATATTAAATTTTAAATAATTTAATATTTAATAGATCAAAGAGTTATTAAATTTAATATAATATTTTATTTTATTAAATAAAATAGCTCACTAGTAGAAATTTAAAAAAATATTAAAAAAAAATTTGAAGTTAAAAAATGTATTTTAAAATACCTTATAAGCATGCCGTTCTTAATATATTTTTACCTATTTAAAATATATACAGCGAAAAAAAAAAATATACTGGAATAAAAAATAAATTAAACAAATATTAAAAAGCTAAGGGGAACATGACTATCTAAAAAAAATTATTAAATTAGTGCTTAGACTAATAAGTAATATTAAAAAATTGAGAGGGACTATGGTAGGGATGTAAAACGGGCCGGGCTGTGGCCCGGCACAGCTACTGTAGCATCGTGTCGGGTTGTGTCGGGCCCATTCTTTGGGCCCCATCAGCACGGCCCGGCATGGGCTTGGGCCGTGCCGGGCCGAAAAATAATGTATAGCCCGGCACGGCACGGCTCCTATGGGCTGTGGCAGCTGGGCCAGCACGGCCCAAATAAATTAAAAAAAAACTAGTCCCTAGGCTCTTGTCAGCCTACATTAACATTTCCCAAGGCCCAAGGATGATTGGCATTGGGAAATAGCTCAACTTCCTTGGGCCTTGAGCCGCATTAGCCATTTAGTCTCCAACGATTCTCTATTTAAATTATAAAAATATATAAAAATATAATTTTGGTTTTAATTACTAAAATATCCTCACTAACATTTAATTTTTTTTTTACTGTGAGTGAGAGTATTTTGGTCAAAAAAAATTAAAATATTTTTATATTTTTTAAAAAAAATAAAATTTTTTTTACATCTATAAATATATCTACAAATCTTCAAATTTATTTTAATAAATAATTTTTCATTCATTCTTTTCTACATACACAATACACTAATTCTTTTTTCTTCCAAACTTTCTATATAAAATTTTCTTTCTTTCAAATTTACTTTACAAATTTTTAAAATTTTTTCAATAATTTATTTTTACAAAATCTCTTTATTTTTACAAGTTAAAAAATATAGTTTAAAAACAAGTTGTCTCTTATTTTTTAAAAATAATTTTTAGAACAAAAAAAATACAACAAAAAAGACAAAAAAAAAGGGAAAAAAAAACTAGGAAATAAATCTGGGCTGGCACGACGCACGGCCCGGCTCGGCCCGGCACAGCCCGTGCTGGGTGGGCCAAGGGGCCGTGCCGGGCCTCTTCTTTTAAAATAACGGCCCGGCCCGAACTGGGCTGACCTCGGGACCATTTCAGCACGGATAATGTGGGCCGTGCCGGCCCGGCACGGCCCACATTACACCCCTAGGCTATGGTCACTTTGAGCCTTAATATAGCTTTGTTCCTGGTGCTAGATGTAGCCTCTTATTTATCACGGAAAATTCGAAGTACTACGTTTGACCTCTTATTTATCACGGAGAAAATTGGAAGTGCTAGGTGTAAGGATCCCTTTCTGTAAGAGTAATTTGAAAAAATCCGAAGTGCTAAATGTTGACCCGTCTCTCTTTATTTTCAAAAAATCCGAAGTGCTAGATGTTGACCGGGTGATCGCTTTATCCCTCTTTATTTTCTAATTTGGTTGTGGGATAAAGAAAAAATAACCCTCTTTATCTTATTATTTTTGTCAAACGAAGGTAAAAAATGATTAAGGATAAAAATTTAAAATAATTTTTGCTTAACGGGTTATTCTAGAATAGCCCGTTAAGAAATATTTCACCTCCCTCCTGGAATAGAATTTATGCCTCAATTGCAGTGAATGGATTTTTATTTTTTATTTTTTTTACATTAGCTTATATTCTAATCTGAGACTATATGAACATAGGCTATGTAATCTTCGATTATATAATTATTTTTGTTTACTAATTATTATTTACTTAAATATACTATAAAATATAAAAAAATATTTTATTTAGGTGAGATATAATTTATTATTTATAATTAAATTACCATTTTAATTAATTTATAATAATTAAAATTAATTTATATATATATATATATATATATATATATATATATATATATATATATATATATATATATATATATATATATATATATAAGTCAAGGGCAAAGTTGACATTTTGATAAAAAATTTATCATCTTTTTCCACTATTCTCTACTCTTTCATAATTTTAACCAAATATAATTTTTTCTATTACAAAGAATACAAACTTTTGAACCAAACGTAATTTAACTTTTGTACTTGATTATTCCGGAATAGCAAACTATTCCAGATATAAAAAAAACTATACCTCTTAAATTTATACCCGAACCAAACGGGTCATCCGATATGGAATTATTATATATCCAATCACAAATCACAAATTCAATCTCATCTAATATAAAATTATTATAGAGTATAACAGACTTTTTCGTTTAGATCTGATGAGGATTATTAGAGTGTCACAGATGAGATTTGTCTTGCTAGTCATATCATCTAGACTCAGGCTCAATCGAGACTCGTTTGAGCCAAACCACAACCCAAAATAGTTAAACCCAATTATTATTACTAGTATTCATGACTCTTATATATTCAATCACAAATTCAATTCCATCCAATGTGAAATTATTAAGGTGTTACAAAAAATTCCTGATTATAAGAACCTAGTTTTGAAATGTACTCAAACTTCTTGGTTGCAATAAAAAAAAAAAAAAAAAAAAAAAAAATCCCAACACATCACAACATATAGTTATTTTGACATCCCCACGCGGGCCCAAAAATACCCTCACCTCGTCACCATTGAGTCCGCACACGTAGGTGGGGGCGAAGGCAACGCGAGCCACCGCCTCGCCTCCACCGCTACCGATGCGAGCAAGTACGATAGAGGCGAGACGGGGCCCCTCGCCCGCACCTGCGCACCCCTAGTGGGGCGGAGGCAAGGCGGGGGTGTAAGAAATCAGAGGAGCGGAAGATTAAGGTGAAGCAGTCACAATCAGCCATGGCTGCCTGTGTGTATATATATAACTAAACATATCAGAATTTACATTATGTAACAACCGTGACAGCTTGACGACCAAGGATAGAAACAACTAATTAACTTAATCTTAGCTAACTAATATTAGTTATCCTTGGCCAGCTCAACAGGTTGTTATGAAACAGATTACAAAGATAAACATGAACAACCATATCATCTATATCATCTATCTAACATCCCGTCTCGATCACAACCGTGCGAGGTTGAGATTGTGCTTGAAGTTCTCTAACTGCCTTGTAGGCAGTGCCTTGGTAAAACCATCTGCAACTTGATCTTTTGAAGAAACAAAATCAATCTCCAATAAATTCCGTGCAACACGTTCTCTTACAAAATGATAATCGACTTCAATGTGTTTGGTCCGTGCATGAAACATAGGATTTGCCGAGAGATACTTAGCCCCAATATTGTCGCACCAGAGCTTAGCTGTTCGTGGAGTTTGAATACCCAGTTCTTGTAGAAGAGTTTGAATCCACATGATCTCAGCTGTAGTATTAGCTACTGCTTTATACTCTGCTTCTGTACTTGACCTTGATACGGTGGGTTGCTTGCGCGCACTCCATGAAACTAAATTAGATCCTAGGAACACAGCAAACCCGCCAGTAGACCTTCTATCATCAAGACAGCCTGCCCAATCTGCATCTGAGAATCCACTGATTAAACAAGATCTAGATCTTTCAATCTTGAGTCCAGTCTTGATTGATTGTTTTAGATATCTTAGAATCCTCTTTACAGCTGTCCAGTGATCTGTTGTAGGACAATGTAGAAACTGGCACACTTTGTTTACAGGAAAAGCAAGATCAGGTCTGGTAAGGGTCAAGTACTGAAGAGCACCCACAATACTTCGGTACTGAGTTGAATCATTCGGACCTAAGGGAGTACCTTCAGATGCCGAGAGCTTCTCACTGACTGCTAAAGGTGTTGTCGCAGCTTTGCAGTTCATCATACCTACTCTCTTTAACAGATCAGAAGCATATTTTTCCTGTGTCAGGATTATGCCATTGTGCACATGACTCACTTCAATCCCCAAGAAATAATTCAACTTGCCCAGATCCTTGAGTGCAAACTCTTGACCGAGTTGACGTAGTAAGAATGTTACGGCGTCATGTGTCGAGCTAGCAACTATTATGTCAACCACATATATTAGAACAAATGTAATCACATCTCCCTTATTGAAGTAAAATAAAGATGTATCTGCCTTTGAGGGATTAAACCCAAGACTCTGCAACTTGATACTTAGCCGAGAGTACCAAGCTCGTGGAGCTTGTTTCAAGCCATACAGTGCTTTGTCCAATTTACACACATAGTTGAATTTGGTTTTGTCCTCATAACCAGGTGGTTGTTTCATGTATACTTCCTCTTCTAAATAACCATGTAGGAAGGCATTTTGAACATCTAGCTGCCGAAGACTCCATCCTCTAGAGACAGCTAATGAGAGCACTATTCTGATAGTAGCTGACTTTACCACTGGGCTAAATGTTTCTTCATAGTCTATGCCATAACGCTGTTTGAAACCTTTTGCAACCAGTCTAGCTTTATATCTATCTAGGCTCCCATCTGCCTTGTGCTTGATTTTATAGACCCACTTACAATCTATTATATTTCTGTCTTTTTGAGGTGGAACTAAATACCATGTTTTGTTTTTGACCAAAGCATCAAACTCAACATCCATTGCAGCCTTCCAGTTTTTATCTCCTAATGCATCTTCTAAAGACCGTGGTTCACCAGACGCAACAAAAAACCATAGCGAACAGTACCATCGCGATATACCTTGGGTTTTCTGATTCCAGCCTGGAGTCTGGTGTTTGGGCGCTGTGGTGGTGGCGTAGAGGATCCCGTTCCAGGCACCTCCGAGGACGTTTCTGCAGGTGCAGGTCCGAGTGCGTCCGCATTCGCCGCGTCGTCCACTTGCGCGACGTCGCGCAGATGGGACGGCTGCGCAGGAATGGCGTCTGGCGCCGTACTGGAAGATTCCGATCCCGGGGTAGATTGCGTCAGGAGATCAGCCCCGGATCCCACGCCTGGATTAGTTGCGCCGGTAGGATCCTGTGGAAGATTAGTTGCTGCAGAAAAATCGTTAGTGGCAGAATCATTAATCACTGGTTCAACTATGCATTCATCCCCAGATGTCGATGATCCAGAAGGAATGAGAGAGGGCGGTAATAGAAGAATTTCAGCTCGGAGCCTGGCACCAGCATTGGAATGTAGCTTAGTGAAAGGAAAGACTTCTTCATCGAACACAACATCACGGGAAATGTAAACGCGCCCAGTGGCAGCATCAAGGCACTTAAAACCTTTGTGCAAATTGCTATACCCAAGAAAGACACATTCTTTGGAACGAAACTGGAGCTTATGTTGATTGTATGGTCGGAGGTTGGGCCAACAGGCACAACCGAAGATTCGTAGAGATGAGTATTCGGGATTGATATGAAACAGACGTTCTAGAGGTGTTTGATAAGAGATAACTCTGCTAGGAGTGCGGTTAATGAGAAAAGTAGCGGCAAGAAAGGCCTCATCCCAGAATTTAAGAGGCATGGAAGCTTGGGCAAGGAGAGATAGCCCAACTTCCACGATATGCCGGTGTTTTCTCTCTGCGGATCCATTTTGCTGGTGAGCATGTGGGCAAGAGACATGGTGAGATATGCCTATTTTAGTGAAGAAGGGGTGGAGTTTCTCATATTCACCTCCCCAGTCGGTTTGCATGGTGATGATTTTTTGATCAAAGAGCCTTTCAACAAGACTTTGGAATTCATGAAATTTTTGAAACACCTCAGATTTATATTTAAGCAAGTAAATCCATGTAAATTTACTGAAATCATCAATGAAACTCACATAATATTTGTATCTGCTAGCAGACTCAGGTGCAGGCCCCCATACATCTGAAAACACAAGCTCTAAGGGATAACTTGAGACACTCGACGACTTAGGGTAGGGTAACTGGTGACTTTTAGCTTGTTGACAAGCTCCACAAACAGACTCTTTATTGGACTCGACTTGACATGGAAGATGAAAGTTACTAATGACCTTTTGAACTATGGGTGCTGCTGGGTGGCCGAGGCGGCTATGCCACCTTTCAAAAGATGGTTTGGTGACTCCAAACGCTAGCTTCGCCGATGCTGGTGGCAGGGGGTACAGACCCTTGTGGCATCGCCCTTTATGGAGTGTGCTCTTCGTTCCCGATCCTTTATCAAGAAATAGTTAGGATGAAACTCAAGAAGGACATCATTATCTGTAGTAAGACGATGAACAGATACGAGATTTTTGGTGGCTTGTGGGACATGTAAGACATGGTTTAGATTGAGATTACGAGTCTGGGTATGAATAATAGCTTTACCAGTGTGATTAATGTTCATACCTGCTCCATTGGCTGTGTGCACTTGATCACCGCCGTTGTACTTCTCCCTGAAGGCCAGCTTGTCGAGTTCTCCTGTTATATGATCAGTAGCCCCCGTATCCGTGTACCAGTTTGTATCCATGGTGTAGGAGGTTGTGGCGGCAGCAGCAACATGCCTTGGATCAGGAACAAAATTCTCATCGTACCTGTACCAGCATCTGTCGGCGGTGTGGCCCTTTTTTAAACATACCTGGCACGGATCTGACAAGCCAGTGTTGTTTCGGGGTCCTTGATTTGCTTGTCGTGGGTTGTAGTTGTTGCCGTTGCCACGACCACCATGGTGTGCAGGAGGATTAGGGTTCCTTCCACCACGTCCTCCGCTGCGACCAAAGCTGCGACCAAAGCGCCCTGGACCGCCACGCCCACGGCGATTTACAGCATTGGCCGAGGATCCAGCATTGGCCGAGGATCCAGACGAGTTCCCATTGTTGCGCAGATTCATCCGGGTTTCAAAAGCAAGCATCTGTGAATATAGCTCACTTACAGAAATTGGTTCTGCTCGGACAAGCGCTGAGGATACCACGGAGTCATAATCTTCATCAAGACCGGTGAGGATGTATTCCACCAGTTCATCATCTTCAAGAGGCCGTCCTGCTGCAGCCATTTCATCGCCGAGAGACTTCATCTTCCCGACGTACTCAGCCACCGAACTGCTTTCTTTCCGAGTAGTGGATAGAGCCAGCCGCGTGTTTACCGCGCGGGCTCTTGTTTGCGACGAGAACATAGTCTCAATCGCACGCCATGACTCCATAGCAGTTTTCTTGGAGGAGATCTGGATCAGGACCTCCTTTGAGACGGAGGCAAGCAGAAAGCTTAGGACCTGTTGGTCCGCAGCAACCCAATCTTCATAGGCAGGATTGGGGATCTTGATGACTTCGTCTCCTTCCTTGCCTTCGATCTCAGCGGCAGGCATTGCAGCCTTGCCGGTGAGGTAGCCTTCGAGACGAGCACCACGCATCGTGGCGACGACTTGGGCTTTCCATGTTGCATGATTTGCCTTGGCGAGCTTCTCTGAAACAGGATAGGTGATCATGGAGGTAAGTCCAGATGTGGAGGAGGAGCTGCCGGCCATGTTCGATAGTTGGATCTATTCCTAAAGGCTCTGATACCATGTAAGAAATCAGAGGAGCGGAAGATTAAGGTGAAGCATTCACAATCAGCCATGGCTGCCTGTGTGTATATATATAACTAAACATATCAGAATTTACATTATGTAACAACCGTGACAGCTTGACGACCAAGGATAGAAACAACTAATTAACTTAATCTTAGCTAACTAATATTAGTTATCCTTGGCCAGCTCAACAGGTTGTTATGAAACAGATTACAAAGATAAACATGAACAACCATATCATCTATATCATCTATCTAACAGGGGGCCGTCTTCACCTCGGTCGCCCTTTTCTCCAGCGTTGTCGCGCTCTCCTTCACCTCTACCGCGCATCGCCGGCTCCGACCCTAGATAAGTGCATAAAAAGCATAAGAAAATATAGAAAAAATAGAAGAAAGATGAGAAGTAGAAATAATCAACTTGCACACAAAGAATGCAACTTTTGCATCAAGAGTGTAATTCTTATTTCAAATAGTGTAATTTTTGTTTCAAAAAGTATAATTTTTGTCAGTGCAAAATTATTTTAAAATAGTATAAGTTCATTTTAATCGTGCAAATTTATCATTTTTTTCATTATTTTCTAATTCTTGACCTTTTCTGTAAAAAAATATATAGTTTTTTATTTTTATTTTTTATTACTTTCTTTATATTTATTTTAACTATCGCGTCCTCTCCATTGCCCTCTGCCATAGTCATTGTTCTTGCCGGAAGCGCTTTTTGAAGAAATGCGGACATATTTTTCTTCTTACCCTGACGGCGACAACGAGCATTGCCTCGGCCACAACCTCATCGCCTCTGTCCACTCTGCTCTCACTTATATTCACGATAGCGTTCTTCTCCAGCACTGATACGCTGCCTTCATTACTGTCATGGAAGGTCGAAAGAGGGCAAAATACAGAACGAAAAAAAAAAGAAAAGAGAGAGAAAAAAAATTTTGATCAAATTTTTAAAAATTCAGATAAAATCTGTAAAAATTTAAAATAGTAAATTATTTTTACAAAATCTAAAAAATGATGAAATTTTTTATGCAAATTAATAAATTTTTTAAGTCTATTAATAAAACACAAAAATTTTCCAAAAAACACCGCACTTACCGCGATTCACCAGAACTCATCGGTAACCTTACCGCTCTCATCTTCCTCTTCTCTTCCTCTCCGAACCAAACCTTATACACACACACCCCACAAAACAGCCTCTTTTTCAATTCTCCCTAGAGAGAGAGAGAGAGGAGGAGGAGGAGGAGGAGGAGGGGGCGGAGATGGAAGTGGAGGTGGCGGAGTCGCCGGAGCTGAGCCCGGAGGAGGAGCGGCTCCTAATCAGGGACATCACCATCGCCGCTGAAGCCCATGCCAAAGAGGGCGACACCTTCTTCCTCGTTGCGCAGAGGTAATCCCCTCTTAGGGCGATGCCCTACCCTGCACGGTGTTCGTGTTTCGGAAACGTAGTTGGTGATTCTTAGATCGGTGTTGGTCTCGATCCGGTAGTAGTTTGAGAAATTTTATGTATTTTTTTGTGACTTTTTGGATGAAATTAGATGATTTAGCTTGATAGTAATGGTCGCCATTTTCCATTTTGGTGCTTAAAATTTGCTTCAAATATGCTTTGAGAGAACTATCTAATAGGTTCTGAAGCAATCAACAGTAGATTGAAATACCGAACTAGGGTTAGCATCGCATTGTTTCTTTGCTGAATAGTAGGTGGTTTTGCAGATTGAGATTGTGGTCATTCAGAGCTAAGTTTTGACGGGGAATTACATCGAGCACCTGGCGTGTGTCATAACCCCAATAAAAAAGCAAATGCAAATTCGAGATTTGTGATAGAATAGGAAATGTCTTTTTTGTTTCAATATGATCTTCGATCTGGACGAATGTGGTTAGTTACTATTAAATATAAAAAGACCAAATTGTGCAACCGGAAAGAAAAAAAAATAATAGAAAACCATAAAATTTGATGGAAAACCCTTTGATTTTGGTAATTGTTAATATGCATGTTGGCATCAAATATACTTAATAAATTTAATTTTAATTTCAAATTTTTTTAATTATATAATTTTTGGCTGTTTTAAAATTTAAATTTTTGGCTTCGTCCAGAGAGGGTAAGGTGGAAAAAATGCACGTAACCGTTCGATTTGGTTCGATAATATTAGCCGTCCGATATTTGACTTGGTCCGATAATATTAAATGCTCGATAAAATATCGGACCCGCACGCAAGCGTGCATCCAGTGCATATTAATATTAGCCGTAGCTGTTCGATAAAATATCGGACCCCCCGCTTGCGTGTGGGGGAACCGAAGTGCTCCCCATGGAGGAGTCCGGAGTATATTCGATACATATTAATATTTTATTCATCACATATAATATTAAATAATTAATAAATATTATATAATATAATATAATATAATATATATAATATAAAATATATAAATAATTTATTATACTATATAAATTTATTTTTAATATATATTTTAAACTTGATTTATGGTATAATAGATATATCTAAAATTTTTATAAAAATCATAATGGGCTAGATCGGGATACGTAACAAATGGTAACAGGGACAAGCTACTATTGGCTCATGTAATCAACAAAATGAAGTCCAAAAATTTTAACTGTAATGGACAAAATAAAGTCCAAAATTTTAACATATAGCGGTATTGTCGTAATATTTTGTTACCAAGGGACAAGCTACCATTGGCTGATGTAATGAAATAAATTTTAAATTTTAAATTTTTTAAAAATTAAAGTTAAAATTTTATATAAATTTTAAAATTTTAAAATTAATAAATTTTATAATTTTATAATTTTTTTAATTTAATAAAAATTAAAGTTTAAAATTTTAAAAGCTATAAAATTTAAAAATTTCTAAAGTTAAAAATTTCAATTTTAATGGTGTCAAAAAAAATTACAAAAGTGAGAAAAAAATTATTTTTAAAATTTATATAAATTTAAATAATTTTATAAAAAATTTGTGTAGATTTAAAAAAATTTTAAATTAATAAATTTTAAAAATTAAAATTTTAGATTTATTAAAAAATAAAATTAAGAATTTTAAAATTTATAAAATAAAAAAATTTAAAAATTTAAAATTTAAAATTTTTTAATTTAAATAAAAAATAATAATAAAAGGATGAGAGCAAGGTCGGATTAGGAGGGGACAGTTTTGACCCTTTATCGGTCAACTTCTGTTAGGTACTTGGATATCCAAGTACAAAGAAGATTATTCTCCTTTTTTTTATTCTGATCCGAAACAAACAAGCTTTAAGCATTGTTATAACTAAAACTTTTGATTTTTAATTTTTATTTCTTCAAAATTGTGTTTAAGTATGGCTATAACTAAAACTTTTGATTTTAAATTTTTATTTCTTCAAAAAGCTTCGATATTTATGTAATTCTTAATTTTATATGATAGCATATTTTATTTATAAAGATAATAAAGGTAATGTATTTTATTTTAAAAATTAATTTTAAAGATTGAATATAATATTTTATTTTTAATATTTTATCAAATATATAATTTTTTTAAATAAATTAAAAATATATACAGAATAATATATGGATTTAGAAAACATTAGATAAAAAATAAAAAAAAAATATAAAAAAAGAGACAAAAAAAAACATAAAAATTCAGTAGTCAAAAAAGAGAGTGTGGTGAAAACCTGTGTTGGACTTGAGATTAATTAATTAATTATGCAAAAAAAATCACCAGAAACTGCAGTGGGAAGAGCGAATCCGCAAGATTACAAGCAAATCGCAGATCGAAAATCGAACACGATTTAATTCGGAAAAAGAAAAGAAAAATTCGATTGGGATTGGATCGAGAGATAGATCGATCGAATTGAAAGGAAAAGAAAAAGAAAATAAAAAATAATAATAATTATGAAATTTGGGGGAGGATCGACGAGGGATCTCACCTTCGCCACCTTCGCCCTCATCGATCGATCGATCGATGGATCGGTGCCTTTCTCGAAGCTTCTCGTTCCTCATAGAGAGCGGGGGAGCTCCGTACGTAACTTTTCGTGTATTTGTAGGTCTAGGATTTATTTGGACGAGAAGAAAGATTTGGGAGTCGAAAATTACTACAAGTTGGAAAAAGATATAAATGGGCCACTATTTGTTGGCCGTTATTGTTGTTGTCTAGGATGAAGGTTGTTCCGGGCTGGGCCCAATATTTTTTCAGATCAACCCACCAGACAAAACCTTGGACCACCAGAACTGATATAAAAATGTCTTTTTTTTTTTTATTTAGAATGTCGTGAGATAATAAATGCCCATCATTAACTAATTAAGTTATCGTCTCACTTTCAAAGAATATACGTACTGACATACTCAGTTATCAGACACAGTTTAAAAGTTACAATTTATGCCAAAAGAAATCAAAGTAGCACACACCAAAAATAGCAAATTAAGCACACACCAAAAGTAGCAAATTAAGCACACACCAAAGTAGAACACACAAAAACAGCAAAAGTCCCATGAAACAAGGCAACTAGATCCTCACTTGAGAAATATATATATATATAGATAGGATTGACTCACGTAGCCACCACACTCATATGCTGTCGTGCATGCACAGCCATATTGGAAAGGCATTCGTCACTAGTGATTGGCGTTACCTTATTTCGAAATGAGGACGGCGTAAGCCTTCGCCGCCAGAGCTAACAGAGGGACCAAGAACACGACGGCCACCGCCGCGCCCTTGGCGAACTTGACGGCACCGCCGCCTCCGCTGCCGCCTGCTCTACCGCCGCCTTCGCCGGCGTCGTCACTTCCGCCGCTTCCACTCCGTCGAGGGAGGTAGAGGAGGATGAGGAGGATGACGAGCAAGAGGAGAACGGTGAGGAAGAGGGCCGCGTAGGCGACGGAGAGGGCGCCGGAAAGGGATTTTGCTATTGAGTAGTAGGTGGCGCTCCCCACGCTCACTGTCTCCGTTATCGCCCCCAACAAGGCTTTAACGGCGTTGGAGCGTTGGAGCGTTTCGCCTTAGTCCTCTACTTGAATACACATGCATGAATGCCTTAGTGCCTCTTATATACCCACCTCGAAGCTTTTTGTTGTCCGACCCTAATTTCCTAATTTTGACCGTAATTTGTTGTCCGATTTTTTTACTCTTATATTTGTTGTCCGACCCTAATTTCCTAATTTTGAACACCTCGAAGTGAAGGTTCGTAAAGCTGGCGGCCAGTCCACCCTAATATATGAGAATTAAAGTTCGCAAATTTTGTCGCAGGTTCGCCGCGTCTAGATGCTAAGCTAAGCTTTAACCCCCCAGTCCACCCTAATATATGAGAATTAAAGTTCACAAAATCCAAATTTTGTCCCTAGTTCGCAAATTTTCAGTCCATTTTGTCGCTAAAATCCAAATTTTGTCCCTAGTTCGCAAATTTTCAGTCCACGCTAGTTCGCAAATTTAGATGCTAAGACAAGCATCATCCCCACTTTATTATGAGAATTGTATACATATTTTTATTATGAGAATTGTATACATATTTGTAATGCTAGTCATAATCATTCAGATTCAGAGTCATTATACTCAATCGAAATTTGTTATACACTTTCGCTTCATTATTGATTTTTATACTAAATATAAACATTCGGTCCACTAACAATAATAATTTGTTAGTATCAAATCACAACCCAAAATATTTAAATTCAGTCATTAATACTAATATTCATGACTCTTAAATATTCAATTATAAATTCAGTGATTATAAGAACCTTAGTTTTGAAATACACTCAAACTTCTTGCTTGCAATAAAAAAATAAAAAATCCCAACACATCACAACTATAGCTATTTTGACATCCCCACTCAGCGCTAAAAAAAATAAAAAATCCCAACACGCTATTTTGACATCCCCACGCACCGCTAATTGGACTTCTAAGAGTAGAGCATTTCCAAAATTTTAGAATGAAATGAATAATATAAAGAACTCAAAACTCCTATACCATATTTCCTGTGTATAATCAAATTAAGATTTTTATAACATGCAAAATCAGCAATAAAAAATCTTTAAATTTCAAACTCCTTATCAGGATTGGGACCTCATCATCTCCTTGGTGAAAAACCCAAGTGACAATTTCTCTAGTCGTACATATAAAATTTTCAACCAGAGATATTAAGGATTGATGGAATACATATTGTTATATGTAAAAATAGTTACATCTGTAGAAGATGATATAGTAAGGTGATTCAAGCTTCACAATTACATAAATCAAAACTCCATGCATGAATTAATTAACTAAAAGATAAAACTATTAAGTTTATTTTTTAATTCTAATTAAAGTGATAAATAAAAAAAACATGAAATTTAAATTTTAATGAAAAAATAAGATTTTTAATTTTGTCCTTTAATTTTAATTAAAGTGAAAAAATAAAAGGACATGAGTTTTAAATTTTAAGACTTAGTAAAAAAATTAAAATATTTAAATCAATGCATGAATTAATTAACTAAAATATATGGTTATTAATTTTGCTCTTTAATTTTAATTAAAATAGAAAATAAAAGAACATAAGATTTAAATTTTAATACTTAGTAAGAAAATAAAAAGATTTAATTCAATGCATGAATTAATTAACTAAAAGATATGATTATTAATTTTGTTCTTTAATTTTAATAAAAAAATGAAGTCGGTTAGGGTGAAAAAAAATTTACCACATGACAAAAGATATTAAAGATTTATATATTTTTATAGATAGATTAACATTTCTCTAGATGAAAAAAAAAATCGGTGAATACAATCATATTTTTTAAGAAACCATATCTGCACTCTCTTTTTTTTTTTTTTCTCTTTTTTTCTTGGATACCAATTTTGATAAGAATATGTATTAAATGTTAAATTTTAATAATCATATTAGCAGTATAATTCGGTGTCCTTATGTTTCAATGCATGAAGCATGATTTATGAATCACAAAAAAATTTCAACCATTTAGCAAAATATTAGAACACTGGCACTCCAGTCCTAATTTTACTGATATTTATAAATATTATATATAATTATTTTTGCTATTTTTTAAATTAAAAAATAGGAAATTGTATATATTCTTAATTTAAAATTTTTTAATTAAAAATTATATATAGTAATAATTTTATATATACTATATAAATATCAATAAATCTTTATAAAAAAAATATTATTATATATTGGTAAGGTTGGCTTTGTTGGTTGGCATTGAAAGAGTTAATGTAGATTTAAAAAAACGTTGGGTAGGAAAGTAGCTAGAAAAAAAGAAAGTAGATAAACTAATTTTATAAAATTTTAAAATTTCAAAACAAACCTCTCTTTTTCAAAAAAAATTGCTTTATAATGTTTATCAATATATTTCTTTATTAGTATAATTATATATTTTAGGTAAAAATATATAAAATTTTTCTAAATTATGAAAAAAAAAAGAAATCAGTAGGAGCTCTCTAATGACGCCACATTAATGAGTATGTGATCCGCACGTTGGTGTGGGTTAATTTTATAGAAATAAATAAATAAAAGAAAATGAAGAAAAAAGTAACAATAAAAACGTAAGAAAAATAAAATAAACTGAGAAATTAAAAAAAAATAAAAATAGAAAAAAACTGAAGAAGATACAATAATAGCAGCTAATGAAATAAAGGCATACATAAGAATAAAAGTATGAGCAGGATAAAAGAAGAACAAAATTAAAATCTTAAAAATAATAAATTATATTTATAGGAGCAGTGAAAGTATAAGAAAAATAAAAGAAGCTATAGAAAAAACCCAAACCGACCGATGAACCCAATATTTTTTAGACTGAACTAATAAATTTCAACAGTAATTTGTTTAGTAATTCTTTTTTAACTGAACTGATGAATTCCAATTGAACTCAGTTTTCCCAACTGAACTAAATCGAGCGGATGGACCCCAACTATAATTTGGTTAATAATTTTTTAACTGAATCCTTTATTTTTAATTTTTTTTTTTTATTCCTTGAACCGACCTCCAAATGAACCCCGTTTTATTCTTATAAATTATTTTTATTTTGTATTCCTTGAATCGAACAGATTAAGCTTATTTTCTTTTTTCCGAATAATACCCTCGACCCTCTTCGTCTTCCTCATTGTGGCACACGCCTTACCTTCCCACGCACCGCTTCAATGACTAAATCGTTTCACATTGGCTTCCTCTCTCCTCTTCTCCGCATTGTTCCTTCTTTTTCTTCTGTTGTAGTAATTCATCTTCCATCTCCATTATTTTCTTTGCTGTATATTCACTTTCATCTCCATTCATATATATATATATATAGAGAGAGAGAGAGAGAGAGAGAGAGAGAGAGAGAGAGAGAGAGAGAGAGAGAGATAGAGAGAGAGAGAGAGAGAGAGAGAGCGCTAGGCTGGAATACTATTAATAGTACCAAGTCATTGGTGCTATTAAGTTTTTAAATTCTTAAATTAAAAAATGTATGGTTTAGATGATAGTAGGCCCATTGAGTTTAATAGGTGGTTGAAAAAATAGTAAATTTATCGGATGAAAATGATCAAAGAAATTGATCTAAGAATAAAAAATTTTATAGCACCAATAACTTAATATTATTAATAATATAGTAGCTGAACTCTCTCTCTCTCTCTCTCTCTCTCTCTCTCTCTCTCTCTCTCTCTCTATATATATATATATATATATATATATATATATATATGCATCCTCTTTTTTTACATCATCTCTCGAGGAAGAGTTCAAAAAATTTGGAACTATTAAATCCAGCAATGTGTAAGTTAGAAACCATAAGGTTTGTGAGATGGTAATTAAGATATATGACGTGTTGTCTATTTAAACTGCAGCTTACTTTTATTACTGACTGGATGATAGATTGAACGTTTCTGTTTTAGCTTTGTGGAATTTGAGTTGCTGAAATCCATGCAAGATGCAATTGAGATATGGTTATTGAACTTGGTCTGTCACTGTAAAGGTTAAGGTATGGTTGTTGAACTTGGTCTATCACTGGAAAGGTTAATTACCTGGTATTAAACAAACTTTTTTTTTTTTTTTTTTTTTTTTTTTTTTTATCTTTTGGGAGGAATAATTGTATTTACAGAAACATCATGCATCCTATTCTTTACAATTTTTTTTTTTTAGGCCGAGGAACTTATGTTATATTGCTGCATCTGCTATAGTTATTTTTTTATTTGGTGTTGTCGTATGTCATAATACAATAATTTTATCTAATACTTTATTTTACCACTACCATTACTTTGTACATATTTTAATTTATTATCAATTTTATTTTATTTTTTTGCAGGAATCTGCCGACAATTTATTACAATAATTTATTTTTTATCTATTAGTGCATTTCTTCGATTATCCGGTAAGCCGTAATTCAACGTACATATATTTTAGATGGTTTTCATATTGCATAAAAATTTTGAATCATTGATTTTATGTTATTTTAGTTATAATTTTAAGGTGTTCTTAACATTTGTTATTTAAAATAAAATAAAAGTGTAATTTAGAACACAAGTTCGGCGTGTATTTTTCGACAGCTTACGTTTGGCTGTATAGATGGCATTGACCATTAACGTCGGTATCAACTTTCGTCTTTTATTTTACAAAATCTGCGCATAGTTTTTCTTACCTCCTCTTAGATATAAAATTATCGTGATCGTCAAAGGACCATTACGTTCGTATGTTGATGTGGAGGCTCCTAGAAATATCCGATTTATAGAAATAATTATATGTTGGAGGTTGTTTTTAAACGCTGAACAATTTAAGGAAGACGCTCCGTATGTTGCAATCAATAGACTCTGCCATGAACTTGATTTTGAAGTTAAAGATATTAATTATGATGACAAAAAAAATATACAAAAAATTATACGAACGTATTTCTGATGAATATACGGAACTTCGTGATGAGTATGAGATGTTTAACTTGGAGTTTAATTTTCTTAAGAAGATCTATAATATTTTAATTAAAAAAATATTATTTCTAAATTAAAGGAGATTATGAATGATATTATTAGATGCTATATTTTGATTAATCACTCTATATCTGGTCCAATAAATGCATAATCAATTACGAAAGCGATAATATTGAGTGATACGGAAACAACAGCAGCAACTAAAAAAAGATGCTGAGGCTCCTCCAGATTATTATAGAATCTAATTTTATCATTTATGAATGCTACATATTTTATTTATATTTTTTTATGGACTTATTCACTATATACAACAAAAGACAAGAAAGCGCTTTTGAACATAACTTTATTCAAAGTGCATTACAGTGAAAGGTCAAACCGACCAAACAAGCCCTTCATAAACATCAAATAAATATTCATATAAATTAAATAATTCTTACATTAATCACATAACAAGAGACCGTGAATAAATTGCTGGCGCTTTTTAAAACTTGAGAATTCGCGCACAAGAAATTATTAAGATAAATATACGTTAAACTGCCCATAGTAATTTAATTTCAAGCCCTTTAACAATTAACTTAAAGGTCTCTTGAGTTCTTGTCTTAGAATTATTATTTTTTTGGCCACTTTATATAGGTAAATGCTAAGTATACATTTAAAATTAGATGTTCATCTTACATCCCATTCATTTTAGGATGGAATGAATTTTATTCATCACTTCAAAATGATGAGTGAATAAGTCTTCATCCTTGAATGATATGTAAGATCTACATCCAATTTTGAATATAGAAATAGTATCTCTCTTTTATATATATTCTTATCTTAATATCTATTTAATTCTGTACATTTAAATTTATAATCATGATACGTACGATATTTTATTGTTTAAAGACGTCCAAAAAAAATAAAAAAAGTGTCCGAATTCCAAACACTATAATATAAATAAATTTTTTTTTTTTTCAACAAACAATAGAAAAATCCCACAAACAGGACCTAAATACACAGGGCACATACAATTCTCAAGTGATTCTTCAAACACCCAAAGGCCTTCACGAAGTGTTGATTTCTAACAACTTCAATAAAATTGCAAATGACTAATCTAAACTTTGTGCAATTTGAAAACAACTATCTAAATTGAAAAAAAATTTCATTCACCGTCTCTTCATATGCCGCTAAGGGTGTCAACAAGCAGAACACGAGCCAGCTCGTTGACACCCCTAGCGGCATATGAAGAGACGGTGAATGAAAAAATTTTCAATTTCGTGTTTGGCTCATTTAATAAACGAGCCGAACACGCGCTGGCTTGTTTAAATATCGAGCTGAAAAATTCGACTCGTTTATTAACTTGTCGAACACGAGTTGGCTCGCGAACAATAAATTTAATTTTTATTTCTACTATTATGTGTAAAGTTGAAAAAAAAAATAAAAATTTAAAATTTTAATCTAATAATTAAAATTTACAAAAAATTGATAGTCTAAAATTCATATATATATATATATATATATATATATATATTCGAGCTATTATCGAGCCGAACACGAGCGAGCTGACCCCAACTCGTGTTCAGCTCGTTTATTAAACGAGCTGAAAAATTCGACTCATGTTCGGCTCGTTTACTAAACGAGCGATTCGATCTCGAGCTCATTTCGAGCCGAACACGAGTTGACTTACAAACAGCGAGCTGGATTCCCACCCTTTGCATTTAACAAATATTTTTTTTTTTTTTTTTGAGAAAAAGATGATAAGTTATGCATTTCATTAATTCAGATCTTATTTAGATAAATATCTAAATAATTTATTTGGTATAAAATTTTAAAAACTGCGCTTGGTGGTTGGGACGTAAGAAAAAGCTAGTTGTCTTTCTCGATCGATCGTTGCCTTTCTCGAAGCTAGTTTAAAGACTGCGCTTGATCTCACCTTCGCCCTCATCGATCGATCGTTGCCTTTCTCGCAGGTTCTCGCTCCTCATGGAGAGCGGGGGAGCTCCGTACGTGCCTTTTCGTGTATTTGTATGTCTAGGATTTTATTTGGACGAGAAGAAAGATTTGGGAGTCGAAAATTACAAGTTGGAAAAAGTTATAAATGGGCCACTATTTGGCCCTTATTGTTGTCTAGAATGATGGTTGTTCCGGGCTGGGCCCAATATTTTTTCGGATCAACATTATTACACCAAAAGTAGTTCCAGTTTAAAAACCAAACTAGTACACACACACAAGCAGCAAAAGTACATAAAAGAAGGCAACTCCTCACTTGAGAAATCAAGCACACACTAAAAATAGCAAAAGCGCACACCAATCTAGTACACAGCAAAAGTAGCAAAAGTGCCATATATAAAAAAAGGGAACTAGATCCTCACTTCAGAAATCTATATAGAGATACGATTCACGCACGAAGCAACCTCAACCATGCATGCACAGCCATATTGGAAAGCCATTCGATCACTAGTGATTGGCGTTACCTTTCGAATTGAGGACCACGTAAGCCTCCGCCGCCGTAGCTAACAGAGGGACCAATGACATGACGGCCACCGCCGCGACCTTAGCGAACTTGACGGCACCGCCAGCTCCGCAGCCGCCTACGCTGCCGCCGCCTTCGCCGGCGTCGTCACTTCCGCCGCCGCCACTCGGTCGAGGGAGGCAGAGGAGGATGACGAGGATGACGAGGAAGAGGAGAATGGTGAGGAAGAGGGCTGCGTAGGCGACGGAGAGGGCGTCGGGAAGGGATTTTGCTATTGGGTAGTAGGTGGTGCTCCCCACGATCACCGTCTCCGTTATCGCCCCCAACAAGGCTATAACGGCGTTGGAGCGGTCGGCGCCTCCTCCTCCATCTTCACCAACTCCTTCCGGCCCATTTCCCCCGTCGCCGTTGATTCTATTCATTTTTTCCTGACCACCGTCTACTTGAATGCCTTAGTGCTTTTATTTACAGGTGGGGTGCTTTTATTTATAGGGAGGGTGTACACTTAACGCAATTTTTTTTACCTTTTTTTTTTTCTCTTTTACCAACCCGCCGAAAACGCGTTTTTTTTGTGCTGGACCGATTGCAATGGACCGATTGCCATGTACATGTTTTTTTTTTTTTGTTCTTTCCTTGCATGTTCGAAGATGTAATTTCCATTTGGCGCAATGGGTGCACTGGGCGATTGCCTGTAGCAACCGGAGGTAAAAGATCATTTGACAGAGTAAATGCAGTTTTTTTTTAAAAAAAAAAAAAAAAAGTCAAGAAAAGAATAAATCAACGTCGAATAGAATAGTTATAGACGTTAGTTATAGACGTTCCACCACTTCTGAAGTAATATTGTTGAGAACCGTGGGATGTATGATACACACCTTATTCATCCAAATTAGGATAAAGCTTCGTTTTTCTAATCATTTCATTTTATTCTTGAATAAATAAAATATAAGATATATACTTTTTAAAATAATATACAAAAAAAAATATTTTTCTTTATAAAAACCCTACGTGACAGATGATGGCGACCAGTGCTAACCTCCCCAAAAGTGGTAAAGAAGGGGGTTTTTTTTGGACAAACAAATAGGCAGGGATGATTATCATTGCGTTGATAGAAGTGAAACTATCAAACAAAAGATCACTCTATTATTTATACTTATATTAATTAAAGTGAGAAGAGAATATCAAAAGATCTCTCTATTACTTATACTTACAATATTAATTAAAGTGATAAGGGAATAATTTGTTTGCCCACCACTGTCTTTGTCTTTGCTCACTGACACATTTTTTTCTGTAGGCGTCTGACACATTTTTTGTTGGCGTCAGCTTCTTCTTCTAATGCCTGCATTAGATCAAAGAGGATGTCCATTGTATCCTTGCACGTGACTTTCAACAACATGTTCTGGCTATCTCTAGCGGTTGACGTCCCAATAGTTCAACATCGGATATGGATAGAATAGTAATTGAATTTATATGAGATATAGACACTAGTAATAATAACTGGACTTAAATATTTTGGGCTGTAGTTTGGTCCCAACAAGTTATTATTGCTAGTGGGCCGGATCGTTATATTAACTGGACTTAAATATTTTGGGCTGTAGTTTGGTCCAAACAAGTTATTATTGCTACTGGGCCGGGTCGTTATATTTGATATTGGGTCCAGATGACAGGACTAGCGAGACAAGTCTCACATCGCCAGAAATTGTGATTGAGTTTATATGAGATATGGATATTAGTAATAATAACTGGACTTAAGCATTTTGGACTGTGGTTGGGGCCCAACAAATTATGGGCCGGATCGGTGCATCCACCTTACGATTAAGGAAAGAACCATTTTCCGTGGTAATTTTATATTTTTAATTTTTAAAATATTTTATATTTAATGTTAAAAAATTTTAAAAAATATATTTATAAGAGTAAAATTAATATTTTATTTATATTTTTTTTTTGCTAAAAAATAAATGCTAAGCTAATGGTAATAAACTAGAGAGGCATATATTAAAAAATTTATAATTTTTGAAAAAATAAATATATAAAAAGTTATATAAAATTAATCTTTACAAAACCTTATTGATGAAAATGAATGGGATATTATTATATTATAGGATACTAATTGAGAAATTTTATTCAAAATTCTTGGTTGTAATAAAATAAAACTTTGAGAAATTTCGTAGATGATTATAAGAATCTTAATTAGCTCTGAAATGTACTCAAACTTCTTACTTGCAATAAAATAATAATAATAATAATAATCCCAACACATCACAACTTATAGCTATTTTGACATTTCCACGCGGGCCTAAAAATACCAAGCTAATTGGACTTCTAAGTTAGACAAGTAGAGCATTTTCAAATTTTTAAAATAAAATGAATAATGATGCAAATGAACTCAAAACTCCTATACCATATTTTCTGTGTATAATCAAAGATTTTTATAAGATGCAAAATCAGCAATAAAAAAACTTTAAATTTCAAACTCCTTACCAGGAATTGGGACCTCATCATCTCCTTGGTGAAAAACCCAAGTGACAATTTCTCTAGTTGTACATATAAAATCTACAACAAGAGACATTAACAAGAGACATTAAGAATTGATGGAATACTTATTATTATATGTAAAAATAGTTGCATCTGTAGAAGATGATGTAGTAAGGTGAATTGAAGCTTTACAATTACATAAATAAAAACTCAATGCATGAATTAATTAATTAAATAAAACTATTAGTTTTGTTCTTTAATTTTGATTAAAGTGAAAAATAAAAGAACATGAATTTCAAATTTTAATAAAAAAAATGAGGTTTTTAATTTTGTTCTTTAATTTTAATTAAAGTGAAAATTGAAAGGACATGAGTTTCTATTAGATGATGTAAAATCATACTTCGAGTCGAAATCACAGTACTCAACTCTGCGATGGATTAAATATGTTGGATTTGATACTAATTTGATCAGATATTGTTTCTAAAGATTAGAAATAATTTATGAATATTTTAACGAGCATTCTTAAGAGGAGATCGACGACTAGAAGTGAATCGGAGACTCGGATGGACGGTAGAAATCATTTTCTATTAGAACTAGATTTTTAGAGTTATATTAACTCTTGTGATTCATATTTTCTTTTTTAAAGCTTCGTTGAAAAAATTCTAATTGAGAGGAAAAACATGGATAGCCTCCGTGAGAGAGATTTTTGTAATCCAATTTTATTCCTTATACTTTTGTGTCGTGAATTAATCGAAAAACGCATTAAGGTGGTTTTGTCCGTGGATGTAGATCGATATATTGTTGGGCGAACTACGTAAATCTTGTGTCTTTATGTTTTCATATTCGTTTTATTTGCTTAGTTATTCTCGTGCTTGTTCTCTACGATAGTTCTCATTTACTTTCATCTATAAAAAATTTTGATTTGGTTGTGTTCGTGTGTATGGGTTGAGGTGCTTAGTAATATCACGGCCGAGGTGCTTAGTAATATCACGGCCGATTTCCCTTTCAGTTTCAAATTTTAAGACTCAGAAAAAAAAATTTAAAATATTTTAATCAATGTATGAATTAATTAACTAAAATATATGGTTATTAATTTGGCTCTTTAATTTTAATTAAAAAAATAAATAAAAGGACATGAGATTTAAATTTTATCATTTAGTACGAAAATAAAAAGACTTAAATCAATGCATGAATTAATTAATTAAAAAATATAACTATTAATTTTGTTCTTTAATTTTAATTAAAGTAAAAAATAAAAGGATATGAGTTTTAAATTTTAATAAAAAAATAAAGTTGGTGAGAGTGAAAAAAAAATTACACATGGCAACAAATATTAGGGATTCATATATTTATATACATAGATATATTAACATTTTAAATTTATTTTAAATAAACAAAGCGGGTAGCATGCTATCCTTTTTTTCTTTCTCAAAAAAAAAAAAAAAAAAAACATTCCTCTCATCTTGCCCTCTTCCACCGTCGCCACCACCATCAACTCCTCCTCCACCTTCCCCTCTTATTCCGTTCATTTTGTTCGCCTGACCATCCTCTACCTGTGAATGTCTAATGGACGTATTTATATGCGGGTAGACAGGGCAGAGAGTATACTGATTAAATCCGGTGCATATTAATATTTTATACATCTTATATAATATATAAATAATTTATTATACTATATAAATTTATTTTTAATATATATTTTAGGGTTAATTGCATACATGTCCCTCCAAATATGTCGAATTGCAAATATATCCCTCCAAAATTCAACTTTTCATATTTATCCCTTCAAAAATCCACCGTTATTCAAATATGCCCCTACCGTCCATCTCTGTTAGAAAAGTTGATTTAACTCTAGGTTAAATGCTTAACCTTGACTGGATTAAAAAATGAATTTACATATTTACCCTTTCCATATTATACTTTTGGAGGGATATATTTGTAACAAGTATAATGGTATTACTTTTTGAGGGATATATTTGTAAAGGGGCAAAAAATAATTTCACATCAAATCTGTTAAAAAATAAACAGATTCCAAACGGGGATTAACCAGAGAGGCATATTTGAAGAACTTTTGATTTTTGAAGGAATAAATATGAAAAGTTGAATTTTGGAGGGATATATTTGCAATTCGACATATTTGGAGGGACATGTATGCAATTAACCCTATATTTTAAATACGGTATACGATATCAAAAGTTATCGGAATCGCGCCGGTTGTATTCCTGCTAAATATTTGTTTGGACCACATGGATATAAACAAAAGGGGCCTACACAAGATTTTGGGTTCACTTTGGCCCTCGTGGAAATGACCTATGCGAAGGAGGCCAAAATTCATAGGAAAGATTCGATAGCACAAGTACTGGTCTGGTGCGCATAACTGATACCTGCCATCCATACTCGGAGAAAGGGACCGGAAGCTAGTCGAACTAGTCCCCCACGTTCAAGCTAGTCGAACTAGAGCCTTATGCCAATGAGAAGCAGGAGAAGGAGGAAATAGGAATATTACAATAGGTACATCTAATAGTTAGTTAATTAAGCCCCGACATATGGGGGGGGGGGGGGGGACCAGTGACAAGCTCCGTTGGCTCATTGTAAAGTACAAAGTGCTCTTTCCACCTTGGATACTACTGTATCAGCCCAAGAATTTTAACAACGGACGGAATCTATATTTATTTATTATTAGTAAATATAAAATTTATTAATATTTACAAAAAATTATTATTATATATAATATTTATTGATATTTATAAATTATTATTGATAAATAAGAATATATAGTAATATTTATTTTTAAATATCGGTAATAAATAATTAAATTAGCGACATATATTTGTTAATAACTCTAAGAGAATTTAGTTTTCAGTATTTAAAATTAAATATTGATAAAAAAATATGAAATCCACATTTATATCAAAACAATGTGTTCCAATTTTTTTCCCCTCCAACATTAAATATCAGTCTCATCTTTTAGGATTTAGTACGATCATCACATCTATGTCAAAATAATGTGGATTTCAATATTTTTTCCCTCCTGCCTCAAGCATTCGCTTCATCCTTTAGAATTTAGTCCGACCATCTTTCTTAATTTCAATATTTTCATCCTTTAGAGTTTAGTCCTATTTTCATCATTTATTTTCATCCTTTAGAGTTTAATCCGATCATTTTTCTCTTTAATTAAGGCTTGTTAGTAACAATATAAAACCCTAATTTTTTTAGTCTGATTATATTTTTTTGATGTTTGCTTTTCTCTAACCTAAGATACTTCTCATAGTATTATTACTTTTTTTTTTTTTTTATGGATTTTAATTTTTTTAAGTTCTAAATTTTAAAAAAGTTTTATAGCCTGTTGGAATCTCAATGGTTAAATTTGAAAGATGAAAAGTTTTTTGAATATTTTTTGTTTATTCAATGTAATAGAACATTTTTATGTATATATTATATTTATGCCAAAGAGATTTTAATTAATTTCTTAATTTTTTTTCTTTGTTATGTTGAAAGGGCAATTTAATTAATTGCATAACTTTTTGATTTATTTTTTTTTTGTTATGTTGAATGTTTGAGAATGCTGTTCGAAACTAAAAAAATAAGGGAGAAGAAAAAATATGTAATGCAAAAAGAAATCGTTAAATTAAATCAAGAAAACTTTGAAATACCATAAAATTAGATAGTTATTATATCTAATTAATTTATCTTAATTTTTTTGTATAAAATATTTTATACACTTACAGATCAATATGAATTTTCAATGTATATTATATTTGATTTTTTTTGTATTTAGCCTGTTCTTCTTTTTCCCTTCTACTTGTGCCTCTTATTTGAAAATTGTCATTGTCATGACCTCTTATTTATAAAATGAGGATTGCTATATGTACACCCCGAAGGGGTGTACATCCTACATCTCCACCCCTTTAATGGTGGCGATATTTTTTACGGGTCACATCAAGTGACCCCTCATCACACCCCCATCCTTAGATAGGTGGGGGTGTGAGATGTACACCCCTTACGGGTGTACACTTAGAGTTTTCCTTATAAAATACCCCTCTACTTCTGCCTCTTATTTGAAAATTGTCATTGTCATGGCCTCTTATTTATAAATTGCCATTTTCATTAATATAGCATATTGTTTGTCTATATTTTTTTTTTTAATTTATACATTGTATAATTGTCATTTTCATTAATATAGCATATTGTTATACCATATTGTTTGTCTATATTTTTCTTTTTATTTATACATTGTATAATTGTCATTTTCATTAATATAGCATATTGTTATATATTGTTTGTCTATATTTATCTTTTTATTTATACATTGCCAAATTGTCATTTTCATTAATATAGCATATTGTTATACCATATTGTTTGTCTATATTTTTCCTTTTATTTATAAATTGTCAAATTGTCATTTTCATTAATATAGCATATTGTTTGTCTATATTTTTCTTTTTATTTATAAATTGATTCGTAGCTCTTTATTTGTCCCGCTTTATCTCCTCTTTATTTGTCCCCGGTTAGATGAGAATTATCGTAGCTGTGAGATTTGTCTTCCGGTTAGATGAGAAAGATTTGTTTGGGTAATCATGTCATCTAAATTCAGGCTCAATCGATAACCGTCACACACTTCCGACTGATTATTAGCTCTTCGTTGGAGCCAAACCATAACCCAAAATACTTAAACCTAATTATAATTAATAGTGTCCATGTCTCTTATATATCCAATCACAAATTCAGTTCCATCCGATGTGAGATTATTAGTGTGTTACAAAAAAATCATAATTATAAGAACCTTAGTTTTGAAATGTACTCAAACTTCTTGGTTGCAATAAAAAAAAAAAAAAAAAAAAAAAAATCCCAACACATCACAACTTATAGCTATTTTGATATTCCCACGGGGGCCAAAAATACCAAGCTAATTGAACTTCTAAGTTAGACGAGTAGAGCATTTCCAAATGTTTAGAATGAAATGAATAATGCAAATGAACTCAAAACTTCTATACCATATTTTCTGTGTATAATCAAAGATTTTTATAACATGCAAACTCAGCAATAAAAAAATTTTAAATTTCAAACTCCTTACCAGGGATTGGAACCTCATCATCTCCTTGGTGAAAAATCCAAGTGACAATTTCTCGAGTCGTATATATAAAATCTTCAACGAGAGACGTTAAGAATTGATAGAATACTTATTATTATATGTAAAAATAGTTGCATATGTAGAAGATGATGTAGTAAGGTGATTCAAGCTTTACAATTACATAAATCAAAACTCAATGCATGAATTAATTAACTAAAAGATAAAACTATTAAGTTTATTTTTTAATTCTAATTAAAGTGAAAAATGAAAGAACATGAATTTCAAATTTTAATGAAAAAATGAGATTTTTAATTTTGTTCTTTAATTTTAATTAAAGTGAAAAATGAAAGGACATGAGTTTTAAATTTTAAGACTTAGTAAAAAAATTAAAATATTTAAATCAATGCATGAATTAATTAACTAAAATATATGGTTATTAATTTTGCTTTTTAATTTTAATTAAAATAGAAAATAAAAGAACATAAGATTTAAATTTTAATACTTAGTAAGAAAATAAAAAGATTTAATTCAATGCATGAATTAATTAACTAAAAGATATGACTATTAATTTTATTCTTTAATTTTAATTAAAGTGAAAATTGAAAGGACATGGATTTTAAATTTTAATAAAAAAATAAAGTCGGTGAGGGTGAAGAAAAATTTGCCACGTGGGAAAAGACATTGGAGATTCATATATTTGTATAGAATTAATTTTAATTAAAATAAAAAATAAAAGGACATAAGATTTAAATTTTAATATTTAGTAAAAAAATAAAAAGATTTAAATTAATGTATGAATTAATTAACTAAAAGATATGACTATTAATTTTGTTATTTAATTTTAATTAAAGTGAAAATTGAAAAGACATGAGTTTTAAATTTGAATAAAAAAATGAAGTACGTGAGGGTGAAAAAAAATTTACCACATGACAAAAGATATTAAAAATTCATATATTTTTATAGATAGATTAACATTTCTCTAGATGAAAAAAAAAAAAAATCCGTGAATACAATCATATTTTTTAAGAAACCATATCTGCACTCTCTTTTTTTTTTTTCTCTTTTTTTTTGGATACCAATTTCGATAAGAATATGTATTAAATGTCAAATTTTAATAATCATATTAGCAGTATAATTCGGTGTCCTTATGTTTCAATGCATGAAGCATGATTTATGAATCACAAAAAAATTTCAACCATTTAGCAAAATATTAGAACACTCATATCATTCAACTGATTCGTGGTAGTTAGGACTGGCACTCTAGTCCTAATTTTACTGATATTTATAAATATTATATATAATTATGTTTGCTATTTTTTTAAATTAAAAAATAGAAAATTTTATATATTCTTAATTTTTAATTTTTTTAATTAAAAATTATATATAGTAATAATTTTATATATACTATATAAATATCAATAAATCTTTATAAAAAATTATTATTATACATAATATTTATTAATATTTATAAATTATTATTAATAAATAAAAATATATAATAATATTTATTTTTAAATACCGATAATAAATAATTAAATCAACGATATATATTTGTTAATGTCTCTACGAGAATTTAGTTATCAGTATTGGTCTTTTTTTTTTTTTTCGTTTTTTTTTTTTTTTCTTTTTTTTTTTTGAAAAGCATTACTGCTAAAAACGTCATTTTTTTGGGATTAGTCATTTTTTTTTTTGTTGATAGTTGATACGCGTTATTGTTACTAGGGTATATGTTAGATATGTCTCGAATTCTATAACCGAAAGGTTTTTTAACCCTATTCTGTTTAGCTTATTCAATTAAGATAAGCTTGGATTATGTCTAATCTTATTAAGAATATTTCTAATCTTAGTAGATTTGTATTCCTAATTGTATTAGGATTTAGCCACTATTATAAATATACAATTATTCCATTGATTTAGTGCGGCGGATGAGAAGGAGTATGGGTGTATTTTGGGATTAGAATTTTGTGAGAGAGGCATATTTTGTACACCACTTTGATTATAAACTTCGTCTTCGCCCGTGGACGTAGGCCAGTGGCCGAACCACATAAATATTTTGTGCTTTATTTTTCTTCTCTCTTTCTCGATTCTCTTTTGGTATTTTCGTGCCCAACGAACTAAATCTTTTCCGCTTTTGTTATAACAAACTGGTATCAGAGCCGGATTGTTCGTTTGGGTATTTAAGACGTCGACGAAATTTGAGATCGAGAAGTTTGATCGCTCCAGCAGTTTCGCTCTACGGCAAGTTGTCGTTCTGATGCAGCAGAGGTTGCAAAAGGCGTAACTGGAGAATGAGAAGATTAGCACTTCAGAGAACCCCACGATTTTGCTCATTAAGTCAGGCGACCAAATTCAAGAATTTCCGTATATTTGGTTTGCATGTACCGCAGCACTTTCAGGAGCTTTTAGGGTTTTGGTGGAGAAGACAGAGAATTCAAGCCAAGCTGGAGATTGTTAGATATGTCTCGAATTCTAGAACCGAAAGGTTTTTTAACCCTATTCTGTTTAGCTTATCCAATTAAGATAAGCTTGGATTATGTCTAATCTTATTAAGAATATTCTTAATCTTAGTGGATTTGTATTCCTAATTGTATTAGGATTTAGCCACTATTATAAATATACCATTATTCCATTTATTTGGTGCGGCGGATAAGAAGGAGTATGGGTGTATTTTGGGATTAGGGTTTTGTGAGAGAGGCATATTTTGTACACCATTTTGATTATAATGGAAGTCTCCGCTCCGTCTTCGCCCGTGGACGTAGGCCAGTGGCCGAACCACGTAAATATTGGTTGCTTTATTTTTCTTCTCTCTTTCTCGATTCTCTTTTGGTATTTTCGTGCCCAACGAACTAGATCTTTTCGGCGTTTGTCGTAACAGTATATATAAGTATTCACCCTTTTAGGGATGTA